>CM057343.1:445118659-445718659 GCA_030015575.1 Agapanthus africanus
CATAGCTACTTAGAAAAGGTTTCATCATCATCCATACCTGGTCAATGATGTAGACCTTTAACAAGTCTAGCTTTGAAAGTCTCAACTCTTCCATGTACACCAAGTAATCTTCTCAAGATATACCTGCTCCTGATGGGGATTTAACCCTTCAGATATAGCAACCAAAGTCCATACTTTGTTGGTGTATAAGGATTCCATCTCAGATCACTAAGCATCCAGCCATTCTTACAGAGTCTTACTCCTGATGGCCAGCTCGAATCTAGTTGGGTCATCATCTCATGATGTAATCCTCGCTCCCACTGTCATAGAGAAACCGAAGTATCTCTCAAGTGGGTGAGGAACCCTACTAGATCGGCGGAGAGGCTGAGGTTCGTTGGAATCTACTGAATCCTTTGGTTTCTATCAAATCATCTGCTGTTGTTTTGTATAGCTGGAACCTTTCCAGTTGTACATAACAGACCTTGCCTTGAGCTCGTCCGGATTTTGCTTTTAAACATAGCCCGGACAACCCCAAATCTTAACTAGCTTAAGACATGGGCTCTTCCCATACCATATCTCATATGGAGTGGTAGGCAACTGATTTGATTGGAACCCTATTCAATAGGTATGCAACTTCATAAGTGCACAATCCTCAAAAGGAAATAGGCAACTCAGTAGTACTCATCATAGAGCACACCATATCATATAGGGTTGTGATTGCTCCGCCCTGATATACCATCGTGCTATGGTGTATGCGGAGGAGTAATGCTGAGAGAGAATCTCATTCTCCTTTAGAAAAGTCCAGGATTTCCGTGCTCAAGTATTCTCCTCCTAGATCACATCAAAGGACATAATACTTATACCCGTATTTTGGTTCTCTACTTCTCGCTTATATTCTGTGAATATCTCAAAAGGTTCGGACTTATGTTTCAACAGGAACATATGTCTGAATCTTGAGAGATTATCAGAGAACATAATGAAGTATAAAGAACCAGTCTTGGTATGTGTAGACAGGGGAGCTTACATACATCAACATGTATCATTTCCCAAGAGTTCATTAACTCTTTCTCTGTTTCCAGTAAACGGAGCTATGGTCATCTTATCTTTGTGACATGACTGGTGAGTTTCACAAGATGTAAATTCAAACTAATTTAAATATGCATCTTTATGTAACTCTAGCTAGTCGGGTCACATTGATTTGACCTAGTCTACAATACCTCAAGAAGAATTCGTTCATTTCTGAACTATTCCTCTCGTGTGTGTTCCGTATACTAAGAACTGTAGTTTGATTTAGAACATTAATGCTTTTTAGATAACGTGCCTGATCCGATCAACTTTTGATATAGGAAAATGTTCAAAACATTATCCATCAATACAAAATTATATCCTTTCTTTTCTAACAAAGAGAGAGATATGATTTGGTATATCAGGTTCGGTATCTAATAAACATTCGTTCAGAATCAATGTATTGTAATACAGGGTGACAGTGACCAACAGACTTGGCTGCAACACTTGCCCTGTTTTCTGCCTCATGAAACTTATCACCCGTTCTCAGTTCTCTACCTATCTGTAGCCCTATGTAACAGATTACATATCTGGGATCCTGATCTGGTATCATATACCCAGGACGTAAAGGATACTGAGAAAACAGTTCTGTATAATGAACACACCCGAAGATGATGCATCAGCATGCACTCTCTTCGTTTGGGCGGCACGGGAATTCTGGTAATCCCCAATTTTCCTGCTCTGTCTTATAACATTTATAAGTTGGAGCGGGACCAACGTTCCCCAGCTCAGTATAACAAGCGGGTTCGGTCAATAATCCGTTTTATTATCTTGATTAAGGCGTGATATGGTCGCTACCTGGAGAGAGAGAGAAGAAAAACACTCAGCGTGCGCTCTGTCAAGAATAGATTGGTTTTTTATTTTATCTAATCAGGATGGCTCCCACTGCTTTTTATCAAATCTTTCTTCAAACCCTAAAAGGAAAGACTAGCCGGGATTAATTACACACTACAAGTTCGCCAATCTTTCAGCCAGGCCAGTGTCGGTACTTTGAGGGAGGTCCCCCGTGCTTTCGCACGAACCTAATTAATGTAAAACCTCATTTTCCCAGAGGCGTAAACCTCGTTAACACCTTTCTAGACACCTACTTGATCGGCTAATTGTAATGTATAAAAACTCTCCCAGGAGTAACTCTTACTCGCAGCGGGTATCGGGATCCAACTATCTCATAGAAGGTATGCAATCTCATTGCAAATTTCAACACTTGAAATTCCCGATAATATTTTGCCCCTAACCTCCTATGACCTTGACAAAGGCCAACAAACCATAGGATGCTAGTCAAGTTCAACCCGTCATTTCCTGATTGAATTAAACCCACCCGCACGGCCCTTGACAAAGATTTCCTGATTGAATTAAACCCACCCGCACGGCCCTTGACAAAGGCCAACAAGGTCGCACGACTACCCTAACTCAATCTGCATCATATGCATAAGCAGATAAGCACCAGTTAGCTACCGCACACTGCGCCTTGACAAAGGCCAACAAACCGCAGCATGAATACTAACTACTACTTATCTGAAATGACGGAGGGCTACGACAGGTTTTTCTGAAAACCTATTGCGTAATGAACTTGATATCGTTGTAGGATCGAATGAATTTTGAAATGGATTGCTTTTGAGGCTTTTCTAGTTTTGCTAAAGGAGTCACTCCCGGTGAAGGATCGTCGGTCCTTTCCTCGTCGAATGAGGTGCGGGATATATCATATATATCACTGTGCAAAGCAAAAACAATTAAAAGCAATCAAAAGACAAACCGAGTGTGTAGCATCTGCCAGTTATTGCTAAAGGAGTCACTCCTGGTGAAGGGATCTCGGTCCTTTCCTCATCGAATAAGGTGCAGGATATATCACATATACCGCTGTGCAAAGCAAGAACTGTAGCTACCTGTTATATTTTGAAATTCGATTCTACAACATCTTAGGTTTCTTTTATTTCATTAATCACATTAATGAAGTCCCATCATTTAAATACCTAAACATCACAGATAGATATGACGTACACTTATGCCATCCGCATTTGCCTCGATGTCCCCCTCGTGCACCGTTAGGTTAGGTAACTAACGACAGAGCAGGGCAGGGCTAGCGCGGGTGTAAAACATAAGTAACGTCTATATAATATATCATATATACTATATAAAGTATCTATCACAGAACATCACATGATCGCATCACAGATATCGCAGCAGAAGAATATCATATGAAATATTGGATATACTAGGACGTCCGTGTTTTCAATACGAGCCAGTATAAAACACGGATTCCACGGTCATGATGAATAGCCAAACCCACACCCCTAGACCCCTACGAGAGCGGTAAGCAACCCTACCAATTCTGGAGTAGGAGACCCGGACTCGACTCCTCGAGTTGGTCTCCCACTGGACCCCAGAACCCGGATACTTGTGCTCCCCTCCTTGGGTCTATCCTAGTGCGGAAAATTAAATAATATACAAACGGTGACAACTCCCGCAACCTGAAAGCGCCCCAATAAAAGAATATTACATACAAGTTTTTTACATGAATGAAAATGAAAAACACTCATCTCACATAAAACCCCCGGCTATTCAAACACGACGATCCAATATAACATATCCAGCAACACATAACATCACATGTCATCAACGTAAGTAAATATGCGCATCCCAATTGTCGTTGGCATATAGCAACGAACCGGCGATATCACATATTACACTTACGGTCACAGAAAAGAAAGTGTAAAACTACAACAGTTGGAATCCGCAACCACCTCAGACATCGCATGCCTGAACAAATGAATTACTTAGACATCGCATGCCTAACAATTATAAACCCCGCATTTTAGTCTCAAAATCGAAAACTCTTTTCAATATCAAGTCGGGCAATTCAACAAGATTCCCGACATTTTGATCGAATACTCGTCGCAAACTTTAGTAGGCGGCCGCACCCCCGATACCGTCGACGAAGTGCACCAAGGCGGAACACCGATGCCGCGAGCACCCGAACGGATACTTTCGGCGACGGGGTTCTCCTACAGTCACTTGGTCGGGGGCAATGGAGCGAGGCTGTCTATTAAGTTTACCCGGCGAGTATCCGCGTACACTACGTGATTGCGACGGACTTTTGATCACATCAAAATTCCGTGGCAACCGATCAAGTGAGACTAAATTGCTATGTTTATAACATTCATTCAGTTATCTCATAATTTCTTGTGAATTCCAATTGTTGTATCACATTCCAGATAATTAGAAAATGTTAAACTTTCGATCGAACATTCAAACACCCAAGTTTTCCCGATACAGATCAACACATGAAACAAGTCTAAAAACATTCAGTTCGTGCCTCAGTACCAACGGTCCAGCCGTAGAAGGGTCAAGCCAACGCCTCACATGTGGCACGCCGTACTGCCCCAAACCCGAAGGTTCAAAGGGTAGTTCAAGACGGTCACATAATCGAGTTAAGGTTTGTTGTCTTCTAGAGAGACCATCGCGTTACTTGCACTACTTAGAACGTCGTTAAACTACGGAAAAATCCAACACTTGGAAATTTCCCGACAGGGGAAAAATTGGGTATTTATATCCGGTCGAACTTTTTAACATATTCTAAAATTTATCCGGAAAGCCACACAGACAAAATTTGAAACCACGATCGAATCTTTGATTCCCCAATACCACCCAAAAATGCTCAACTGTTTATTTCAGATTAAAAATTTCCAGGAAAACCAGCACTGAAAAATAGGAGTAACTGTGCAAAATTCAATGGCAGATAAGACAAAAGTGCGGCGGAAGGGCCGCATTAGCACGCTAATACCCCGCGGTTCCGCCGCACTTTAGAAAGATCATTAGGTAATTTTTGCATCATAATTCTTAGATTTACCTGCTTGTTTTTCTGCATATTTTTAATTTGCAAAAATCCACATTTTACAAAAAAGTCCAGAGAGCATTTTAAAGTCGGGGTTTCGGGTCGATCGGACTTCAAACTCCGTCTACGCATCGCCTAAGGCTCTAGCTAGTCTCTGATACCACTTTAGGGTTCCTAGGCACCCTAGTGAGGTCTCCCAAGCCATCAACCATGGCAATTTCAAAATTATGGTGCCTACAAACCCTAAACTACGGATCGATAACTAGATGTCTAGGCGAACAATGAACTAGTTAACACTTAACTAATGAGAAAACGGAAATACAACCTTTGTAGATCCGGTGCTCCACCTCCATAGCGCCGCAACGAGGTCCTCTCCGCTGTCCAAGTCAAATACGGGCTCTAGGATCGGCTTCGTCGGAGAATGGGCAAGCTAGGTCGTCGATGTCCATGCCGAAGATAATCTACGTCGAGGCATCGCTAAACCAAGCTCCGACTTCACCAAGTCAAGAAACTTGTGAAGTAAACACACTCTACTACTTGGCAAGAGGTAGAGGATGAAGAAATAGGAAGTGGGTTAACTTTAGAATTGGATTTCTCACTCAAAAATATCAATCACCATTGATGAGGTAAGCTTTTCTTCACTTGAAGCAAGGAAGAAGAAGAAGAAAATGTTATGATAAGTTAATTGAAAAAGAAAAGAATAATCAAAACTTATCATGACTAAACCATGGTAAAGTGTAGAGATTCAACTAGGGTTAAAACAAATGGTTAGGTTAAGCATGAGATAAGAATGGTGGACAAAGTCAAAGGTTCATGAATCTTCAACTACAATCCAAAACAAGCCACCATTTTCCTCATTTCCTTTTCCAAAAAGAAAATAAATAAATAAATAAATAAATAGATAAATAAAGGAAATGAAACCCTAACCATTCTTTTAACCATGGTTTAAATCTTTGCACTTAACCAAGTAAACATGCATCATCAAACATGATACAATCAAATGCACAAAATCATATCGCATATGTAATGCGCACATCCGAGTGAGAAAATCCATCTTAAGTAAACCGATACTAGTTGATGCAAAGTAATATATCAAATATATAAATATGCATTAAATCATTAAATCAACACTTGATTCAATGATCCGGTTATGTCGCACACAACCGACTAGTATACAATATATCGGCTTATCGAATCAACGCTTGAATCGATAACTAGGTTATATCGCATACAACCATTCGATACATTTATCGCGAGAATAGAATACGGTATCACATACACGCATTATTCTCGGTCCCGCACATATCTCATATGCGCTCCTATTTCGTTTCGCTTGAGCCAGGAAACCTCTGTGTAGGACTCTAAAGACTCGTCAATACGCCGGTAGCAGATGATGATCATATCAAGCATCCACAAGCCGCAAGCGGTCTGCTAAACGTAACGGCCACCCGGGTATTGAGCGATCTGAAGATCGACGAGCAAGCCCGCTCACACTCCAGTGAATCCGACCAGTAACACTACCGTACAGTCCGGTCTGATCGTCTGATATGTCGCATATCCCGCCTAGGGGTGGTAAACGTCAGACCCCAATAGCTCGATAAGTCGTGTCGATATGAGGTCTATAACACTTCGAGAAACTACTGGTAACACTTACCAGTAAATCTCAGCAACCCTGGCCAGGGATTTCCTGTTATAGCCAATCGAACACAGCGCAACATCAACTCCCTATACCGGGAGAGACGAATCCCCTCCTATCGCTCATTGCCTCCATGTGACTCGGGACTGTACCCAAAAACCACCGTTTTGCACGCCCTCTTGGACGTGGTAAGATGGAAATCAAAGCACAGTGGGAACCACACAAGATTCTATGACGATCTCGGGTCAACAGACTACTCTGTACCAGTGTCACCAGAGAACTGCCATCTGACGTGAGGTATAATACCATCTGGGAGTTCTCGGCGAGTCCGTCCAGTGTACCCAGTCTTTACTGAGCACCCGTATATCTCCTCTGATGTCAAACACCGATGGATATGGGATCATCCATCGCCCATCTGTATGGGTCGAGAAGGTACACGCTAGTCTACTCTGGTATATCGATGCCCCGTCTCGATACACCCACGACTAGGGAGTTTGAAGGATGTACTTATGGACTACCATGTCCCCACTAGTATGATCCGCATCATAGTCCAGGTAGTCAAGTACAGATCCTAAGGGCTTTACCAACATGTAACAGAGAGACAATCAGCATACACGTTAAGGTAAAGGGTAACCAGATAGCATACTATCATGTCGAGCAAGAAAGTCCTCCCTATATATGTCCCAGCATCCACTACAATATACATCCCATGTACAGTAATGGCCTCTAGGGCATACATATAACTAACAATCTCCCACTTGCACTAGGGCCATCTGTAGCAGTGGTTGCAGTATCTCATACTCAACCATCCCATAAAAGTCTCTCTCTGGGAACAGGCCTTTGTGAGTGGATCCGCTGTGTTGTCCTCTGAGTCTACTCTCCTAACCTCGATCTCCCTGGAGATCAACCATCTCCATGATCAGGCGATGCTGCCTTAGAATATGTCTGGATCACTGATGGGACCGGCGTTCCTCGGCATGAGCCACGACTCCATTGTCTCACAATGGTAGGAACGTAGTTCATCTCATGAACCAATATACACCCAAACAGCCTCTTTGGTAGCATCTTTAGTAGCGATGTATCCTGCCTTTATCGTCTAGTATGCCACGGTATCTAGCTTGGAACCCTTCCAACATACCGTCCCTTTACTGAGGGTAAAGACAATGCCTGCGACTGATATTCAGTCGTCTTTATCACCCTGGAACCCTTCCAGTGATTCTCCCCAGGATCGATTGATACCATCTCACTACAACTAGTGAGTATCCTAATTTCCAATTAGATCTATCTCATAGATCCAAAGTCCAGGATTTAGGAGGTATCACTTTGATCCTATATGGAGAATCATTGTGATAAGCGGAGATTGACCGAGCGTAGCATAAGAAACTCTTTTCTTATCAAGAGTATGTCATCCACGTACTCTACGAGGATCGTCACCATACTCCCTACTACCTTTTTGTATATACAAGGTTCATCTACCATTTTGATGATGTCAACTTCTTTGACTAATTCATCAAAACAGATGTTCCAACTCCGCGATGCCTGCTTTATCATATAAAACATCTTGCACACGTTTCCGCTGCTCCCACTGTCTACGAAGCCCTCTGGCTGTGTACTTATAGACGCTCTCTTCCAAATCATCATTTAGAAAAGCAGTCATGGCACACAACCGCCAGATATCGTAGTCATGGTATGCAGCCGTGGTAAGTAGGATCTGGATGGACTTAAGCATAGCTACTTAGAAAAGGTTTCATCATCATCCATACCTGGTCAATGATGTAGACCTTTAACAAGTCTAGCTTTGAAAGTCTCAACTCTTCCATGTACACCAAGTAATCTTCTCAAGATATACCTGCTCCTGATGGGGATTTAACCCTTCAGATATAGCAACCAAAGTCCATACTTTGTTGGTGTATAAGGATTCCATCTCAGATCACTAAGCATCCAGCCATTCTTACAGAGTCTTACTCCTGATGGCCAGCTCGAATCTAGTTGGGTCATCATCTCATGATGTAATCCTCGCTCCCACTGTCATAGAGAAACCGAAGTATCTCTCAAGTGGGTGAGGAACCCTACTAGATCGGCGGAGAGGCTGAGGTTCGTTGGAATCTACTGAATCCTTTGGTTCTATCAAATCATCTGCTGTTGTTTGTATAGCTGGAACCTTTCCAGTTGTACATAACAGACCTTGCCTTGAGCTCGTCCGGATTTTGCTTTTAAACATAGCCCGGACAACCCCAAATCTTAACTAGCTTAAGACATGGGCTCTTCCCATACCATATCTCATATGGAGTGGTAGGCAACTGATTTGATTGGAACCCTATTCAATAGGTATGCAACTTCATAAGTGCACAATCCTCAAAAGGAAATAGGCAACTCAGTAGTACTCATCATAGAGCACACCATATCATATAGGGTGTGATTGCTCCGCCCTGATATACCATCGTGCTATGGTGTATGCGGAGGAGTAATGCTGAGAGAGAATCTCATTCTCCTTTAGAAAAGTCCAGGATTTCCGTGCTCAAGTATTCTCCTCCTAGATCACATCAAAGGACATAATACTTATACCCGTATTTTGGTTCTCTACTTCTCGCTTATATTCTGTGAATATCTCAAAAGGTTCGGACTTATGTTTCAACAGGAACATATGTCTGAATCTTGAGAGATTATCAGAGAACATAATGAAGTATAAAGAACCAGTCTTGGTATGTGTAGACAGGGGAGCTTACATACATCAACATGTATCATTTCCCAAGAGTTCATTAACTCTTTCTCTGTTTCCAGTAAACGGAGCTATGGTCATCTTATCTTTGTGACATGACTGGTGAGTTTCACAAGATGTAAATTCAAACTAATTTAAATATGCATCTTTATGTAACTCTAGCTAGTCGGGTCACATTGATTTGACCTAGTCTACAATACCTCAAGAAGAATTCGTTCATTTCTGAACTATTCCTCTCGTGTGTGTTCCGTATACTAAGAACTGTAGTTTGATTTAGAACATTAATGCTTTTAGATAACGTGCCTGATCCGATCAACTTTTGATATAGGAAATGTTCAAAACATTATCCATCAATACAAAATTATATCCTTTCTTTTCTAACAAAGAGAGAGATATGATTTGGTATATCAGGTTCGGTATCTAATAACATTCGTTCAGAATCAATGTATTGTAATACAGGGTGACAGTGACCAACAGACTTGGCTGCAACACTTGCCCCGTTTTCTGCCTCATGAAACTTATCACCCGTTCTCAGTTCTCTACCTATCTGTAGCCCTATGTAACAGATTACATATCTGGGATCCTGATCTGGTATCATATACCCAGGACGTAAAGGATACTGAGAAACAGTTCTGTATAATGAACACACCCGAAGATGATGCATCAGCATGCACTCTCTTCGTTTGGGCGGCACGGGAATTCTGGTAATCCCCAATTTCCTGCTCTGTCTTATAACATTTATAAGTTGGAGCGGGACCAACGTTCCCCAGCTCAGTATAACAAGCGGGTTCGGTCAATAATCCGTTTTATTATCTTGATTAAGGCGTGATATGGTCGCTACCTGGAGAGAGAGAGAAGAAAACACTCAGCGTGCGCTCTGTCAAGAATAGATTGGTTTTTATTTTATCTAATCAGGATGGCTCCCACTGCTTTTTATCAAATCTTTCTTCAAACCCTAAAAGGAAAGACTAGCCGGGATTAATTACACACTACAAGTTCGCCAATCTTTCAGCCAGGCCAGTGTCGGTACTTTGAGGGAGGTCCCCCGTGCTTTCGCACGAACCTAATTAATGTAAACCTCATTTTCCCAGAGGCGTAACCTCGTTAACACCTTTCTAGACACCTACTTGATCGGCTAATTGTAATGTATAAAACTCTCCCAGGAGTAACTCTTACTCGCAGCGGGTATCGGGATCCAACTATCTCATAGAAGGTATGCAATCTCATTGCAAATTTCAACACTTGAAATTCCCGATAATATTTTGCCCCTAACCTCCTATGACCTTGACAAAGGCCAACAAACCATAGGATGCTAGTCAAGTTCAACCCGTCATTTCCTGATTGAATTAAACCCACCCGCACGGCCCTTGACAAAGGCCAACAAGGTCGCACGACTACCCTAACTCAATCTGCATCATATGCATAAGCAGATAAGCACCAGTTAGCTACCGCACACTGCGCCTTGACAAAGGCCAACAAACGCAGCATGAATACTAACTACTACTTATCTGAAATGACGGAGGGCTACGACAGGTTTTTCTGAAAACCTATTGCGTAATGAACTTGATATCGTTGTAGGATCGAATGAATTTTGAAATGGATTGCTTTTGAGGCTTTTCTAGTTTTGCTAAAGGAGTCACTCCCGGTGAAGGGATCGTCGGTCCTTTCCTCGTCGAATGAGGTGCGGGATATATCATATATATCACTGTGCAAAGCAAAAACAATTAAAAGCAATCAAAAGACAAACCGAGTGTGTAGCATCTGCCAGTTATTGCTAAAGGAGTCACTCCTGGTGAAGGGATCTCGGTCCTTTCCTCATCGAATAAGGTGCAGGATATATCACATATACCGCTGTGCAAAGCAAGAACTGTAGCTACCTGTTATATTTTGAAATTCGATTCTACAACATCTTAGGTTTCTTTTATTTCATTAATCACATTAATGAAGTCCCATCATTTAAATACCTAAACATCACAGATAGATATGACGTACACTTATGCCATCCGCATTTGCCTCGATGTCCCCTCGTGCACCGTTAGGTTAGGTAACTAACGACAGAGCAGGGCAGGGCTAGCGCGGGTGTAAAACATAAGTAACGTCTATATAATATATCATATATACTATATAAAGTATCTATCACAGAACATCACATGATCGCATCACAGATATCGCAGCAGAAGAATATCATATGAAATATTGGATATACTAGGACGTCCGTGTTTTCAATACGAGCCAGTATAAAACACGGATTCCACGGTCATGATGAATAGCCAAACCCACACCCCTAGACCCCTACGAGAGCGGTAAGCAACCCTACCAATTCTGGAGTTAGGAGACCCGGACTCGACTCCTCGAGTTGGTCTCCCACTGGACCCCAGAACCCGGATACTTGTGCTCCCCTCCTTGGGTCTATCCTAGTGCGGAAAATTAAATAATATACAAACGGTGACAACTCCCGCAACCTGAAAGCGCCCCAATAAAAGAATATTACATACAAGTTTTTACATGAATGAAAATGAAAAACACTCATCTCACATAAAACCCCCGGCTATTCAAACACGACGATCCAATATAACATATCCAGCAACACATAACATCACATGTCATCAACGTAAGTAAATATGCGCATCCCAATTGTCGTTGGCATATAGCAACGAAACCGGCGATATCACATATTACACTTACGGTCACAGAAAAGAAAGTGTAAAACTACAACAGTTGGAATCCGCAACCACCTCAGACATCGCATGCCTGAACAAATGAATTACTTAGACATCGCATGCCTAACAATTATAAACCCCGCATTTTAGTCTCAAAATCGAAAACTCTTTTCAATATCAAGTCGGGCAATTCAACAAGATTCCCGACATTTTGATCGAATACTCGTCGCAAACTTTAGTAGGCGGCCGCACCCCCGATACCGTCGACGAAGTGCACCAAGGCGGAACACCGATGCCGCGAGCACCCGAACGGATACTTTCGGCGACGGGGTTCTCCTACAGTCACTTGGTCGGGGCAATGGAGCGAGGCTGTCTATTAAGTTTACCCGGCGAGTATCCGCGTACACTACGTGATTGCGACGGACTTTTGATCACATCAAAATTCCGTGGCAACCGATCAAGTGAGACTAAATTGCTATGTTTATAACATTCATTCAGTTATCTCATAATTTCTTGTGAATTCCAATTGTTGTATCACATTCCAGATAATTAGAAAATGTTAAACTTTCCGATCGAACATTCAAACACCCAAGTTTTCCCGATACAGATCAACACATGAAACAAGTCTAAAAACATTCAGTTCGTGCCTCAGTACCAACGGTCCAGCCGTAGAAGGGTCAAGCCAACGCCTCACATGTGGCACGCCGTACTGCCCCAAACCCGAAGGTTCAAAGGGTAGTTCAAGACGGTCACATAATCGAGTTAAGGTTTGTTGTCTTCTAGAGAGACCATCGCGTTACTTGCACTACTTAGAACGTCGTTAAACTACGGAAAAATCCAACACTTGGAAATTTCCCGACAGGGGAAAAATTGGGTATTTATATCCGGTCGAACTTTTTAACATATTCTAAAATTTATCCGGAAAGCCACACAGACAAAATTTGAAACCACGATCGAATCTTTGATTCCCAATACCACCCAAAAATGCTCAACTGTTTATTTCAGATTAAAAATTTCCAGGAAAACCAGCACTGAAAAATAGGAGTAACTGTGCAAAATTCAATGGCAGATAAGACAAAAGTGCGGCGGAAGGGCCGCATTAGCACGCTAATACCGCGGTTCCGCCGCACTTTAGAAAGATCATTAGGTAATTTTTGCATCATAATTCTTAGATTTACCTGCTTGTTTTTCTGCATATTTTTAATTTGCAAAAATCCACATTTTACAAAAAAGTCCAGAGAGCATTTTAAAGTCGGGGTTTCGGGTCGATCGGACTTCAAACTCCGTCTACGCATCGCCTAAGGCTCTAGCTAGTCTCTGATACCACTTTAGGGTTCCTAGGCACCCTAGTGAGGTCTCCCAAGCCATCAACCATGGCAATTTCAAAAATTATGGTGCCTACAAACCCTAAACTACGGATCGATAACTAGATGTCTAGGCGAACAATGAACTAGTTAACACTTAACTAATGAGAAAACGGAAATACAACCTTTGTAGATCCGGTGCTCCACCTCCATAGCGCCGCAACGAGGTCCTCTCCGCTGTCCAAGTCAAATACGGGCTCTAGGATCGGCTTCGTCGGAGAATGGGCAAGCTAGGTCGTCGATGTCCATGCCGAAGATAATCTACGTCGAGGCATCGCTAAACCAAGCTCCGACTTCACCAAGTCAAGAAACTTGTGAAGTAAACACACTCTACTACTTGGCAAGAGGTAGAGGATGAAGAAATAGGAAGTGGGTTAACTTTAGAATTGGATTTCTCACTCAAAAATATCAATCACCATTGATGAGGTAAGCTTTTCTTCACTTGAAGCAAGGAAGAAGAAGAAGAAAATGTTATGATAAGTTAATTGAAAAAGAAAAGAATAATCAAAACTTATCATGACTAAACCATGGTAAAGTGTAGAGATTCAACTAGGGTTAAAACAAATGGTTAGGTTAAGCATGAGATAAGAATGGTGGACAAAGTCAAAGGTTCATGAATCTTCAACTACAATCCAAAACAAGCCACCATTTTCCTCATTTCCTTTTCCAAAAAGAAAATAAATAAATAAATAAATAAATAGATAAATAAAGGAAATGAAACCCTAACCATTCTTTTAACCATGGTTTAAATCTTTGCACTTAACCAAGTAAACATGCATCATCAAACATGATACAATCAAATGCACAAAATCATATCGCATATGTAATGCGCACATCCGAGTGAGAAAATCCATCTTAAGTAAACCGATACTAGTTGATGCAAAGTAATATATCAAATATATAAATATGCATTAAATCATTAAATCAACACTTGATTCAATGATCCGGTTATGTCGCACACAACCGACTAGTATACAATATATCGGCTTATCGAATCAACGCTTGAATCGATAACTAGGTTATATCGCATACAACCATTCGATACATTTATCGCGAGAATAGAATACGGTATCACATACACGCATTATTCTCGGTCCCGCACATATCTCATATGCGCTCCTATTTCGTTTCGCTTGAGCCAGGAAACCTCTGTGTAGGACTCTAAAGACTCGTCAATACGCCGGTAGCAGATGATGATCATATCAAGCATCCACAAGCCGCAAGCGGTCTGCTAAACGTAACGGCCACCCGGGTATTGAGCGATCTGAAGATCGACGAGCAAGCCCGCTCACACTCCAGTGAATCCGACCAGTAACACTACCATACAGTCCGGTCTGATCGTCTGATATGTCGCATATCCCGCCTAGGGGTGGTAAACGTCAGACCCCAATAGCTCGATAAGTCGTGTCGATATGAGGTCTATAACACTTCGAGAAACTACTGGTAACACTTACCAGTAAATCTCAGCAACCCTGGCCAGGGATTTCCTGTTATAGCCAATCGAACACAGCGCAACATCAACTCCCTATACCGGGAGAGACGAATCCCCTCCTATCGCTCATTGCCTCCATGTGACTCGGGACTGTACCCAAAAACCACCGTTTTGCACGCCCTCTTGGACGTGGTAAGATGGAAATCAAAGCACAGTGGGAACCACACAAGATTCTATGACGATCTCGGGTCAACAGACTACTCTGTACCAGTGTCACCAGAGAACTGCCATCTGACGTGAGGTATAATACCATCTGGGAGTTCTCGGCGAGTCCGTCCAGTGTACCCAGTCTTTACTGAGCACCCGTATATCTCCTCTGATGTCAAACACCGATGGATATGGGATCATCCATCGCCCATCTGTATGGGTCGAGAAGGTACACGCTAGTCTACTCTGGTATATCGATGCCCCGTCTCGATACACCCACGACTAGGGAGTTTGAAGGATGTACTTATGGACTACCATGTCCCCACTAGTATGATCCGCATCATAGTCCAGGTAGTCAAGTACAGATCCTAAGGGCTTTACCAACATGTAACAGAGAGACAATCAGCATACACGTTAAGGTAAAGGGTAACCAGATAGCATACTATCATGTCGAGCAAGAAAGTCCTCCCTATATATGTCCCAGCATCCACTACAATATACATCCCATGTACAGTAATGGCCTCTAGGGCATACATATAACTAACAATCTCCCACTTGCACTAGGGCCATCTGTAGCAGTGGTTGCAGTATCTCATACTCAACCATCCCATAAAAGTCTCTCTCTGGGAACAGGCCTTTGTGAGTGGATCCGCTGTGTTGTCCTCTGAGTCTACTCTCCTAACCTCGATCTCCCTGGAGATCAACCATCTCCATGATCAGGCGATGCTGCCTTAGAATATGTCTGGATCACTGATGGGACCGGCGTTCCTCGGCATGAGCCACGACTCCATTGTCTCACAATGGTAGGAACGTAGTTCATCTCATGAACCAATATACACCCAAACAGCCTCTTTGGTAGCATCTTTAGTAGCGATGTATCCTGCCTTTATCGTCTAGTATGCCACGGTATCTAGCTTGGAACCCTTCCAACATACCGTCCCTTTACTGAGGGTAAAGACAATGCCTGCGACTGATATTCAGTCGTCTTTATCACCCTGGAACCCTTCCAGTGATTCTCCCCAGGATCGATTGATACCATCTCACTACAACTAGTGAGTATCCTAATTTCCAATTAGATCTATCTCATAGATCCAAAGTCCAGGATTTAGGAGGTATCACTTTGATCCTATATGGAGAATCATTGTGATAAGCGGAGATTGACCGAGCGTAGCATAAGAAACTCTTTTCTTATCAAGAGTATGTCATCCACGTACTCTACGAGGATCGTCACCATACTCCCTACTACCTTTTTGTATATACAAGGTTCATCTACCATTTTGATGATGTCAACTTCTTTGACTAATTCATCAAAACAGATGTTCCAACTCCGCGATGCCTGCTTTATCATATAAAACATCTTGCACACGTTTCCGCTGCTCCCACTGTCTACGAAGCCCTCTGGCTGTGTACTTATAGACGCTCTCTTCCAAATCATCATTTAGAAAAGCAGTCATGGCACACAACCGCCAGATATCGTAGTCATGGTATGCAGCCGTGGTAAGTAGGATCTGGATGGACTTAAGCATAGCTACTTAGAAAAGGTTTCATCATCATCCATACCTGGTCAATGATGTAGACCTTTAACAAGTCTAGCTTTGAAAGTCTCAACTCTTCCATGTACACCAAGTAATCTTCTCAAGATATACCTGCTCCTGATGGGGATTTAACCCTTCAGATATAGCAACCAAAGTCCATACTTTGTTGGTGTATAAGGATTCCATCTCAGATCACTAAGCATCCAGCCATTCTTACAGAGTCTTACTCCTGATGGCCAGCTCGAATCTAGTTGGGTCATCATCTCATGATGTAATCCTCGCTCCCACTGTCATAGAGAAACCGAAGTATCTCTCAAGTGGGTGAGGAACCCTACTAGATCGGCGGAGAGGCTGAGGTTCGTTGGAATCTACTGAATCCTTTGGTTCTATCAAATCATCTGCTGTTGTTTGTATAGCTGGAACCTTTCCAGTTGTACATAACAGACCTTGCCTTGAGCTCGTCCGGATTTTGCTTTTAAACATAGCCCGGACAACCCCAAATCTTAACTAGCTTAAGACATGGGCTCTTCCCATACCATATCTCATATGGAGTGGTAGGCAACTGATTTGATTGGAACCCTATTCAATAGGTATGCAACTTCATAAGTGCACAATCCTCAAAAGGAAATAGGCAACTCAGTAGTACTCATCATAGAGCACACCATATCATATAGGGTGTGATTGCTCCGCCCTGATATACCATCGTGCTATGGTGTATGCGGAGGAGTAATGCTGAGAGAGAATCTCATTCTCCTTTAGAAAAGTCCAAGATTTCCGTGCTCAAGTATTCTCCTCCTAGATCACATCAAAGGACATAATACTTATACCCGTATTTTGGTTCTCTACTTCTCGCTTATATTCTGTGAATATCTCAAAAGGTTCGGACTTATGTTTCAACAGGAACATATGTCTGAATCTTGAGAGATTATCAGAGAACATAATGAAGTATAAAGAACCAGTCTTGGTATGTGTAGACAGGGGAGCTTACATACATCAACATGTATCATTTCCCAAGAGTTCATTAACTCTTTCTCTGTTTCCAGTAAACGGAGCTATGGTCATCTTATCTTTGTGACATGACTGGTGAGTTTCACAAGATGTAAATTCAAACTAATTTAAATATGCATCTTTATGTAACTCTAGCTAGTCGGGTCACATTGATTTGACCCAGTCTACAATACCTCAAGAAGAATTCGTTCATTTCTCATTCTCTCTCCATTATGTTGGGTTATGCAAGCACCTCGGCTATCAATTTGTGGCCAAATGCAGAACAAAAATTTTCAAAAACCGGCGCTAACACAACCCTATAACCCGGATCGACCCATAAGCTCTAGATAGCAAAACATGCAAAGGAGTTAGAATGGTTATACCGAATGAACCAAGTCCTTCGAGTCTTCAACCATCATTCTAAGCTCCTAGTGGTCGCGGATCGAATTTGGTTACCAGACTTCCTCCATCTACGATGATTCACCCGAGGGAATGGCGCAAACTTCAGCCTCGCCAAGCGAGGTAACCGACGCTCCAAGGTTGCTAGCAATGGAGAGTGGAGGTGTAGGATTATCTCACTATAATTTTTCTCTCATCACAAATGCTCAAAATGCAACTCAAGAAGATGAAGAGGAGGTGAGGAAACATGTGGCATGAGAAACTCAAGAATGGCTAAGCTTTTTCTAGTGAGAATGAGCAAGCCATGAAGCAAGTCAAGACAAGATATGAGCAAGGCATTAGAGAGATGATGGCAGCCCCCCTTTTGCAATCATGCAACAAAAATACGAATGTTCATGCCACCTCACTCCTCCACAAAAGATATGAGCAACTCATTTTACAATAAAATAAAGCCATGCCATACCTCTCCACATGCTTAACAATGTTCATGCTACCTCACTCCTCCACCTCATTTGTAAAACAAATGAATTTCCAAAGAGAAAATCATATAAATGGGGTGTCTATCTTCCAGAAACTATTCCGTATAAATATGGAATGCAACCCGGTACATGTATCGAAATACATATACACGTATTAGTACAACAATACGAATAACCAAGAGATAAAATGAATAGTGTGAACAATAATACTAGAATACATACATACATACATACATACATACATACATACATACATATATATATATATATATATATATATATATATATATATAAATTATTAAATCAAAACCTGATTTAATAATCCGGCTTAATCCTAAGCCGCTAATATTATCAACCGTCCGATTAAAGTCTATGCAGCCTGTACACATATTTAATCGGACACCTGTTTATACCAACATACATCGTCTACACCATATCGCCTGAACCGTGAAAACCCTCTGTGTGGGACTCTAAAGACTCGTCAATACGCTGGCAGTGGGTTTAACCCTAAGCACATCAACGGCACTAGCTGTACGTAACGACTACCCAGCTATTGAGCGAAAGGAAGGCCGGCGAGCAAACTCATCCGTACCCCTACTGAGCCTGACAGTGACAATCTCCGTACAGTCCGGTCTGTTCGTCTATGAATATCGCATATCGAGTCTAACGGGTGGATAAAATCAGACCCCTAATAACGCGATATTTAGTGTCGGTATGAAGCCCATCACCACCTAAGAAACTACCGATCTTAGATCAGTAATTCTCGACTACCTTGGCCAAGGATTTCTGGTGCTGGCCACCCGTGCACTGCGCGACATCAACCTCCAATACCGGGAGAGACGAATCCCCGACGATCCGCTCACTGCCTCTATATGGCTCGGGACTGTATCCAACTAAAACCTGTTTGTACGACTCCTTTGAGCCATGGTAGGGTAGTAATCAAAGCACAATGGGAACTCACTTGAGACAAATGATGATCTCAGGTCGACAGACTAAGCTGTACTCATGTCACCTGGGAACTGCAATCTGACAATAAGTATAATACCATCTACCAGGTTCCCGACGAGTCCGTCCAATGTATTCATAACCCAATGAGCACCTGTATACTATCTTAGGTGACTAACTGGCACCAATGGCTTGTGAGACCGGCCACCGCCCCCTGTCGGGGTCTCGATAAGCATACACCAGTCTACTTTGGAGTACTGATGCCCAGTCTCGATACTCTCACGACTAGGGACAT
The DNA here is from genome assembly GCA_030015575.1 of Agapanthus africanus. Taxonomy (NCBI): domain Eukaryota; kingdom Viridiplantae; phylum Streptophyta; class Magnoliopsida; order Asparagales; family Amaryllidaceae; genus Agapanthus; species Agapanthus africanus. The sequence goes on from CM057343.1 coordinate 445,138,194, forward strand.
TTAAGGATGTCCTTATAGACCACCCAGCTCCCACGTATATGATCGCCATCATAATACTGGTAGTCAAGCAAGAATCTTATGGGCTCTATCAACATATAATAGTGATCTGTAATGCCACCTAATACTGTACATGATGATAAAGACAAAACAGATAGCATTCTATCATCTCGAGTAAGACTGTTCTACAGGTATAGGTCCTCCCTCAATCATCACAATCGCGCTGCGATTCAATAATTGACTTGAGGGCACTATAGCCAACACATTGCTCTCCTTCTTCTTTCTCAAATCCGAACCCTCACATGTGTTGTGAATCCTAGGGTTCTTTGAGATAAAATAGTCCAATTAACTCTCTACATCTCCTAAGTTACCTAGATTAGTAAACTAGGTACTTTAGTTATCTCATTCTGGATGTTGGAGCTTGAACCATAGACTCTCGGGTGGATCGTCTTCGACACGAGGAGGCCGACGACCGAGCTTGATCCATACCTTCTTGGTGCTAAAGAAGAGGAGAAAAAGACCCAAAGGATTAGAATCTTGGAAGTATAAAACTCTATTATAGTAGTTTAGAACCTCAATGTCTTTTGCTAGTTAAGGTTTCTGAACGATCTTGGAAATTTAGTCGATATTACTTGTCTTAAAAAATCGTTTTGTAAATTCCGCCTCCCCACAAACCTTGTATGGTGTGTGATATCGATTTACAGTGGTATCAGAGCCTACTTAAATCTTAACAAGCTAGTTAGCATGTATTTAGAACTTTGATCGACTGAAATTATCCGAATCGCATCTCCGTTACAAGCTTGCTGTTCGATTTTTAAAGTTGTTCAAAAAATATTTTCAGTGACCTTAAAATTATGTGCAGGCTTTTCTAGAACCAAGAAAAAAATTTGAGCACTTGAGCTCATAATTAGACTGCAAATCCGCGACCAAATAGGTCATTTGGCCGCGGATCCGTGGCCTAATTGTGGTTAACATGCTCCAATTTTTTTCTGGGATTCAAGTTAATGGAAATGTGATTTTTGGTACATTTGGTTTTTGCCCAGATATGTTTGTGTACTGGTTTGTACATGGGATAAATACGGAAAGTTTTAATCGATTGAAATTCTAAATTCTTGCTTATTTGTGTATTTTGTTCGTATATGTGTTTCTAAACGTCTTCTAATTGCTATATGTCGATTCGTTGGTGTTGCACATATCTTGTATCTTGTTGATGGTTTGTGGATATGAAGTATTGGATCGTCGTGAATGAATAGCCGGGAGGATGTGAGAAGAGTGTTCTTTTTCTTCATTCTTGTATATTTGTAAATTGATGCAATATTCTTTTGTGGGGCACATCCGGGTTGAGGTTGTAGCCACTGTTGTATTATTTCATTTACTTTTTCTTGCACCTAAGATAGACCCAAGAAGTGGTGTACAAACTACCGGGTTCTTGAAGTTCCGAGTGACCTACTCATTTCATTAAGGGAGGTTGCTTCACTTCGGGAATTTGGCAGTTAGTTCCCGCACCCATGGGAGTCTAGGATGGGGGTTTGGCCATTCATCACGACCGTGGAATCCGTTTTTCGTTCTAGGCTAAAACGAAACACGGATATCCTAGTATATTCAATATATTCATCTGTGTTGCTGTGATCTGTGATATGGAATACCTATTATTGCGTGAGACAAATGGCTATATATTTATTATATATAATAAACGTTGTTTATGTTTTGCATCTGCTCTGCCGTTAATTAAGTAACCTAACGGTGCATGACGGGGCCCCATGGCAAATGCGGATGGCATAAGCGTACGTTCTATTTTTGTTTCTTTCTGCAATGATAGGGTTAAATGATGGGACACCATTAATATTTTTTAATGCAAAGAAAACAAACCAAAGTTAAATCGTTAGAACAATTTCAAAACCACTCGGTTTTCTTTAAAAATAACTTTTAAATGCGGAGCCTAAACCACTCCATTTAAAAGCTATCATGGTTCCTTCGACTATATCAAGTTCATTACATTCACGGTTTTCGCCAAAACCAGCCGTAGTCCTCCTTCATTTCAAATGGGTATTCAGTAGTATTCAAGCTATGTATTTTGATCTTCGCCAAGACATAGTGATTGGTAGTTGCTGGGTATTTATCTGTAGTATAGATAGATGAGTTAATCTAGGACAGGCATACAGCTATTTTAGCCTTCGTCAAGGGTTTGTATGAATGGATTCAGATTAACCTGGACAATGACGGGTAGAACTTGACTTGTGACTTATAATATTTTCGCCTTCGTCAAGGTCATAAGCGCCTGGGGCAAAAATCCATATCGAGAGTTTCAAAGGAAAAGAAAACTTGCTAGTTTTGCATACCATCTGGGAAGTGTGATGATTTTGGTAGGATTCCTTCAAAGTTGTCACATAATAATAGTTGGATCCCGATCCCACCGTGAGTTTTATTACTCCTCGGGAGAGTTTTTCACTTTATAATTAATGCTATAAACCAAGTAGGTGTGTAGAACGGTGTTAGCGGGGCTACGCCTCTAGAAAAAAGAGGCTATTTAATTAAGGAACTCCACGAAAGCGTTGTAACACCTCCCTCGAAGTACCAACACTAGCCTAAAGGTTAAAGCAAGAATTGTAGGGTGCGATTAATCCCGAATAATTCTTCTTTTTTGGTTTGAAGTAGGATTTGAGGAAACAATATGAACCATCCTGTTTGGATAAACTAATGACCAATTTAAACTTGCAAAAGAATCATGTTGAGTGTTTCTTCTCTCTCTCCTAATTGCAGTGACCAAAATGACCGGGCTTAAGTTACTACTAGATAAAAATATATTGACGGGGCCAAACTATAAAGATTGGCTAAGGAATATCCAGATGGTCATTACTTATGATAAGCAGGGCTACCTCCTTACTAACAAAGTCCCGCCGTCCCAGGTCTAGATTCCACCGTCATGGATATTGAGATCCGTAAGACATAGGAATTAGACTGTGCGAAAGCCAAGTGCCTCGTGCTGGCCTCAATAGATAATGAACACCAGAGGTGGCACGAGAAGATAGACTTAGCTTCCATCTTCCTTCATATCAAGGATTTATATGTAGAGCAATCTCGTATCGCAAGATACGAGACCTCGAAGAAATTATTTCAGACGAGGTTGGCTATCGGATCATCTGTAGGGGACCACGTCCTTAAAATGATCAGCTATATTGAAGAGCTCACGGACCTTGGGACCACGTTGGAGAATGAGTTCTATACAGACTTGGTTCTACAGTCCATCCCCTCTACATATGCCCAGTTTATATTGAATTTCAATATTCAAGGAAAGGAAGTTAAACATTCAGAACTCCTTAACATATTGTGGAGTGCATAGAGCAACCTAAATAAAACCAGTGAGACACCCGCTCTGCTTATTGGGGAACCTTACTCCTTTAGATCCAAGGTGAAAGCCAATGGGAAGAAGAAGGAGGCCCCCACTAAGCTCAAAGGTTGTGTCAGTAAGGTACAGGGAAAGGGCAAGGCCAAAGTTAGGGGCCCGACAGTAGGGAAAGAGGAATGCTTCTATTATCACAGGATTGGTCATTGGAAGAAAGATTGTAGGGCTTGGAAAGCAAAGAACCAGGATTTGAAGCAATTTGTGGTTTCGGCTTAAGATGTGTTTATGATTGAAAATTGTATGTCAATCAAATCTACTTCCTGGGTATTGGATACCGGTTCAGGATCTCATATCTGTAATTCATTGCAGACTCTGAGAAACCGTAGAGTTTTGAAGACAGGTGATATGACCCTCAGGGTTGCTAACGGAGGGAGCGTAGATACTGTTTCCGTAGAGGAATATCACCTAGGATTGACAAGTGGACACATTTTGGTTTTGCGTAACTGTTTTTGTGTACCAAGTTTGACATGTAATATCATCTTTATATCTTTACTATCTAAAGAAGGTTATGATTTTACATTTGTAAGCAATGTAACATTCACCTTAATCATGGTTTGATTGGGTCAGGTACACTAGAAAACATTATATATGTATTAAATCAACACTAGGTTTTCAATGTCCGGAACACACTTAAAAGAATGTCTCCAGAATTAAATCAAGATTTCTTATGGTATTGTAGACTAGGTCACATCAATGAAACACGGTTGACGAAGTTACATAAAGAGGGATATTTGGATCCGTTTGAATATTTGTCTTATGCAGCTTGTCAATCATGTCTTAAAGGAAAGATGACAAAGACTCCGTTTACTGGACACGGAGTAAGAGCCACCGAGCTCTTGGGACTCATACACAGCGATGTGTGTGGTCCAATATCTACACATGCAAGAAGTGATTATTCCTACTTCATACTTTTATGAATGATTTATCAAGGTATGGACATGTATTCTTGATGAAACGTAAATCCAAAGACTTTGAGAAATTCCAAGAATACAAGAATGAAGTGGAAAAACAAATAGGCAAAAGTATTAAGTCACTTCGATCTGATCGAGATGGTAAATACTTAAGTGCCGAGTTCTTGGATTATTTAAAAGAGAATGGAATTCTCCCTCAGCTTATTCCTTCATACACACCTCAACACAACGGTGTATCGGAAAGATGAGACCGCACCTTATTAGATATGGTACGTTCCATGATGAGTAACGCTGAGTTATCTCGATCCTTCTGGGGTTATGCACTAGAATCTGCTGCATATCTTTTGAACAAAGTTCCTACTAAGTCTGTGCCTACCATACCATATGAAATGTGGAGTGGGAAGAAACCCTATTTTAAGTATCTTAAGATATGGAGATATCCATCTTTTGTCAAAAATCAGCATACGGACAAACTCGAGGCACGATCAGTACTGTGTATGTTTGTTGGATACCCAAGAAATTCCAGGGGGTATCTTTTCTATTACACAGAGGAACAAAAGGTTTTCGTTTCTCGGCATGCCCACTTTCTGTAGACTTAATTTCTTGAAAAAGAAATAAGTTGGAGCGCAACAGAACTGGAAGAAACTAGAACCACAAACTATTACTGAAAGTATGGTGGAACCAGAAGTTTCAAAAGAACCGGAAGTCCCTGCGCCAATCCGAAGATCTAGTAGGCAGTCTCATCCGTCCGAGAGATACTACGGTTTTCTCATAGAAGGGGTTAGAGAGGATTGCATCATTAATGATGATGAGCCAACTAGTTTCTATCTGGCCATTACGAGCAGAGACTCAGTAAAGTGGCTGGATGCAATGCGGACCGAAATAGAATCCATGTATACCAACAAAGTTTGGAATTTGGACATTGCATTTCAAGGGGTAAAACTCGTAGGCTGCAAATGGATCTTCAGAAAGAAGATTGGTGCAGATGGATAGGTTGAAACCTATAAATCTAGACTTGTAGCAAAAGGTTTTCGTCAAAGACCTGGCTTGGACTATGATGAAATCTTTTCTCCAGTGGCTATACTTAAATCCATTTGGATCCTACTTCCCATTGCTACCTTCCATGATTATGAAATTTGGCAGATGGACGTAAAGACCGCTTTTCTGAATGGAAATTTAGAAGAGTGTGTTTATATGGATCAGCCAGAGGATTTCATAGAGGGTGGGAGCAACGGAAGAGTGTGCAAGTTGCTTAAATACATTTATGGATTAAAGCAGGCATCTCGGAATTGGAACATCTGCTTTGATGAGACAGTCAAAGAATTTGACTCTTTCAAAAATCCAGATGTACCATGCATTTATAGTAAGATTATAGCAAGAACTATAGTATTCCTCGTCTTGTACGTGGATGGCATTCTACTGATAGGAAATGACATTCATATGTTACAATCAGTCTAAGGATTCTTATCATAGAAGTTCTCCATGAAACACCTGGGTGATACCCTTACATTATGGGGATCTAAATCTATCGTAATAGATCAAAGAGGATGTTGGGACTTTCATGGTCCAGGTACATTGACACCATTCTAAAAAGATTTAGTATGGAAGATTCCAAGTGCGGTAATCTACCGACTTGTCACGGGATCACCCTCTCCAAAGAGATGTCTCCCAAAACTGATTTTGAAAGGGATAGTATTATACCCTTACGCTTCTGCGGTAGGATCTATAATGTATGCGATGTTGTGTACCAGACCAGATTTTTCTTACGCACTGAGTGTAGTAAATAGGTATCAGTCAAACCTTGAGGAGAAGCACTGGATTGCAGTTAAGAACATTCTCAAGTACTTGAGAAGGACTAAGAAGATTTTCTTGGTGTACGGCAGTAAAGACCTCCAGATCGAGGCCTTCGCTGACTCCAGCTTCCAGAGTGACAAGGATGATTCCAAATCCATATTGGGTTATGTCTTTACCCTCAATGGAGAGGCGGTCTACTTGAAAAGCTCCAAGCAGGATACCGTTGCTGACTCGACGATGGAGTCAGAGTAGATCGCTGCATGTGACGCCACAAAAGAAGCAGTCTGGATGAGGAAGTTCGTTACAAAACTTTAAGTGGTTCCGTCAATTGTTGATCTAATACCTTTGTATTGTGAAAACAATTGGGCTATAGCTTTAGCAAAGGAACCAAGGTCCTATTAGAAGTCCAGACATATCTTGAGGTGGTATCACCTGATTAGGGAGATCTTGGATCGAAGGGTGATCGAGGTGCGGAGAGTAGACACGGAGAACAACAATGTAGATGTTGGATATAGTGCCCTCAAAGTCAATTATTGGATCACAGGCACGTGATTGCAATGATTGAGGGATGACCTATACCGGTAGGACATTCTTACTCGAGATGATAGTATGCTATTTGGTTTGTCTTTATCATCGTGTACATGCTTTAGGTGACATTACATATCACTATTACATGTTGATAGAGCCTTTAGGATTCTTGCTTGACTACCAGCAGTATGATGGCGATCATATACGTGAGACTTGGGTAGTATATAAGCACATCCTTAAAGTGTCCCTAGTCGTGGGAGTTTCGAGACTGGGCATCGATACTCCATTAGTAGACTAGTGTATACAGTCGAGACCCCGGCGAGGGGTGGTGGCCAGTCTCATAAGCCATTGGTGTCAGTTGGTTCACCTAAGATGTATACAGGTGCTCATTGGGTTATGAGTACACCGGACGGACTCGCCGGGAACATGCTAGTTGGTATTATACCTGTCGTCAGATAGCAGTTCCCTGGTGACATGTGTACAGGTTAGTCTATCGACCTGAGATCATCATTTGTCTCGTGTGAGTTCCCACAGTGCTTTGATTACTACCCTACCACGGCTCAAAGAAGTCGTACAAACAGGTTTTAGTTGGGTACAATCCCGAGCCACATGGAGGCAGTGAGCGGATCGGCAGGGGATTCGTCTCTCCCGGTATTAGGGGTGAGATCGTGCTGTGTTTAGGAGAGCCATTACACGAAGTCCTTGGCCAAGGAAAGTGAAATTTACTGGTAGGTATTTCAGTAGTATCTCCGGGTGTTCTGGGCTACACTTCGACAGAACTTATACCGCTATTGGGGGTCTGACATTTACCAGCCCCCTAGACCCTATATACGATACTCATAGACGGACGGACTAGACTGTATGGATATTGTCATTGACGGGCTTAGTAGGGTTTCTGGATGAGTTCGTTCATCGGCCTCCCTTTTGGTCAATACCTGGGCGGCCGTTATGTACAGCTAGCACCACTGACGTGCTTATGGTTAAACCCACTGCCAGCGTATTGACGAGTCTTTAGAGTCCCCCACAGAAAGTTTCCCAAGTTCGGGCGAAACGTTGTAGAGGCCGTATGGTTTTATGGCAGGGTTCGATCATATACGTGCACTTGTGCACGGATCATGATCGGACGGATCATACTAGCGAGCTTTGGTTTAAGCCGGATCCTAGTATTAGATTTGTTGGATTACTTTCGTCTCATTGCATTCGAATTCAGTCGGAATGCGGATGCAGGTATGTATATACAGATGAGGGGTATCCTTGTGATCCATCACGAGTTTACTTTAGAAGATGCCATTCTATTTATTGTTCTAAACATTTGGAATAATGTTTATTATGTGGAAAATATGAGTGCAAGTTTTGTCCACATGCATCAATTCATGCCACATGCACATGGTGATTCATGGTCTTGGTTTATGTGACCATTTATTGTGACATGGATTGATTTTGGGGTTAATTATGATTCGTGGGGATATTTTGGAGAGAGAGGGCTGCCATGTGATGGCTTGGGGTTTGTTTTTGAGTTATATATATATATATCTCAAAATATTATACACAACATAAGTCATTTCACTTCTTCTCCTCTTGAGCTTACATTCTCCTCTAATAGCTTCTTCTTCAAACTCCACCCATCCCTCTCATGAGTTGAGAATCCATGGGTGTCTTGAGACAAAATTATCACACACATTCTCTACTTCACCTTGGACATGTCGGCTAGCAAACTTCATGTTCGAGTTGCTTCGGTTTGAAGTGGGAGACCGTAAAAAGATTTCTTGACGTGGTGCCATTTCGACGAGGAGACCGGAGATCGAGCGAGATCGGAGATGCCGCGAGGAGCTAGGGATGGTGGCTAATGACCGAAGGACACGGATCGATCAGTATAGCCATTCTAATTTCTTGTAGTTAGCTAGTTTTGTGTTAACGGTACGATCCGGGTAAAAGTCTGCGTTAGCGCCAGTTTCATAAAAAGTTTTTGTTCCGCGTTCGGTCTCGGATTGACGGCCGGGGTGCTACCGTAGACTTACATGGTATCAGAGCAATGCCATTAACCCATACTAGCTTGTTCTAACATTTTTAAAACATCGATCGACGAAATTTCCAAAACTACAATTCCATTTTTTCAAGTTTCTGCCAAAATTTAAAAGTCGTCGAAAAATTATTTTCAGTGTGTCAGAAAATTGTGCAGGCTTTTTTAAGACTACAGAAGAAAATTAGGCGACTGAACCCACAAGAACGCCGCGGAACCGCGGCATAACCCACGTTTTGGCTGCGGTTCCGCCACCGTTTTGGGGCAACAGTGCGCAATCTTTCTTCTGGAGCTCTTAATTATGGAATTATGGTTTCTGGAATTTTTTGTTTTTGTCCAGATTTGTTTGAGTACTGGGTTTTGCACTTGGGGCCATTTTGGGAAGTTTTGTCGATCGAAATTTTAATTACGTTAGTTCACAGTACTTACATTACTATCTGTGACCGTGAATGTCATTCGAGCGGTAAATCATGTCTAATTGCTATAGCTCTTTTAGACGGGTTGCGAACCTGACATTCACGTTGATGTTCTGTGTTGTGCTGTGATGTTGCGGATTTGTTGTGGTGGATAGCTTGGGTGCAATGTTAGTACAATTTAGTTTTATTTGTACATTTGATATCGCAGGGCGAGCGTCCGACATGTGGACTGCCGTCACTGCCTGTTTGTATATTATTATTTTGGGGCACGACCGAGTTGAGGTTGATGTACCCGTTGTACATATTTTTCTTTTCTATACTAGGATTACCCCGCGGTGGAGTGCACGGAGAGCCGGGTTCTAGAGGGAAACGGGCCCGCATATCATGGCTTTGAGAAGGAGGGGGCCTCACTATAGAATTGGCGGGCTATTCGCCGCACTCGTAGGGGGTAGAGGTTGACCCAAGGTGGGGTGCTCAAGTTACCGGATTCCGTGAAGTGCTGGGTGGCCCATTCACTTTGCTGAAGGGGGCTGCCTCGCTTCTGGTTTTGGCGGGTAACTTGCCGCGTCCGTAGGGGTCTAGGTTTTCATTGCACAGGCTATCCACACGACAGGAGAACGTCGGGTTTCACTTGCGGCTCAATAAAACCCGGGGATCCCAGATTATCTGTATTGTTCTGTAATGTTTATTACATTTCTGTGATGTTACATTTATCATACCTGGAGCGATTATTATTTATTGATATATACTAGTGGATGTTTTATATGTTTTACACCTGCGCTAGTCCAGTCCCCGCTCTGTCGTTAGTTAAGTAACCTAATGGGTGATGACGGGACCCAGTGGCAAATGTGTTAGTAATATGTATGCCCTAGAGGCTATTACTGTACATACGATGTATATTGTAGTGGATGCTTGGACATATATAGGGAGGACTTTCTTGCTCGACATGATAGTATGCTATCTAGTTGCTCTTTATCTTAACATGCACATTGATTGTCTCTATAATACGTGTTAATAAAGCCCTTAGGATGAGTACTTGACTACCAGGACTATGATGCAGATCATACTAGTGGGGACAGAGTAGTCGTTAAGAACATCCTTCAAATGTTCCTAGCGTAGGTGGATCGAGACAGGGCATCGATATACCAGAATGGACTAGCGTATAGCTTCTCGACCCATGTAGATGGGCGATGGATGATCCCATATCCATTGGTGTTTGATATCATAGACATTATACGGGAGCTTAGTGGAGACTGGGTACACTGGAAGGACTCGTCGAGAACTCCTAGATGGTATTGTACCTATCGTCGGATAGTAGTTCTCTGATGACACTGGTACAGGTTAGTCTGTAGACCCGAGATCGTCATAGAGTCTTGTGTGATTCCCACTGTGCTTTGATTTCCACCTTACCACGTTCAAGAGAACATGCAAAACGGTGGCTTTTGGGTACAGTCCCGAGTCACATGGAGGCAATGAGCGATAGGAAGGGTTTCGTCTCTCCCGGTATAGGGAGTTGATGTTGCGCCATACTCGATTGGCCATAACATGAAATCTCTGGCCAGGGTTGCTGAGATCTATTGGTAAGTGTTATCAGTAGTTTCTCGACCCGTTATGGACCTTGCATCGGCATGACTTATCAGGCTATTGGGGTCTGACGTTATACCACCCCCAGGCTGTGATATGCGACATATCAGATGAAGAGACCGGACTGTACGGTAGTGTTACTGATTGGATTCACAGGAGTACGAACAGGCTTGCTTGTTGATCTTCTGATTGCTCAATACCCGGGTGGCCGTTACGTTTAGCAGACCGCTTGCGGCTTGTGGGTGTTTGATTTGATCATTACCTACTGCCGGCGTATTGACGAGTCTTTAGAGTCCTACACAGAGGTTTCTTGGCTCAAGCGAAACGGAGTAGGAGTGCATATGTGATATGTGCAGGACCGAGATTAATACGATATGCGATACCGTATTCTATTCTCGCGATTTGTGACATTGGTCGGTTATATGCGATATAGCCGGGTTATCGGATCAAGTGTTGATTCGATAAGTTGTTACACATAGTATTAATCGGTTATATATGATATAGCCGGATTATTAAACCAAGAGCTGATTTGATAATTTAATGTATAATTATATATTTGATATATTATATTACATTAACTAATATTAAGCTCACTAATGATTTTTTTCTCACTTGATGTGCACATTGTATATATGTGATATGTATAATTGTGTACATGTATTGTGTCATGTTTGATGATACATATAAGATGGGTATATGAGACTTATACCATGCTAAGGTTAAATTAGGGTTTTGATTATTTCATAAGTTATTACAAAAGAGCAAAAGACTTAGTCAAAGTTTTCAAGCTTGGAGAAGTTTGTAGAACATTCTCAAGTCAACTCTTTTGTCATTCCTTAGGATATTTTTCCTTAACCCAACCTTTAACCATAGCCTTGGGTTTATTCTCTACATGAGTTAAGCATGATGGCTTTAACTCAACCATGGGTGCAATAATTCATTTGGATGAATTACTCATGTGAGATATTTTCTTCTTCTTCTTCTTCATCATCAAAAGCTTCTAGCTTCAATGGAGTTTTGAGAAAAAGTGTGAGAAAATGAAATCTAAAATGAGCCCACTTCCTACTTCATCATCCTCTACTACTTGTCATTTAGTAGAGTGTGTTCCCTTCACTAAGTTCATGACCTAGTGAAGGAATAGCTTGGGTTAGTGTCTCCTCGACGTAGATCATCTTCGGCCTCGAAGTCATCGAAGCAAGCACGTTCGTTTCTACATGGAGCCTCTCCAGAGTCCGGAGTTTACGATCGTGGCGAAGGGGACTACTACACGGAGCTATTTGAAGTGAAGGACCGGTCTACAAAGGTTGTATTCCTTGCTCACTATAACTTGCAAAGTGTTTGTTTTCAATATTCCGTATTATTTATAGTAGACGATTCATGGTTAGGGTTAGCTAGAAAGGCAAATTTTTGAATTTGGCATGGACGATGCCTCCCGAAACCTTGCTGCCGTGCTAGGCAACCCTTCAGTGGTATCAGAGCCATGTTAGAAATTAATACGGATTTTGTTAAGACCATGAAACCGAAACAAACTCCGAAACTTGAAACCCTAAAACCTGCATTCTGTCGATTTTAAAATCAGCTCCAAAAATTTTTCAAACAAGTGCAGAATGACATTTGGGCAGAGAGATGAACATGGGAGAAAATTGGGACCATGTGCTCGGATTTTGGCCGAGCACATGGCCATGAATTCCGAGGAGGCCGGCCTTGTAGGGGTTTTTGAGTTCCAATTTTTTTTCCATGTTTTGGTCTCTGGGATTTGAGGTTTCAGGTGTTGTTTATTTTTGTTAATTTTGTAGGGTTACTAGGCACTCTAACAAGGTTCTACAAAGCATCAAACATGCCCGATTAAAATTTTAGCTGTGCCTAACAACCCTAAACAAGATCTTTGCTAGAAAATTAGGGTTTCACATGCAAGTAAATAGCATCTACGACTAAGTGAATACGAAATACAACCTTTGTAGATCGGTCCTTCACTTCATTAGCTCCTTGTTGAAGTCCTTTCGCTGGGATCGTGGTTCTCCCGGTCTCTTGCATGGCTTCACGAGGCGAAAGAAGCGTCCTTACTTGATGTCTTGAGGCCAAAGAAGATCTACGTCGAGGGAATATCAACTCAAGCTACTACTTCACTAACTAGAGAATTGGTGAAGCAAATACCTTAAACTAAAGTACTAGTCTAGTAGAGGATGGAGAAATAGGAAGTGGGTTCTCTTTAAAATTTTATTTCTCACAATCTTTCACTCTCTTTTTAAAACCCTAGCAAGCTTTTCCTTTTTGCTCAAAGAAGAAGAAGATGAACAAAAGAAAAAGAATGAGGATAATGATCAAGTGAGTGAGCTAACCATGGTGAGTGAGTATCATATACTAACTCATGTAGAGACTTAATCATGGCTAAGTGTGATGGTTAGGTTAGCAAAGATCCAAAGTAAAAACAAACTTAGTGGACTTTAGTCAATGCATCCACAAGCTTCCACAAGCTTCATGCATTTTCTAATTTTCCACTAATTTTGTAATTACTTTTAAACATTAAACCCAACATAACAAATAGCATGGTGTAAGTCTCATACACCCATGAAAGATGTATCATCAACCATGATACAAAAAGAAAACACATTTTAATATATATCACATATATATTAAAGTTGTGCACATGTGAGAAAAATCCTTAAGTGAACAGGTGTTAGTTAATGTAAACTAGTATATCTAATATACAATTATACACTAAATTATTAAATCAACACTTGACTTAATAATCCGGTCATATCTCATATAACCGACTAACATCCATTGTATCGACTTATCGAATCAACACTTGATTCGATAACCCGGCTATATCATATATAACCGACCGATACAAAAAGTTGCGAGAATAGAATACGGTATCACATGCACGCATTATTCTCGGTTCCTCACATATCACATACGTGCTCCTATTTCATTTTGCCTGAGCCAGTAAAACCTCTATGTAGGACTCTAAAGACTCGTCAATACGCCGGCAGTAGGTGATGATCACATCAAGCACCCACAAGCCGTCAGCGGTACTAGCTGGACGTAACGGCCACCCTGGTATTGAGCGATCAGAAGATCGGCAAGCAAGCCGGCTCCAACTCCTGTAAAAGCCTGCCGGTAACACTTCCCGTACAGTCCGGTCTCCTCGTCTGATATGTCGCATATCAAGTCTAGGGGTGGTAAACGTCAGACCCCAATAACCGATAAGTCGTGCCGATGTGAGGCTCATAACGGGTCGAGAAACTACTGGTAACACTTACCAGTAAATCTCTAACTCAGCCCTGGCGAGGGACTTCCCTGTTATGGCCAATCGAGCACAGCGCAAAATCAACCCCCAATACCGGGAGAGACGAAACCCCTCCTATCGCTCATTGCCTCCATGTGACTCGGGACTGTACCCAAAAACCACCGTTTTCCACGCCCTCTTGGACGTGGTAAGGTGGAAATCAAAGCACAGTGGGAATCACACAAGACTTTATGACGATCTTGTTCATATCAGATTTTTGCATTTTTATACCGCCCAATTTTTATCATATTGCTTATCGGTAGATACTCTTGAGCCGTGTTTGCTAGTAAAATGCAGGATACAGGTTCTCGGTTCTAAAACGGTGAAATTCATGGAAAACACGACAAAATCCGGGTTCCTGCCAACCACTGAGAAAACACGGTCTCCGCTCTTCATCCGTATGTTGCCAGATACCAGTTTAAGAGACAAAATGTCAAATCAATGTCGTTTTCATGCACAAGGCTCAATGGCAGCACAAGATCCAAGAAATCTACGCGGAGCTCGAGGCAATCATGACAAAAACATCCACAAAAAGTCCACCTTTCCCTCAACAGAAATTCTGGAAAAATCGTGAAGACAATTTGAGAAAATACATATGCCAGAATAAAGTACACAGCAAACCAGGGAAGCACCAAAAATCCCATGCCCTAACTCCACCAGAGTGCGGCGGATCCGCGGCATAGGGAGGCTTAGGCCGCGGATCCGCGGCCACTCTGTGGAGTCAGAGCATGGGCTTTGGTGGGTATTTGGGTCTTTTCATATGTGTTCTGGTGGTTGCCCTAGATTTCCATTCTCCAGCCTATAAATAGCCCAGAACTTTGAGAAGGAAAGGGTCCATAATCTTGTATTCTCATTTTTTAGGTTTAGTTGTTCTCTTCTTTCTCTTCTCATCTCTTCTCCATTAAAACTTGTAATGAGCTTGGTGAGTGAAGAATGGTGAATAAAGAAGATCATTTTATTATCATGCTTGTCTTGCTCTTTCTATAATTGTTGTAAATTTTCATTTGTTAACTAGTTGTTGTTATTTCTTGTTGTTTCTTTCTTCTCTCTTTTTCTTTATCCTTAACACAACCATGATGCTTACGCTTGATCCTTGCCGAGGTGAGGTCGCAAATAGCTAGTTGTTATCTTCTAATCTCTTTCTTTCTATCTTCCTCTTTTGTTTTGTTTTATTTTTCCGTATCATGATGTGTGAGTAGTTTCATACTTGTTAGGGTAGGATAAGAGAAGTTTGAGAGAAGGAAATCTCTCTCACTTTTTCCTTGCCCAACAGCTTAATTCGACTCCCGTTAATTGAACCACAATCCGCTCCTTACGGCACCCTATCCTACATGATAGCGGTGATTCCGTAGTGAGACCGGTTGTGGTTGAATTAACCGGAGGTTATGGCTAAGAGCCAAGAACGGACGGACAAGCACCAAAAGGAAGAACTTATGCGTTGGAAAGCCTAGCTTATACTTGCAAGTTCCTTCCTAGTCGTGCTAATCCCCGTTGTTGCCGATTACCGTAACACCGATATTAAGAGGGGCAACGAAAGATGTGGAGACTCCTAACTCAAACTAACCTAATCCTAACCCTAACAAGCTCTCTTTACATATCATTTTATCGCTTAACTAATCACAACAAAATCTGAAAAACTGGACTTAACTCGTTAAAACACATAGAAAAAGATTCCCATCTCCCTGCGGACGACCCGTACTCAACCGGCTAGCTATGAGCGAAACCGTCTTGATTGCGGTATTTAACTAAAACTTGAACACGCAGAATCCCTAACAATCAAATGGCGCCGTTGCTGCACTCTCCAAATGGCCGACCGATCGATCACCCATCCTAGGGGTGAGCTAGAGGATGTGTTAATCAAAGTCGGGGACTTCATATTCCCCGTTGACTTCATTGTATTAGACACACAGCCTGTAGCTAACCCCCGGAATCAAATTCCGGTGATACTCGGTCGCCCATTTCTCGCAACCTCAAATGCTGTGATCAATTGTCGCAATGGTTCGATGAACCTCTCTTTTGGAAACATGACGATTGAACTCAACATTTTTAGGTTAGGGAATCAGCCCGCCGAACCTAATGCTCATATACTGGACGTCTGCTCGATCCAGGAGATCACCCCAGAAGAGTGTGAATTCGAGGAGTTTCTGTTTGATCACGATAATCTTGACGCCACTAGTGCGTTTCTCTTCGAACCTGCTGCTGTTTCTGCGCCCGACAACGACTACGAGTGTTTCACGTTTTCAAACGATCTTAGCTGCGCCCAACCCGAGTTTGAATCCTTCGACTTTCCGGATGAGTTACCTGAACCATCCAACTCGGTTGCCTACACTCGTTTTGAACCTTTGCTGGAGTCCTTTGAGTTCGAGACCTTTGCACCAATCTTGCCTTCCATCGTTTCACCTCCAACGCTCGAACTCAAGCCTTTGCCGTCTCACCTTAAGTACGCTTACTTAGGTGAGAACGAGACCCTCCCTGTCATCATCTCGGCTTCTCTAGCTCCCGAGCAAGAGAAAGCCCTTCTCACGGTCTTGCACAGCAACAGGCAAGCTTTTGGCTGGTCCATGGCGGACATCAAGGGGATTAGTCCCCTGATCGTCGAGCATCACATTCATCTGATAGATGATGCCAAACCAGCCCGGGATCCACAAAGACGTCTCAATCCAGTCATGAAAGAGGCTGTGAAGAAGGAGATCGTAAAATGTCTAGATAGTGGTATCATTTACCCTATCTCTGATAGCCAGTGGGTTAGCCCCATTCATGTTGTCCCCAAGAAGTCGGGCATCACGGTCATCACTAACGAGGCGAACGAGTTAATCCCTACTCGCACCCAAACTGGGTGGCGAATATGCATTGATTACAGAAAACTCAACGCCGCAACGCGGAAAGACCACTTTCCGCTACCTTTCATTGACCAGATGCTTGAACGATTAGCCGGACACGAGTACTACTGCTTTCTTGATGGCTACTCCGGCTATAATCAAATTCCCATCGCCGAAAAAGACCAGGACAAGACCACTTTCACTTGTCCTTTCGGCACGTTTGCATATCGTTGCATGCCCTTTGAGTTATGCAATGCGCCCGCTACCTTCCAGCGGTGTATGATGGGAATTTTTTCAGACATGGTGGAAAAATTTCTGGAGATTTTCATGGATGATTTCTCCATCTTCGGCGATTCCTTCAACGAGTGTTTGCTGCATCTTGACGCTGTCCTTACCCGATGTAAGGACAAGAATCTCACTTTGAATTGGGAGAAATGCCACTTCATGGTGCGCGAAGGTATTGTCTTAGGACATATCATCTCGCAAAATGGCATAGAGGTTGACAAAGCAAAGATTGAGGTCATTTCCAATCTACCTCCTCCCCGATGCGTCAGAGATATCCGAGCCTTCCTTGGCCATGCCAGTTTCTATAGATGGTTCATCAAGGACTTTAGCAAGATCGCTAGGCCCTTGACTCTTTTGCTGGCCAAGGATACGCCATTCGAATTCAACTCGAGCTGTGTGACTGCCTTCGAGTCACTAAAACGCTCACTCACTTCTGCTCCCGTTCTTTCTTCACCTGACTGGACGCACCCATTTGAGATTATGTGCGTGCATCCGACTTTGCCATTGGTGCTGTCCTTGGACAACACATCAACAAGATGCCGCACGTAATCTATTATGCGAGCCGAACCCTGAACGATGCCCAACTCAATTATACAACAACTGAGAAGGAATTCTTGGCTGTTGTTTTTGCTTTAGAAAAGTTCAGGCCCTACCTCATCGGCTCTCCAGTCATTGTCTACACAGACCATTCTGCTCTGCGCTATCTTTTTGCGAAGAAAGATGCTAAATCTCGGTTAATACGTTGGATCCTCTTGCTTCAAGAGTTTGACCTTGTCATTAAGGACAAACGAGGATGTGAAAACGTAGTTGCCGACCATCTCTCACGACTTCCTTCTTCGCCTTTGCTTCCAATTCCAATCAACGACGTTTTCCCGGATGAACAGCTCTTGACAGTATCGAGCGAACCCTGGTTCGCAGATATTGTGAACTATTTGGCCACAGGATTACTACCGACCGAATGGTCAAGTCAGGATAGACTTCGCTTCTTATCCCAAGTAAAACACTTTTACTGGGACGAACCCTACTTGTTCAAGTACTGTCCCGACCAGATTATTCGTCGGTGTGTCCCTGACGAGGAATTCAAGAGTGTGCTGTCATTTTGCCACGATCAAGCGTGTGGCGGGCATTTTGGGCCCAGAAAGACAGCTGAGAAGATCTTGCAATGTGGTTTCTACTGGCCACAACTTTTCAAAGACGCTCATGACTATTGCAAGACTTGCTCCCGGTGCCAACACATGGGCCGGATATCCCGGAGGAACGAGATGCCGCTCCAACCGATCTTGGTTGTGGAGATTTTCGATGTTTGGGGGATAGATTTCATGGGGCCGTTTCCCAACTCTTTTGGGAACTTGTACATCCTTCTCGCTGTTGATTACGTCTCTAAATGGGTCGAGGCTGTGCCCAGCCGAACTAACGACAACAAGGTTGTCGTTAGGTTTCTTAAAGAAAACATTTTCTCCCGGTTTGGGCACCCCCGAGCGATCATTAGCGACAATGGAAGTCATTTCTGCAACAAAACCTTCGAGGCCTTGATGCGGAAATACTCCATTAATCATAAGCTCTCTACGCTCTACCACCCCCAAACCTGCGGGCAGGCCGAAGTTTCAAATCGGCAAATCAAGCAGATACTGGAGAAGACGGTTTCCAAGAACCGTAAGGATTGGTCGCTGAAACTCACTGATGCCCTTTGGGCATTTCGAACCGCTTATAAGATCGACCTTGGCATGTCTCCCTATCGGCTTGTGTACGGAAAAGCCTGCCACCTACCTGTCGAAATAGAGCATCGCGCATTTTGGGCGATAAAGGAGCTGAATCTGTCTCTCGAAGATGCGGGCAGCCATCGGAAGCTGCAGTTGAACGAACTAAGCGAGCTTAGGGATGAGGCTTACGATAACGCGGTTGTTGTTAAGAACCGAACGAAGGTGTTTCACGATAAACACCTTTTGCGCAAAACCTTCGTACCTGGTCAACAGGTACTGCTTTACGACACCCGACTTCACTTCCATCCAGGAAAGCTCAGATCTCGCTGGAAAGGGCCGTATTTTGTGCGGAATGTATATCCGCAGGGCGCTGTGGATTTGGAAAATCCAAAGGACGGTTCACTTTTCAAAGTAAACGGACACCGATGCAAACCGTACCTTAGCGCCGAACCAACAGAGGAGCTCCTGTTCCTACAGGAGCCGGTTTACCCTGAATGATCTTCCTCTGCCTACCTCCAAACTTCGGTTATTCAGCCAAGAACAGTGGACACTGTTCCAAATAAGTTTGGGGGTATGTATAAACCATTTTGTATATATTTGTGTATATTCTGTTTCTCTTTCTTTTTCTTTAAAAACAAAAACAAAAAAAAAATTTGTGTATCGCTAACCGACAATTTTGACCCTTCAAATGATCTCTTCATGCAATGACAGTGAGGACACTGTCCAGTTTAAGTTTGGGGGTACGCTCGGTACGCATTTCTTACCTTCGCATTCATATGTATATTTTGCATCTGCATATTAAAATCCATAAAATCCATAAAAATCTGAAAATTTTCTAAAAATATAAAAAATTTTCTGTCAAGTTAGCTAGTGGAAAAACTCTGATTCAACATTTCGACAGTTTTTGTTTGAAAAGATAGGAATAACTAAATCTTATGTTTAGATTTTGAAAACCTGAAAGATAACTCTCCTTTGAAGTTAACTATAGCTAATATACGTCTTTACATCACACTACACGTGTCGTGAGTTTTGGGAATTAGATGACAAGTCTTTTATGTTTAAAAACTTTTAAACAGATAAATGATTTTCTGAGGATCAAATATGTTTGTTCTGAAATAAGTAATGTCAAGAAAAGTTTATGAAGTAAAGCGAATATGAAGGAATATTATTGATGCCGTAATTGGAACTAAGTCTGAAAAATAACCCATCTGAAACTTGATTGGAATGATTACACACCGAACCCACTAAACACGTCTTTTATCCAAAAAAATAATTGAACTGCCGGTTATATCTCCGTTCGTATTAAATCATCTGATTTTCACGCCAAACAGTCTTTTGTTTTTGGACCTAAGTAACTTGAGTAATTAAGTCCGTTGGGGTGTTTCTACACCTAATGCCCTAAAATCAACTGGTTTGGGTGCATTGGCCCAAAGCTCGCTAAGAAGCCTAGAAAGTCCAGATTAAAACAAAGTCAAGCAAGTGTTCTCTCCGAGTTAAAATTCCTAACGGTTCTTTGTGTGAGAATAATCTTGATAAAAGACAGACTTTTATAAAAAAAAATTTTTAGCGGAGATATGAAGGTTTTACTCTATGATAAAGACTATTGCACGTTCACAGAGGTGTGTATGAAATGAAAACAAGAAAAAGGTGGAGTGAAGAATAAGACCTAGTTTCCTGTTAGGGAAAATAGAAATTCTGAAGTTGAAACTTTACAGGAAAACGAAACTTGAAAAATGCTTAACTCTTTATAAAACTTATGTGATCCTTTTAAAATTGTTATCTAGGCTTTAGTGTGCGACATGATGACTTTAATCGATCCTTCTGGAACTTAGCGACACTATTTTCACTGCACGTAAAGACATATAAAATCTGTAGTTAAATAAGAAGTGAGGTGTGAAAAATAAAGGTTCGATGATCTAGACTTAGGATTATAGAATTGTTATTTTCTAAAACACAACTTTAGGGTTTGAATCTTAGTTATTTTACAAAACCAACTTGAACGGATTTTGTGGGTAGTATCCGCTGAAAACCCTCAGGAGACAACACTCCTCCTACTAGGGACACCTAGAAGTTTAACGGCTTGTTGCACATGCTCAGTGCAATCGCGTTCCCTGCGAAAGTGAGGTTAGGAAATTTTTTGTGAATAAATTGGCTTTGCTCGGGACGAGCAAATGATAAGTTTGGGGGTATTTGTTCATATCAGATTTTTGCATTTTCATACCGCCCAATTTTTATCACATTGCTTATCGGTAGATACTCTTGAGCCGTGTTTGCTAGTAAAATGCAGGATACAGGTTCTCGGTTCTAAAACGGTGAAATTCATGGAAAACACGACAAAATCCGGGTTCCTGCCAACCACTGAGAAAACACGGTCTCCGCTCTTCATCCGTATGTTGCCAGATACCAGTTTAAGAGACAAAATGTCAAATCAATGTCGTTTTCATGCACAAGGCTCAATGGCAGCACAAGATCCAAGAAATCTACGCGGAGCTCGAGGCAATCATGACAAAAACATCCACAAAAAGTCCACCTTTCCCTCAACAGAAATTCTGGAAAAATCGTGAAGACAATTTGAGAAAATACATATGCCAGAATAAAGTACACAGCAAACCAGGGAAGCACCAAAAATCCCATGCCCTAACTCCACCAGAGTGCGGCGGATCCGCGGCATAGGGAGGCTTAGGCCGCGGATCCGCGGCCACTCTGTGGAGTCAGAGCATGGGCTTTGGCGGGTATTTGGGTCTTTTCATATGTGTTCTGGTGGTTGCCCTAGATTTCCATTCTCCAGCCTATAAATAGCCCAGAACTTTGAGAAGGAAAGGGTCCATAATCTTGTATTCTCATTTTTTAGGTTTAGTTGTTTTCTTCTTCCTCTTCTCATCTCTTCTCCATTAAAACTTGTAATGAGCTTGGTGAGTGAAGAATGGTGAATAAAGAAGATCATTTTATTATCATGCTTGTCTTGCTCTTTCTATAATTGTTGTAAATTTTCATTTGTTAACTAGTTGTTGTTATTTCTTGTTGTTTCTTTCTTCTCTATTTTTCTTTATCCTTAACACAACCATGATGCTTACGCTTGATCCTTGCCGAGGTGAGGTCGCAAATAGCTAGTTGTTATCTTCTAATCTCTTTCTTTCTATCTTCCTCTTTTGTTTTTTTTTTATTTTTCCATATCATGATGTGTGAGTAGTTTCATACTTGTTAGGGTAGGATAAGGGAAGTTTGAGAGAAGGAAATCTCTCTCACTCTTTCCTTGCCCAACAGCTTAATTCGACTCCCGTTAATTGAACAACAATCCGCTCCTTACGGCACCCTATCCTACATGATAGCGGTGATTCCGTAGTGAGACCGGTTGTGGTTGAATTAACCGGAGGTTATGGCTAAGAGCCAAGAACGGACGGACAAGCACCAAAAGGAAGAACTTATGCGTTGGAAAGACTAGCTTATACTCGCAAGTTCCTTCCTAGTCGTGCTAATCCCCGTTGTTGCCGATTACCGTAACACCGATATTAAGAGGGGCAACGAAAGATGTGGAGACTCCTAACTCAAACTAACCTAATCCTAACCCTAACAAGCTCTCTTTACATATCATTTTACCGCTTAACTAATCACAAAAAAATCTGAAAAACTGGACTTAACTCGTTAAAACACATAGAAAAAGATTCCCATCTCCCTGCGGACGACTCGTACTCAACCGGCTAGCTACGAGCGAAACCGTCTTGATTGCGGTATTTAACTAAAACTTGAACACGCAGAATCCCTAACAATCAGATCTCGGGTCTACAGACTAACCTGCACAAATGTCACCAGAGAACTGCCATCTGACGTGAGGTATAATACCATCTGGGAGTTCTCGGCGAGTCCGTCCAGTGTACCCAGTCTCCACTGAGCACCCGTATACCATCCGTGATGTCAAACACCAATGGATATGGGATCATCCATCGCCCATCTCATGGGTCGAGAAGCGTATACGCTAGTCTACACTGGTATATCGATGCCCTGTCTCGATACACCCACGACTTGGAACATTAAAGGATGTACTTATGGACTAGACTGTCCCCACCAGTATGATCTGCATCATAGTCCCGGTAGTTAAGTACACATCCTAAGGGTTTTACCAACATGTAACTATAAGACAGTATCAAGAGACAAGTATACATGTTAAGATAAAGAACAACTAGATAGCATATTATCATATCGAGCAAGAAAGTCCTCTCTATATATATCCAATCATCCAATATAATATACATTATCTGTACAATACTGGCCTCTAGGGCATACATACAACTAACAAATTTTGCATGTGATATAATCTTACACTTTAAGCAAGTCGGAGTGTTTCGTATTCATAGTTTTAACATTGTTGCGGGTTTTCACATATTGTCTAGACGATGTTAAAAGGTTTGATCGAATATCAAAAACCCATTTTTCCAAGTTTAACGTATTTGGAGAAACATACAAGTGATTCTGTGGACCCTCTAGAAGAATGTAAACCTTAACTCGATTATGTGGCCATCAAAACCGCCACTTGAAACCTAGGGTTTGTGGTAGTTTAGCATTTCACATGCGAGGCGTTGGTTTGACCTTCTACGGCTGGTTCATAGGTACTGTGGCATCTTCTGGGTATTACTAAAACTGTGCTCAAGTGTTGAGTTGTCGGGAAATTGTGGGACTTTGATGAATCGATCGAAGAGTTTGACGTCGTCCGGATATTATGTGATGGTGATACAATATTTGGAATCCATAAGTAGTTATGAGATAACTAGTTTGAATGTTATAAATCTAGCAGTTTAGTCTCAGATGATCAGTTGCCACGGGATTTCGGTGTGATCAAAAGTCCGTCGTAATCACGTAGCGTACGCGGATACTCGCCGGGTAAACTTAATAGATAGCCATGCCCCATAGCCCCGACCAAGTGATTGTAGGAGAACCCTGTCGCCAAAAGTATCCGTTCGGGTGCTCATGACAGCGGTGTTTCGCCTTAGTGCACTTCATCGACAGTATCGGGGGTGCGACCGTCTAGTAAAGTTTCCGACGAGCATTCGATCAGGATGTCGGGAATCTTGTTGAATTAACCGACTAGATATTGAAAAGTGTTTTCGAGATCGAGATTAAAATGCGGGGTTTATAATTGTTAGGCATGCGATATCTAAGGAATTCATTTGGTTAGGCATGAAATCCAAAGTTTGTGATACGTTGGGTTTATGATGTC
Source organism: Agapanthus africanus (assembly GCA_030015575.1). Taxonomy (NCBI): domain Eukaryota; kingdom Viridiplantae; phylum Streptophyta; class Magnoliopsida; order Asparagales; family Amaryllidaceae; genus Agapanthus; species Agapanthus africanus. The sequence goes on from CM057343.1 coordinate 445,162,155, forward strand.
TAGCGTGGTTGCGGATTCCAACTGTTGTAGTTTTTCACTTTCTTTTCTGCGACCATAAGTGTAATATGTGGTGTATCGCCGATTTTGGTGCTATATGTCAACGACAATTGGGATACGCATATTTACTTACGTTGATAACATGTGATATTATGTGTTGCTGTGATATGTTATATTGGATCGTCGTGTTTGAATAGCCGAGGTTTTATGTGAGATGAGAGTTTTTCATTTTCATTCATGTAAAATTCATTGTATGTAATATTCTTTTATTGGGGGACTTCCGGGTTGAGGATGATGTCACCAATGTATATTATTTACTTTTCCGCATTAGGATAGACCCAAGGCGGGGAGCACAAGTAACCGGGTTCTAGGGTCCAGTAGGAGACCATCTCGAGGAGTCGAGACCGGGTCTCCTAACTCTAGAATTGGCAGGGTTACTTGCCGCTCTCGTAGGGGTCTAGGGGTGTGGGATTAGCTATTGTAACAACTCCAATTTTTGTATACCAAAATTTGATTTAAAATTGAAGTATACTTGGAGTATTAATGTTGCTGATAACACTTTAAGTATCTATCTCTTTACAATAATTACAAGAAGGAGCTTGTAACTCATTGGTAATACCTTGCACTGCTGAACTAAGCCACCAGAGTTCGAATCCCATACCCCACATTATTTTTAATATTGATTTTTAAAAAAACCTTTAGAATACCAAGAGTTTACACGTGCATATCTCACAAAAACCCCACAACACCCAAAGATATAACACTTGCATAGGGTATATGAACCGTCGAGGGAGATCCAGGTCACCGGACTCGGTCGGGAATCGGCCAACTCGGCCTTGACTCGGCCGACTCAGTGATCCGACCGAGTCACGGCCGAGTCACCCCCTTTTAGGCCGATTCCGGCAAGGGTCACAACATGAAAGTTGTGTCTTTTGGTATTCCCTACTCACCTGAAAAGTTTCAGCCCAATTCCACTTCCAGAGATCTTTAAAACCCCCAATTACTCCACTTTTAATACATTTTTATTACATTTTATCACATTTTTATTTTTAACTTTTCATCTACCCTAACCCTAGCCTAACCCTATAAATACCAACCCTACACACTACCCTCTCACCCCCTAAAATCTTGAGCCACTCTCTCAAAAGTTTCCACAAGAAGTGTGCTTCGAAATAGAGTTCCCGGCGAAGCCCTGACGGAATTCCGACGACGCGTTTTGGAGCAACCGGCGACGTAACCACCCTAGGCTTTCCTCCCTAGTTCTCTTTACTCTTTAGAAGAGTTTAAACCCGTAAGTCCCAACCTTCTACCTCTCTTTTCTATATTTGCAAAATACGACTTTTTGAAATCCGACGGAAATCGGACAAACCGATTTCCGATTCGGTTTTTCTTAAAAATTCCACTTGTCACCTAATATATATTATCAACCCTCTTGCATGTTGACTATTAATCACCCTTAAATCAAATTTAATTGTACTTTTCCACATGAAATGACAAGTTCTTTAGAAAACCGTATTTCTTGCATAAAAATACCATCAAGTTAAATTTTAATGTTCTATTTAGATACCCCACTCCTAATCATGTTTATTTTGATAACAAAACTTGTTTCATTCAATTTGGATGAAATTTCACACATGAAATGATAACGTTTATGGAAACCGTATTCTTGCACTTTAATACCCTTAACTTTAACATAACTCATTTCACCTTGAAACTTCACCAAAACTTAATATAAGTCACGGGGTAATGACCTACCCTTACACACACTCATTATAACCCTAATTGCTGAATAACAAAATACAGAATACGATATTATAGGACTTTTTCACTAAAATACCATAATCTTTATAACTTTTAGTTTAATCTTTAAATTGTAAATTCTTTTTAAATAAAACTTATGCAAAATGAAAACACGATTGGTCATGGACATCGATCGTTATCTAATCTGTCTTGTGGTGACTAGGCAAGTGTGTCTAGGCTAGTGGTTATTAATTAGGCCCACGACGTGGTTCCTTCCAACTTACCTGGCACTTACCTGGCTGCATGATGGTGAAGAGGCGATTTGAGGCTCTAATGATTCATCGTTTAGACCATAGAAGATAGGTTAGATGGTCTAGGAAACCCTAACAACTAAAATATGGAGAACTATATACTTTTACAAATAAATACCCTATATTTAGAAAATCTTTTCCCTAAATTAAAAGTATTTATAAAACCTGAGCAAAGTGCCATTACAACCCATTCGTGGGGAACCTGTTAGGGATAGCACGGTTCATCGTGCACCCGCAGGCTAGTAGTGCGAGATTCAGACCTCCGCAAGGAGCATTTGGTCTCGAAAGGTTTAAATACAATATTTAAGGAAAGTAATATTTTTTGTAAATAAAATATTCATTTAAAAATCATTTAAGTGTTTTATTATATATAATTATCATTTAAACACTTATTTTGTTATAATATCAAGTTTCCACTTTTTCCTAAAAATCATAGATTAAAAGTTACATTAAAATACCACGAATTTCAAATAAACAATTAATACTTTTATTAGGATATATTCACTAGAATAACACAAATAAAATTCACATCCATTACAATAATAAAGACGATTATTAAATACTTGAGGTATATTTTGAAAACTATACAAAAGTACTTTTTACATAAAACCCCCTCAAGTTTCACAAATTACAATAAGGCCCCTAGCTAATATTGAACTTCAAATTATCTTTCTTTTAGTCTGACTCGGGTTAGAGTCTGACTAATTCTGACTTGAATATAATTCAAGTCAATCTATATTTCAATCATATTCCAACACAACTTGAAATCATGAATCCCTGAATACAGTTAACAATATATTCATTTTTGACTGAATCAAACCATGGATATTCATTCCATTATCCTGATATTCCATTTACCTGATTATACAGTTGCAACATGTTTACTGATATCATGGTTTTGGTCAGTCACTCAATTTACATATTCCATTACTACAACACTGTTAAAACATTACGGGGTTTAAAGGGGTAGATTGGTACGGAAGATGTTAAAAGTGGAATGAAGTGGTCAGATTAAGACACCTAACATGAATACTGTTGCTGTTGTACCGTGGTATAACGGTTCCTTGTACTCTCCGTTTGCACTGATCTCTAGCATATAGAGATCCCCCTCGTATACACTGGCATTCTTCTGTACCAAGCTACAAACAACTGCGTTAAACAATATTCCATAATATTCTACAACATAATACTCTAGAAAATACTGTTACTCTGCCATTCTCACTCCACTTTTCTTTGGGACTTACCGAGCGACCTGTTCGCTGACGACATTCTATTTCTTTCTTCTTTGAATGTCGTCAGGTGCGTTGGACCAAGTTGAGACCGAGCCAACAACTGAAGATTTGGAGCAGTTCCAAGAAGATCCAGAGCTCTAGACTTTGTACTTGTTCTTTCCAGTATTTCCTTTTATTATTATGCCACTGTTTAGGCATTGCTTTCTTTTTTTCATTCCAGTTGTATTTTCATTTCATGCATTGTATAAAGAATGTTATTAATAAAAGTTGCTGTTATCTCAATCTCATTTGTCTCTTGTGATTATTTTATATTGCTTAGTTACGCTTAGCGTATGTACTTCTGAGTACATACGTAGCGGGCCTCGTCACGACCACTTCGCCGTACATTGGGAAGCGGGGCGTGACAGGTTTTGTTGGTGGCCCATGCAGGTCAGAGCTGTATGAATCCCTATCATGCAGTTCTGGTCTGCGTGAACAACCTAAGCAATGTAACACAAGAAACAGCAACTAAAACATTCTTTACAATTCATGTTATTTGAATCTTACAAGTCTTTATTCCTTGAATCTTATCATTTCATGTATTTGAATCTGTCCTAATCCAAATTTTTCTTCAGGATTATGGATTCCCCAAACAATTCCCCGAACAACACCAGCACCAATGCCAACAACACCCCTTCAGCACTACCTCTCACTCCAGTTGTTCCCGCACCATCCACTGAGCAAACCATGCTTTTCGATGCGATCCGCAGTCTGCTAGAGGGACAGCAACAACTTCTGAGTCGTCCTGAGACAGATGCACCGGGAATCAAACAGTTCAGAGCGTTGCACCCGAAGCAATTCTCGGGAAAAGGGAGCCCTCTCGAAGCAGAAGAATGGGCGCAAAGTATTGAAGATGATCTGGCAGCAGCTCAAGTGCCAGATAATGCCTGGGTCCGTGTAGCGAAGCTACAGCTCACGGATAACGCTCGAAATTGGTGGAAGGCGGAAGAGACCCGTCTAGCCCAGCCGATTGAATGGAAAACATTTCGCGAGAAGTTCGACGCGAAATATTTCCCTATGACCGCCAGGTTCGCTATGGAACAGCAATTTATTCACCTACAACAAGGATCTATGTGGGAGAAATCTGTAGATGAGTATGATGCTGAGTTTACTATGTTGAGCCGGTAAGATCTGTCACAGTAGTTCAATTTTTTTTAATATCACCTACTACACAGCTAACACAACCTTTAAACAGATTCGCGGCACACCTGATACAGACGGACGAGATCAGAGCCGTCGTTTTCAGCAAGGTTTGGACACCGAAATCAAGGCTGCTCTAGCCACCGGGAAGTTTTTGACTCACGAGGAAGCCCTGGAAGCTGCCCGCAGTTACGAGGCAGTGATAAAAGAGAGGGGAAGACCTCACTCTGTAGGAGTCAAGCGTCCTGCCAACCAGATGGCAGGTGGAGCCACGTCCAGACCATCCTTCGTGCCGAGGCGTCCCGGAGTACCAACTCATCACCCTAGCCCAGCCTTTTGCACCTACTGTAAGAGAAAGGGACATATGATGAAGGATTGCCGTCGAGCCAACCGCCTTTGCTTGATCTGCGGTTCATCCACTCATGACATTGGATCCTGTCCTCAAAGGCAGAACTCAGTTGCTGCAACCCGGCCAGCTAACAACTATCAGCAGCGACCAGCTCTTCCAGCACCTGCTACCAGACTTGCACTACCTGCACCACCTAGAGGACCACAAGCTGCACCACCTCCTCGACAGTTCCATCAAGCACAAAGAAACGTTCAGAGGAATGCTCCTCAGGCCAGGAGGAATGTGCCGAAGCGCCAGGCTTTTATGATGTCTGTTGAAGAAGCTGAGGCTACTGGCCAAGTCATTACTGGTAAATTTCCTTCCCAAATTTATCTTCTAGTTTTGGTTACCTACACACTTTCCCTATACCTAAAACCTATCCCATATACCTTAGGTACAATTCTAGTAGCTTCACTACCTGCACTTGCACTGTTTGATACTGGAGCATCCCACTGCTTTATGTCGCAACGGTTTGTCCGAAACCATGCGATTCCAGTCTCACCGCTCGTATCCTGCTGGAACGTCAGTTCCGGAAATGGTGTTCTAAAGGCAACTATGGGATACAGCATGTGTCCGGTCATCGTCTGCAGTCGAGAATTTTACGCTGACTTCAAAGTACTGGACATACCGAACTTTGATGTGGTTCTAGGAATGGACTGGCTTGGAACTTTTTATGCTACCATCGACTGTCGCCAAAGGAGGGTAGTATTTGAGATTCCAGATCATCCGATCTTTTACTTTAAGAGTGGAGACCGTACATTGGAGCCAAGCACTTACAAAGCAAAGCCAAGGGAAGCAATAGTTGCGGCAGCTCATGCAGAAGAAGAAGCAAGACCGGAGGTAGTTCGAGAGTTCGATGACGTATTCCCTGACGATATATCAGGTTTGCCTCCTGATCGAGCTCTTGAATTTAGCATTGACTTAGTACCAGGAGCACAACCAGTAATCAAAGCACCATATAGACTAAGTCCAGAAGGTTTGAAGGTAGTACGAACACAGTTGGACGAATTACTGGCGAAAGGATGGATTCGTCCCAGCACTTCGAGTTGGGGAGCACCTGTACTACTGGTGAAGAAGAAGGAAGGTTCATATAGAATGTGCATCGACTATAGAGCCTTGAACGAAGTTACTATTAAGAACAAGTATCCACTTCCGCGCATCGACGACTTATTCGATCAGCTAAGTGGATCTTGTGTCTTCTCTAAACTAGATCTTCGTTCAGGTTATCATCAAGTGAAGGTCAAGGAAGCTGATATTCAAAAAACAGCTTTCAGAACTCGCTATGGACATTACGAATTTCTAGTAATGCCATTTGGAGTGACCAATGCACCAGCAATTTTCATGAATCTTATGAACCAAGTCTTCCGGGAGTATTTAGACAGGTTCGTTGTCATCTTCATCGACGACATCCTGGTATATTCTAAGAACCGGAAAGAGCATGCGGAGCACTTACGAATTGTCCTAGAAACTCTTCGACAACATAAGCTTTATGCCAAATACAGCAAGTGCGAGTTTTGGTTAAAACAAGTTGGTTTCCTTGGACATATCGTATCAGGAGAAGGGATTTCTGTGGATCCAGCAAAAGTTTCAGCAGTCAGCGAATGGCCTATACTAAAATCAGTGAAGGATATTCGGAGTTTCTTGGGTTCAGCTGGATATTACAGAAGATTCATTGAAGGCTTTTCGAAGATAGCAACACCCCTGACCAAGCTCACACGAAAAGATGAAGAATTTGTGTGGTCAGAAGCATGCGAGCAAGCTTTTGTAGAACTCAAGTCGAGGCTGACGTCTGCACCTATTCTTGTATTACCGGATCAATCTGGAGGATTCGAAGTACATTGCGATGCATCCGGTAAAGGATTAGGATGTGTTCTACATCAGCACGGTAAGGTTGTAGCTTATGCTTCAAGACAACTGAAGACTCATGAGCGCAATTACCCGACGCATGATCTAGAGTTGGCAGCCGTTATTTCTGCTCTTAAAATTTGGCGCCACTACTTACTTGGTGAACGAGTGAACATCTACACAGATCATAAAAGTCTGAAGTATGTGTTTACCCAGAAGGAGTTGAATATGCGGCAGAGAAGATGGTTAGAACTTATGGCGGACTTCGACATCAATTTGCAATATCATCCAGGAAAGGTGAACGTAGTACCTGATGCTCTTAGTCGCCAACCATTAGCAATGAATCTCACCGCCCAGTGGAAGCTTCAGCAAGACCTACATCAGATGGAGATCGAACTAGTCATGCCAGGTGATGTTTCAAATTTGATGAATCTACAAGTTCAATCAACCATTGTCAATCAGATCAAAGCAGCTCAAGCCAGCGATGCTAAGTTGCAAAAGATCAGAGAACAAGTGGAGAATGGACTCAGAACAGATTTCATCATCCATGAAGACGGATCTTTGAGATACGGCAGCAGATTGTGTGTACCAAAGGGTCCTGTTCGGGAAGAGTTAATGAAAGAGGCTCACAGCTCTCCCTATTCAGTACATCCTGGAGGTACCAAAATGTACAAAGATCTACGTCAGAATTATTGGTGGCATGGAATGAAGCGTGAAGTAGCCAGGAGTGTCGCAAAATGTTTGGTGTGTCAGCAGGTAAAGGCTGAACATCATAGGACAGCTGGACTACTTCAACCGTTACCAATCCCAGAATGGAAGTGGCAGCACATCACGATGGACTTTGTAACTGCTCTTCCTCGCAGCACAAAAGGTAACGATGCGATTTGGGTCTTTGTGGATCGACTCACAAAGTCGGCTCACTTCATCCCATTTCGAGTTGGCCAATCAACTGAGACATTAGCAAAGAAGTACATGGAGGTAATAATCTAATTTAGATTTAAAAACTCTTCATAATGTACTATCTCTGATACCCATGAACTCATACAGGAAATTGTGAGACTGCATGGAGTACCAGTCTGCATTGTCTCCGATTGTGACACCAGGTTCCGATCACAATTTTGGCAAAGTCTGCAAGCTAGCTTGGGAACAAGTCTGAACTTCAGCACGGCTTATCATCCACAAACAGATGGTCAGTCGGAACGAACTATTCAGATCTTGGAGGATATGCTCAGAGCATGTATGCTCGACTTCAAAGGATCGTGGGAAGATCACTTGCATCTTGTGGAGTTCGCGTACAACAACAGCTACCAAGCAAGCATAGGAATGGCACCTTTTGCAGCATTATATGGAAGGAAGTGTCGATCGCCATTAAGTTGGGACGACATCGGAGATAGGGAACTCCTTGGACCAGAGATGATAGTAGCGACCGTTGATGTGGTTCGTACTATCAGAGAAAGAATGCGCATAGCCCAAGATAGACAGAAACATTGGGCTGATGCAAAGAGACGGCACTTGGAGTTCCAGCCAGGAGACCATGTATTCTTGAAGATATCTCCGAACCGCGGAGTGATCAGATTTGGAAGATGGGGAAAGTTGAGTCCGAGATACATTGGACCGTTCGATATACTCGAACGAGTCGGTGAAGTGGCATACCGATTAGCGCTTCCACCCTCATTGGAAGGAGTGCATAACGTGTTCCACATATCCCAACTCAGAAGGTATGTGAGTGACCCCAGCCATGTACTTGATCATTCAGAGCTCACGATACAACCCGATTTGTCTTGTGAGCAGCAACCTGTGGAGATCCTGGATAGCAAAGTGAAGACACTTCAGAACAAAGAAGTTAATTTGGTCCGGGTAATGTGGAGAAAAGACACTCCAGGAGAATCCACGTGGGAAAGGGAAGATGAGATGCGTGCAAAATATCCGCACCTTTTTGTAAATTAGTCCTTAAATAAAAGTTGTAAATTTCGAGGACGAAATTTTTTGTAAGGAGGGTAGATTGTAACAACTGCAATTTTTGTATACCAAAATTTGATTTAAAATTGAAGTATACTTGGAGTATTAATGTTGCTGATAACACTTTAAGTATCTATCTCTTTACAATAATTACAAGAAGGAGCTTGTAACTCATTGGTAATACCTTGCACTGCTGAACTAAGCCACCAGTGTTCGAATCCCATACCCCACATTATTTTTAATATTGATTTTTAAAAAAACCTTTAGAATACCAAGAGTTTACACGTGCATATCTCACAAAAACCCCACTACACCCAAAGATGTAACACTTGCAGAGGGTAGATGAACCGTCGGGGGAGATCCAGGTCACCGGACTCGGTCGGGAATCGGCCAACTCGGCTTTGACTCGGCCGACTCAGTGATCCGACCGAGTCACGGCAGAGTCACCCCCTTTTAGGCCGATTCCGGCAAGGGTCACAACATGAAAGTTGTGTCTTTTGGTATTACCTACTCACCTGCAAAGTTTCAGTCCAATACCACTTCCAGAGATCTTTAAAACCCCCAATTACTCCACTTTTAATACATTTTTATTACATTTTATCACATTTTTATTTTTAACTTTTCATCTACCCTAACCCTAGCCTAACCCTATAAATACCAACCCTACACACTACCCTCTCACCCCCCAAAATCTTGAGCCACTCTCTCAAAAGTTTCCACAAGAAGTGTACTTCGAAATCGAGTTCCCGGCGAAGCCCTGACGGAATTCCGACGACGCGTTTTGGAGCAACCGGCGACGTAACCACCCTAGGCTTTCCTCCCTAGTTCTCTTTACTCTTTAGAAGAGTTTAAACCCGTAAGTCCCAACCTTCTACCTCTCTTTTCTATATTTGCAAAATACGACTTTTTGAAACCCGACGGAAATCGGACAAACCGATTTCCGATTCGGTTTTTCTTAAAAATTCCACTTGTCACCTAATACATATTATCAACCCTCTTGCATGTTGACTATTAATCACCCTTAAATCAAATTTAATAGTACTTTTCCACATGAAATGACAAGTTCTTTAGAAAACCGTATTTCTTGCATAAAAATACCATCAAGTTAAATTTTAATGTTCTATTTAGATACCCCACTCCTAATCATGTTTATTTTGATAACAAAACTTGTTTCATTCAATTTGGATGAAATTTCACACATGAAATGATAACGTTTATGGAAACCGTATTCTTGCACTTTAATACCCTTAACTTTAACATAACTCATTTCACCTTGAAACTTCACCAAAACTTAATATAAGTCACGGGGCAATGACCTACCCTTACACACACTCATTATAACCCTAATTGCTGAATAACAAAATACAGAATACGATATTATAGGACTTTTTCACTAAAATACCATAATCTTTATAACTTTTAGTTTAATCTTTAAATTGTAAATTCTTTTTAAATAAAACTTATACAAAATGAAAACATGATTGGTCATGGGCATCGATCGTTATCTAATCTGTCTTGTGGTGACTAGGCAAGTGTGTCTAGGCTAGTGGTTATTAATTAGGCCCACGACGTGGTTCCTTCCCACTTACCTGGCACTTACCTGGCTGCATGATGGTGAAGAGGCGATTTGAGGCTCTAATGGTTCATCGTTTAGACCATAGAAGATAGGTTAGATGGTCTAGGAAACCCTAACAACTAAAATATGGAGAACTATATACTTTTACAAATAAATACCCTATATTTAGAAAATCTTTTCCCTAAATTAAAAGTATTTATAAAACCTGAGCAAAGTGCCATTACAACCCATTCGTGGGGAACCTGTTAGGGATAGCACGGTTCATCGTGCACCCGCAGGCTAGTAGTGCGAGATTCAGACCTCCGCAAGGAGCATTCGGTCTCGAAAGGTTTAAATACAATATTTAAGGAAAGTAATATTTTTTGTAAATAAAATATTCATTTAAAAATCATTTAAGTGTTTTATTATATATAATTATCATTTAAACACTTATTTTGTTATAATATCAAGTTTCCACTTTTTCCTAAAAATCATAGATTAAAAGTTACATTAAAATACCACGAATTTCAAATAAACAATTAATACTTTTATTAGGATATATTCACTAGAATAACACAAATAAAATTCACATCCATTACAATAATAAAGACGATTATTAAATACTTGAGGTATATTTTGAAAACTATACAAAAGTGCTTTTTACATAAAACCCCCTCAAGTTTCACAAATTACAATAAGGCCCCTAGCTAATATTGAACTTCAAATTATCTTTCTTTTAGTCTGACTCGGGTTAGAGTCTGACTAATTCTGACTTGAATATAGTTCAAGTCAATCTATATTTCAATCATATTCCAACACAACTTGAAATCATGAATCCCTGAATACAGTTAACAATATATTCATTTTTGACTGAATCAAACCATGGATATTCATTTAATTATCCTGATATTCCATTTACCTGATTATACAGTTGCAACATGTTTACTGATATCATGGTTTTGGTCAGTCACTCAATTTACATATTCCATTACTACAACACTGTTAAAACATTACGGGGTTTAAAGGGGTAGATTGGTACGGAAGATGTTAAAAGTGGAATGAGGTGGTCAGATTAAGACACCTAACATGAATACTGTTGCTGTTGTACCATGGCATAATGGTTCCTTGTACTCTCCGTTTGCACTGATCTCTAGCATATAGAGATCCCCCTCGTATACACTGGCATTCTTCTGTACCAAGCTACAAACAACTGCGTTAAACAATATTCCATAATATTCTACAACATAATACTCTAGAAAATACTGTTACTCTGCCATTCTCACTCCACTTTTCTTTGGGACTTACCGAGCGACCTGTTCGCTGACGACATTCTATTTCTTTCTTCTTTGAATGTCGTCAGGTGCGTTGGACCAAGTTGAGACCGAGCCAACAACTGAAGATTTGGAGCAGTTCCAAGAAGATCCAGAGCTCTAGACTTTGTACTTGTTCTTTCCAGTATTTCCTTTTATTATTATGCCACTGTTTAGGCATTGCTTTCTTTTTTTCATTCCAGTTGTATTTTCATTTCATGCATTGTATAAAGAATGTTATTAATAAAAGTTGCTGTTATCTCAATCTCATTTGTCTCTTGTGATTATTTTATATTGCTTAGTTACGCTTAGCGTATGTACTTCTGAGTACATACGTAGCGGGCCTCGTCACGACCACTTCGCCGTACATTGGGAAGCGGGGCGTGACAGCTATTCATCACGACCGTGGAATCCGTGTTTTATACTGGCTTGATATAAAACACGGAAATCCTAGTATATCCAATATTCCATATATGTTCTTCTGCTGCAATGTTCTGTGATGAGATCATATTACTGCCTGAGACGAATACTTATATTATATATGTGTGATATATATTATATATTATTGATTTCGTTTCATATGTGATGCTTGTGAAGCATAATAAATGGGACTTCATTAATGCGATTAATGAAATAAAAGAAACCTAAAGATGTTGTAGAAACTTGTCTCAAAAAATGGTAGCTCTAGTTCTTGCTTTGCATAGCGGTATTCCTTGCAGAATATCCAGCACCTTATTCGATAAGGAAAGAGCCGAGATCCCTTCACCGGGAGTGACCTCTTTAGCGAAACTAGCAGATGCTACAAACTCGGTTTGTCTTTTGATTGCTTTTATAGTTTTTGCTTTGCATAGTGGTATTTGTGAAATATCCTGCACCTTATTCGATAAGGAAAGAGCCGAGATCCCTTCACCGTGACCTCTTTAGCAAAACTAGTAAAAGCCTCAAAAGCTCTCCTTTTCAAAATCACTCGATTCTACAATGATATCAAGTTCATTACGCAAAAGGTTTTCTTAAAAACCTGTCGTAGCCCTCCGTCATTTCAGATAAGTACTTCATAGTAGTCGTGCTACGTTTGTTGACCTCCGTCAAGGCGTAGTGTGCGGTAGCTATTTATGCTTATCTGCATAAGCATATGATGCGATTGAGTTAGGTTAGTCGTGCGACCTTGTTGACCTCCGTCAAGGGTTGTGCGGGTTGGTTTAGTTCAATCAGGAAATGTACGGGTTGAACTTGACTAGTAGCCTTTGGTTTGTTGACCTCCGTCAAGGTTATGGGATGCTAGGGGTAAAATATTATCGGGAATTTCAAGTGTTGAAATTTGCGATGAGATTGCATACCTTCTATGGGATAGTTGGATCCCGATACCCACTGCGAGTAAGAGTTACTCCTGAGAGAGTTTTACACATTACAATTAGTCGATCAAGTAGGTGTGTAGAAAGGTGTTAACGGGGTTATGCCCCTGGGAAAATGAGGTTTATTTTAATTAGGTCCGTGCGAAAGCACGGGAAACCTCCCTAAAAGTACCGGCACTAGCCTGGCTGAAAGATTGGCGAACTTGTAGAGTGTAATTAATCCCGGCTAATCTTACATTTTAGGGTTTGAAGGAAGATTTCACTAAAACAGTGGGAGCCATCCTGATTAGATATATTAATAACCAATCTAATATTGCAAGAGCATACGCTGAGTGTTTTCTTCTCTCTCTCTCTCCAGGTAGCGACCATGTCACGCCTTAATCAAGATAATAATACGGATGTATTGACCGAACCCGCTTATTATACTGCACTGGGGAACGTTGGTCCCATTCCAACTTATAATTGTTATAAGACAGAGCAGGAATTTAAGGATTACCAGGATTCCCATGCCGCCCAAACGAAGAAAGTGCATGCTGATGCATCTTCTTCGGGTGTGTTCATTACAAAGAACTGTTTTCTCAGTATCCTTTGTTAGTGTATATGCCCTAGGGGCCATTATTGTATCATACTAGATTGCATATTACTTAATGGAAGCTTGGGATATTCACAGTTATATATACAGTCTTGCTAAAAATGGTAGTATGCTACTTGGTTTGTGTCTACTTTAATATGTGCATATGTTTCTTATAACGTATCATTTATACATATTAGTAGAGCCCATAGGATCTTTGCTTGATTACCAGCGTCGTGATGGCAGTCACACTAGTGGGGGCTGGGTAGTCTGTAAGCAACATCCTATACAGGTCCCTGGTTGTTGGATTATCGAGATAGGGCATCGATATTCCGGAGTAGACTAAGTGTGTACGCTTCTCATCCCAGTTGGGGAGATGGTCTGTCCCACAGCCATCAGTACGTCGTACTGGAGATAGTATGCAGGTGCTCGTTAGGTTACGGGTACACCGGACAGGACTCGTAGGGGAACTGATTGGTTGGTATTATACCCATCGTCAGTTAACAGTTCCCAGATGACATGAGTAATGCATAGTCCGCAGACTTGACACTGCTACTTCGCCTCGAGTGTGTCCCACTGTTCTTAGATTGCTATCCTACCACGGCTCAAAGGAGTCGTGCAAACAGGTAGCGGTTGGGTGCAGTCCCGAGCACTTGGAGGCAGTAGTGGTTAGATAGGATTCGTCTCTCCCGGTATTGGGAGATGATATCACGCTGTGTCGAAGAGCCATTACGCAAAGTCCCTGGCCAGGGCAAGCGAGATATACTGGTAGGTTCCAGTAGCTTCTCAGGGTGTAATAGGCTTCGCTCCGACACGACTTATACAGCTATTAGGGGACTGACGCTTGCCTCCCCCTAGGCTTTATATGAGATAGTCTTAGACGAACAGACCGGACTGTACGGAGATTGTCACATCAGGCTCAGTGGGAGTTCGGATGATTTTCCTCATCGGCCTTCTTATCGACATCTACCTGGGGACCGTTACGTACAGCTAGTGCCGCTTGCGGTCTGTGGTTAAACCCACTGCCAGCGTAGTGTCGAGTCTTTAGAGTCCCACACAGAGAGTTTCCCTGCTCCAGGCGAAACGATATAGAGGTCGTATGGTTTTACGACAAGGGTTTGGACGCGTACGTGTGTTTATGCACGTACGACTTTTCGGACAGTTTTTACTAGCCGGCTTTGGTTTAAACCAGATTCTAGTATCGGGTTATTGGATTTATACAGTCTAAAGTTTTTCCGTGTTTTCACGGATTGGAGGGGCATTCTCGTAATTTGTCGGGAAGCTTCTAGAAGAGTGGTGACTAAGGGGTTAAGGTGGCATTGCATTAAATGAGATTAGTGACTCATTTGTGTGATTCATCCATGTCATTAATGCATCATAAATGCTTAATGACGCATGGTGATGAATCACTCATAGATATTTATGAAGCATGGTTGTTAATTCAATTATTTCATTTTTGGATAAATAATAATGCTTCATATATATTATATTAACATCATTATCTCATTTCATTCTCATCTTCACCTTCTCTCTCCTCAAGCTCACTCTCTCTTCAAACCCTAACCCTAACCTCTCATGTGTTGAGATCAAGGGTTAGCTAGACTAATACATCCATAATCTCACTCTATATCCCCTAGGTAGCTTAGATTAGCACTTTAAGCAACCTAGTTATCTCAAGTTTGAGATTAAGCTTGGCGTAGGAGCTTTCGGGTGGATCGTCTTTGATTCGAGGAGGCCGTTGAGATGCCGATGTTCCAAGGAGCCTACGAGGAGTGGAGGACCGCGTTGAAGACCCGAAGGACTAGTATCGTAAGGTATAACTTTGTATCCTAGTAGTTAAACCTCTAGTTGATAGTTAGCAATGGTTTAGAAACGATTTATGCGCTCAAGTCCGTGTTACGAAGCTTTGATAATCGTTTTTCATATATTCCGCCTCCCCGCAAGTTCATGGGGTGCGTGACATGGACTTACAGTGGTATCAAAGCCAACCAAACCATTACTAGCTTGTTTGCAACTGATTAGAAGTTCGATCGATGGAAAACACGAAAACAAAAAACCGAGAACCTTAAGTTTCTGTTAATTTTAAACTTGTCTGAAAAAATATTTGACATACCTTAAAATTCACAGCAGGGAAATATATGAGTTATGGGAAAATACGAGCCAGTGACTCGGTAAAACGGCTGCGGAACCGTGGCAATAGAGAGCTTCTGCCGTGGATCCGCCGCCGAGTCAACGCCGAGTTGACTCGGAGTTTCACAGTAATTCATATTTTTTGGGTTTTTGTCTTCCTGTATGTTCTGTTTTTACCCAGGTTACTTCAGTGCAGGTTTGATTTTGGGGTAGACACGGAATATGGTAATCGATCGATATTCTAAGATATTTGCTAATTGGGTTTTTATCTGTAATGTTTAATGTGTTCGTAAACCTCCCCTAACTGCTAGTACGTCGGTTGGCAGGGGGTTGCACATTTCTGAAATGTTTATTGCTTGTGTATATGAACTGTGTCGGACTGTTGTGATGATTAGCCGGGGTTTGGGATGTGTTTAATATTCATTCAATGTAAATGTAATTTGATATAATATTCTTCTGCGGGGCACATCCAGGTTGCGGTTGTAGCCACCGTTGTATTATTTCTTTTTACTATTTTTGCTCTTAGGATAGACCCAAGATGGGGTACACAAACTACCGGGTACGTCAAAGTGTTTAGTAGCCTACTCACGTTGTTGAGGGAGACCGCTTCACTTCGGGTACTTGACGGGTAGTTTGCCGTACCCGTAGGGGTCTAGGATGGGGTAATGGCTATTCATCACAACTGTGTAATCCGTCTTTTATTGCAGGCTCAAAACAAATGCGGATTGCTAGTAAATCCAATAAAGTTCATCTGTGATCTGGAATGCTTATTATTGCGTCTGACGAATGTACAATATCTATATATGATAGCTATTAGACGTCACTTATGTTTTACACCCGCGCTAGCCCAGCCCCCGCTCTGTCGTTAGTTAAGTAACCTAACGGGTGATGACGGGACCCAGTGGCGAATGCAGATGGCATAAGAGGGAGTGGTATTTTCGTTGTTTTCTGCAATGATAGGTTAAATGATGGGACGCATTATTATAATACAAAGAAAATAAACTAAAGTTTAATCGTTGGAACAAATTTAAAAGAAACCACTCAGTTATTTTAAAAGATCAGATTTTTTTAATTGCAGAGCTTTAACCACTCCTTTTAAAAAGTATCAGATTCCTTCGATTATATCAAGTTCACTACGTTCACGGTTTTGCCAAAACCATTCGTAGCCCTCCGTCATTTCATTTGGATATTCAGTAGTATTCAAGCTATGCATTTGACCAACGCCAGGGCATAGTGTTTGGTAGCTGCTGGGGTATTTCATTTGTTTGCATAGATAGATGTGTTAGTTTGGGACAGTCGTATTATCATTTGGCCAACGTCAGGGATATGTACGGATGGGTTCAAATTAACTAGGACAATGATGGGTAGAACTTGACATGTGACTTATGACATTTTGACCAACGCCAAGGTCATAAGAGCAAGGGGCAAAAATCTATATCGGGAATTTCTAAAGAAACTGAAATTTGCAGAAAGAGCATACCATTTTGGAGTTTGATGAATGTTGGTAGGATTCCTTCAATATTATCATACGATGATATTTTGGATCCCGATCCTACTGTGAGTATATACTACTTATCAGGAGATTCATCACTTAACAATCAATGCTATAAACCAAGTAGGTGCCTAGAAAGGTGTCAGCGGGGTTACGCCCCCAGAGAAAAGTGGTTATTTAATTAAGGAACTTCGCGAAAGCGTTGGAAAACCTCCCTCGAAGTATCGACACTGGCCTGGCCGAACGGTTAAGCAAGTATTGTACGGTGAGAATAGTCCTGGCTAATTCTTCTTTTATGGTTTGAGGAAGGATTCGAGAAACAGTGGGAGCCATCCTGTTTAGATAAATTGAAAACCACTCTAAACTTGCAAGAGCATCATGCTAATAGTATTTTCTTCTCTCTCTTAAATTGCAGCGACCTTATGACCATACATAGGTTACATCTAGATAATAATTTGACTGAATCTTACTTATATGAATGGCAAAAGTCTGTCCAGATGTCCATTGCCTATGATAAGCTGGACCACCCTATTACTACTCAAGATCCCGCCGTCCTAGGTCCAGTTTCCACTGTCGCGGATATGGATATCCGTCAGATAAGGGAAAAAGATAAAGCGAAAGCTGAGTGCCTCGTGTTAGTTTCAGTTGATGGTGTATACCAGAAGCAGCACGAGAAGATGGACTTAGTTTCCATCTTTCTCCATAACAAAGATTTATATGGAGAGAAATCTCATATCGCAAGATATGAGACCTCGAACGAATTAATTCAAGCGAGGTTGGCTGACGGGTCATCTGTAGGGGACAACACCCCTACAATGACTAGCTATATTGATGAGCTTCAGGACCTGGAGATCGCGTTGGGAAACGAGTCAGATACTGACTTGATTCTACAGTCTCTGCCTCCTACCCTGAAGGAAACCAGGGAAGCAGAAGGAAAGAGAACGACAAAAGTTTCGGGACTGGATATAGTAAAAGAGGGACGTTCCTATTGTTACAGGAATGAACATTGGCAGAATGATTGCCGGGCTAGCAAAGTCAGTAGCCAGGATTTGAAGCATGTTGTGGCTTCAGCCTCAAGTGTGTTTGTTATTGAGAACTATTTGTCAATTAACTCTACTTCTTGGGTATTAGATACCGGAGCAGGATCTCATATCTGTAATTCAATACATGCTTTGAGAAACCGTAGAGCTATAAAGGTAGGTGATTGGTCTCTCAGAGTTGCAAACGGAATGAGTGTGGACGCTGAATCCGTGGGAGAATATCGTCTAGGTTTGACAAGTAGGCATATATTGATTCTACGTAACTGTTTGTATGTACCTAGTATGACATGTAATATCACATCAGTGTCCTCACTTTCGAGAGAGGGATATGATTTTACATTCGTAAGTGATGTAGTTAACATCCACCTAAATCAAGTTATGATTGGGTCCGGTATATTAGATAACGGTATATACGTATTAAGTCAAGCTCAGGTTTTCAATATCCAGAACACACTTAAAAGAAAGTCTCCAGAAATAAATCAGGCTTTCTTATGGCATTGTAGACTAGGTCACATCAATGAGAGAAGGTTGACTAAGTTACATAGAGAAGGATATTTGAATCCGTTCGAATATCAATCTTATGCTACTTGTGAATCTTGTCTCAAAGGAAAGATGACAAAGACTCCGTTCACTGGACATGGAGTAAGAGCAAGCGAGCTCTTGGGACTCATACACAGTGACGTGTGCGGTCCAATGTCTACACATGCGCGAGGTGGTTATTCCTAATTTATTACTTTTATGGATGATTTCTCTAGGTATGGATATGTCTTCTTAATGAAGCATAAATCCGAGGCTTTTGAGAAATTCCAAGAATACAAGAATGAAGTGGAAAAACAAACAGGCAAGAGTATAAAGACACTGAGATCTGATCGAGATGGTGAATACTTAAGTGCCGAGTTCCTGGGTTACTTAAAAGAGAATGGAATTCTCTCTCAGCTTACTCCTCCATACACGCCACAACATAACGGTGTATCGGAAAGGAGGAATCGAACCCTATTGGATATGGTTCGTTCCATGATGAGTAACGCTGAGTTACCGCGATCATTCTGGGGATATGCGCTAGAATCAGCGGCATATCTTCTGAACAGGGTTCCTAACAAGACAGTGCCTACCACCCCATATCAGATGTGGAGTGGGAAAAAACCCTATCTTCAGTATCTGAAGATTTGGGGATGTCCAGTTTTTGTTAAAAAACAGCATGCGGACAAGCTCGAGGCACAATCAGTACAGTGTAAGTTTGTGGGATATCCAAAGAACTCCAAGGGATATCTATTCTATTACGCAGAGGAACAAAAGGTTTTTGTTTCTCGTGATGCCCAATTTTTAGAACAGCAAGTTTTAGAAAAGGATACAAGTGGGAGCGAAATAGAACTGGAAGAAATTCCAGAACCACAAGCTATTACTGAAAGCTTGGAAGAACCAGAAGGATCGGGAGAACAGGACATCCCGACGCCACTCCGCAGGAGTAGTAGGCAATCTCATCCGCCCAAGAGATACTACGGTTTTCTCATAGACGGGGATAAAGAGGATTGCACTATTGACTATGGTGAGCCTACTAGCTTCCATCAAGCCATTCAGAGCGGTGACTCAGTAAAATGGCTGGATGCAATGCGGACTGAAATGGAGTCCATGTACACTAACAAAGTATGGAATTTGGACATTGCTCCAGATGGGGTAAAACCCGTAGGATGCAAATGGATCTTCAAAAAGAAGATTGGTGTAGATAGACAGGTTGAAACCTATAAGGCTAGACTTGTTACAAAGGGTTTTCGTCAAAGACCTGGTTTGGACTATGACGAAACCTTTTCTCCAGTGGCTATGCTGAAATCCATTCGGGTCCTTCTTGCTATTGCTGCCTTCCACGATTATGAAATCTGGCAGATGGACGTAAAGACGGCATTTCTAAATGGTAATTTGGAAGAAAGCGTCTATATGGATCAGCCAGAGGGATTCATTCAGAGCGGGAGCAGCGGTAAAGTATGCAAGCTGCTTAAGTCCATTTATGGACTAAAGCAAGCATCACGGAGTTGGAACATCTGTTTTGATGATGCTGTCAAAGAATTTGACTTTATCAAAAATCCAGATGAACCATGCATATACAGTAAGATTGTAGGGAGAGCTGTAGTATTCCTCGTCTTGTACGTAGATGACATTCTCCTAATAGGAAATGATATTCCTATGTTACAGTCAATCAAAAGATTCTTGTCACATAAATTCTCCATGAAAGACCTGAGTGATGCCACCTACATTCTGGGGATCCGGATCTATCGTGATAGATCAAAGAGGATATTGGGACTTTCGCAGTCCAGGTACATAGACACCATAGTGAAGAGATTTAGTATGGATGATTCTAAGCGCGGTAACCTACCGGCTTGTCATGGAATCACCCTCTCTAAAGAAATGTCTCCCAAGACTGATTTGGAAAGGGATCGCATGTCGATTATACCCTAAGCTTCTGCGGTAGGCTCTATAATGTATGCAATGTTATGAACCAGACCAGATGTAGCATACGCATTGAGCGTAGTAAGCTGGTATCAGGCAAACCCAGGGGAGAAGCACTGGATAGCCGTAAAGAACATTCTCAAGTACCTAAGAAGGACTAAGGAGATGTTCTTGGTGTATGGCAGAAAAGACCTCCAGATGGAGGCCTTTGCCGACTCCGGCTTCCAGAGTGACAAAGATGACTCTAAGTCCATGTCGGGTTACGTCTTTACCCTCAATGGAGGGGTGGTCTGTTGGAAGAGTTCCAAGCAGGAGACCGTTGCTGACTCAATAATGGAAGCGGAGAACATAGCTGCTTGCGATGCCGCAAAAGAAGCTGTCTGGATGAAGAAGTTCCTCACAAAACTTCAGGTGGTTCCTTCCAGTGTTGGTCCAATACCTCTGTATTGTGACAACAATGGTGCTATAGCTTTAGCGAAGGAACCCAGGTCCCATCAGAAATCCAGACATATCTTAAGGCGGTATCACCTGATCAGCGAGATCGTAGATCGCCGGGAGATCGAGGTGAAAAGAGTAGAGACAGAGAATAACATTGCTGATCCATTCACAAAGGCCCTTCCTCAGACTCAGTTCGAGAGGCTATTCGAGATGATAGGTCTACGATAAGCCAGCTCATGGCCCTAGTGCAAGTAGGAGATTGTTAGTGTATATGCCCTAGGGGCCATTATTGTATCATACTAGATTGCATATTACTTAATGGAAGCTTGGGATATTCACAGTTATATATACAGTCTTGCTAAAAATGGTAGTATGCTATTTGGTTTGTGTCTACTTTAATATGTGCATATGTTTCTTGTAACGTATCACTTATACATATTAGTAGAGCCCATAGGATCTTTGCTTGATTACCAGCGTCGTGATGGCAGTCACACTAGTGAGGGCTGGGTAGTCTGTAAGCAACATCCTATACAGGTCCCTGGTCGTTGGATTATCGAGATAGGGCATCGATATTCCGGAGTAGACTAAGTGTGTACGCTTCTCATCCCAGTTGGGGAGATGGTCTGTCCCACAGCCATTAGTACGTCATACTGGAGATAGTATGCAGATGCTCGTTAGGTTACGGGTACACCGGACAGGACTAGCAGGGGAACTGATTGGTTGGTATTATACCCATCGTCAGTTAACAGTTCCCAGATGACATGAGTACAGCATAGTCCGCAGACTTGACACTGCTACTTCGTCTCGAGTGTGCCCACTGTTCTTAGATTGCTACCCTACCACGGCTCAAAGGAGTCGTGCAAACATGTAGCAGTTGGGTGCAGTCCCGAGCACTTGGAGGCAGTAGTGGTTAGATAGGATTCGTCTCTCCGGGTATTAGGAGATGATATCGCGCCGTGTCAAAAAGCCATTACGCAAAGTCCCTGGCCAGGGCAAGCGAGATATACTGGTAGGTTCCAGTAGCTTCTCAGGGTGTAATGGGCTTCTCTCCGACACGACTTATAGAGCTATTAGGGGACTGATGCTTGCCGCCCTCTAGGCTTGATATGAGATAGTCTTAGACGAACAGACCAGACTGTACGGAGATTGTCACATCAGGCTCAATGGGAGTTCGGATGATTTTCCTCATCGGCCTTCTTATCGACATCTACCTGGGGACCGTTACGTACAGCTAGTGCCGCTTGCGGTCTGTGGTTAAACCCACTGCCAGCGTAGTGTCGAGTCTTTAGAGTCCCACACAAAGAGTTTCCCTGCTCCAGGCGAAACGATATAGAGGTCGTATGGTTTTACGACAAGGGTTCGGACGCGTACGTGTGTTTATGCACGTACGACTTTTCGGACAGTTTTTACTAGCCGGCTTTGGTTTAAGCCAGATTCTAGTATCGAGTTATTAGATTTATACAGTCTAAAGTTTTTCCGTGTTTTCACGGATTGGAGGGGCATTCTCGTAATTTGTCGGGAAGCTTCTAGAAGAGTGGTGACTAAGGGGTTAAGGTGGCATTGCATTAAATGAGATTAGTGACTCATTTGTGTGATTCATCCATGTTATTAATGCATCATAAATGCTTAATGACTCATGGTGATGAATCACTCATAGATATTTATGAAGTATGGTTGTTAATTCAATTATTTCATTTTTGGATAAATAATAATGCTTCATATATATTATGATAACATCATTATCTCATTTCATTCTCATCTTCACTTTCTCTCTCCTCAAGCTCACTCTCTCTTCAAACCCTAACCCTAACCTCTCATGTGTTGAGATCAAGGGTTAGCTAGACTAATACATCCATAATCTCACTCTATATCCCCTAGGTAGCTTAGTTTAGCACTTTAAGCAACCTAGTTATCTCAAGTTTGAGATTAAGCTTGGCGTAGGAGCTTTCGGGTGGATCGTCTTTGATTCGAGGAGGCCGTTGAGGTGCCGATGTTCCAAGGAGCCTACGAGGAGTGGAGAACCGCGATGAAGACCCGAAGGACTAGTATCGTGAGGTATAACTTCGTTTTCAAGTAGTTAAACCTCTAGTTGATAGTTAGCAATGGTTTAGAAACAATTTATGCGCTCAAGTCCGTGTTACGAAGCTTTGATAATCGTTTTTCATATATTCCGCCTCCCCGCAAGTTTGTGGGGTGCGTGACATGGACTTACATCCTTTACGTCCTGGCTATAGTGATACCAGATCAGGATCCCACATATGTAATATGTTACATGGGAAACAGATAGGTAGAGAACTGAGAACGGGTGATAAGTTTCAATAGTTTGAAACGGTGCAATTGTTGCAAGCCAAGAAGTTGGCAGTTATCACCCTGTATTACCAAATACATTGATTCTGAATGAATGTTATTAGATACCGAACCTGATATACAACATCATATCAGTCACTTTATTTAGTAAAGAAGGATATAATTTTGTATTGTTGGATAATGTTTTGAACATTTCCTATATCAAGAGTTGATCGGTTCAGGCACGTTATCTAAAAGCATATACATTCTAAATCAAACCACAGTTCTTAACGTACAGAACTCACATAAGAGGAAGAGTTCAGAAATGAACGAATCCTTCTTGAGGCATTATAGACTAGGTCATATCAATGCGACTCGACTAGCTAAGTTACATAAAGATGCATATTTAAATCAGTTTGAATTTACATCTTGTGAAACTTGCCAGTCATGTCACAAAGATAAGATGACCATAGCTCCGTTTATTGGAAACAGAGAAAGAGTTACTAAACTCTTGGGATTGATACATGTTGATGTATGAAAATCCCCAGTCTACACATGCCAGGACCGATTCTTTGTACTTCATTACATTCACTGATCATCTCTCAAGATTCGGTCATATGTTCTTGTTGAAACACAAGTCTGAATCTTTTGAGAAATTCAAAGAATATAAGTTTGAAGTAGAGAACCAAAAACAAGTATAAGTATTATGTCTTATGATGAGATCTGGGAGGAGAATACTTGAGCACGGAATTCCTGGACTATTCTATAGGAGAATGAGATTCTCTCTCATCATTACTCCTTCGTATATACCACAGCACGTCGGTGTATCGGGGCGGCGCAAATCGTACCCTATGTGATATGGTGTGCTCTATGAAGAGTACTACTGAATAGCCTATTTCCTTTTGGGAGTTATGCACTTGAGAAGCTGCATACCTATTGAATAGGGTTCCAACTAAACCAGGTGCCTACCACTCCATTTATGATATGGTATGGGAAGAGCCTATCTCTTAAAGATGTTAAGATTTGGGGTTGTCCGGCCTATATCAAAAGCAAAAATCCAGACAAGCTCGAGGCAAGATCAGTTCTGAGGAAGTTTGTTGGATATCCCAAGCATTCGCAAGGGAATATCTTCTACCACACTGAGGGAGCAAAAGGTGTTTTGTTTCTCAGTATGCCACCTTTTGGAAAGGGAATTTCTTGTGAAGAAATTAGTGGTCATGAGGTAGAACTAGAAGAAGTTCCAGCTATACAAACTACAGCTGACGATTTGGTAGAACCACAGGATTCAATAGTTCCCGACGAACCTCAGCCTCTCTGCCGATCTAGTAGGGTTCCTCATCCACCTAAGAGATACTTCGGTTTTCTCTATGACAGTGGGAGCGAGGATTATCATGAGATGATGACCCAACTAATTTCGAGCAGGCCATCAGGAGTGGGGACTCTGTAAGAATGGCTGGATGCTAAGCGATTTGAGATGGAATCCATATACACCAACAAAGTATGGACTTTGGTTGCTTTATCTGAAGGGTTAAATCCCCATCAGGAGCAAGTATATCTTGAGAAGATTACTTGGTGTATATGGAAAAGTTGAGACTTTCGAAGCAATGCTTAAGTCCATCCGGATCCTACTTGCCATTGCTACATACCATGACTATGATATCTGGCAGTTGGGTGTCATGACTGCTTTTCTAAATAGTGATTTAGAAGAGAGCGTCTATAAGTACACAGCCTGAGAGCTTCGTAGACAGTGGGAGCAGCGGAAACGTGTGCAAGTTTCTTTATGAGTTAAAGCAGGCATCGCGGAGATGGAACATCTGTTTTGATGTGGTAGTCAAAGCGTTTGACTTCATCAAAATGGTAGATGAACCTTGTATATACAAAAAGGTAGTAGGGAGTATGGGAGTGATCCTCGTAATATATGTGGATGACATACTTTTGATAGGAAAGGAGTTTCCTATGCTATGCTCGGTCAATCTCCTCTTATCACGAGGATTCTCCATATAGGATCAAGGTGATAGCTCCTAAATCCTGGGTTATGGATCTATGAGATAGATCTAATTGGATGTTAGGATTCTCACTAGCTGTAGTGAGATGGTATCAATTGATCCTGGGGAGAATCACTGGAAAGGTTCTAGGGTGATAAGGACGACTGAATATCAGTCACATGCATTGTCTTTACCCTCAGTAGAGGGACGGTATGTTGGAAGAGTTCCAAGCTAGATACCGTGACATGCTAGACGATAAAGGCTGGATACATTGCTACCAAGGATGCTACCAAAGAAATAGTCTGGATGTACACTAGTTCATGAGATGAACTTCGTTCCTACCATTGTGTGACAATGGAGTTATGGCTTTGGTCAAGGAACCCCCGTCCCATCAGTAATCCAGACATATTCTTAGGCAGTATCACTTGATCAGTGGAGATGGTTAATCTCCAGGGAGATCAAGGTTCAGAAGAGTAGACACAGAGGACAACACGGTGGATCCATTCATAAAGGCCTATTCCCAGGAGAGACTATTATGGGATGGTTGAGTGTGAGATACTTCAACCACTGCTGATTGTTGGGTATGAGATATTACAACAGATGACCCTAGTGCCAGTGGGAGATTGTTAGTAATATGTATGCCATAGAGGCCATTACTGTACATACGATATATATTGTAGTGGATGCTTGGACATATATAAGGATGACTTTCTTGCTCGACATGATAGTATGCTATCTGGTTGCTCTTTATCTTAACATGGACATTGATTGTCTCTATAATACATGTTGATAAAGCCCTTAGGATGAGTACTTGACTACCAGGACTATGATGCAGATCATACTAGTGGGGACAAAGTAGTCGTTAAGTACATCCTTCAAATGTTCCTAGTCGTAGGTGTATTGAGACAGGGCATCGATATACCAGAGTAGACTAGCGTATAGCTTCTCGACCCATGTAGATGGGCGATGGATGATCCCATATCCATTGGTGTTTGACATCAGAGACATTATACGGGTGCTCAGTGGAGACTGGGTACACTGGACGGACTCGCCGAGAACTCCTAAATGGTATTGTACCTATCGTCGGATAGCAGTTCTCTGGTGACACTGGTACAGTTTAGTCTGTAGACCCGAGATCGTCATAGAGTCTTGTGTGATTCCCACTGTGCTTTGATTTCAACCTTACCATGTTCAAGAGAACGTGCAAAACGGTGGCTTTTGGGTACAGTCCCGAGTCATATGGAGGCAATGAGCGAAAGGAGGGGTTTCGTCTCTCTCGGTATAGGGAGTTGATGTTATGCTATGCTCGATTGGCCATAACATGAAATCTCTGGCCAGGGTTGCTGAGATTTACTGGTAAGTGTTATCAGTAGTTTCTCGACCCGTTATGGACCTTGCATCGGCATAACTTATCAGGCTATTGGGGTCTGACGTTATACCACCCCCAGGCTGTGATATGCGACATATCAGACGAAGAGACCGGACTGTACGGTAGTGTTACTGATTGGATTCACAGGAGTACGAAAAGGCTTGCTTGTTGATCTTCTGATCGCTAAATACCCGGATGGCCGTTACGCTTAGCAGACCGCTTGCGGCTTGTGGGTGTTTGATATGATCATCACCTACTGCCGGCGTATTGACGAGTCTTTAGAGTCCTACACAGAGATTTCCTGGCTCAAGCGAAACGGAGTAGGAGCGCATATATGATATGTGCGAGACCGAGATTAATACGATAAGTGATACCGTATTCTATTCTCGCAATTTATGACATTGGTCGGTTATATGCGATATAGCCGGGTTATCGGATCAAGTGTTGATTCGATAAGTTGTTACACACAGTATTAGTCGGTTATATATGATATAGCCGGATTATTAAATCAAGAGTTGATTTGATAATTTAATATATAATTATATATTTGATATATTATATTACATTAACTAATATTAAGCTCACTAATGATTTCTTTTCTCACTTGATGTGCACATTGTATATATGTGATATGTATAATTGTGTACTTGTATTGTGTCATGTTTGATGATACATATAAGATGGGTATATGAGACTTATACCATGCTAAGGTTAAATTAGGGTTTTGATTATTTCTTAAGTTATTACAAAAGAGCAAAAGACTTAGTCAAAGTTTTCAAGCTTGGAGAAGCTTGTAGAACATTCTCAAGGTCAACTCTTTTGTCATTCCTTAGGATATTTTTCCTTAACCCAACCTTTAACCATAGCCTTGGGTTTATTCTCTACATGATTTAAGCATGATGGCTTTAACTCAACCATGGGTGCAATAATTCATTTGGATGAATTATTCATGTGAGATATTTTCTTCTTCTTCTTCATCATTAAAAGCTTCTAGCTTCAATGGAGTTTTGAGAAAAAGTGTGAGAAAATGAAATCTAAAGTGAGCCCACTTTCTAGTTCATCATCCTCTACTACTTGCCATTTAGTAGAGTGTGTTCTCTTCACTAAATTCATGACCTAGTGAAGGAATAGTTTGGGTTAGTGTCTCCTCGACGTAGATCATTTTCGGCCTCGAAGTCATCGAAGCAAGCACGTTCGTTTCTTCATGGAGCCTCTCCAGAGTCCGGAGTTTACGATCGCGGCGAAGGGGACTACTATACGGAGCTATTTGAAGTGAATGACCGATCTACAAAGGTTGTATTCCTTACTCACTATAACTTGTAAAGTGTTTGTTTTCAATATTCCGTATTATTTCTAGTAGACGATTTATGGTTAGGGTTAGCTAGAACGGCAAATTTTTGAATTTGGCATGGACAATGCCTCCTGAAACCTTGCTGCCGTGCTAGGCAACCCTTCAGAATGCGGATGGCATATACGTACATTATATTTTCGTTCTTTTGTGGTGTGATTAATTGATGGGGCTGCGTTGATTCAGATCAATGCAAGGAAAACAAACCTATTTGATGTTGTTGGAACAATTTTCAAAAAGCTGTTATTACAAAGACATTCTCTTTTGTTTTGCACAGAGGTATTCGGTTATGAATATCCAGCACCTCATTTGATGAGGCAAGGGCCGAGATCCCTTCATCATGAGTGACCCCTTAGGCAGAAGTTTACGTCAGGGTAATAACGTCACTATCGTCAATTACTTTTTGCTTTGCATCGTGGTATTCGGTTAGTATATCCTGCACCTCATTCGACGCGGAAAGAGCTAAGATCTCTTCACCGGTAGTGACCTCTTTAGCAAAGGTTTTCGCCACTATATCTTTATAAAAGGCTATCCAGTTCCTTCAACGATATCAAGTTCATTATGTTAAAGGTTTTCGCCAAAAACCATTCGTAGCCCTCCGTCATTTAAGACGGGTAACACTTAGTATTCATGCTATGTATGTTGGCCTTCATCAAGGCATAGTATATGGTAGCTATTTATTACTTTTCTGTAGCATAGATAGATGCGTTGGTTTGGGACAGTCGTACTACTATTTTGGCCTTCGTCAAGGGTATGTACGGGTAGGTTCAAATTAACCTGGATGATGATGGATAGAACTTGACATGTGACTTATGATATGTTGGCTTTCGTCAAGGTCATAAGAGCATGGGGTAGAAATCACATCGGGAGTTTCTCAAGAAACTGAAACTTGCCAGGCAAGCGCATACCTTCTGGAGTGTGATAACGTGAGTGGATTTCATCACGTTATCATGCGATGATAGTTGGATCCCGATTCCCATTGATGAGTTGGTTTACTCTTCGGGTGATCCCGACTAATTCTTATTTCAGGTTTGGAGGAGAATTTGAGGATACAGTGGGAGACATCCTGATTAGATAGAGTGATTGACCATTCTGATCTAGGTTAGAGTGCATGCAGAGTGTTTCTTTTCTCTCTCTCTTGGCAGCGACTATGGCCCGACCCTAAACTATGACTCAGTGACCAAGTTAACCGAATTTTCTTAAAACACTGGCTTTTGGATTGTCTGAGTTGCATATATCATTGCCACTCTTTCTTTTACCCTTTGCATTTCTCCTGAACACCCCATATACTACGAACATCCACTTCCGTTGGATAAATCCATCGTATAGTTACATACGAACTCGGGGAAACTTTTTCCAGATTCGAGGATGGATTCTGGTTCTGGAGAAAATGAATAGGACTATTCAGTTGTCTTTTTCCTTTACCTTCTCTCAAGTTATGAGGGCTCCTAGGATGAGGAGAGGGTACACCTATTACGCTAATTGGATAATCTTCTTCCAAATCATAGGCATATGCCGAAAGGTAGGGAATGAAGAAAACTGATAAGCCTAAGTGTGGTGTACAAAAGGTAAAATGTGAAGACAAATAAAGGGATTAGAAAGAGGGCAAAGTAAATTGTGACTGCTATCATTCACGACCAAGCCACATATTTCATCGCCACTCCTACTTCACCTTTGTATTTCTCTAGAACACCCCGTATTACTACAAACATCCACTTCCATTAGATAAATCCATTGTATGGTTATATACGAACTCGAAGGAACTTATTCCAGTTCGAGGATGGATTCTGGTTCAGGAGAAATAGGTATAAGGTTTATTCAGTTGTCTTTTAGCTTTACCTTCTCTCAGGTTGCGAGTGCTCCTAGGATTAGGACAGTACACCTATTACGCTTATTAGATAATCTTCTTCCAAACCATAGGCTGGTGCCAAACGTAGGGAAGGAAGAAAACCATTTAGCCTAACGATGGTGTACATAAGGTAATTAGTAAAGACAAATAAAGGGATTTGGAGAGATGGCAAAGGAAATATACGGTTACAGTCGTGAATATGATGTTAGTGTTTATGCCCTAGAAGGCCATTACTGTATCATACTAGTTTGTATATTACTTAATGGAAGCTTGGGATATTCACATGTATATAACAGTCTTGCTAAACATGGTAGTATGCTACTTGGTTTTTCTATCTTAATATGTGGGTATACGTATTGATAGAGCTCTAAGGATCTTGCTTGACTACCAGCGTTGTGATGGCAGTCACACTAGTGGGGGCTGGGTAGTCTACAAGCACATCCTTATTCAGGTCCCTAGTCGTTGGATTATCGAGACAGGGCATCGATACTCCGGAGTAGACTAGTGTGTACGCTTCTCATCCCAGTTGGGGAGATGGTCTGTCCCACAGCCGTCAGTTCGTCGTACTGGAGATAGTATGCAGGTGCTCGTTAGGTTACGGGTACACCGGACAGGACTCACAGGGAACTGTTGGTTAGTTTTATACCAGTCGTCAGTGAACAGTTCCCAGGTGACATGAGTACAGCATAGTCCGCAGACTTGACACTGCTACTCGCCTCGAGTGTGTCCCACTGTTCTTAGATTGCTACCCTACCACGGCTCAAAGGAGTCGTGCAAACAGGTAGCAGTTGGGTGCAGTCCCGAGCACTTGGAGGCAGTGGCGGTTAGACAGGATTCGTCTCTCTCGGTATTGGGGGTTGATATCGCGCTGTGTCAGAGAACCATTACGCAAAGTCCCTGGCCAGAGCAAGCGAGATTTGCTGGTAGGTTCTAGTAGTTTCCCAGGGTGTAATGGGCTTCCCTCCGACACGACTTATACCGCTATTAGGGGACTGACGCTTGCCGCCCCCCTAGGCCAGATATGCGATAGTCTAAGACGAACGGACCAGACTCTATGGAGATTGTCACAGCAGGCTCAGTAGGAGTTCGGATGGGTTTCCTCATCGGCCTTCTTATCGACATCTACCTGGGGACCGTTACGTACAGCTAGTGCCGCTTGCGGTCTGTGGTTAAACCCACTGCCAGCGTAGTAGTCGAGTCTCTAGAGTCCCACACAGAGAGTTTCCCTACTCCAGGCGAAACGATATAGAGGTCGTATGGTTTTACGACAAGGGTTCGGACGCATACGTGTGTTTACGCACGTACGACTTTCGGACAGTTTTTACCAGTCGGCTTTGGTTTAAGCCAGTTACTGGTATCCGGTTATTGGATTTATACAGTCTAAAGTTTTTCCGTATTTTTGCGAAAAGGAGGGGTGTTCTCGTAATTGCGCGAGAAGCTTCTAGAAGATGGTGACTAAGGAGGTTTAGGTGGCATATACAATGAATGTGATTAGTGAGTCATATGGATGATTCATCCATG
The DNA here is from genome assembly GCA_030015575.1 of Agapanthus africanus. Taxonomy (NCBI): domain Eukaryota; kingdom Viridiplantae; phylum Streptophyta; class Magnoliopsida; order Asparagales; family Amaryllidaceae; genus Agapanthus; species Agapanthus africanus. The sequence goes on from CM057343.1 coordinate 445,193,494, forward strand.
TCATTAATGCATCATAAATGCTTAATGACTCATGGATGTGAATCATCACTAGATATTATCAAGCATGGTTGTTAAATTCATTTCTTTTCTTTTCTTGATAAAAAGAAATGCTTGATATATATTATGATAACTCATTATTCTCACTTCATTATTATCTTCACCTTCTCTCTCCTCAAGCTCTCCCTCTTCAAACCCTAATCCTCCCCTCTCATGTGTTGAGTACAAGGATTAGTTAGACTAATTGAACCATAACTCTCACTCTATATCACCTAGCTTCTTTGATTAGCACTTAAAGAAGGTTAGTTGCCTCAAGTTTAGAGGCTAAACTTGGAGTAAAGCTCTCGGGTGGATCGTCTACTACTTCGAGAAGGCCGAGGAGGAGGAGGAGTTCGCAAAGACGAAGGACACGATTCGTTAGGTATAATCCCTAAACATAGTAGTATAGAACTTCTATGTTTTTTGTTAGTTATCGTTTAGCTTCGATTCGTGCGGTTAGTCGATGTTTAAGCAAAGAACAAGATCGTTTTTCATATTTCCGCCTCCCCGCAAGTCGTGGGGTGTTGTACATCGACTTACAGTAATATCAGAGCCTCGCTAAATAATAAATAACTTACTTGCAAATTTGTATGAATTTCGAACGAAAAAAACGAAACCGGAAAAACCCGAAATCATGGTTTTCTGTCGAATTTTAAATGAAGTCCAAAAATTTTTCAGGCAGGTTCAGAAAGCTAAAAAGACAGTAGAAGAACACCCAAGAAATTTGGGCCCCTGAATCGCCTAAAGCACCGCGGAACCGCGGCGGATCGCACCGATCCGCCGCGCTTCCGCCGCCGAGTTGGCGATTCAGGAACCCAAATTTCCTGTGTTGCTTCTCTGTGATATTTGGTATTTTCTGGAAGTTTTTATTTTTGCTCAGGTTTCAGATTTACAGAGAAGTATTGGAGCAAAATTAAAGGTGTTTATTCGATCGAAATTATACAGTATTTGCTTGTTGGATTATATCTGTGTTTGTATAATGTGTTCGTAAACCTCCCCTAACTGCTAGTATGTCGGTTGGCAGGGGGTTGCATATTTCTGTAATGGTTTTTACTGTTTGTGGATATGAACTGTGTTGGACTGTTGTGATGTATAGCCGGGGTTATGTGATGGGTTATTATTTAATTCATTTGATGTAAATGTAATTTGTTGTAATATTATTTTGCGGGGCACATCCAGGTTGCGGTTGTAGCCACCGTTGTATTATTTCATTTTACTGTTTTTGTTCCTAGGACAGACCCAAGGTGGGGTGCACAAACTGCCGGGCGGGTAGTTTGCCGTACCCGTTGGGGTCTTGGGTGGGGTAATGGCTATTCATCACAACTGTGTAATCCGTCTTTTGTTGCAGGCTCAAAACAAACACGGATTACTAGCAAATCCAATAAAGTTCATCTGTGATCTGGAATGCCTATTATTGCGTCTGACGAATATACAATATCTATATATGATAGCTATTTAGACGTCCCTTATGTTTTACACCCGCGCTAGCCCAGCCCCCGCTCTGTCGTTAGTTAAGTAAGCTAACGGGTGATGACGGGACCCCGTGGCGAATGCGGATGGCATAAGAGGACGTTGTATTTTCGTCGTTTTATACAATGATAGGTTAATGATGGAACGCATTATCTATAATGCAAAGAAAAACAAACCAAAGTTTAATCGTTGGAACAATTTAAAAGAAACCACTCGGTTAATTTTAAAAACAGATATTTTTAAATGCGGAGCTTTAACCACTCCTTTTAAAAGCTATCAGGTTCCTTCGGTTATATCAAGTTCACTACGTTCACGGTTTCGCCAAAACCATTCGTAGCCCTCCGTCATTTCATTTGGGTATTCAGTAGTATTCAAGCTATGCATTTTGGCCAAAGTCAAGGCATAGTGTTTGGTAGCTGCTGGGTTTTCATTTGTTGCATAAGATAGATGAGTTAGTTTGGGACAGTCGTATTATCATTTGACCAAAGTCAGGGGTATATACGGATGCGTTCAAATTGAAAAGATAATGACGGGTAGAACTTGACATGTGACTTATGACATTTTGACCAAAGCCAAGGTCATAAGAGCATGGAGCAAAAATATATATCGGGAATTTTTAAAGAAACTGAAATTTGCAAAGAGTTGCATACCATTTGGAGTTTGATGAATGTTGGTAGGATTCCTTCAACATTATCATACGATGATATTTGGATCCCGATCCTACTGTGAGTATATGCTACTTATCAGGAGATTCGTCACTTAACGATCAATGCTATAAACTAAGTAGGTGTCTAGAAAGGTGTCAGCGGGGTTACGCCCCCAGAGAAAAGAGGTTATTTAATTAAGGAACTTCGCGAAAGCGTTGGAAAACCTCCCTCGAAGTATCGACACTAGCCTGGCTGAACGGTTAAGCAAGAATTGTACAGTGAGAATAGTCCTGGCTAATTCTTCTTTTATGGTTTGAGGATGGATTCGAGAAACAGTGGGAGCCATCCAGTTTAGATAAACTAAAAACCACTCTAAACTTGCAAGAGCATCATGCTAAAGAGTTTTCTTCTCTCTCTCCTAATTGCAGCGACCCTGAAAATGACTGGACTTAAGCTGGGACTAGTTGGGATTGAGCTTTAGAGAAAAATATACTGACAGGGCCAAACTATAAAGATTGGCTGCGGAATGTCAAAATGGCTTTGACCTATGACAAATTGGGGTACGTCCTCACTGCTACGGCACCTGCTGTCCCTGGTCCCAAATCCAGCAATGCGGATAAGGAAATCTGCAAAACCTGGGATTTAGATTGCGCGAAAGCCAAGTGCATCGTGCTTGCCTCAATGAACAATGAACATTAGAGGAGGCACGAGGATATGACCCTAGATGGCATATTTCTTCATACAATGGAACTTTATGGAGAGCAATCTCGTATAGCAAGATACGAGACCTCTAAGAACTTGTTTCGAGCGAGGTTGGCTGTCGGGTCATCAGTAGGAGAACATGTCCTAAAGATGATCGGCTATATTGAAGAGCTCGCAGACCTTAGGACGACTTTGGATAATGAGCTCTATACAGACCTTATTCTCCAGTCCCTTCCTCACACCTATGCCCAGTTTATCCTGAACTTCAACCTTCAAAGAAAAGAAGTTGAACTTCCGGAACTCCTGAACATGTTAAGGAGTGCAGAGGACACCTTGCAGAAAGCAAGGGAAACACCCGCTATGTTTGTTAGCGGTGCATCTTCTTCCGGGTCCAAGGCTAGGGCCAAATGAAGGAAGAAGAAGGCCGCCAACAAACCTAGAGGAGGTGTTAGTACGGTGGGAGGGAAGGGAAAGAAAAAGTTTGCGGTACCGGTAGTTGGCCAGGATGAGTGCTTCCATTGTCACAGGAAAGGGCACTGGAAGAAGGATTGCAAGGCGTGGAACGCCAAGAACCAGGAACCGAAGCAAGCTGTGGCTTCGACTTCAGGTGTGTTTGTAATTGAGAATTGTCTGTCGATCAACTCTACTTCCTGGGTATTGGATACCGGATCAGGATCTCATATTTGCAATTCATTGCAGGCACTGAGAAACCGTAGAGTGCTGAAGGAAGGTGATATGACCCTAAAGGTTGCTAACGGAGCTAGCGTGGGAGCTGCGTCCGTCGGGGATTATCACCTAGGATTGACGAGTGGACACATTTTGGTTTTACATAACTGTTATTTTGTACCAAGCTTAACGTGTAATATCATATCAGTTTCCTTGTTATCAAATAAAGGTTATGATTTCACGTTTGTAAGAGATGTTGTTAACATCCACCTTAATCATGGTTTGATTGGGTCCGGTACCCTAAATAACGGTATATATGTTTTAAACCAACTCCAAATTTTCAATGTCCAGAACACACTAAAAAGAAAGTCTCCAGATTTAAATAAAGCTTTCTTATGGCATTGTAGACTGGGTCACATCAATGAGAGAAGGTTGACTAAGTTGCATAGAGAAGGATATTTGGACTCGTTCGAATATCAAACTTATGACACTTGTCAATCTTGTCTCAAAGGAAAGATGACAAAGACTCCATTTACTGGACATGGAGTAAGAGCGAGCGAGCTCTTAGGACTCATACACAGCGATGTATGCGGTCCAATGTCTACACATGCAAGAGGTGGTTTTTCCTATTTCATTACTTTCACGGATGATTACTCAAGATACGGATTCATTTATCTGATGAAACATAAATCCGAGGCTTTTGAGAAATTCCAAGAGTATAAGAATGAAGTAGAAAACCAAACCGGCAAAAGTATCAAGACACTTAGATCTGATCGAGGTGGTGAATACTTGAGTACCGAGTTCCTAGGTTACCTAAAAGAGAAAGGAATTCTCTCTCAGCTTACTCCTCCATACACTCCACAGCATAATAGTGTATCGGAGAGACGGAATCGAACCCTATTTGATATGGTACGATCCATGATGAGTAATACTGAGTTACCGCGATCTTTCTGGGGTTATGCGCTAGAATCAGCGGCATATCTTTTGAACAGGGCTCCTACCAAGACTGTGCCTACCACTCCATATCAGATGTGGACTGGGAAGAAACCCCATCTTCAGCATATGAAGATTTGGGGATGTCCAGCTTTTGTTAAAAAGCAGCATGTGGACAAGCTCGAGGCACGATCAGTAAAATGTATGTTTGTGGGATATCCAAAGAACTCCAAGGGATATTATTTTTATCACGCAGAGGAACAAAAGGTTTTTGTTTCTCGTAATGCCCATTTTCTAGAACATCAGTTTTTAGAAAAGGAAATAAGTGGGAGCGAAATAGAACTGGAAGAAATTCCAGAACCACAAGCTGCTACTGAAAGTTTGGTAGAACCGGAAGTTCAAGAAGAACAGGACATTCCCGCACCCCTCCGCAGGAGTAGTAGGCCGTCTCATCCGCCTGAGAGATACTACGGTTTTATCATAGATGGGGATAGAGAGGATTGCATCATAGATGATGATGAACCTACTGACTTCCAGCAGGCCATCCAGAGCGGCCACTCGGTACGATGGCTAGATGCAATGCGGACCGAAATGGAGTCCATGTACACCAACAAAGTATGGACTTTGGACTTTGCTCCAGATGGGGTAAAACCCATAGGATGCAAATGGATCTTCAAGAAAAAGATTGGTGTAGATGGACAGGTGGAAACCTATAAGGCTAGACTTATTGCAAAGGGTTTTCGTCAAAGACCTGGTTTGGACTATGACGAAAATTTTTCTCCAGTGGATATGCTCAAATCCATTCGGGTCCTTCTTGCTATTGCCGCCTTCCATGATTATGAAATCTGGCAGATGGACGTAAAGACGGCTTTTCTAAATGAAAATTTAGAAGAGTGCGTCTATATGGATCAGCCAGAGGGTTTCAATCAGAGTGGGAGCAGCGGGAAAGTATGCAAGCTGCTTAAGTCCATTTATGGACTAAAGCAGGCATCGCGGAGTTGGAACATCTGTTTTGATGAGACAGTCAAAGAATATGACTTTATCAAAAATCCAGATGAACCGTGCATATATCGTAAAGTTGTAGCCAGAAGTGTCGTATTCCTCGTCTTGTACGTGGATGACATTCTATTGATAGGAAATGACATTCCTATGCTACAATCTGTCAAAGGATTCTTGTCACACAGGTTCTCCATGAAAGACCTAAGTGATGCCTCTTACATTCTAGGGATCTGGATCTATCATGATAGATCCAAGAGGATGTTGGGACTTTCGCAGTCCAGGTATATCGACACTGTACTGAAAAGATTCAGTATGGAAGATTCTAAGCGCGGTAATCTACCGGCTTGTCACGGAATCACCCTCTCCAAAGAGATGTCTCCCAAGACTGATTTGGAAAGGGAACGCATGTTTATTATACCCTACGCTTCTGCGGTAGGCTCTATAATGTATGCGATGTTGTGCACCAGACCAGATGTAGCTTACGCACTGAGCGTGGTAAGCCGGTATCAGTCAGACCCAGGGGAGAAGCACTGGAGAGCAGTAAAGAACATTCTCAAGTACCTGAGAAGGACTAAGGAGATGTTCTTGGTTTACGGCGGAAAAGACCTCAGGTTGGAGGCCTTTGCTGATTCCGGCTTCTAGAGTGATAAGGACGATTCCAAGTCCATGTCGGGTTATGTCTTTACCCTCAATGGAGGGGCGGTGTGCTGGAAGAGTTCCAAGCAGGACACCGTTGCTGACTCAACGATGGAAGCGGAATATATAGCTGCTTGCGATGCCGCAAAAGAAGCAGTCTGGATGAAGAAGTTCCTAACAGAACTTCAGGTGGTTCCTACCATTGTTGATCCAATACCTCTGTATTGCGACAACAACGGAGCTATAGCTTTAGCGAAGGAACCAAGGTCCCATCAGAAGTCCAGACACATCTTAAGGCGGTATCACCTGATCAGGGAGATCATTGATCGTCAGGAGATCGAGGTTCGGAGAGTTGCTTCTGAAGAGAACATTGCTGATCCATTCACAAAGGCCCTACCTCAGATTCAGTTCGAGAGGCTACTCGAGATCATCGGTCTTCGATACGCCAGTACATGGCCCTAGTGCAAGTGGGAGATTGTTAGTGTTTATGCCCTAGAAAGCCATTACTGTATCATACTAGTTTGTATATTACTTAATGGAAGCTTGGGATATTCACATGTATATAACAGCCTTGCTAAACATGGTAGTATGCTACTTGGTTTTTCTATCTTAATATGTGGGTATACGTATTGATAGAGCTCTAAGGATCTTGCTTGACTACCAGCGTTGCGATGGCAGTCACACTAGTGGGGGCTGGGTAGTCTACAAGCACATCCTTATTCAGGTCCCTAGTCGTTGGATTATCGAGACAGGGCATCGATACTCCGGAGTAGACTAGTGTGTACGCTTCTCATCCCAGTTGGGGAGATGGTCTGTGCCACAGCCGTCAGTACGTCGTACTGGAGATAGTATGCAGGTGCTCGTTAGGTTACGGGTACACCGGACAGGACTCACAGGGAACTGTTGGTTGGTTTTATACCAGTCGTCAGTGAACAGTTCCCAGGTGACATGAGTACACCATAGTCCGCAGACTTGACACTGCTACTTCGCCTCGAGTGTGTCCCACTGTTCTTAGATTGCTATCCTACTACGGCTCAAAGGAGTCGTGCAAACAGGTAGCAGTTGGGTGCAGTCCCGAGCACTTGGAGGCAGTGGCGGTTAGACAGGATTCGTCTCTCCCGGTATTGGGGGTTGATATCGCGCTGTGTCAGAGAGCCATTACGCAAAGTCTCTGGCCAGGGCAAGCGAGATTTGCTGGTAGGTTCCAGTAGTTTCTCAGGGTGTAATGGGCTTCCCTCCGACACGACTTATACCGCTATTAGGGGACTGACGCTTGTCGCCCCCTAGGCCCGATATGCGATAGTCTAAGACGAACGGACCGGACTGTATGGAGATTGTTACAGCAGGCTCAGTAGGAGTTTGGATGGGTTTCCTCATCGGCCTTCTTATCGACATCTACCTGGGGACCGTTACGTACAGCTAGTGCCGCTTGCGGTCTGTGGTTAAACCCACTGCCAGCGTAGTAGTCGAGTCTCTAGAGCCCCACACAGAGAGTTTCCCTACTCCAGGCAAAACGATATAGAGGTCGTATGGTTTTACGACCAGGGTTCGGACGCATACGTGTGTTTACGCACGTACGACTTTCGGACAGTTTTTACCAGTCGGCTTTGGTTTAAGCCAGTTACTGGTATCCGGTTATTGGATTTATACAGTCTAAAGTTTTTCCGTATTTTTGCGGAAAAGAGGGGCGTTCTCGTAATTGCGCGAGAAGCTTCTAGAAGATGGTGACTAAGGAGGTTTAGGTGGCATATACAATGAATGTGATTAGTGAGTCATATGGATGATTCATCCATGTCATTAATGCATCATAAATGCTTAATGACTCATGGATGTGAATCATCACTAGATATTATCAAGCATGGTTGTTAAATTCATTTCTTTTCTTTTCTTGATAAAAAGAAATGCTTGGTATATATTATGATAACTCATTATTCTCACTTCATTATTATCTTCACCTTCTCTCTCCTTCAGCTCTCCTTCTTCAAACCCTAATCCTCCCCTCTCATGTGTTGAGTAAAAGGATTAGTTAGACTAATTGAACCATAACCCTCACTCTATATCACCTAGCTTCTTTGATTAGCACTTAAAGAAGGTTAGTTGCCTCAAGTTTAGAGGCTAAGCTTGGAGTAAAGCTCTCGGGTGGATCGTCTACTACTTCGAGAAGGCCGAGGAGGATGAGGAGTTCGCAAAGACGAAGGACACGATTCGTTAGGTATAATCCCTAAATATAGTAGTATAGAACTTCTATGTTTCTTGTTAGTTATCGTTTAGCTTCGATCGTGCGGTTAGTCGATGTTTAAGCAAAGAACAAGATCGTTTTTCATATTTCCGCCTCCCCGCAAGTCGTGGGGTGTTGTACATCGACTTACATATGATAATGGAAGAGTCATTACTAGGAATACCCGGATACCCCTTAGAAACATTTTCATGTTTCGGTTTCACTGTGCATTGTTAGTTGAAAACTGATTTCCCAATTAGACCCTTGCTCCAGGATATGTATTTACCAGGTTTGATTCTAACATCTGTATGGTTTTACAGATGATGAGTGGGAGTAAGTTATTGGGAATTAGGTAATCATCCTCATTATATTGGGTTTCGTTGTAATTGGTGATATTTAAGGAAATCACCTGGGATTTTGCCGGAAGACAAATGTTTGGTTATGAATATCCGTTGATATGCACTAATTTCAAACTGATATATCTGTACCTTTATTTCATAAAGTGAGATATAACTTTTTGAAATTATGTACATGACATTTACCTATATCAGTTGATGGTTAGATAAGGAGTATTAAACAGCGGTGTAATTCTTCATAACCATAGTACAGTTTTTAACCTACGACGTACAGGGTTTGAGTTATTCAACTCAAGGGACTTATACAAAGTATTGTATGTTGTACAGTGTCCATTAGGACAGAGAGGTTGGTACTCATACTATATTCTGTTTACTTATGACTTCTCCTGTTTTAGACATGTGATTCGTAGAAATACAAGGTCTAAGTTTTGAGAAGTTATAGGTACAGGAATAAAGTAGAGAACCATGTGTTGCAAGTATCACGATTCTTCAAGGTGATCGAAGATGTAGATACTTCTGTTTGGTATTCAGTCAATAGTAGTGGTTATGAGAACTTGCTTCTCTTTAAGGTTACTCATATCTAGATGCACTCCTATGTTGAGTAATGCTGATCGGCCTCTCTCCATTTGGATGACATGCACTAGAGACAGCTGGATGATTTGAATCTGGTTCCAATTAAATCAGTGCCTGTGTTTCTATATGGTATATAGAATGGTTCATATTTTAACGATGTTAAGGTTTTTGGAGTTGTCCGGCTTATGCTTAAAACCAGACTCTGGATAACTCAAGGCACGTTTCTGTAATGGCAGTTTGTGGGTTAACCCAGGCTATGACGAGGGTTAACTTTTTACCATCTAGAAGATCAATAGTGATATTGTTCTTGACTCTCCACAGTTTTAGTAAAATGGACTTTTTCAGAAAATAGCAGCGGGAGTATAGTAGAACTGAAAGTGATTCCAGAACTGCAAACGATTACTGAAAATTTAATAGAACCTAAAGATTCAATCGGGTTTGACATTCTATTAGCCACTCCGCAGATATGGTGGGTAACCTCAGGTGCCCGAGAGGTATTTCGTATTCTCAAAGACGGTGACAGGGAGGTTCTTGTTTATCCAGATTTGCTATTGCTGCTTTTCAGACTATGAGACCCAGCTGGAGGATGGGTATAGCGTCGTTATAAACTAGCTTTAGAAGTGCACGTATATATAACTCTGCCAGAGGGTTGTCATAGTCAGTGGGAGCAGCGGAAGTATAGTGGATAAGTAGCTTGTGTCTACTTATAGACTAAAGCAGATATAGCGGAGATAGATCATCTATTTTTTATATGACAGTCATAAGTTTTAACTTCATCAGAATAGGAGATGGATCTGTTAAGAAGATAGTAGGGTGGTATGTCCTGGTATTTGGATGACATGCACAATGTAGGAAGTGAAATTCCTATACTACGATCGGTTATACTGTGGTTGTCACACAGTAGTTTCTCCATATACGATATGGATATTATATAAGGCATTCTGGTTACTAGATCTATGGTTTTAGATCTATATTTTGGTAGTTTCCCAATCTGGGTACTTAGACAGTATTCTAAAAGTGTTTTAGAGTGAACAACTCCTGGCATGGTGGTGTACCTGCAGGTGATGGAGTCACCCTCTCTAAAGATGTCTTACAGACTAAAGGGGAGAGGGATGTTCATGATTGACATATCACTTGCTTAGGCAATTGAGTCAATCATGAGATGTCAAGTACCGCACCAGATATTGTTTTTGCACTAGATGCAATAAGTTTATATTAATCCAATCCTGGAGAAACGTTCAGAAGCAGTTTTAGAACATAAGTGGATGTTCTAGGGATATGATAACGGTAGCCTCTTTCGGGACACGGTTATCATTCCAGGCTTCCAAGGTGATCTGGATAACAGAGTGACTGTCAGAGTTATAGTTTTCCCTCTGACGAGGGGAAGTAGATTGGACAGGTGGTCCAAGCGGATACTGAGGGAGGCATGAAGCAGGATACTGATTAAATTCAGTTGACGATACGGTCTAAGAAGTTTGCTGGATTTGGAGTTCATTTGTGAACTAGGTCCCATCAGATATCCAGACATATTCTAAGACAAGTATTGCTCATTTCGGGAGATGGTTTTCTCCGCGAACTTGAGATAAAGGGAGACATAGAAAGAAACATCAGAGCGGATCCACTCACTGAGGCTATTTCTCGAACGCAATAGTTTCACAAACGAGCTTTGTGAAACTGATTAGTAGAGGAGTTGGGTGTTCGGTATCCCACGGGCTATGAGTTTGCGGCATCGCAATAATTGGCCTTAAGTGCAAGTGGGAGATTGTTGGATATAGTGCCCTCAAAGTCAATTATTTGATCGCAGGCACGTGATTGCAATGATTGAGGGAAGACCTATACCGGTAGGACAGTCTTACTCGAGATGATAGCATGCAATATGGTTTGTCTTTATAATGGTGTGCATGCTTTAGGTGACATTACATATCACCATTACACGTTGATAGAGCTCTTAGGATTCTTGCTTGACTACCAGCAGTATGATGGCGATCATATACGTGAGAGTTGGGTAGTATATAAGCATATCCTTAAAGTGTCCCTAGTCGTGGGAGTTTCGAAACTGGGCATCGACACTCCATTAGTAGACTAGTGTATACAGTCGAGACCCCGACGAGGGGAGGTGGCCAGTCTCACAAGCCATTGGTGTCAGTTGTTTCACCTAAGATGTATACAGGTGCTCATTGGGTTATGGGCACAACAGACGGACTCGCCGGGAACAGGCTAGTTGGTATTATACCTGTCGTCAGATAGCAGTTCCCTGGTGACATGTGTACAGGTTAGTCTATCGACCTGAGATCATCATTTGTCTCATGTGAGTTCCCACTATGCTTTGATTACTACCCTACCATGGCTTAAAGGAGTCGTGCAAACAGGTTTTAGTTGGATACAGTCCCGAGCCACATGGAGGCAGTGAGCGGATCGACAGGGGATTCGTCTCTCCCGGTATTGGGGGTGAGATCGTGCTGTGTTTAGGAGAGCCATTACACGAAGTCCTTGGCCAAGGCAAGTGAGATTTACTAGCAGGTATTCCAGTAGTATCTCAGGGTGTTCTGGGATACACTCCGACACGACTTATACCGCTATTGGGGGTCTGATGTTTACCAGCCCCCTAGGCCCGATATACGATACTCATAGACGAACGGACCGGACTGTACGGATATTGTCACTGACAGGATTAGTAGGGTTTCAGGATGAGTTCGCTCATCGGCCTCCCTTTTGGTCAATACCTGGGCGGCCGTTATGTATAGCTAGCACCACTGACGTGCTTGTGGTTAAACTCACTGCCAGCGTATTGACGAGTCTTTAGAGTCCCCCACAGAAAGTTTCCCAACTTCGGGCGAAACATTGTAGAGGCCATATGGTTTTATGGCAGGGTTCGATCATATACGTGCATTTGTGCATGGATCATGATCGGATGGATCATACTAGCGGGCTTTGGTTTAAGCCGGTACCTAGTATTAGATTTGTTGGATTACTTTCGTCTCATTGCATTCGAATTCAGTCGGAATGCGGATGCAGGTATGTATATACAGATGGGGGGTATCCTTGTGATCCGTCATGAGTTTAATTTAGAAGATGCCATTCTATTTATTGTTCTAAACATTTGGATTAATGTTTATTATGTGGAAAATGTGAGTGCAAGGTTTTTCCATATGCATCAATTCATGCCACATGCACATGGTGACTCATGGTCTTGGTTTATGTGACATGGATTGATTTTGGGGCTAATTATGATTAATGGGGATATTTTGGAGAGAGAGAGGGCTGCCATGTGATGGGTTGAGGTTTGGTTTTGAGTTATATATATATATATATATATATATATATATCTCAAAATATTATACACAACATAAGTCATTTCACTTCTTCTTCTTTTGAGCTTACATTCTTCTCTAATGGCTTCTTCTTCAACCTCCACCCATCCCTCTCATAAGTTGAGAATCCATGGGTGTCTTGAGACAAACTTATCACACACATTCTCTACTTCACCTTGGACATGTCGGCTAGAAAAGTTCATGTTCGAGTTGCTTCGGTTTGAAGCGGGAGCCCGTAAAAAGATTCATTGACGTGGTGCCACTTCGACGAGGAGACCGGAGATCGAGCGAGATCGGAGATGCCGCGAGGAGCTAGGGATGGTGGCTAAAGACCGAAGGACACAGATCTATCGGTATAGCCATTCTAACTTCTTGTAGTTAGCTAGTTTAGTGTTAATGGTACGATCCGGGTAAAAGTCTGTGTTAGCGCCAGTTTTATAAAATGTTTTTGTTTCGCGTTTGGCCTCGGATTGATGGCCGAGGCACTACCGTAGACTTAGAACAGACCCACTCACAAAGGCCATCCTTTAGACGCAGTTCGAGAGGCTATTCGAGATGCTATGTCTGCGATATGCCAATATATGGCCTTAGTGAAAGTGGGAAATTATTAGTGATATATATCCTAGATGCCATTATTGTATAGTACTGGATTGTATATTACATTTTGGAAGCTTGGGATATACACAGATATAATAACAGTCTTGCTCAATATGATAGTATGCTATCTGCTTTGATTTTATCTTAATATGTGTATATGTTTCTTTTAACATATCGCTAATACATATTGATAGAGCCCTTCGGATCTTAGCTTGACCACTAGCGTTGTGATGGCAGTCACACTAGTGGGGGCTGGGTATTCTATAAGCATATCCTTAAGCTTGTCCCTAGTCATAGGATTATCGAGACAGGGCATCGATACTCTAGAGCAGACTAGTGTATACGCTTCTTATCCCCATCAGGTGTGGTGTCCTATCCCGCAGCCATTGGTATACGGTACCGGAGATAGTATACATGTGCTCATTGTGTTATGAGTTACACTGGACGAACTCGCTAGGAACTGCTTGTTGGTATTCTACATATCGACAGTTATCTGTTCCCCGGTGATATGAGTACAGGTTAGTCCATTGACTTGACATCACTATTCGTCTCGAGTGTGTTCCCACTGTAGTTAGATTACTGCCCTACCACGGCTCAAATGAATCGGGCAAACATGTAGTAGTTGGGTGCAGTCCCGAAGCACTTGGAGGAAGTAGGGGTTAGAGGGATTCGTCTCTGCCGGTTGGAGTTGATATCACGCTGTGTTCGGTTAGCCAATACATAAAGTCCCTGGCCAGGGCAAGTGAGATTTACTAGTAGGTACACCAGTAGTTCTCAGGGTGTATTTAGCTCTACACCGACACGACTTATTGCGCTATTAGGGGTCTGACGTTTAACACCCCTAGGCCCGATATGCGATATTCTTAGATGAATAGACCGATCTGTACAGAGATTGTCACGGATAGGCTTAGAAGGGGTTCGGCTGAGTTTGCTCGTCGACTTTGTTTTCAACAGGTATTTGGGTAGCCGTTACATATAGCCAGTGCCACTGAAGGACTTATGGTTAAACCCACTGTCAGCGTACTGTCGAGTCCTTAGAGTCCCACACAGAGGGTTTCTTTAGTTCAGGTGAAGCGATGTAGAGGCCGTATAGTTTTTCATGCAGGGTTCCGATCATATGCGTGTACTAGCTGCACATATGTTGTTCGGACGGATAATACTAGTGGGCTTAGGATTAAGCCGGATTCTAATATTATATTATTGGATTATTTTTATCTCTTGGTATTCGTATTTTTTGCAGTACGAATACGGGTATGTATAATGGTGAGTGCATTCTTGTAATTTTACTAGAGATGCTTCTAGAAGGGGACTCCTCATTTTTTGATATATCTATTTATTGGTAAATAGATAATGAGGTGGAGAAGGGAGATATTTGTGGCATGGTTTGAAGTATGGCCAATTCTTTTATTTATTCATTTGACTTTACTATTCAAGCATGGTTGCATTTTGTTATGGAAAAATATTACATGCTTGATTATTAGAAAAAGAGTTAGCCATTCTTGACTTGCTCATTCACTTGGTCATTCTAGTTTTCTCATTCTCTCTCTATTGCTCTCCTCTTTCCTCAAACCCTAACCCTCACATGTGTTGTGAATCTTAGGGTTCTTTGAGATAAAATAATCCAATTAACTCTCTACATCTCCTAAGCTACATAAATTAGCAAACTAGGTACTTTAGTTATCTCATTCTTGAGGTTAGAGCTTGAACCATTGACTCTTGGATAGATCGTCTTCGACATGAGGAGGCCGACGACCGAGCTTGATCTGCACCTTTTAAGCTCTCAAGAAGAGGAGAAGAAGACCCGAATGAATAGAATCTTGGTTGTATAAAACTCTATCACAGTAGTTTAGAACCTCAATGTCTTTTGCTAGTTAAGGTTTTTGAACGATCTTGGAAGTTTAGTCGATGTTACTTGTTTTAAAAAATCGTTTTTGTAAATTCCGCCTTGCCACAAACCTTGTCGGGTGTGTGACATCGACTTACATATACTCTAGTCTACTCTGGAGTATCGATGCCCTGTCTTGATAATGTTAGTGTGATATGCCCTAGAGGCCATTATTGTATAGTACTAGTTTGTATATTACATTTTGGAAGCTTGGGATATATATACACAGATTTATAACAGTCTTGCATATGGTAGTATGCTACTTGGTTTGTATCTATATTAATATGTGTATATATTTCTTTTGACGTATCGCTAATACATATTGATAGAGCCCTTAGGATCTTTGCTTGACTACCAGCGTTGTGATGGCAGTCACACTTATGGTGGTTGGGTAGTCTACATGCACTTCCTTATACATGTCCTTAGTCATAGGATTATCGAGATAGGACATCGATACTCTAGAGTAGACTAGTTGTACGCTTCTCATCCCAGCTGGGGAGATGGTCTGTCCCACAGCCATCGGTACGTCGTACTAGAGATAGTATGCATGTGCTCATTAGGTTATGAGTACACTGGACATGACTCGTCAGGAACCGTTGGTTGGTACTATATCTATCGTCAGTTAACAGTTCCCAGGTGATATGAGTACAGCTTAGTCCGTTGACTTGACACTGTCACTTCACCTCGAGTGTGTTCCCACCGTTCTTAGATTACTACCCTACCACGGCTCTATTGAGTCGTGCAAACAGGTAGTAGTTGGGTGCAGTCCCGAAGCACTTGGAGGCAGTGACAGTTAGACATGATTCTTCTCTCCTGGTATTGGGGGTTGATATCGCGCTGTGTCTAGGAGAGCCATTACACAAAGTCCCTGGCTAGGGCAAGCGAGATTTACTGGTAGTGTTTTCAGTAGTTTATCAGGGTGTTCTGGGCTACACTCCGACACGACTTGTACCGTTATTAGGGGTCTGACGTTTACCGCTCCCTAGGCCCGACATGCGATACTCTTAGACGAACAGACCGGACTGTACGGAGATTGTCACATTCAGGCTCAGTAGGAGTTCGGATGGGTTCACCTCATTGGTCTTATTATCGGTATCTACATGGGGACCATTACGTACAGCTAGTACCGCTTGCGGCCTGTGGTTAAACCCACTACCAGCGTAGTATCGAGTCTTTAGAGTCCTACACAGAGGGTTGTTCACCTTTGAGCAAAACGGAGAAGAGGTCATATGGTTTTACGACAGGGTCCGTTCACATACGCGCACTTGTGCGTGCTTGGTGTTTGGACAGTTGACACTAGTGGGCTTTGGTTTAAGCCATATCCTAGTATTTAGTTTTGGGTTGGTTCGGTCTCATTGTATTCGTGTTCCTCGGAACACGGATGCGGGTGTGTATATGCAGTTGACAGAGGTAGAGAAACCTCATTAGGGTTTTGACCATTGACTTGATTAAAACCATAATGAGATGGAGGAAATTGATTAATGAGTTTTAATGAGAGATAATTGTATCATGGTTAATTGGTTTGACCATTTGACTTGTTGACTTTTGTTGACTTAGATATTTTTGTTAAGCATGAGATATTTTGTGCTTAGCATTAATTGTGACATGATAATGGTCAAATCAACATTAACCATGACAATTATCCTAATTAAAATTATCATTATTCTTTTTTCATCATATGAGAGCAAACACCTCATTTTATCATGACACTTTCTCTCTCTTGCTAGCTCTCTCCTCTTCCTTTCTCAAGGCTCTCTTGTTTCATGAGTTGAAAATCAAGAGCATTGTGAGATCAAACCACCAAAACAATTCTCTACTCACTCTAGGGTTCTTAGTC
This sequence comes from Agapanthus africanus, assembly GCA_030015575.1. Classification (NCBI taxonomy): domain Eukaryota; kingdom Viridiplantae; phylum Streptophyta; class Magnoliopsida; order Asparagales; family Amaryllidaceae; genus Agapanthus; species Agapanthus africanus. Next base: position 445,210,360 of record CM057343.1, read on the forward strand.
TAGCACATCAAGCATCTTAGTTACTTCAAGATAGAGGTTGGAGCTCAAGGTAGAGGCCTTCGGGTGGATCTTTCTTTGGCATAGAGAAGACGGTGAGGAGGAGCCATTTACACCACTCCAAGGAGCTCACAACAAGGAGAAGCAACACAAGAAGAGAAGGAGTTCAAGCTTTAGGTATAATTTCTTAACCTAGTAGTTAAAGCTCCATGTTAGTTTGTTAGTTTTTGTTTAGCAAAGATCCTTCATGGTTAGTGTATGTTTCCTTTAAAGAAAAATTTGATTTTTACCTATTCCGCCTCCCCGTTAAGCACCGGGGTGGGTAACATAGACTTACAGTGGTATCAGAGCCTAGCTAAACCAGAGCTAATAGTTTAAAACAACAAGTTAAGCTACGAAAATGAAACGACCCAAAACATCGAAGCCCAAGATCTGAGTTTCTGTCGATTTTTTATAGGACTCTAAAAATTATTTTAACAAGTACAGAGTGCTATTTTTACTGGTAAAAGACCACAGAACAAAAATGGGACACTTCCTCGTTGGCTGGGCAGGCCACAGGGCTTAAAATTCCGGCGAGCTCGGTTCGAAATAGGAGGAAGTGCTTCATTTTTGGTGTGTTGCTTTTTGACTTAGATCTAGGGCTTCAGGAGTTGTTTGTTTTTGCCAATTTTGACTTTACTGTAAATTATTCACTGTGGCAAATTACGGGTGTTTCGAAGTCGCAGTTTAATGTTGTTTGATGTTTCATGTTTTGTATAATGTGTTTTAAACTTTCGCTAATTGCTATATGTCGATTAGTTGGGGGTTGCACATTTCTGTGATGTTTCTATTGGTTTGTGGATATGAACTTGTTGGATTGTCGCGATGAATAGCCGGGGATGTGAGATGAAGGTTTTCATTTTTCATTCAATGTAATATTTGTAATTTGATGTAATATTATTTTATGGTCGCACATCCGGGTTGAGGTTGTAGCCACCATTGTATATTATTTCTTTTTCTGTTTTTGCTCCTAGGATAGACCCAAGGTGGGGTGCACAAACTATCGGGTACTTTGAAGTGCTGAGTGGCCTACCCACGTTGTTGAGGGAGGCTGCTTCACTTCGGGTATTTGGCGGGTAGTTTTCCGCACCCGTAGGGGTCAGGATGGGGTTTGGCTATTCATCGCGACCGTATAATCCGTCTTTCGTTGCAGGCTTGAACGAAACGCGAATTCCTAGCATATCCAATGTGTTCATCTGTGATCTGGAATGACTATCATTGCCTCTGACGAATGTATATATATATATATATATATATATATATATATATATATATATATGATATCTAGTAGGCGTTGCTTATGTTTTGCATCCGCGCTAGTCCAGCCTCCGCTCTGTCGTTAGTTAAGTAACCTAATGGGTGATGATGGGGCCCAGTGGCGAATGCGGATGGTATAATCATACGTCATATTTTCATTGTTTTCTGCAATGGTAGGATTAATTGATGGGACACATTATATTAATGCAAAGAAAACAAACCAAAGTTGAATCGTTGGAACAATTTCAAAACTACTCGGTTTTTTCAAAACAGCAAAACTTTTAAAATGCGGAGCTTAAATCACTCCTTTTAAAAGCTATCAGGTTCCTTCGATTATATCAAGTTCACTACGTTCACGATTTCGCCAAAACCAATCGTAGCCCTCCGTCATTTCAGTTAAATATTCAGTAGTATTCAAGCTATGTATTTTGACCTTCGCCAATGCATAGTGATTGGTAGCTGCCGAATATTTATTTTTTGCATAGATAGATGCGTTGGTTTGGGACAGTCGTACTGCTATTTTGGCCTTCGTCAAGGTTATGTACGGGTGGGTTCAAATTAACCTGGATAATGACGGGTAGAACTTAACATGTTACTTATGATATGTTGGCCTTTGTCAAGGTCATAAGAGCATGGGGCAAAAATCCACATCGGGAGTTTCTAAAGAAACTGAAACTTGCTAGTGTTGTATACCATTTGGAGTGTGATAATTTTGGTAGGATTCCTTCAACTTTATCACACAATGATATTTGGATCCCGATCCTTCTATGAGTATATGCTACTCCTCGGGAAATTTTCTCACTTAACGATCAATGCTATAAACTAAGTAGGTGTCTAGAAAGGTGTTAGCGGGGCTACGTCCACATGGAAAAGAGGTTATTTAATTAAGGAACTTCGCGAAAGTATCGTAAAACCTCCCTCGAAGTACCGACACCGCCTGGTTGAACGGTTAAGCAAGTATTATACGGTGAGATCAATCTCGATTAATTTTTCTTTTATGGTTTGAGAAAGAATTCGAGAAACAGTGGGAGCCATCCTGTCTAGACAAAATAAAAACCATTCTAAACTTGCAAGAGCATCATGCTAAAGTGTTTCTTCTCTCTCTCCTAATTGCAGCAACCAAACATCATGACAGGCCATAAGTTACTATCAGATAAAAATATATTGACAGGGCCAAACTGCAAAGATTGGTTCAGGAATGTCAAAATGGCAATCACTTATGACAAGTTAGGGTATCTCCTCACCACTAAGGCCCCCGCCGTCCCAGGTCCAGAATCCAGTGTCGCGGATAAGGAAATCCATAAGACTTGGGAGATTGACTGCGCGAAGACCAAGTGCCTCGTGCTTGCCTCTATGGACAATGAACATCAGAGGAGGCACGAGAATATGGATCTTGAATCCTTATTTCTCTATAGTCCACGGGGTAAGATGAACTCCTCTCGTATACATGAATGCTTTCTTTATTAAACTACAAAAAACCACGTTAGAATTACTATGCTTACACATTAACATTCACTCCATGTTCACTATACCTATACTACCCAGCCATTTCTATACTTGCTTGCTATGCTCATGTTCCATTGCCATGCATACATAGTTGCCATTATTTACCATGTTATATAGAATTACTATGTTATATAGATTTTCAATGCTTATATTAAATGACCTGTTTAATCACCATATTACACTTAGTCCATTGCTTCATGATATCCTTTTCCAACTTGTCACTATATCTTTATATTTCACATTAATGTTTTTTGGGACTTACCGAGTGCTAGTTCGCTGATGGACATTCCACCCACTTCTTTCTATTCTTGGAATTTTCGTCAGGTGACATTGAGGCAGAGAAGATAGAAGTGGTCGAAAAGGAGTACAACTGGTTCGCATCACAACTGGACATCTTGTTCCATTCCGCTTTTTATTTCATTTCATATTATTTATGTATGCCTCCTTGTTAAGGCTTATCATATTATCATATCTTTTATTTAGATGTTTTGTCAACCGTGAATCATGAATGTAATAAATCAGAGTTGGATTTCATTCTTTTGTTTATTCTAGTTACTTTATGTTGCTTATAAACACTTAGCGTATTTATTTCAATAAACGACATTCTTATAGTAAATACATTGCGGGTTTGCCACGTCACCGTTTCCATCTACTAGGAAGCTGTTCGTGACATGTAATAACAAGTAAAACATGTCCACATCAATGATAAAGACAAACCAGATAGTATAGTATCATCTTGAGTAAGATTGTTCTACTTGTATATGTCCTCCCTCAATTATCATAATCATGTGGCTGTAATTATAATAATTGACTTGAGGGCACTATATCTAACACCATCACCCCTCATCGGGGTCAAGAAACATAGACACTGGTCTACTCTGGAATATCAATGCCTAGTATCGATATTCCCATGGCTAGGGACATTTAAGGATTGCTTATAGACTACCCAGTTCTCACAGGTGTGATCGCCACAATATCCCTGGTAGTCAAGTAGGAATCTTAAATGCTTTATCGATATATAATAGTGATCTGTAATACCACATAATACATGTACATGATGATAGAGATGAACCAGATAGCATACTATCATCTCGAGTAAAACTGTTCTACCCGTATAGGTCCTCCTTCAATCATCATAATCACCTGCCTGCGGTTATAATAATTACCTTTAGGGCACTATATCCAACAATCTCCCAATTGCACTTAAGGCTAATTATTGTGGTGTCTCACACTTACAACCCGTATGATGCCGAACACCCAACTTCTCTACAAATCAGTCTCGCAAAGCATGTTTGTGAAACATTCGTGTTTAAGAAATAGCCTCGGTGAGTGGATCCACTCCAATGCTTCTATTTTTATCTCTCTATATCTTAACTTCGAGGAGAATGACTATTTCCTTAAATGAGCGATACCAGTTTTAGAACTTTTCTAGATATATGATGGGACCTAGTTCATAAATGAACTCCAAATCCAACAAGTTTCTTAGACTGTATCATCTACCGAATTTAATCAGTATCTTGCACTATGCCTATCTCAGTATCTGCTTGAACCACTGTCCAACATACCGCACCTCAGAAAAGGGTAAACTTTAAGTCTGATAGTCATTCTGTTATCCAGGTCATCTTGGAAGCCTGAAATGATAACTGCCTCCTGAAGAAGGCTGCCGTTACCATATACCAAGAACATTCTCTAATGTTCATAACTGCTTCCCTATTGTTTCTTCAGGATTCGATTAATGTCCACTTATTGCAGTTAGTGCAAAAACAATATCTGGTGTGGTACTTGACATCTTATGATTAACTCAATTGTCTAAACAAGTGATATGTCAACCATGCAAATCTCTCTCCTCATCAGTCCAGAAGACATCTCTTAAGAGAGTGTGGCTTCATCACCTGAGGGTACACCACCATACCAGTAGTTGTCCATTCTAAAATACTTTAGAATAGTGTCAAAGTATCCGAATTGGGATACTTCCCAAATCTAGATCTAGTTACCAGAATATCCAATATTTTATCCAATTTCTTTGTGAAGAAACATCTGTAACAACCACAGTCTAACCGATCGTAGTATAGAAACAACACTTCCTATCAGGAGTATGTCATTCAAAAACTAGGACAATACTCTCTACTCAACCTTCTTACCAGGTCTATATGTCATTCTTTGAAGAAGTCAAACACTATGACTGTCACATCAAGAATAGATGATTCATCTCCTCTATGCTGGTTTTAGTCTATAAATAGACATAAGCTATTGGCCCACCATGCTTCCGCTGCTCCCACTGACTACAACAACCTTCTGGCAGAGTCATATACACATGCACTTCTAAATTTAATTTAGAATAACGTTATAGTCATCCACCTGCCATATCTCACAGTCTAGGACAACAGTAATGATATGCTTGGGCCATCAAAACCTTCCTGTCACCCTCTTTATAGAAACTGAAGTACCTCTCTGGTGGCTGAGATTACCCACTATATATTTGGAGTGGCTAATGGATTGTCGAATCCAATTGAATTCTTAGATTCTATTAAATATTTAGTAACCGTTTATGGTTCTGGAATCAATTCCAGTTCTACCATGCTTCCACTAATGTTTTCTGAAAAGAATTCATTTTACTAAAAGGTGGCGAGTTAAAAACAATATAACTATTGATCCTACAAATGTTAGAATGTTAACCCTCGTCTAACCATGGGAAAACCCACAAACTGCCATTACTGAAAACGTTCCTTGAGTTTATCCAGATTTTGGTTTTAAGTATAAGCCGGACAACTCCATATACCATAACATCGTTAAAATATGAATCCATTCTATATCCAATATATAAACAAATGCACTAATTTAATTGGAACAAGATTCAAAAATTATGCAATTGTTTCCAGTGCACAATCAAAGAGGAAAAGGTCATACAACATTACTCATCAAGGAGTACACCCACGGATGAGTAACCTGAGAGAGAAGCAAATTCTCAAAATTATTATGACGGAATATCTATCATAAGTATCTACATTTTCGATTATCTCGAAAAATTCTGATACTTCCAACATGTGGTTCTCTACTTTATTCTTATACCTATAACTTCTCAAAATTTGGACCTTGTATTTCAACGAAATGCATGTCTAAAACCAAAAAAGTCATAAGTAAACGGAATATAATATGAGTACCAACCCCCTGTCCTAATAGACATAGGAAAACATATACTTTGCATAAGTCTGCTGAGTTTAATAACTCAAACCCTATGTGTTGTAAGTTGAAAACTGTATTATGGTTAAGAAGAATTACACCTTTATTGAATGCACGTTACCTAATCATCAACTGATTAAGGTAAATGTTATAAATATAATTTCAAAAATTTATATCTTAATTTATAAAATAAATGTACAGATATATCAGTTTGAAATTGGTGGATAACAATGAATATTCAAAACCAAATATTTGTCGTTAGACAAAACCGAGGTGATTTCCTCAAATATCACCAACTATAAAGAATTTTGATTTTTGAGGATCTAATCACAATATTCCTAATATTCTACTCCCACTCAGCATCTGTAATGCTATACAGATATGAGAATCAAGTCCGGTAAATACATACTCTGGAGTCAGAATCTAATTGGGAAAGCAGATTTCAATTAATATTGCACAGTAAAACTGAAACATGAAAGTGTTTTGAGGGGTGGCCGAGTATCCTAGTAATTCTTCTTCCAATACCAGAATCATGGCATTATTTACAATTTTGATTGCTCTTACTTAAATCTCTTTATATTTCTTTACTTCTTACCTTATGTACACCTTACTTAGGCTAATTGGTTTTCTTCTTTCATTACCTTTTGACACCTGCCTAAGGTTTGGAAGAAGACTATCTAATAAGGGCAATAGGTGTACTCTCCTAATACTAGGAGCCCTCTCAATCTGAGTGAAGGTAAATAGAAAAGATAACCGAATAATCTTATTCAATTTTTCCAGAACCGAAATCCATTCTCGAACTGAAATAAATTTCTATAAGTTTGTATGTAACTATACGAGATGGTTTTATCCATTCTTTATAGATCTTCGTAGTGATACAGAACGTTATGGAGAAAGCAAAGGGTAAAGCAGGAGTGGCATGGATATATGTGACTTTTTCGTGATTCGTGACAAAATAAGGCCATGTTTGTAAAAGGGCTCGGTCAACTTAGTTTATAAGTTTTAGTTTAAGGCGGGTCATGGTCTCTACTAGAGAGAGAGAAAGAGAGAGAGAAAATAAATATTTAGTGTGCATTCTAACCTAGATTAGATTGGTTAATCATTTTATCTAATCAGGATGGCTCCTATTATTTTCTCGAATTCTCCTTCAAACCCTAAAAGGAGAACTAGTCGGGATCGGTTACACCTAACAAATTCACTAACCATTCAGCTAGGATAGTGTTGGTACTCTGAGGGAGGCTCCTCGTGTTTTCTCATGGGCCTAATTAAATAATTCCGTTTCCATATAGGCGTAATCTCGTTAACACTTTCTAGACATCTAATAGGTTAGCTAATTGTGAAGTGAAAAAATCTCTCGAAGAGTAATACCTACTCACAGTGAGAATCGGGACCCAACTAACATCGTGCGAGAACTTAATAGAAGCCACTCAAGTCACCACAATCCAGAAGGTATACGCATACCTGGCAAGTTTTTTTTTATGTTTGAAACTTCTGATGTGGTTCTTACCCCTATGACCTAAGTGACTATGACTGAGCCAACATATCAAAGGATCTTAATCAAGTTCAATCTGCCATTATCTTGATTGCATTAAACTCACCCATACGAGTCCTTGACTGAGCCAAAATGACCGTACGACAGTCTTAACCAATCACATCTAATACAACAAAAATGTGCTACATAGCTACCGAACACTACGCCTCAGCTGAGCACGACATATGTAGCTCGAATATTAAGAAATATTAATCTAAAATGACGGAGGGTTACGGCTGGTTTTTGGCGAAAAATCTTTAACGTAATGAACTTGATAACGTTGAAGGAACCGAATAGCTTTGAAAAGGAGTGTCTTAGGCTTCTCTTTTAAAACAAGTGGTTTTGAAAAAACCGATTAGTTTTAAAAATTATTCCAACAACATCATCTAGATTTGTTTTACTTGCATTAAACCTATAATGCGATCCCATCAATTAATAATATCACACTAAAAGAAACATAAATAGACACGCACATATATATCATCCACATTCGCCACAGGGTCTCGGCTCTTCACCGTAAGGTTACTTAACTTATGGCGGGGTGGGGACAGGAATAGCGCGGATGCAAAACATATATAGCGTTTAATATATATATATATATATATATATATATATATATATATATATATATATATATAACATCATTCGTCTCAGGCATAATAATATATCACAAACACAGAATCACAGCCGAAGCAAAATTTATGAAATAGAGGGTATACTAGGAATTTTGTATTTCATTTAAGCCATGGATGAAACACGGATTCCATGATCGTGTGAATAGCCAAACCCTAGTCCCTAGACCCCTACGAGTGCGGCAAGTAGTCCCGCCAATTCTAGAATGAGATGACCCGTTCTCAGCTCCATGAGATGGGCATCCATTGCTTCCTAGAATCCGGCTACTTGAGCACTCCTCCTGGCTTTATCCTAGGTACAAGAGATGAATCAAATAAAATATATAGACAACACAACCTCAACCCGGAAGTGTCCCTCAAAAGAATATACATCAAGCAGCAATGGCAGTCTACAATTCGGACGCTCGTCCCGCAATATGAATATACAAATGTAAATATAAAACTCTCATCTCATAATAACCCCCGGCTATTAACGATGACGACCGCAACAATTCCAATCCAAACAAGAATCATAGAACTAATAAGTATTTGCAAACCCGTCTAATCGACCTATAGAAATTAGACGACGTTCAAAAACAAAAATATGAAACAAAAGATATAAACAATGCAAAAGTTTCAATTTAAAACTTTCCGTGTTGCCCGAATACAAAAAAACACTAAGTGAAATCTGAGCAAAATCAATCATAACCAAAAATCAAGTTTTCATAAGAGTAAGCCACTGGAAAAAACTGGGGACCAGATGCCACTATAAAACCGTCAGTGTTGGGAAAATGAGCATTACAGGCGGTTTTTCTTGGGAATTGGGTCTTCGTTTTTCTACCCAAGATATTATATCTCATAAGATGATCTCTGCACTTATTTAAAAATAATTTAGAGATCAAAAAATATTGATAGAAACTTGATTTTTGTGTTATCGAAAAACGGAAATTTTTGGTTTCGAAACGTAAATATCGTCTAAATCTAGTTCTAGTGTTTGGGTGACTCTGATACTATGTAGGTAGATGCTCGTGTTCGTGCTGCAAACTAGCGGCTATATGGAATACAAAACGAAATTTTTTGAAACGAGAGCACGAACTCTACAACCTAGAACGAATCCAAACACTAAACTAGAAACAAACTAGAGCGAGTTAACTACTAGGTTTATGATTACAACCTTTGTATTCGTGTCCTTCATATTCTTTTCACTTCCTTAACTCTTTAAGTCGTCGGGAATGACCTTGGGAGTCGGCCTTCCTTGCTGAAAATGATCCACCTCGAAGGAAACCTAACTTAGACATTAGCTTCACAACAAAAACCCAGTGAAGCAATTAGTGATCAAAACTTGCTAAGAATTGATCCCTAGGATGTAATAGAGTCTATCTCTAAGTGTTCTCTCTTTATCTTTTTCTTTCACTTTTTTCAAAACACAAGAAGAGAGGAAGAAAATGATAATGGTGATGAGCAAGTGAGGAAGCAAGCATGGCTCAAGAATAAATCATCATCTCTTTTCTCTTTCTCTCTTTTCTTTTAATTTATGAATGAGTAGGTTGTGACTCACTATGGTAAGTCACAAGCCTACACCATTCACAAATATTCAAGAAGAGATGAGAAGAAAAGGAGAGGCCACCTCACTGTACACATATACATATCTATATGTATATATATATAAATATAAATATATACAAATACACTAATATAAGTAAATACTATAAATACATACACCCGTATTCGTATCAAAATATGAATACCCATATTCGTATAAAATATGAATACCCGTATTTATACTAAGATACAAATACCCGTATTTGTATCAAGACACAAATATGCATATTTATACAAATACTCGTATTCGTATAAATACTGTATTCTGTCAAAATATGAATACCGAAAAGAGATATACTAAAAAGTTATGTATAATACTAGCTCACATTTAATCCAAAATGTGATAACCTGGCTATCATTCAAACAGAATAGTATTAAAATGTCTGATTAAAAGTACGTGTACAAAAAGACGTGTTTTAATCGAACCAAGTATGTATCAAAATACGTACACTACATCGTTTCGCTTGAGATGGGAAAACCATATGAGTGGAAGTCTGAAGACTCGAAAATACGTTGGCAGTGGGTTTAACCACAAGCACATTAGCGGCACTAGATGTACATAACAGCTACCCAAGTATTGAACGAAAGGAAGACTGATAAGAAATTTTTTTGTATCCTTATTGAACTTGAAAGTGACAGTCTCTGTACAGTCTTGTCAGTTCATCTAAGAGTATCGCATATCGGATCTAGGGGCGGATTAAGTCAAACCCCTGATAACGCGACAAGTCGTGTCGGTGTGAAGCTCATTACCCACTGAGAAACCACTGATCCAAATCAGTAATTATCGTCCACCTTGGTCAAGGATTTCTAGTGATGGCCAGCCATGCACAGCGCGACATCTACCCCTAATACCGGAAGAGATTAATCCTCGACGATCCGCTCACTACCTCCATGTACCTCAAGACTGTACCCAACTAAAACCTGTTTGCATGACTCAGTAGAGCCGTAGTAGGATAATAATCAAAACATAGTGGGGACTCACATGAAACAAATGACGATCTCAAGTCGACGGACTAATCTGTACTCATGTCACCAGAGAACTGTTACCTGAAACTAAGTATAATACCATCTAGTATGTTCCCGGCGAGTCCGTCCAGTGTAACTCGTAACTATAGGAGCACCTGTATACTATATTTTTGTGACTTACTAACAACAATGGTTGTGAGACAGGCTATCGCCCATCGTCGGGGTAAAGAAACGTATACACTAGTCTACTCTGAAATATTGATTCCCACTCTCGATATTCCCACGACTATGGGAATTTAAAGATTTGCTTATAGACTACCCATTTCTCACAGGCGTGATCGCCACAATAATACTGGTTGTCAAGTAGGAATCCTAAGGGATCTATCAGCATGTAATAGTGATCCATAATATCACATAATACATGTACACGATGATAGAGATGAACCAGATAGAATACTATCATCTCGATTAAAACTGTTCTACCCATATAGGTCCTACCTCAATCATCATAATCACTTGCCTGCGATTACAATAATTACCTTAAGGGCACTATATCCAACACCTTTGCTTCCTTCCAAGACTATGATATCTGGCAGATGGACGTAAAAACTGCTTTTCTAAATGGAAATCAAGAAGAGTGTGTCTATATGGACCAGCCAGAGGTTTTCTTAAACAGTGAGAGCAACGAAAAAGTGTGCAAATTGCTTAAATCCATTTATGGATTAAAATAGGTATCGCGGAGTTGGAACATCTGCTTTGATGACATTGTCAAGAAATTTGGTTATTTACCACCGAAAACCGGACTGAGGCCTGAATCTGGGGGTAGATGCTATATGGAATATATCCGTCCACCTCTCCGAAGATACCAAGTTGATTTATGACACCTTATATCGGAGGTTTGGATGGATGCGACCGTTGTAGCAGACTTATCAAATTCCCCGTCATATGTGAGGGGTTTTTGATTATGAAGAATTTTTTTTCCTGCAAGTGCAAGCCCCTGCAGTTAATTACGTTATTGCCAAGTGATAACAACTTTCTCTACTCCATAAATCTTCATGTGTCGTGTTATATATATTGTTTATTTTGGGGTGGCCCTTGGATTGTATACGGAGAATAATATTGGCGTCACCCGTAGGACGCAGGTTAGTCCAAATCCGTAAATCTCAGATTTAGGTTGAATCTAGGTCATATATTCCATCAGTTCAGAGTATATTTGGGTTTGATCTAAGAATCGTTAGTCATATATGGGACTAATATCTACTTAGGAAATGTACTTAAAGACTGTTAATCTTGTTTTATATTACGGTCAATTTAAAATATACGAGTATATAGGCTCAAGAGATATTATAGAAGCTTAAGATTTATAACACTTAGTCAATTTAGACTAAGAATTGGCTCTGGAATATATATACTGGTGCCTAAAAGCTCTGGTGCATGCCACATGTCATGCACAGATAAAGATATATGGGTTTATGGCACATTAAATTATTGGCGCATCAGGATTATGGCGCATGCTACGTATACGATGGGGATTGGCGCATACCTTCGACGTTTTGGTATTTGACACATATCCTTATTAGCCCTTCTGGCATATGTCTATTGGCGCATAGCCATTGGCGCATATGCCTCAGGCGCATGGCCGTTTAGGGTTTTTCATAAAGATTAATTTTTGTTCTTTTGAAACTTAAATTTTATGAACCTAAGCTTGTGTTAATGCCTATTTTAGCCATTAACGATCACAAAGATCAATATTTTATGATATGTGATCTTTATTTTTATATGTAGATCACATGATTGGTTCTTTGGAAATTTAAATTTTCTCGTTCATCATCATTGCATTTTTTTATGAAGGGGTTTGGTTCTTCTCTCAAACCCTAGATCTTAAGATCAAAGGTATCTCTCTAATGAAAACTTAAGTTTTCTCAAGGCGAAGTTTGATCTAAAGATCTTAAGATCAGCAAAAAGAACTTAAGTTTTGTACATGAAGGTTAACCTTCTAATCGATGAAGCTTAAGCTTTTTATTTAATGGAGATCCATATCCTATCTATATTATCTCGGTTTTTTTTGTGGAGGAGAAAGATGAGAGCTTTGATAACAGAAAACTTAAGTTCTTTATCAAGCTTATAGGGTCGATTAAATATATGAGTTTTAACCTCTAGGATTCTTTATATAGGGTATGAGATTTATTGGGCAAGTAGAGAAAATTTGTCATTTAGTTTTCTTTAATTGAACTTAAGATCAGCCTGGATGCTTAAACATCGTTGGATTTTAGATCCGAGGGTTATCTGTTAACACAATTAATATTTTTCTTATTTAAGTAAAATATTCAATTGATTTCCTTGTTTGAAAAGATATGGAAAGAGATAATCTTATTAATATCAACCCGGGTGCCTAAGCACCGTTGGATTATAAATCTAAGGGTCCTTATTAACAAGATTTATATTTTCTTTATTTAGAAAAATATAGAAGATTTTATTTCTTGTTTACAAAATTATCTTTCTGCTTTTAGAAAGATAGATAATATTTTAAATAGCTTAAGCTATATATTTTAAATCTTTTATTTGGAGATCTTCTGGTTAACCATATTCTTTATGTTTAAGAAATATAGGAAAATTATTTTTCGAAATATAGCTTGAGTATCAAAAAAGCAAGGGCTTCAAACATTGGTGATGCGCCAGGGATCATTAGCGCATGCCTTTAGCAGCACTCATTTTTTCTAGTGCATGGACTCAAGTCCCAAGAAATATTCTTTATTAATTATTTTTTAGGGAACATTGATTTTATCAAAAATATAGATGAACCATGTATTAATAAGAAAATTGTAGGAGGAGCTATTGTATTTCTCATATTATACGTGGATGACATACTCCTGATAGAAAATGATATTCTTATACAACAATCGGTCAAGCTCTTCTTGTCACAGAAGTTCTCTATGAAATACCTGGGTGATGCCTCTTATATTCTGGGTATTAAGATCTATAAGGACAGATCTAAGAGAATGTTTGGCTTTCTGTTCATATCAGAATTTTGCATTATTATATTCCCCATTCTTAATCATATTGCAAATAAATAGGTGCTTTTGATCCATGTCTGCTAAATAGTTGTAGGTTATAGGTTCTCGGAACAATATAGTGAAAATGGTAAAAAAAACGCTACAAAAGTGAGACTACGACCAACAAATAGAAGAATCTTTATGATGCCGCCTACATTTGAAGGAACAAATGAAGATTAATGAACAGTTCGATTTCACAAAGCACGAAGGCAGCACAAGATTCACGATTTCAACATGAAGCGAGCGGTAAAAGTCCACAACATTCTGCACTGTGGAAATCTGGAAGAAACTAGAAAATATTTCTGAAGAACCAAGTGAAGAAAACAGAATCAAATAGCAACATGAAGCAACCCAGAGAAGAAGAGCCCAAGAGCCCATCAAACGGCCGCGGAACCGCGGCCAAACAAGGCTTTTGGCCATGGATCCGCGGCCGTGCTGTGCACGTGTCGGTGCGTGTCGGTACGTGTCGGTGCATTGACCCAGTTTTCTTAGGGTAGTTTTGTAATTTTAAATGTGGATCAGATGTAAACCCTTGGGTTTCTCTTATCTATAAATAGGAAGCCTATAGCTCTTTTTGGAGCATGCCTCTTTTTAATTCTAGATTTTAAAATTTCAATTCCTTGTAATCGTCAAAGAGTGCATCAATAAAGTAACTTGTTTCTTTTTATCGTGTGTTTTTCTTAGTTGCAATTTTATTTCTCTGCAATTTTTATCTGTCGTTTATTTTCCGCACGTGAATTAGGTTATTAAAAGAAAAATAAAAAAAAATGAACTTCATTGTTAATACCCTAATGAGTGAGTAGTTCCTCACTTGTTATGGTTAGGTTTGGGGAAGGTTTGAGAGATGAAAATCTCTCACTCCTTTCTTGCTCGTTCAATTCTTTAAAATAGGGCTCTAGCAAATCAAACACACACCGCTCACTACGGCACCCTATCTCACGAGATAGCGGTGATTCCTTAGTTAGACCGGTTGTGTTTGATTTCCATAGAGGTTAGGGCTAAGAGTTAAGAAAGGACGGATAAGGACTAAAGGGAAGAAACCTAGTTTCTTCCCAGTCATGCTAATCCCCTTTGTTAACTATTATCTTAACACCTAAGTTCTTAATTAGGGCAAAGAAAGAGGTGAGTAGAATTAACTTTCCAAATTAACCTAATCCTAACCGTAGTAAGGTTTTAATCCAAATCAATTTCAACCTCAGTTTTTATAGGAAATCAAAACCTACCACAAATAGGAATTGACTCGTTAGAATAATAAGAAAAGACATGTTTTCCTTGTGGACCGACCCGTACTCAACCGGCTAGCTACCAAGCGACACCGTCTTGATTGCGGTTAATTCTATCTTTTAAAATGCTCACGCACGCGAAAACAGCTCTCAATCAAATGGCGCCGTTGCCGGGGATAATGGTAGTTATTTTTTTTTGTAATTTCGGGTTAATTAAAAATTAAAAAAATTAAAAAAACTGAAAATTTTAAAACAAAAAAAAAACAAAAAAAATTACCATCTTGTTATTTTTTGAAGGGTTTTGATTGGTACGAAAAAGTATTTGTTTGTAGTTAACCGCAATCAATAACGGTGTCGCATGTAGCTAGACCGAGATAAGTACGGGTCGTCCTCAGGGAAACGTTGAATCTTTTATTTTTACTTTAGATGTGTTGAGAAAGAAGGAGGAAGAAAGAATTTGTTGAATGGTTTCTAGATCTACGTTAAACAAGAATGTAAAATATAGATCTGGATTATTTTAAAGATGTAGATAATATAATAAGAAGGCTTGTAGGGTTCGTTAGGATTTAGTAGTTATGGACGATTAATTAAAAGTTACCCTTTTTGTCCATTAATAGATTTAGAACTAGAACGACGGTGATGCGTGTAGATTAGGGTTTCTGGAGGGAAAAGGAATCCCACTTTTAACCCTTATCTCGACACGGAACTCCGTTCATATCTAGCCTTTACCAAAACAATCATTAATCTAATCTCTAATCGTGGTCGGAACTAGCAAAGAATTGCTAGCGCGCCCGATTAGGATGCTAATGATTCTTTTGATAAATTTCCTAAACTTTATAGGACTTAAAAAGGGTTTAATTATTTTCATCGTCCATTAGCCTACCCTAATCCTACGAACCCTAACAAGCGGAGAATTACTCGCGCATGTTGGGAGAAGAAGATGAAAAGAAATCGAGGGAAAACATAATGTAAAAACAATTAAATAAAATAACTACCTTTATTAATCGACTTCTTCAAACTACACTTTTAATCCATAGAAAATGATTACAACTAGTTGCTTCTCGATCTTTCCTAAGGAGGTAGTCGAATAGTCGATGATCAGCCTGGATGCGTGAGCGTCGGGAGCTTCGTGATCGCGTCGGCTTGATACCTTTTCCAAGAAGCTCTCGGTGCCTTTTTATAGGGCAAAGCCAGAATCTTGTAGTTGGAAGCTTGGTAAAATTCAGCATAGATTTACGCCAAAAAATATTGTGCTCTGATTCCCTATAATTGCGGCGGATCCGCGGCCCAAGGGTGGGTTTGGCCGCGGATCCGCGCTCAATGGTGAAGATCACTTCGTCAATTTTCTTGGGCTTTCTGATTGTGACATTTGGCAATCCAAGGCACCTTTAGAATTAAGAAATCTTCTCTCGGTTGCTTCCAGACTTGGTCTCCAAGTTTGCTTCTTAATTTGGCAAGATTTCTTCAACAACTTGATTTGCTTGATTCTAGCTTTGGAAAATTCTGCACAACTTGGAAATATTCTGCACAACAACTCAAATAAGATTTTAGTAGACTTTGTTCTACTAGGATTAGGTCAATAATATTATTTGCATACATTTTCCTACCAAATACTAATTAAAATATATTAACACATGGAAAATGGTGTTTTTACACATAAACCCTCATATGTATAATATATTATAATAAAGTCCTTTTTTAATATGAAAATAGTAGGAAAAATGTAATACAAATGTGCAGTTTTATCAACTGAACAAACACCCCCAAACCTATCTTTGATCGTCCCGAGCAAACTAGTTTATTCAAGAGGAGAAAAAGAAAGGAGAAAACTAAGCACACTTTCGTAGGCAGACACGATTGCACTGAGCACGTGCAACAAGCCGTTAAACCTCTAGGTGTCCCTAGTAGGAGGAGTGTTGTCTCCTGAGGGTTTTCAGCGGATTACACCCACAAAATCCTATAACAAAAGAGAGATGGTGAAATTTACATATAAAGACAAGAACCATAAAAGAAAGATTTTGAAAAGAAGAGTTTCCAACTATGCTAGCTTTCCAGTTGTCATGAGCCCTATCTTAATAGTCATGAAAAAATGTTAGAAATCACATCATCCCTCAATAAAACATCGTCTTTATTCTTCATTCCTACCTTTCTTCCAAACATTGATCATATAACCCCACGTGTGTGAAATAGACATCCCTACACTCGGAGAATTCAATTCAAGCTATCATACTCTTGTCCATCTACCTTAGTACTTTTTAATTTAATGAATATTAAAGATTTGCTCACACATTTTCATGCGACCGTTAATACTTCTTGAGGTACTAACCAACCGATTACTCATGTGCTTGCTAATTAGGTGATAATATTTTCCTCGTCTTGCACCACCTAAGGCTTAGCAGTGACTCCCAGACCAGTTGGCCTTAGGGCACTAGGTGAAGAGGCACCCTCGCTATAATTTTTTATTGCTGCCTTGGCGATAACAAAAGCAGTGTTCATTTTTTTTTCTTTTCACCATTTATATTTTCTTAATTTTTTTTTCATTTCCTTCAAACTTTGGCTTTTGGACAAGAGCATTTCAAGGTATCCTCTACTATCCTGAGTTTCAAGACGTGTGTAAGTGCATATAGTAGGGTATCAACATTCAAATGTTTGGCTTCCAGAATAGAAACTATTTTTTAGACTTATTTTTATCCTCAGATTAGTGACTTCCTTCATCTTACTAACCCTTGGAACAACAGCTCATAACTACTTATTACTAGTTCGTGTAAGAAAACTTCTAATTTTCTTGGTTTTCTTAAACTATTCCAATCTTTTGGATGTAATTTTTCACTTTCTACTCTTTTGTTATATAAAAAAAAAATTTAATGCCCGGTGTCAAAGATAATTCAGTGAATACAAACCTCCCCTCCAAACCTGTTTTCAGCAGTGTCCTCACTGATGTAGCCTTTTGAGAACAAGGACCTGTATACTAAGGGAGAGATACAAGGG
The DNA here is from genome assembly GCA_030015575.1 of Agapanthus africanus. NCBI lineage: Eukaryota > Viridiplantae > Streptophyta > Magnoliopsida > Asparagales > Amaryllidaceae > Agapanthus > Agapanthus africanus. The sequence goes on from CM057343.1 coordinate 445,228,313, forward strand.
GTAAAATAATAGTTAAATGAAAAATTCCCCCAAACTTATTCTTTGACACGCACAGATATTCAATCAAATCATTTTTTTACTCACCTCCATTCTTAAAATGTGAAAATGATATAAAAACATGGAGGTGAGGCGGAGGAAATTTAGTTTTGATAAAGCGGCTCCTGTAAAAACAGGAGCTCCTCCGCGGGGTCAGCAGAAAAATACGGTTTTAATCTATGCCCATTCACTTTAAAAATCGAACCGTTTTTCAAATTTTCGATTTCAACTGCTCCGTGCGGGTGTACCGCACCACAAAAGGTCCTTTCCAACGAGATTTAAGCTTACCCGGATGAAGATGGAGACGGGAATCGTAAAGAAGGACTTGTTGCCCCGATGTGAAGGTTTTTCTAAAAAGATTTTTATCGTGGACCACTTTAGTCCTATTCTTTACTATCACCGCATTATCGTAAGCTTCATCGCGGAGTTCGCTTAGCTCATTCAATTGCAGCTTCCGATAGCTGCCTGCATGATCAAGATCAAAATTAAGCTCTTTAATAGCCCACATTGCCTTATATTCAATCTCGACAGGGAGGTGGCATGCCTTCCCAAACACAAGACGGTATGGAGACATACCAAGATAGGTCTTATAAGCGGTGCGGAATGCCCAAAGAGCATCCGTCAATTTGGTTGACCAATCCTTACGGTTTTTCGAAACCGTCTTCTCCAATATCTGTTTGATCTGCCTATTTGAGATCTCAGCCTGCCCGCTTGTTTGGGGGTGATAGGGCGTAGAAAGCTTGTGAGTGATTGAATATTTCCGCATCAAGGCCTCGAAAGGCCTATTGCAGAAATGTGTCCCGTTGTCGCTAATGATAGCGCGAGGGTGTCCGAATCGCGAAAAGATATTTTCTTTAAGGAACTTAATGACAACTTTGTTGTCATTAGTGCGACACGGTACAGCTTCCACCCACTTCGAGACATAATCAACCGCTAACAAGATATATAGATTCCCAAAGGAGTTGGGAAAAGGGCCCATAAAATCAATACCCCAAACATCAAATATTTCCACAACTAATATAGGTTGGAGCGGCATCTCATTCCTTCGTGAAATCCGACCCAAATGCTGACATCGCGGACAAGTTTTGCAATGTTCAAATGCATCTTTAAATAATGTTGGCCAATAAAAGCCACATTGTAAAACTTTCTCCGCCGTTTTTCGAAGTCCAAAATGATCGCCACATGCATGATCATGACAAAATGATAACACGCTCTTGAATTCATCGTTAGGGACACACCTGCGAATGATTTGATCGGAACAATACTTGAATAGATATGGTTCATCCCAGTAAAAATATTTTACTTGGGATAAAAACCGAAGTTTGTCTTGTTTCGACCAATCGCTAGGTATAAGTCCCGTCGCAAGATGGTTCACGATATCCACAAACCAAGGTTCGTAGGATACATTCAAGAGCTGTTCGTCGGGAAATGAGTCATTTATCGGCACGGTCACAGTTGGCGAAGAAGTGATGCGTGAAAGATGGTCGGCTACAACGTTTTCACATCCACTCTTGTCTTTGATGACAAGATCAAATTCTTGTAATAATAGGATCCAACGTATTAGCCTGGCCTTCGCATCCTTCTTCGATAAAAGATGTCGTAGGGCGGAGTGATCTGTGTAAACCACAATAGGCGAGCCAATCAAGTAGGGCCTGAATTTCTCTAATGCAAATACAACTGCCAAGAGTTCTTTCTCGGTAGTTGTGTAATTTATTTGTGCATCATTCAAGGTCCTACTTGCATAGTAAATTACATGTGGCATCTTATCAATGTGCTGTCCTAAGACCGCACCAATAGCAAAATTTGATGCATCACACATAAGCTCGAACGGGTGGTTCCAATCCGGAGATGATAAAACGGGGGCTGTAGTGAGTGATTCTTTAAGCGATTCAAAAGCAGCCTCACAATCCGAATCGAAGTGAAAAGTAGTGTCCTTGGCCAATAGAAGAGTTAAGGGTCTAGCAATTTTGCTAAAGTCCTTAATAAATCTCCTATAAAATACTGCATGACCAAGGAAGGATCGTATATCTTTGACGCAATTGGGACGAGCGAGGTTTTGAATGACATCTATTTTAGCTCTGTCGACCTCAATGCCTTTATGTGAAATTATATGTCCAAGTACAATACCTTCTTGGACCATAAAATGGCATTTTTCCCAATTCAAAGTCAGGTTCTTATCCTTACAGCGGGTAAGAACAGCGTCAAGATTACGAAGGCAGTCCTCAAAGGAGTCCCCAAAAATGGAGAAATCGTCCATAAAAATTTCTAGAAAATTTTCCACCATATCTGAAAATATCCCCATCATGCACCGCTGAAATGTAGCGGGAGCATTGCATAACCCAAAGGGCATGCGTCTATAAGCAAAAGTTCCGAAAGGACAAGTAAAAGTGGTTTTATCTTGATCCTTTTCGGCGATGGGGACCTGGTTATAGCCAGAGTATCCGTCCAAGAAACAGTAGTATTCGTGTCCCGCTAATCGTTCTAACATCTGGTCAATGAAAGGTAGAGGGAAATGATCTTTCCTCGTCGCGGCATTGAGTTTCCTGTAATCGATACATACGCGCCACCCAGTTTGGGTGCGTGTTTGGATTAACTCATTAGCCTCATTAGTGATGACCGTGATGCCAGACTTTTTAGGGACCACATGAATTGGACTTACCCATTGGTTATCAGATATGGGGTAAATTATTCCACTATCAAGACACTTGACGATTTCTTTCTTTACCGCCTCCTTCATAACGGGATTTAACCGTCTTTGTGGGTCTCGGGTTGGTTTGGCTTCATCCATCAGATGTATGTAATGTTCAACAATTAAGGGACTAATCCCTTTGATGTCAGCCATTGTCCAACCAAATGCTTCCCGATTCGATCTCAACACTGCCAAAAGTGCATTCTCTTGCTCTAAGGCTAGTGAAGCGGAAATAATCACTGGCAAAGCCTCATTCTCTCCTAAATATGCATATTTAAGATGAGAAGGTAGCGGTTTGAGATCAAGAATTGGCGGAGAGACTATAGAAGGTGGGGTAGGCGAATGATATTCGGACTCCTGAAGAGGTTCAAAACTTGCATAAGATATTGACTCGGAAAGTGCTGCTGACTTTTGCAACAAGTCAACGGGTTCAATCTCAAGGTCGGACTCATTGAACATATCCTCACTGTAAAGTGGTGCAAGATCAAACGATGTCTCATTAGTGTTGTCGAGAAGATCAAAGCAAAGCTCCTCATCCATGCAGCTTTCGGAAGCTATCTCGTGGATGGAACAAACATCCAGCAAATGAGCAGAAGGTTCTGATGGCTGACTTCCTAGCTTGTAAATATTAAGCTCAATTGTCATTTTCCCGAAGGATAAGTTCATAGAACCGTTACGACAATTAATTATAGCGTTAGAAATTGCTAGGAAGGGTCGACCAAGTATCACCGGGATTTGATTGCGTGGGTTTGCCACAGGTTGTGTATCTAAAACAATAAAGTCTACGGGAAATATGAATTCCCCGACTTTAATTAACACATCCTCTAGTTCGCCCCGAGGTTTGGTGATAGATCGGTCTGCCATTTGGAGAGTACAATGGGCGGGTTTTAACTCTCCAATTCCGAACTGCTCGTATACTGAATAAGGAAGCAAGTTGACGCTAGCGCCTAGATCGAGTAAAGCACGATTTATATTTTTACCCCCAATAGAAATAGAGATTGTAGGACAGCCGGGGTCCTTACGTTTCTTTGGTATTTGTTGGGTAAAAGCTGTGCTAACATTACTCGTCATGAAAACCTTTTTAGGCACTTGAGTTTTTCTCTTCCTAGTGCACAAGTCTTTAAGGATTCTTGCATAAGATGGGACTTGTTGAATGGCATCTAGGAGAGGAATATTCACGCTAACTTGCTTAAACATTTCCACAATCTTCTCCATTTGTGGGTTAGGTCAGTTGGCCCTTAATCGGTTTGGAAATGGAGCTCGATCAATAAGTTTTGGGTCCAACGTTTGTGGAGAAGACTGTGGCGACGGATTCGATCCCAAAATTGGAGTGGGCATCGACTTAGATAGATTTGGCGAAATGTTTGAGCCTTGGGGAAAACGGAGAATAGGCTCGGATGAAGGTGGAAGACTGGACGATTTAGGGGAAGAAGAAGAAGAAGGGGTATCAAATGTGTCACTATCATCAAATTGCTCACCCACTCGGTTGTTCAGCACTCTCCCCGATCTCAACGTAGTGACGGCATTCACATTATGACTTTGTGAATGGCCAGGATTCGGTAGGGGTTGAGATGGGAGTTTCCCTTTCTCTCTCACACTTATTGCGGCGTTTAATTGTCCGATTTGGTTCTCTATTGATTTGATACTCTCACTATGGGAGGAGGAGTTTTCCGTTAGGGCATCAATAGAAGACCTCATCTCAGCCAAATTTTGCATGGATTGTTTCATGAACATATCCAAAGTTTGTGCAAGTGAGTTGTCAATACCGGCCACTTGTGGTGTAGAAATGTTGGCCGGATTTTGGAAATTCTGTGACTGAAAGGGGGGCCGATTCTGTGGTTGTGGTTGCTGTGGAGGAGGTCTTTGATAATTGCTTTGTTGGTTTTGATTCCAAGCAAAGTAGGATGATTCCTCCATCCTTGATTGTACGTGGAAGAATAAGGGTCGTTTCTAGGTCGCTGTTGAAAAGCAGCATTAGCTTGAAACGATGCATTCATAGGACATTCTTCCGTTAAGTGTGAAGGATCCGAACAGCAACCACAGACGGTCTTAGGAAGCGTGACCTGATTTAGGGAGAAAGATGAGAACTTGTTTTCAATAGCGTCGAGTTTCTTTTGTATCGCCGCCATTTCGTCTTTTACTGCGATGGAAACGTCGAGCTGGTGAATACCTCCCTTAGTTGAAGGTGGTCTTACGCTTTCCCACTGCAAAGTGCTTTCTGCGAGATCTTCCAGATATTTCCAAGCTTCACCGTCATCTTTAGACATGAAATTGCATTGACACATTGTTTCAAGCATCTGCTTTGTCGCTGGATTAATGCCCTCATATATAATCCGACATAAATCCCATCTTTGTATTCCGTGATGGGGGCATTGGACAAGCAGATCTTTGAAACGTTCAAAGCACTTCCAAAATGGTTCATTGGGAAGCTGGGTGAACTGGTTGATCTCGCTCCTAATATGTGCAGTCTTATGGTTTGGGTAAAACTTCTTAAGAAATGCTATGACAAATTCATCCCAATTAGTGATAGAGTGTACGGCAGTATTGTAAAGCCATTTTTCTGCCAAGTCACACAGTGTGAATGGGAGAAGACGTAAGCGCATAGAATCTAAAGTCAATTGTGAAGTACCTATCATTGCGCATACGTTTTCGAATTTGGTGATGAAAACGTACGCGTCTTCCGACTCAAGCCCGTGAAATTTGGGCAGCAGATTGATGTAGTGGGGTTTAATTTCGAAATTATCCCCGTTAGGTGGTGGAAGAGATAAACAAGTAGGAAGAGGACTACGAATAGGATAGCATCTCTCTTGGAGAGAGATGCGCGGTGGATTCTGCTCACCTGCGGGCGGTGGCAGCGTGGTGTTATAATTAGATGGAGTGTCGTCCATCACGGTCGATGTGGTGTGTGGTGGGGGAAAAGAAGATGAAGAAGTACCGACTTCGGTGTCGATAGAAGGAACGCGGACAAGACGGGCACTAGGATCCCGTGTCCCGCCGAGCATGCACTAAGCGGGTTTAGTGCAAGTGGCAGCGTGTGTGTGATTTTAAAATTGGCTTGTTTTGAAAAAGTGGGACTCAAGACAAATCACCCTAAGATGCACAAGCAACCCTAGAACTAAGGTCACCTAGCTCCAGTCTCTAGACCGCTCCTAGACTTCCAAAGGACAAGCCGCAGGATCAATCCTCTACCACCTCCGTACTACCCTTGTAGCGAGATAAGTGCCAGGTAAGTGGGAAGGAACCACGTCGTGGGCCTAATTAAAAACCACTAGCCTTTGTCACAGTTGCCTAGGCACTACAAAAGTAATGCGGATAAACGATAGATTACCCACGACCTTCCTCTGTCCTTATTGAGCGCGACAGTCCTTAGAGTCTGGTCTAGATATTTTTTAAATTAATGAAGGGTTGATCTATATGCTCAGTTTGTGATTTGTGGGGCTTAGGAAGGGTGATGAAATCCCCACCTAATCTTTATTTGGTCTTTGCCCCTTAAAGTCCGTATTAAATATGCAAAACAAAACCGATCACAAAAATTTTGCAAAAAGATTTTTGAGCGGCGCGATTTTGCAAAGAATCCTGCAGAAAATAGATTTTATTGGATTTGAGAGGAGATAGAAGGAGTTGAGAAAGATACCAGAGAAGATTGAAGCCCTAATTCCTCGAACCCGCCGCGATTCCGCCGCAGAAGGGGCACTTTCGCCGCGGTTCCGCCGCGTGGCAGAGGGATCACTTGATGAAAATTTTTGTATAGCCTTCTGTGCTCCTCTGGATCTCTAAAAATGTCTCTGTTCCCTGTCCCCCTTAATTCTGTGTCTCCAGATCTCCTTGCAAAAATTCACGCACAAATCGTTAAATATGCAATTTGCAGTTTTGTGTTAATAATGATATGACTCGTCTAAGAATTCAACACAAATAGTAAAAATAAAAAATTACGCACGTATCCCCGGCAACGGCGCCATTTGATTGGTACGAAAAAGTATTTGTTTGTAGTTAACCGCATTCAATAACGGTGTCGCGTGTAGCTAGACCGAGATGAGTACGGGTCGTCCTCAGGGAAACGTTGAATCTTTTATTTTTACTTTAGATGTGTTGAGAAAGAGAGGAGGAAGAAAGAATTTGTTGAATGGTTTCTAGATCTATGTTAAACAAGAATGTAAAATATAGATCCGGATTATGTTAAAGATGTAGATAATATAATAAGAAGGCTTGTAGGGTTCGTTAGGATTTAGTAGTTATGGACGATTAATTAAAAGTTACCCTTTTTATCCATTAATAGATTTAGAACTAGAACGACGGTGATGCGTGTAGATTAGGGTTTCTGCAGGGAAAAGGAATCCCACTCTTAACCCTTATTTCGACACGGAACTCCGTTCATATCTAGCCTTTACCAAAACAATCATTAATCTAATCTTTAATCGTGGTCGGAACTAGCAAAGAATTGCTAGCGCGCCCGATTAGGATGCTAATGATTCTTTTGATAAATTTCCTAAACTTTATAGGACTTAAAAAGGGTTTAATTATTTTCATCGTCCATTAGCCTACCCTAATCCTACGAACCCTAACAAGCGGAGAATTACTCGCGCATGTTGGGAGAAGAAGATGAAAAGAAATCGAGGGAAAACATAATGTAAAAACAATTAAATAAAATAACTACCTTTATTAATCGACTTCTTCAAACTACACTTTTAATCCATAGAAAATGATTACAACTAGTTGCTTCTCGATCTTTCCTAAGGAGGTAGTCGAACAGTCGATGATCAGCCTGGATGCGTGAGCGTCGGGAGCTTCGTGATCGCGTCGGCTTGATACCTTTTCCAAGAGGCTCTCGGTGCCTTTTTATAGGGCAAAGCCAGAATCTTGTAGTTGGAAGCTTGGTAAAATTCAGCATAGATTTACGCCAAAAAATATTGTGCTCTGATTCCCTATAATTGCGGCGGATCCGCGGCCCAAGGGTGGGTTTGGCCGCGGATCCGCGCTCAATGGTGAAGATCACTTCGTCAATTTTCTTGGGCTTTCTGATTGTGACATTTGGCAATCCAAGGCACCTTTAGAATTAAGAAATCTTCTCTCGGTTGCTTCTAGACTTGGTCTCCAAGTTTGCTTCTTAATTTGGCAAGATTTCTTCAACAACTTGATTTGCTTGTTTCTAGCCTTGGAAAATTCTGCACAACTTGGAAATATTCTGCACAACAACTCAAATAAGATTTTAGTAGACTTTGTTCTACTAGGATTAGGTCAATAATATTATTTGCATACATTTTCCTACCAAATACTAATTAAAATATATTAACACATGGAAAATGGTGTTTTTACACATAAACCCTCATATGTATAATATATTATAATAAAGTCCTTTTTTAATATGAAAATGGTAAGAAAAATGTAATACAAATGTGCAGTTTTATCAACTGAACAGGTTTTCGTGCGAATTGTGCAGGATCGGAAAGACGAAGAGATTCAGATCTGGAAAAATCCAGTGAGCAAAACATCAAACTGCAGATCTGAACAAACAGAGGAGAACCACAGCAACGCACAGCAGAATTTTGGAGAGTCAAACCCGCTAAGACGCCGCGGAACCGCGGCTAGCTGAAGCTTTTGACCACGGAACCACGGTTAAATCGTGACATCAGCACTCCAAAAAGTTCTCTTTAAGTTTCTTTTCCTCTCTGTAACCCTCTGATCTCCTCTGAAAAATTTTCCTGCAGGGTTCTTTGCGCAAAACTTCCCCCCTTCTCCAATAATCAATCTTGTGTAGGATTTTTTGCGCCGCAAATAAAAGAAAAAAAATTTTGGCAAGTGTTTTGGATTTTTGTGTGTTTACTGCTTTGCATTTTTTAAAACGGACTTTTAAGGGGTTATATCACCAATCCAGATTGGGTGGGGATTTCATTACCCTTTCTAGGACCCCAAAAATCACAAAAAGCATTTTGCATCAACCCTCGAGTTAATAAAAAATATTAGACTCAGCCAATAAGGACTGTCGTGCTCATCAGGACAAAGGAAAGGTTGTAGGCATCGGTCGTTTATCTAAACCTGACTTTGTGGTGCCTAGGCTAGACAAGTGGGAAAAGTAATTTTAAAAGGCCCGGCTCACGATGATTCGTAAGCGGATCCCTCCTTTCTTTACTTGTGCTTACCTGGCCACAATTGGCGGTGAAGAGGCGATTCGAGGATCTCACAACTTGCCCTTTGGAACAGTTAGGAGTAGTTTAGTTGACTTAGGAGGCCCTAGCTCTAGGTTTGATTATGCATATTGTGATTACTTGAAAGTGTGTCTAAGCTCCTTATAAAAATCTTTTGCAAAAATTTCTTATAAAAAAAACCCACAAAACAAAATTTTTACAAAAACTTTCCATTTTGTCGCTAGAAATCCATTGCACCCCACATTCTCTCATTGACGTTTTCTTACCCCCACCTTCTGTTTTTACTTTTTGACTACACTATACCTCGTTAGTGTATGTCCAGTTGGACTAGGGACACTAGCGCCCGTTTAGTCCGTGTCTCGTTAGTGCCCACTGACGACGCTTTCGACTTTCTTTACCTTCATCTTCAAATTCATCATCTTCTAAGGAGATGTCGGGATTCAATCCTAACAACCCCTTACCTACGGGACTGATTCCACCTCAACTGGGTGCGAATAACCCACCACACCCTCCTGTCGAAGCGTCCCAACGAATCGCGCTCCAGGATCTTTTCTATCCCATCCGCACCGCACTTCCTACTTGTCTTTCACTTCCACCGGCTAATGGAGATAACTTCGAAATTAAACCCCACTTCATCAATATGTTGCCCAAATTTCATGGGCTGGAATCCGAAGATTCCTACATCTTCATTAACAAATTCCAGAATGTTTGTGCAATGATGAAGACCACCCCAACTTTCTGATGATGCTATAAGGCTACATGTCATTCCATTCACTTTATGTGACCTAGCTGAAAAATGGTTATATAGCACAGCATCGCACTCCATAAAAAATTGGGAAGAGTTTGTTAAGGCTTTTCTAAAAAAGTTTTACCCACACCACAAGACCGCGATAATTCGCAACGAAATTATTCAATTTTCCCAGCTTCCTTCTGAACCTTTTTAGAAGTGTTTCGATAGATTTAAGGACCTTCTTGTTCAGTGCCCTCACCACGGTATCGAGAATCGGCAACTTTGCCAAACTTTATACGAAGGATTGAACCCAACAACTAAGCATTTGTTGGAAACCATTTGTCAAGGTCACTTTCTTACAAAATCGAGCGAGGAAGCTTGGCAATTTCTCGACGATCCTGCTGAACAAACACTTCAGTGGGAAAGCACTAAGACCATTTCATCTACTTCATCAGGTCAGTCTAGGACAGGCATACATCAACTTGATATGTCGATTGTAATGAAGGCCAAAATGGCTGCACTCACGAAAAAACTAGAAGCAATTGAGAGCAAATTCTCATCGTCTTCTCCTGCCCCAGCTTTACCCCCACGCACTATTTATGCTTGTTGTTCGGATCCGTCCCATCTAACCGAAGAATGTCCGTACAACCCACCTGTTCAAGGACAAGATCAAGTCAATGCTGCCTTTCAGCAAAGACAAAGAAATGATCCATACTCTTCAACTTATAATCCTGGTTGGAGGAGCCGCCCAAATTTTGCTTGGAATCAAAATCAACAACAATTCCAAGGCAATAACAATTTTCAGAGGCCTCCTCCACAATAACAAGCCCCTCAACAAACTCAATATTAGCAACCTTTCCAACCCCAACCTTACCAAAACCCAATGAACATATTTGTACCAAACAACTTTTATCCTCAAAACAATTTTGTTCAACCGAATAACGATAAGGTTTCCTCGCTAGAACGAAGTCTGGATGTGTTTTTAAAATAATCTACACAATCTTCAGCCGCCATCCAATCATCCATTTAGTCTTTGGTGTAACACAGTGCTTCACATGATCAGAGCATCAAAACAATTGAAGCCCAAATTGCACAACTAAATGCTGCATTAAGCGAGCGAGAAAAGAGAAAACTTCCATCTCAACCACTGCCAAATCCCGGTCACACACAAAATACATATGTTGCTCATGAACAACAAAATCATAATGTGAGTGCCATGACTACATTGAGATCTGGAAAGGTATTGCACAACAACGTTGGCAATAACGATGAAACCCCGGCCGCCGCTTCTTCTTCTTCTTCATCTTCTCCATCTTCTTCAGAGCCTGTTCTTCATTCTTCATAAGGCACTATTTCTTCTAATTCGAACGAACCCATATCTCACTCCACAAAAACACCAACACTGGGATCCACTCCAACTCCGCAATCTACTCTACAAACATTGGACTCAACAAATTTTCAAAATATTCCATTTCCAAACATGTTGAGATCCAATAAACCTACTCCACAAATGCAGAAGATTGTGGAGTTATTCAAACAGGTTAGCATTAACATACCTCTCTTGGATGCAATCCAACAAGTCCCTTCTTACGCTAAAATCTTAAAGGACTTATGCTCCAAGAAGAGGAAATCGCAGGTACCTAAGAAAGTTTTCTTGGCTAGTGCGCTAAGTGATGCTCTTACCCAACCTTTACCCCAAAAACGTAAGGACCCTGGCTGTCCTACAATTTCAATAATAATTGGGGATAAGAACATCAATCGTGCACTTTTAGATCTTGGTGCCAGTATTAATTTGCTTCCCTATTCAGTATATGAACAATTAGGCGTTGGAAAGCTGAAACCAATACATTGTACTCTCCAAATGGCCGACCGATCCATCATCCATCCTAGGGGAGAGTTAGAGGATGTGTGAATTAAAGTAGGGGACTTCATTTTCCCCGTTGACTTCATTGTTATGGACACATAGCCTGTAGCTATCCCCCAGAGTCAAATTCCGGTGATACTTGGTTGACCATTCCTTACGACTTCTAATGTGGTTGATCAATTGTCGAAATGGTTCGATGAACCTATCTTTTGGAAACATGATAATTGAACTCAACATTTTTAAGTTGGGGAATCAGCCCTTCGAGCCTAATGCTAATATACTTGATGTTTGCTCGATCCAAGAGATCACGCAGGAGGACTGTGAGCTCGAAAAATTTCTGTTCGATCACAGCAGTTTTGACGTCACTAGTGCGTTCCTCCTTGAATCTGACGCAGCTTTCACACCCGATAACGATTATGAGTGTTTCACTTTTTTGGATGATTTTGAAGAATCACCACCCGATTTTGAGTCCTTTGAATTTTCGGATGAGTTAACTGAACCATCCGACTCAGTTGCTTACACTCGCTTCGAACCATTGTTGGAATCCTTCGAGTTCGAGACAGTTTCACCAATTTTTTCTTTCAATTGTTTCACCTCCAAAACACGAACTCAATCTATTGCTGTCTCACCTTAAATACGCTTAATTAGGTGAGAATGAGACCCTTCCTGTTATCATATCGGCCTTTCTAGCCCTCGAGCAAGAGAAAGCCCTTTTAGTGGTCTTACAAAATAATCGGCAAGCTTTTGGCTGGACTATGTCGGACATCAAGGGGATTAGTCCCATCATAGTTGAACATCATATACATATGATGGATGATGTCAAGCCAGTAAGGGATCCACAGAGACGCCTCAACCCTATAATGAAGGAGGCTTTTAAAAAGGAGATTGTAAAATGTCTAGATAGTGGTATCATTTACCCTATCTCTGATAGTAAGTGGGTTAGCCCCATTCACGTTGTCCCAAAGAAATCGGACATAACGGTCATAACTAATGAGGCGAATGAGTTAATACCTACTCGCACCTAAACTGGGTGGCAAGTATGCATCGATTATAGAAAATTCAACGCCGTGACACGGAAAGACCACTTTCCATTACCTTTTATTGACCATATGCTAGAACGATTGCCTGGGCATGAATTTTACTGCTTTTTGGATGTCTACTCCGGCTATAATCAAGTTCCCATCGCCGAAAAGGACCAAGACAAGACCACATTTACTTGTCCTTTCGGTACATTCGCTTACCGTTGCATGCCTTTTGGGTTATGCAATGCACCCGCTACTTTCCAGCGGTGTATGATGGGCATCTTTTTAGACATGGTGGAAAAATTCTTGGTGATTTTTATGGATGATTTCTCCATTTTCGGCGACTCCTTTGATGAGTGTTTGCTACATTTAGACGCAGTTCTTACCCATTGTAGGGATAAGAACCTCACTTTAAATTGGGAGAAATGCCACTTTATGGTACAAGAGGATATTGTCTTAGGACATATCATCTCGCAAAACGGCATTGAGGTTGATAAAGCTAAAATTGAAGTCATTTCCAATCTTCCTCTTCCCAAGTGCGTCAAAGACATTCGAGCCTTCCTTGGCTATGCCGGTTTCTATAGACGGTTCATCAAGGATTTTAGCAAGATAGCTAGACCCTTGACTCTTTTGTTGGCCAAGGATACTACGTTTGATTTTGACTCAACCTGCATGAAGGCGTTCGAGTCGTTGAAAAACTCACTTATTTTCGCGCCCATTATTTCATCTCCCGACTGGACACGTCCATTTGAAATTATATGCGATGCATCTGATTTCGCCATTGGTGCTTTCCTTGGAAATCACATTAATAAGATGCCGCATGTAATTTATTACGCTAGCCGAACATTAAATCAGGCCCAATTAAATTACACAACAACTGAAAAAGAATTCTTAGCTGTTGTGTTTGCACTAGAAAAATTCAGGCCCTATTTAATCTGCTCTCCAGTCATCATTTACACGGACCACTCAGATCTTCGCCATCTTTTCGCGAAGAAGGATGCTAAATCTCAGCTTATACGTTGGATCCTATTGCTACAAGAGTTTGACCTTGTCATAAGAGACAAGAGAGGATGCGAAAACGTAGTCGCCGACCACCTTTCATGACTCCCTTCTTCGCCTACACTTCAAATTCCTATTAAAAACATTTTTCCAGATGAGCAGCTCTTAACTGTGTCAAGCGAACCTTGGTTCGCTGATATCGTAAATTATTTGGCTACCGGACTGATACCAAATGATTGGTCGAATCAGGACAGACTCAAATTCCTGTCCCAAGTAGAACATTTTTACTGGGATGAACCGTATCTTTTCAAATACTGTTCCGACCAAATCATTCGTCGGTGTGTCTCCGACAACGAGTTTAAGAGCGTGCTGTCATTCTGCCACGATCAAGCGTGTGGCGGGCATTTTGGCCCCAAGAAGACAGCAGAAAAAATCTTGCAGTGTGGGTTCTACTGGCCACGACTTTTTAAAGACGCATACGAATACTGCAAGACATGCTTCCGGTGCCAACACTTGAGCCGGATATCTCGGAGAAATGAAATGCCGCTCCAACCAATTTTGGTTGTTGAAATTTTTGATGTTTAGGGGATAGACTTTATGGGACCATTTCCCCACTTTTTTGGGAACATGTATATTCTACTTGCTGTTGACTATGTTTCAAAATGGGTCGAGGCTGTGCCCAGCCGAACTAATGACAACAAGGTTGTCGTTAGATTTCTTAAAAAAACATTTTTTCGCGGTTTGAGCATCCTCACATGATTATCAGTGATAATGGATCTCACTTTTGTAATAGGACTTTCGAGTCCTTAATGCGAAAATACTCCATTACTCACAAGCTGTCAACGCCGTATCATCCCCAAACTTGTGGGCAAGCCGAGATTTTGAATCGGCATATTAAACAGATATTGGAGAAAACGGTTTCCAAATACCGTAAAGATTGGTCATCAAAACTGATTGATGCCCGTTGGGCATTCCGTACTGCCTATAAGACCGATCTTGGTATGTCTTCATAAAGGCTTGTTTATGGAAAGGCTTGCCACCTTCCAGTTGAAATAGAGAATAAGGCATTTTGGGCAATTAAAGAGTTAAACCTATCTTTGGGAGATGCGGGCAGCAATAGAAAGCTGCAGTTGAACGAATTAGACGAGCTGCAGGATGAAGCCTATGAGAACGCAGTAGTTGTTAAAAACCGAACGAAGGTGTTCCACGATAAACACCTTATGCGCGACTTTCAAACCTGGTCAATAGGTTTTACTTTATCACACTCGGTTACATTTCCATCCCGGCAAGCTCAAATCTTGATGGAAAGGGCCATTTTTGATACGCACCGTATATCCGCAAGGTGCGGTCGATCTAGAAAACCCAGAGGACGGCTCACTGCTTAAAGTGAACGGATATCGACTTAAACCGTTCCTCACTGCGGACCCTTCGGAGGAGCTCCTGTTTTTGCAGGAGCTGATTTATATTGACTAATCTTCCTCCATTTACACCTAAATTTCGATTGTCTAGCCAAAACACTGTTTCAAACAAGTTTGGGGATATGTATTATTTGTAATTATATAAAAACAAAATAACATAAAAAAATAAAAATTTGAAAATAATTTTTTTTTTTGGGTATTTTTGTAAATTTCCAGATTTAATAAAATAAAAATAAAAATTTTATTTACAAATAATTTCCTCTCTTTAAGAGGGGCTTTTTACAAATAACCAACACATTCCCCCTATAAATAACACCCGAACCCTCTCTGCCTTTTTCCATAACCCTAAAATTTCATTTCTTCAAACCCTAGCCGCCGCTCCAACTTCTGCAGAAAGAACTCTCCGCCGCGCCGCGCTTTCGCCGCTCAAGCCTTGCTTCCGCCGCGCTCCTGCCGCGCCACCCTCTGAATCTTTCAGAGGAGGTTTGCATTCCTTAGATCCTCTCTGTAAAATATTTTTTAGATCTGTGAAATTTCTGTGATGGCACCAAACATGCAGTTAGAACGTGATTTCTCACAAATCTTTTCACACACGATATATGGGAGCTATTTTGCTGATGAAATCACATGAAGGGGGTGGAATTTTTTAATCTATAATCATCCCAATGCTTACGCCCTTCCAGATCTAGTCACACATTTTTACGAGTGCATGGAAGAAGGATGCCTTGCACAATACGGTTTTATTAAGTTACTTTGGGGAGATAGGGAGATAATTATTGACAGAGACTTCATCCATGAAGTCACTCTAATCCCTAGATTACCTGTTCACGACCAATCTCTTCAATTTGAAGATTACTTACCCTTATTCGAGGGAACCGAGGAAGGGAATACAGGCTAGAACCCTTTTCACTAATGTTTTAACCGTGTGCCGGTGGGCAAAAAATAATATTTTTGGGAGTTCACATAATACCACATTTTTCACCCCGTCACTTCATATCGTGCACATCCTAATGACTAGGAACCTTAGATTTGATATGTGCACGGTTTTACTTAATTCAATTAGTGCAGGCAAAAGGGTCGCGAATTACCCATGCCCCATGTTAGTGACACAACTGTGTCGCTATTTCCTCCCTGTGGAGGAATTTGAATTCTACATGCATGGAGGTATACCCATCAGGCCTCTCATTGAGGGTGTATCCACGTCCTATACCCGCTTGACTGATGTTTGGTCACGAAGAGAACCGGCAGAACACGTGCTGCCAGAACACCCAGCTCCAGCTCAACCGCGAGCAAGGAAGAGCTCACCCCCATAGAACATGCACGTTTAATGAGAAGAGCCATTAGGGGGATTGAAAATTTGACGAGGATGATGACGCAGCATGATCAGCGTCTAACACAAGTAGAGCAGGGGATCAGAACTCTGCTGGCGCGATGTTAGTTGTATGTATGTCCTAGAGGCCAGTATTGTACAGATGATGTATATTATATTGGATGCTTGGACATATATAGAGATGACTTTCTTGCTCGATATGATAGTATGCTATCTGGTTGCTCTTTATCTTAACATGTATACTTGTCTCTTTATACTGTCTTATAGTTACATATTGGTAAAGCCCTTAGGATGTGTACTTGACTACCTGGACTATGATGCACTTCATACTAGTGGGGACATGGTAGTCCATAAGTACATCCTTCAAGGTCCCTAGTCGTGGGTGTATCGAGACGGGGCATCGATATACCAGTGTAGACTAGCGTATACGCTTCTCGACCCATGAGATGGGCGATGGATGATCCCATATCCATTGGTGTTTGACATCAGAGATGGTATACGGGTGCTCAGTGGAGACTGGGTACACTGGACGGACTCGCCGAGAACTCCCAGATGGTATTATACCTCACGTCAGATGGCAATTCTCAGGTGACACTTGTGCAGGTTAGTCTGTAGACCCGAGATCGTCATAGAGTCTTGTGTGATTCCTACTGTGCTTTGATTTCCACCTTACCATGTCCATGAGGGCGTGCAAAACGGTGGTTTTTGGGTACAGTCCCGAGTCACATAGAGGCAATGAGCGATAGGAGGGGTTTCGTCTCTCCCGGTACTGGGGGTTGATGTTGCACTGTGCTCGATTGGCCGTAACAGGGAAGTCCCTGGCCAGGGCTGATTAGAGATTTTCTGGTAAGTGTTACCAGTAGTTTCTCAACCCGTTATGAGCCTCACATCGGCACGACTTATCGGTTATTGGGGTCTGACGTTTACCACCCCTAGACTTGATATGCGACATATCAGACGAGGAGACCGGACTGTACGTGAAGTGTTGCCGATTGGCTCGACGGGAGTTGTAGCAGCTTCGCTTGTTCTCTTCTGATCGCTCAATACCCGGGTGGCCGTTACGTTTAGCTGACCGCTTGTGGCTTGGGGTGCTTGATATGATCATCACCCACTACCGGCGTATTGACGAGTCTCAGAGTCCCACAAAGGAGTTACCTAGTCCAGGAGAAACGTTGTGGTGCGCATATGAGATATGCGCATGGACTCGATTAAAAGGCGCGTATAGGATACCGTATATTGATCGGGCGGCTCGCTTTTGGTTAGGGTCATATGTGATATGACCGCATTGATAAATCAAGTGTTGATTTATCATTTAACCATTAGTTTCTCACTAGAAATCCTTTCTTGAGTTTGATGGATGTATGCATGCATGTATGCCTTCTTTTTAGATTCATGCACATATGGATGTACATACACACATACATACATACATACATCCTTCATGGTTTTACATACATGAAAATGGTGGCAATATAAGACTCACACCATGGTTTTATATATGGATTTTATTGCATTTGATTTAAAACAGAAAGGAAAAAGGAAAATGGTTATCATTGATTTGTTTCTACACTCTTCTTTTGACCTAACCATCCTCACCCACCTTTTAACCTTGGGTAAACTTTCCTTTTGTGTTTTAACTCAAGTTCAATAATATATTCATTGTTTAAACCATGGTTTGAGATGAGAACAAGAAAATATATATATATATATATATATATATATATATATTTTCATTTTTCTTTAACATGAGTTATTCTTTTCACTCTTGTAAAAGATATAGCCATCATCTTCTTCTTCCTCTCTCATTTGCTCTCTAGATTTTTGTAGTGAGCAATATACTCATTAAGTTAGGATTTTGAAGTGAGAAAGAGAACCACAACACCATTCTATACAGGTCTAGCCCACTTGTTTGGAGTGTTAGCTTCATTTCATTCTCTTGATCGGGTGAAGTTGCAAGCTTGGACAAAGCAGACTCCGGGTGGATCATCGGTGACCTAGAGGAGTTCAAGCGGACCCGTTTCCAAACCCCAAGTAGCCGAGGAGTCTAGCGTAGGGAGCTACAAAGGTTGTACTCTCAAAACCCTAGCTTTTCTTGCTTATGTTGATATGCAAAATTTTGAAACCCTAATTTTCTAGGAACGATTCAATGATCGTTAACTTAGCACCCTAAAAATTCCATCTTTGTTACATGTGATGATTCCAATCCCTTCATGAGGTGCTAGGCTAACCCAACATTGGTATCAGAGCCGACCTAGAACATTAGGCGACAATTTTACGAAGTAAAAAATCCGATCAAACCAAAATACGACGTTATAGAACCCTCTCTGGACATTTTTCCGAATCTGGTTATTTTCAGAATTAAAAATATGTAAAAAATAGAGAAGGGAATTATAAGAACTACTGTGAAAAATGAAACCCTAATTCGACAATTCCACCGCGGAACCGCGGCCATAGCTTGCTTAGGCCGCGGCTCCGCGGCCGTACAGAGCCTTTAAGGTTTCATTTTTGGTACAGTGTGTTCTTGTATGCTTTTAAATGGTTTTGTGTATTTTTAATCTGAATTTAGTTCTGTAAATTCTAGAGATGGTTTTGGACTCGTCGATTCGATCGGAATTTTCATTTCGTGACTTTTCCGGATAAATTAGAAAGTATTGAAGTGTTTGAACGAGTATCATTTGCTCACTTTTCACGGGGTTTAAATATTTTGGAGATACATGCAAGTTTTGAGGTGGACCCTCTAGAAGACAACAAACCTTAACTCGATTATGTGACCGTCTTGAACTGCCCTTTGAACCATAGGGTTTGGGGCAGTACGGCATGCTACATGTGAGGCGTTGTCTTGACCCTTCTACGGCTGGACCGCTACTACTGTGTCACACTCCGGGTCTTTTGAACTCTGTTCAAGTGTTGGGCTTTAGGGAATCTTGGGTATTTGATCATTCATTCGAAAACTTTAATACTGTCTAATTATCTGGAATGTGATGCAATGTGTGGAATTCATATTACTAGACATGAAATATGAAGTATGTGATATTTCGCATTTACGATGTCTAAAGAGAATGTGGATTCCAGATATTGCAGTTTTACACTTTCTTTTCTGTGACCGTAAGTGTAGTATGTCGATATCGCCGGTTTCGTTACTATACGTCAACGAAAATCGGGGTACGCATACTTATTTACGTTGATAATATGAGATATTATGTGTTGCTGAGATATGATGTGTAGGATTGTCGCGATTGAATAACCGGGGGGTTTTATGTGAGATGAGAGTTTTATTTTTTCATTCATGTAAATTCAAATGTAATGTAATATTCTTTTATTTGGGGCACTTCTGGGTTGAGGTTGTTGCCACCAGTGTTGTATATTATTTACTTTTCCGCATTAGGATGGACCCAAGGAGGGGAGCACGGGTGACCGGGTTTTGGGGTTCAGTGGGAGGCCATCTCGAGGAGTCGAGACCGGGTCTCCTAAAATCCAGAATTGGTAGGGTCGCTTGCCGCTCTTGTAGGGGTCCAGGGTGTGGGCTTGGCTATTCATCGCGACTGTGGAATCCGTATTTTCTATTATTGGCTATGTACTAAATACGGACGTCCTAGTATATGCCACATTATATCTATGTTTCTGCTGCGATATCTGTGATGTGATCATGTGATGTGCTGTGATAGATACTTTATATAGTATATATGATATATTATATAGACGTTACTTATGTTTTGCACCCGCACTAGCCCTACCCTGCTTTGTCGTTAGTTACCTAACCTAACGGTGCACGAGGGGACATCGAGGTGAATGCGGATGGCATAAGTGTACGTCGTATTTATCTGTGATGTTTAGGTGACTTAAATGATGGGACTTCATTAATGTGATTAATGAAAGAAAAGAAACCTAAAAGAAGTTGTAGAATCAAATTTTCAAAAAGAGTAGCTACAGTTTTGCTTTGCATAGCGGTATATGTGATATACCCTGCACCTTATTCGATGAGGAAAGAGCCGAGATCCCTTCACCGGGAGTGACCTCTTTAGCAAAACTGGCAGATGCTACAACACTCGGTTTGACTTTTGGTTGCTTTTGGAGTTTTGCTTTGCATAGTGATATATATGATATATCCTACACCTTATTCGATGAGGAAAGAGCCGAGATCCCTTCACCGGGAGTGACCTCTTTAGCAAAACTAATAAAAGCCTCAAAATCATTCCATTTCAAAATTTCACTTGATTCTACAATGATATCAAGTTCATTACGCAATAAGTTTTCAGAAAAACCTGTCGTAGCCCTCCGTCATTTAAGATAAATCCTACGTAGTGTGCGGTAGCTAACTAGTATTTATCTGTTAATGCATGTGATGCAGATTGGATTAAGGTAGTCGTGCGACTTTGTTGGCCTGCGTCAAGGGTCGTACGGGTGGGTTTAATTCAATCAAGAAATGACGGGTTGAACTTGACTAGCGCACTCTGGTTTGTTGGCCTGCGTCAAGGTCATAGGACGCTAGGGGCAAAATATTATCGGGAATTTCAAGTGTTGAAATTTGCAATGAGATTGCATACCTTCTATGAGATAGTTGGATCCCGATACCCACTGCGAGTAATTGTTACTCCCGGGAGAGTTTTACACAGGACAATTAGCCGATCAAGTAGGTGTCTAGAAAGGTGTCAACGGAGTTACGCCTCTGGGAAAACGAGGTTTACTTTAATTAGGTCCGTGCGAAAGAACGGGGAACCTCCCTCAAAGTACCGACACTGGCCTGGCTGAAAGATTGGCGAAGTTGTAGGGTGTAATTAATCCCGGCTAGTCTTTTCTTTTAGGGTTTGAAGGAAGATTTGATAAAAACAGTGGGAGCCATCCTGATTAGATAAGATAATAACCAATCTGATCTTGCAAGAGCATACGCTAAAGTGTTTTCTTCTCTCTCTCTCCAGGTAGCGACCATGTCATGCCTTAATCAAGATAATAATATGGATGTATTGACCGAACCCGCAAGTTATACTGTGCTGGGAACGTTGGTTCCGTTCTTTCTTATAAGAGTTATAGGAATGAACAGGACATAGGGGAATACCAGGATTCCCATGCCACCCGAATGAAGAAAGTACATGTTGATGCATTTTTTTCGGGTGTGTTCGTTACAGAGAACTGTTTCTCCATTTGCCCTGCGTTCTGGGTATTAGATACCGGGTCAGGATCCCATATATGTAATCAGTTACATGGGCTTAGGAAAGGTAGAGAACTTGGAGAAGGTGATAAAGACATAAGAGTTGGAAATGGTGCAATTGTTGCAGCTAAGACCGTCGGGGAATATCACCTTGCATTACCAACTGGTAATACATTGATTCTGAATGAATGCTATTACATGCCGAACCTGATATGCAACATTATATCGGTTTCTTTATTGAGTAAAGAGGGATATAATTTTGTATTATAGGATAATGTTATGAACATTTTCCGTAACCAAAAGTTAGTTGGATCAGGCACGTTGTGCAATGGCATTTATGTTCTAAATCAATCAACAGTTCTCAGCATAACAAACACACACAAGAGGAAGAGTTCAGAACTGAACGAATCCTTCTTATGGCATTGTAGACTGGGTCACATCAATGCGACACGACTAGCTAAGTTGCATAAGGATGGATATTTGAATCCGTTTGAATTTTCATCTTATGACACTTGCCAGTCATGTCTCAAAGGCAAGATGACCAAAATTCCATTTACGGGACACGGAGAAAGAGTTACGGAACTCTTAGGACTGGTGCATAGTGATGTATGCGGTCCAATGTCTACACATGCCAAGAATGGTTCTGCGTACTTCATTACATTCACTGACGATCTCTCTAGATTCGGATATGTGTTCCTGATGAAACACAAATCGGAAGCTTTTGAGAAATTTAGAGAATATAAACAAGAAGTCGAGAACCAAACAGGGAAAAGTATTAAAATCCTTCGATCTGATCGAGGAGGTGAATACTTGAGCATTGAATTCCTGGACTTCCTAAAAGAGAATGGGATTCTCTCTCAACTGACTCCTCCATATACACCACAGCACAACGGTGTATCAGAACGGAGGAACCGCACCCTATTAGATATGGTGCGCTTTATGATGAGCACAGCTGAGTTACCTATTTCCTTCTGGGGACATGCACTGGAAACAGCTGCAGACCTATTGAATATGGTTCCCACCAAATCCATGCCAACCACTCCATATGAGATATGGAAAGGAAAGAGACCATATCTTAATTATGTTAAGATATGGGGTTGTCCAGCATATGTAAAAACGCAAAATCCGGACAAACTCGCGGCAAGGTCCATTCTGTGTAAGTTTATTGGATATCCCAAACATTCGCGCGGGTATATCTTCTACCACACCGAGGAACAAAAGGTGTTTGTTTCTCGACATGCCACCTTTTTAGAAAAGGAATTTCTTGAAAAAGAGATTAGTGGCAAGGAGGTAGAACTGGAAGAGGTTCTAGCAATACAGACTATGACAGAAGATTTGGTTGAACCAGAGGATTCGGTAGTTCCCAACGAACCTCAGCCTCTCCGCCGATCTAGTAGGGTTCCTCGCCAACCTGAGAGATACTACGGTTTTCTCATGGATGGTGGCAGCGAGGATTGCATCATGGAGGATGATGACCCGACTAGCTTCGAGCAGGCCATCACGAGTGGGGACTCAGTGAAATGGCTGGATGCTATGCGGTCCGAGATGGAATCCATGTACACCAACAAAGTATGGACTTTGGAAGATGCTCCTGAAGGGGTAAAACCCATTGGGAGCAAGTGGATCTTCAAGAAAAAGCTTGGTGTAGATGGGAAAGTGGAGACTTTCAAAGCTAGACTTGTTGCGAAGGGTTTTCGTCAAAGACCAGGTGTGGACTATGACAAAACCTTCTCTCCAGTAGCTATGCTTAAATCCATCCGGATCATGCTTGCCATCGCTGCATATCATGATTATGAAATCTGGCAAATGGATGTTAAGACCGCCTTTCTAAACGGTGATTTAGAAGAGTGCGTGTACATGACTCAGCCAGAGGGCTTCGTAGATAGTGGGAGCAGCGGGAAGGTGTGCAAGCTGCTTAAATCCATTTATGGATTAAAGCAAGCATCGCGGAGTTGGAACATCTTCTTTGACGTCGTTATCAAAGAGTTTCATTTCGTCAAAAACGTAGATGAACCTTGTATTTACAAGAAGGTAGCAGAGAGTAAGGTTGTCTTCCTCGTATTGTACATGGACGACATACTCTTGATAGGAAATGATATTCCTATGCTGCAATCGGTCAAGCTCTTCTTATCACAAAGATTCTCAATGAAAGATCTTGGTGATGCCTCCTGCATATTGGGAATTAGGATCTATAGAGATAGATCCAAACGGATATTAGGATTGTCCCAATCCAGGTACATTGACACCATACTAAAGAGGTTTAGTATGGAAGAATCCAAGCGTGGGAGCTTACCCACGATCTTTGGAGTCACTCTCTCCAAAGAGATGTCTCCCAAGACTGACTTGGAGAGAGCTCGCATGCAAGGGATACCCTATACTTCGGCTGTAGGCTCTATCATGTACGCGATGCTATGTACCAGACCCGATGTAGCATACTCACTAAGTGTAGTGAGCAGGTATCAAGCTGATCCTGGAGAGAGTCACTGGACAGCTGTGAAGAGCATTCTCAAGTACTTACGAAGGACTAAAGAGATGCTCTTGGTGTATGGTAACGGAGAACTCCAAGTGGAGTCCTTTACCAATTCAAGCTTCCAGAGTGATAAGGACGACTCTAAGTCGCAGTCAGGATTTGTCTTTACCCTTTATGGAGGGGCGGTTAGCTAGAAGAGTTCCAAGCAGGAAACCGTGGAAGACTCGACGATGGAGGCTGAATACATCGCTGCCAATGATGCTGCCAAAGAGGCTGTCTGGATCAAGAAGTTCATTACTGAACTTGGAGTGGTTCCATCCATTGAGAATCCAATACCTTTGTATTGCGATAACAATGGAGCGGTGGCTTCGGCCAAGGAACCCAGGTCCCATCAGCGATCCAGGTATATTCTGAGGCGGTATCACCTGATCCGGGAGATAGTTGATCGCCGGGAGATCGAGGTCAGGAGGGTTGACACGAAGAATAATACAGCGGATCCACTCACGAAGGCCATTCCCCAGATACAGTTTGAGAGACTCTTCGGGATGCTCGGTATGCGATACTACAGCAGCTGGCCTTAGTGCAAGTGGGAGATTGTTAGTTGTATGTATGCCCTAGAGGCCAGTATTTTACAGATGATGTATATTATATTGGATGCTTAGACATATATAGAGATGACTTTCTTGCTCGATATGATAGTATGCTATCTGGTTGCTCTTTATCTTAACATGTATACTTGTCTCTTTATACTGTCTTATAGTTACATGTTGGTAAAGCCCTTAGGATGTGTACTTGACTACCTGGACTATGATCCAGATCATACTAGTGGGGACATGGTAGTCCATAAGTACATCCTTCAAGGCCCCTAGTCGTGGGTGTATCAAGACGGGGCATCGATATACCAGTGTAGACTAGCGTATACGCTTCTCGACCCATGAGATGGGCGATGGATGATCCCATATCCATTGGTGTTTGACATCAGAGATGGTATACGGGTGCTCAGTGGAGACTGGGAACACTGTACGGACTCGCCGAGAACTCCCAGATGGTATTATACCTCACGTCAGATGGCAGTTCTCAGGTGATACTTGTGCAGGTTAGTCTGTAGACCCGAGATCGTTATAGAGTCTTGTGTGATTCCCACTGTGCTTTGATTTCCATCTTACCATGTCCATGAGGGCGTGCAAAACGGTGGTTTTTGGGTACAGTCCCGAGTCACATGGAGGCAATGAGCGATAGGAGGGGTTTTGTCTCTCCCGGTATTGGGGATTGATGTTGCACTGTGCTCGATTGGCCGTAACAGGGAAGTCCCTGGCCAGGGCTGATTAGAGATTTACTGGTAAGTGTTACCAGTAGTTTCTCGATCCGTTATGAGCCTCACATCGGCACGACTTATCGGTTATTGGGGTCTGACGTTTACCACCCCTAGACTTGATATGCGACATATCAGACGAGGAGACCGGACTGTACGGGAAGTGTTGCTGATTGGCTCGACGGGAGTTGTAGCAGGTTCGTTTGGTCTCTTCTGATCACTCAATACCCCGGTGTCCATTACGTTTAGCTGACCGCTTGCGGCTTGGGGGTGCTTGATATGATCATCACCCACTACCGGCGTATTGACGAGTCTCAGAGTCCCACAAAGGAGTTACTTAGTCCAGGCGAAACGTTGTGGTGCGCGTATGCGATATGCGCATGGAACCGATTAAAATGCGCGTATAGGATACCGTATATTGATCGGGCGGCTCGCTTTTGGTTAGGGTCATATGTGATATGACCGCATTGATAAATCAAGTGTTGATTTATCATTTAACCATTAGTTTCTCACTAGAAATCCTTTCTTGAGTTTGATGGATGTATGCATGCATGTATGCCTTCTTTTTAGATTCATGCACATATGGATGTACATACACACACACATACATACATACATCCTTCATGGTTGTACATACATGAAAATGGTGGCAATATAAGACTCACACCATGGTTTTATTTATGGATTTTATTGCATTTGATTTAAAACAAAAAGGAAAAAGGAAAATGGTTATCATTGATTTGTTTCTACACTCTTCTTTTGACCTAACGATCTTCACCCACCTTTTAATCTTGGGTAAACTTTCCTTTTGTGTTTTAACTCAAGTTCAATAATATATTCATTGTTTAAACCATGGTTTGAGATGAGAACAAGAATATATATATATATATATTTTTTTTTTTTCATTTTTCTTTAACATGAGTTATTCTTTTCACTTTTGTAAAAGATATAGCAATCATCTTCTTCTTCCTCTCTCATTTGCTCTCTACATTTTTGTAGTGAGCAATATACTCATCAAGTTAGGATTTTGAAGTGAGAAAGAGAACCACAACACCATTCTACACAAGTCTAGCCCACTTGTTTGGAGTGTTAGCTTCATTTCATTCTCTTGATCGGGTGAAGTTGCAAGCTTGGACAAAGCGGACTCCGGGTGGATCATCGGTGACCTAGAGGAGTTCAAGCGGACCCGTTTTCAAACCCCAAGTAGCCGAGGAGTCTAGCGTAGGGAGCTAAAAAGGTTGTACTCTCAAAACCCTAGGTTTTCTTGCTTATGTTGGTATGCAAAATTTTGAAACCCTAATTTTCTAGGAACGATTCAATGATCGTTAACTTAGCACCCTAAAAATTCCATCTTTGGTACATGTGATACTTCCAATCCCTTCATGAGGTGCTAGGCTAACCCAACACGTGAGAGGAGCGTTCCCGCTCATGTTCTAGGGGATGCCGAGGGCGTGAGCAGTGAGGGCACTACTTTTGGTAAGTTTGGGGGAGGAGGTGGTTGTAAATAGTTATCATTGCATTGCATATTTTTGTACATATTTTTTCTTTTTCTTTTGCATGTTTAATTCTGCATTGCATCTTTATAAAAAATAATAAAAATTGAAAAATTGAAAATAAAAAAAATATAAAAGAAAAAATCAAATAAAAAAATTGAAAAGTTTTAAAAGTTATAAAAATTGAAAAATTCAATTTTGGCCATAATTGACTTAAGTTTGACAACACGGTTAACTAGTTAAGAAAAACTAGATCCTAAACTTAGTAAATTAAAAACCCTAAAAATATCCTTTCTTAAAATTTAACAGTAGAAAATATATGTCCTTGTGGTTTATTTAGAAATAGGCAAATTTTGAGTTCATTTCTTGGGCTAAATCAAAATAAGGGAAGAGTATTGAATTTTTATTTGAAGTGTAAGTCTGAAAAATAATTCTGAACCTTAAGTCTAAATTATGAAAATATGTACCCTACAATTAGCACATACACGCACCTTGAAACTTGGAATAGTAGAGGATACCTTGAAATGCTCTTGTCTAAAATCCTTAGTATGAAGGAAAATAAAATAATAGTACAAGAGTGAATAAAGAGATATACAAAAAAATGAACACTGGTTTTTTAATTACTTAAGGCTGCGTAAAATAAAAAATATATAGCGAGGGTGCTTTATCACTTAGTGCCTTAGACCAACTGGTTTGGGTGTCACTGCTAAAGCCTTAGGTATTACAAGACGAGGAATTACGCCTAAATGCACGAACACATTTTGTAATCGGTTGTTAGTACCTCAAGAAGTATTGACGGTCGCATGAAAGATGTGTGAGCAATTTCATCTAAAATTCACCAACTAAAATTACTTTGGACGATGGACAAGGGTATAATAGCTTGAATTGAATTTTTAAGTGTAGGGGTGATACATACACACACGTAGGGGTATATGATTGGGATTTGGATGAGAGATAGGAATGAAAGATAGGGTTTATACCTTCAGTAGAGATGATAAAGATTCCTAAGTTGAGATGGAACCTTAGAAGGAAAATTCAAAAGATGTTGAAAGCTAAATAAATTTACAGAACATATACAATCTTAAGTTAAATGATAAGTGAGTGTGAAAAATACGGGTTGATAATTTTTAAGTTGAAGATAATAGATTTCTTGCTAGAACACCGAATTGAAGAATGAAAGTCAATAGGCCAAATTGATCGGATTTTGTGGGTAGTATCCGCTGAAAATTCTCAGAAGACAACACTCTTCCTACTAGGGATATCTAGAGGTTTAACGGCTTGTTGCACGAGCTCAGTGCAATCGCGATTCCCCGCGAAAGTGAGGTTAGGTTTTTTCGAGAATAAATTGGTTTTGCTCCGGACGAGCAAAAGATAAATTTGGGGGTATTTGTTCATATCAGAATTTTTCATTATTATATTCCTCATTCTTAATCATATTGCAAATAAATAGGTGCTTTCGATCCATGTCTGCTAAATAGTTGCAGGTTACAGGTTCTCGGAACAATACAGTGAAAATGGTAAAAAAACGCTACAAAAGTGAGACTACGACCAACAAATAGAAGAATCTTTATGATGCTTCCTACAGTTGAAGAAACAAATGAAGATCAATGAATAGTTCGATTTCACAAAGCACGAAGGCAACACAAGATTCAAGATTTCAACACGAAGCGAACGGTAAAAGTCCACAACATTCTGCACTGTGAAAATCTAGAAGAAACTAGAAAATATTCTGAAGAACCAAGGGAAAAAAACAGAAGCAAATAGCAACATGAAGCAACCTAGAGAAGAAGAGCCCAAGAGCCCATCAAACGCCGCGGAACCGCGGCCAAACAAGGCTTATGGCCACGGATCCGCGGCCGTGCTGTGCACGTGTCGGTGCGTGTCGGTGGAGTCGGTGCATTGACCCGGTTTTCTTAGGGTCGTTTTGTAATTTTAGATGTGGATCAGATTTAAACCCTAGGGTTTCTCCTATTTATAAATAGGAAGCCTACAGCTCTTTTTGGAGCATGCTTCTTTTTAATTCTAGATTTTAAAATTTCAATTTCTTGTAATCGTCAAAGAGTGCATCAACAAAGTAAGTTGTTTCTTTTTATCGTGTGTTTTTCTTAGTTGCAATTTTATTTCTCTGCAATTTTTATCTGTCGTTTATTTTCCGCACGTTAATTAGGTTATTAAAAGAAAAATAAAAAAAATGAACTTCATTGTTAATACCCTAATGAGTGAGTAGTTCCTCACTTGTTAGGGTTAGGTTTGGGTAAGGTTTGAGAGATGAAAATCTCTCACACCTTTCTTGCCCGTTCAATTCTTTAAAATAGGGCTCTATGCAAATCAAACACACACCGTTTACTACGGCACCCTATCCCACTAGATAGCGATGATTCCCTAGTTAGACCGGTTGTCTTTGATTTCTATAGAGATTAGCGCTAAGAGTTAAGAAAGGACGGACAAGGACCAAAGGGAAGAAACCTAGTTTCTTCCCAGTCGTGCTAATCCCCTTTGTTAACTATTACCTTAACACCTAAGTTCTTAATTAGGGCAAAGAAAGCGGTGAGTAGAATTAACTTTCCAAATTAACCTAATCCTAACCCTAGCAAGGTTTTAATCCAAATCAATTTCAATCTCAGTTTTTATAGGAAATCAAAACCTACCACTAATAGGAATTGACTCGTTAGAACAATAAGAAATGACACGTTTTCCCTGTAGACCGACCCGCACTCAACCGGCTAGCTACCAAGCGACACCGTCTTGATTGCGGTTAATTCAATCTTTTAAAATGCTCATGCACGCGAAAACAGCTCTCAATCACTTTCACAGTCTAAGTACATTTCTACTATACTAAAAAGGTTTAGTATGGAAAATTCCAAGCGTGGTAATTTATCCGCTTGTCACGTAATCACCCTCTCCAAAGAGATATCTCCCAAGACTAATGAGGAGAGGGCTTGCATGAACATATACCCTACGCTTCTGTTGTAGGCTTTATAATATTTATGATGTTATGTACCAGACCAGATGCAACTTACGCACTTAGCGTGTAAGCAGGTATCAGTCAAACCCAGGTGAGAAGTATTAGATAGCTATAAAGAAAAATCTTAAGTACCTGAGAAGGACTAAGGAGAGTTCTTAGTATACGGTAATGAAGACCTCCAGATGGGGGTATTTACCGACTCAAGCTTCCAAAGTGACAAGGATGGCTCTAAATCCATGTTGGGTTATGTGTATACCCTCAACGGAGGGGAGGTCTATTGGAAGAGTTCCAAATAAGGCACCGTAGCAGACTCGACGATGGAAGCTGAGTACACCGCTGCTAACGATACCACAAAAGAGAAGTTCTGGATGAGAAAGTTCAATTCTGAACTTTAGGTGGTTCCGTCCATTGTTGATCTAATACCGTTGTATTTTGAAAACAACTGGGCTATTGCTTTAGCGAAGGAACCATTGTGCCATCAAAAATCCAAACACATCTTGAGGCGGTATCACCCGATTAGAGACATCGTGGATCGCCGGGAGATCAAGGTGCTGAGAGTAGATATGAAGGACAATACTGCAGATCCATTCACCAAGGCCATCCCATAAGCACAGTTTGAGCAGCTGTTCGAGATTTTGGGTATTCATTACGCCAATAATTGGTATTAGTGCATGTGGGAGATTGTTACATATGTATGTTCTAGAGGCCATTTATTATATAGGATGTTGGGGATATATGTGTACAGGACAGTCTTGCTCGATATGACAGTATGCTATTTGGTTTGTCTTTATCTTAATATGTGTATATGTTCTACTTGTTATTTAATATCGCTAATTCATGTTGATAATCTTAGCTATAGTGCCCTCAAGTCAATTATTGTAGTCGCAGGCACGTGATTGTGATGATTGAGGGAGGACCTATACGGGTAGAACAGTCTTACTCAAAATGATAGTATGCTATCTGGTTTGTCTTTATCATCATGTACATGCATTATGTGGTATTAAAGATCACTATTACATGTTGATAGAGCCCATAGGATTCTTGCTTGACTACCAGCATTATGATGGCGATCATATATGTGGGAGCTAGGTGGTCTATAAGCACATCCTTAAATATCCCTAGTCGAGAGAGTATCGAGACTGGGCATCGATACTCCGGAGTAGACTATTGTATACTTATTGAGACCGGGACGAGGGGAGGTGGCCGGTCTCACAAGCCACTGGTGTCAGTTAGTCACTTAAGATAGTATACAGGTGCTCATTGGATTATGAGTACACTGGACGGACTCGCCGGGAACATGCTGGATGGTATTATACCTATTGTAAGATAGCAGTTCCTAGGTGACATGAGTATAGGTTAGTCTTTCAACTTGAGATCATCATTTATCTCGTGTGAGTTCCCACTATGCTTTGATTACTACCCTACCATGGCTCAAAGGAGTCGTGCAAACAGGTTTTAGTTGGGTACAGTCCCGAGCCACATGGAAGCAGTGAGCGGATCGTCGGGGATTCTTCTCTCCCAGTAGTTAGGGTTGATGTCGTACTGTGCACGGGTGACCATCACCGAAATCCTTGGACAAGGTAAACGAGAATTACCGATTTGGATCAATAGTTTCTCAGTTGGTGATGGGCTTCATACCGACACGAAATATCGCGTTATTAGAGGTCTGACTTTATCCACCCCTAGACCCGATATGTGATACTCTTAGACGAACATACCGGACTGTATGGAGATTGTCACTGATAGGCTCAGTAGGGGTTCGGATGAGTTTGCTTGTCGCCCTTCTTTTCGCTCAATACCTGGATAGCCGTTACGTACAGCTAGAGCCGCTGACGTGCTTGTGGTTAAACCTACTTCCAGCGTTTTGACAAGTCTTTAGAGTCCCACACAGAGGGTTTTCCTGGTTCTGGCGAAATTATGTAGTAGCCATATTTGATACGTGTAGGGTTCCGATCAAATGATTATACTTGTTACTCGAACTTTCGATCGGACGGTTGATTATACTAGCCGGCTTGGGTTTGAACCGGATTATTAAATCAGGTATTGATTTAATAATTTATGTATATGTATTGCGATATGTATATTCTAGTATATGTTCTTTGTGTTATTCTATCTCTTTGGGTATTCGTATTTCGGTACGAATACAGGTATGCGTATAAAGTAGAGTGTAATCCGTATTTTACGGAAAACATTCAAGAAGGTGGATACCTCATTTTGGACTTTATCCATTTATCTTAAATGGAAAATGAGGTGTAAAAGAAGAGAGGGGAGTATGGTGAGAGCCATGCTTCGATAGTGTTGCACAAATGAATTACCAATTTATTTGTGCAAACTATTCAAGCATGGTTGGATTTTAAAATTGAAAGAAATGGTTTTACAAAACCTTGCTTCCTTTTTCTCTCACTAGATGGATGGTTCATTATTTTGAGATGAGTTTTCATTCTCACCATGGGTTTTCACTCTCCTCACTTCCTTTCTTGAGTTCCTCCACCTTCATCTTCAACCTCCTCTCTACAATCTTACGTGTTGAGATTAAGAGAGGAGGTGAGATGGATACACACTTAGAACACACCACTACATCCTAGACACTTTAGATTAGTAATCTAAAGTCTCTAGTTGCTCCATTAGACTTTTAGTATTGAGCTAGAGCCAAGAGCTACATCCCTCGTTGTTGGCTATAGTGCCCTCAAGGCAATTATCATAGTCGCAGGTATGTGATCATGATGATTGAGCGAGGACCTATACCGATAAAACAGTCTTACTCGAGATGATAGTATGCTATCTGGTTTGTCTTTATCATCATATGTTGATAAAGCCCATAGGATTTTTGCTTGACTGCCAGCATTGTGATGGCGATCACATACGTAGGAGCTGGGGTCTATAAGCACATCCTTAAATGTCTCTAATCGTTGGAGTATCGAGACTGGGCAT
Organism: Agapanthus africanus; assembly: GCA_030015575.1. Taxonomy (NCBI): domain Eukaryota; kingdom Viridiplantae; phylum Streptophyta; class Magnoliopsida; order Asparagales; family Amaryllidaceae; genus Agapanthus; species Agapanthus africanus. The sequence continues at coordinate 445,260,861 of CM057343.1, forward strand.
CGATACTCCAGTGTAGATTGGTGTATACTTATCTAGACCCTGACGAGGGGCGGTGGCCGGTCTCACAAGCTATTGGTGTCAGTTGTTCACCTAAGATAGTATACAGGTGCTTATTGGGTTATGAGTACACTGGACGGACTCGCCGGGAACATGCTAGTTGGTATTATACCTATAGTCAGATAGCAGTTCCCTGGTGACATGTGTACAGGTTAGTCTGTCGACCTGAGATCGTCATTTTTCTCGTGTGAGTTCCCACTGTGCTTTGATTACTACCATACCACGGCTCAAAAGAGTCGTGCAAACATGTTTTAGTTGGGTACAGTCTTGAGCCACATGGAGGCAGTGAGTGGATCGTTGAGGATTCGTCTCTCCCAGTATTAGGGGTTGATGTCGCGCAGTACACGGGTGGCCATCACTAGAAATCCTCGGCCGGGCTATGTGAGAATTACCGATCCAGGATCGATAGTTTCTTAGGTAGTGATGGGTTTCATACCGACACGAATTATCGCGTTATTAGGGGTCTGACTTTATCCACCCCCTAGACTCGATATGCGATACTCTTAAACGAACAGACCGGACTGTACGGATATTATCACTGACAGGCTCAGTAGGGGTTTGGATGAGTTTGCTCGTTGGCCTTCCTTTCGCTCAATACCTGGGTAGCCGTTACGTACAGCTAGTGCCGCTGACGTGCTTGTGGTTAAACCCACTGCTAGCGTATTGACGAGTCTTTAGAGTCCCACACAGTGGGTTTTCACGGTTCAGGCGATATGGTGTAGTTGATGTATGTTGATACATACAAGTGTCCGATTAAATATGTGCATAGGCTGCACAGACTTTAATCGGACGGTTGATAATACTAGCGGCTTAGGATTAAGCCAGATTGTTAAATTAAGTTTTGATTTAATAATTTACATATGTATTTATGTATATGTATTCTAATATTATTGCTCACTATTTATTTTCTCTCTTTGTCTATTCTTATTTTCGTACGAATACGCGTATGTGTCTTTCGATACATATACCGGGAAGTATTCCGTATTTGTACGGAATGACTTCTAGAAGATTTGCCACCTCGTTAATGATTTTCCATTTTTGAAAAATCATTTGTTTCATAATGAGGTGGAAAGGTGATTTGGGTCAAAGCATGGGGTTTTGGGCATGTAGTGATTGGTATGGTCTTATTTGTTTATTGTTAATTAGAAAAGGGTTTTTGGGGGTGCATTATTTTTGAGGGGAAGAGAGAGGGGCCGGCCACATGTGGTGGTAGGAGAGGCTTCCTCATTTTGATATACACTAAAAGCTCTCTCTCTTGCTCACACTCACTCTCACACCAAAAACACTTAGCCATTTTCTTAGCTCATGCCTTCCATGCTTTCATCACCTCTACATCTTCCACGGTTGTTCTATGAGCATAATATTTTGAGAGAAACTTATGGTGAGACTATCCTACACCCCCCACTCTCCACTACTAGCGATCTTGGAGGGTCGGTTGGTTCGTTTAACGAACCTGGAGCTTGTGCCGTTTCCCTCGGGTGGATCATCGGAGATGAAGGAATACCGGCGACCAAAGTCGATCCGCATCACTAGGAGTTTTGAAATGGTTGAAGACCTGAAGGACTTGGTTCATTAGGTATAACCATTCTATCTCTTTGTGATTGGTTTGCTAGTTTTAGGGTTAATGGTTTCGATCTTGCAAATCGGGTAATGGTAGCGCCGGGTTTTAGAAAATTTTTGTTCCGCATTTGGCCACGGTTCGATGGCCGGGGCGCTCCCATAACCCAAAATGGTATCAGAGCTACCCATTAAATCCTACTAGCTAAGTTGCATGAAGTTAGAATATCGATCGATCTAAATTTCCAAATCATTTTTCCATTTTGCCAAGTTTCTGTTGATTTTAAAACTTGCTCAAAAAATCTTTCTGTGTAGCTTAAAAATCCGTGCAGGCAATTTTAGAGCACCACAAGAAATTTGGAAGCTTGAATCAATTTTTTGGCCGCGGAACCGCCGCAAAACATGCCATTTAGCGGCGGTTCTGCCGCGCTTTTGTGGCAAAATGCCTCCGAATTTTTTCTGGCACTCGCTGACAAGGAAAAATGATTTTTGTGATGTTTTGTTTTAGCCCAGATTCCCTTGAGTACTGGTTTGCACTTGGGGCTAGATGGAAATTTTAATCGATCGAAATTTTAACTGTGTAATTTTCAGTACTTAGTTTAGCATCTGTGACCGTGAATGTCATTTGATCGGTAAACCTTGTCTAATCGCTATAGTCCTTTTAGACGGGTTTGCGAATGTGACATTCACGTTGATGTTCTGTGTTGTGCTGTGATGTTGCGGATTGTCGTGGTGGATAGCTTGCGTGCAATGGTAGTGCAGTTTGGATTTATTTGTACATTTGATATTGCGGGGCGGGCGTCCGACATGTGGAATGCCGTTACTGCCTGTTTGTATATTATTCTTTTGGGGCATGACCGGGTTGAGGTCGATGTCACCCTTGTATATTATTTCTTTTCTGTACTAGGATTACCCCGCGGTGGGGTGCATGGATAGCCGGGTTCTAGAGGGCAACGGGCCCGCATCTCATGGCGTTGAGACGGAGGGGGCTTCACTCTAGAATTGGCGGGCTATTCGCCGCACTCGTAGGGGTACAGGTTGACCCAAGGAGGGGTGCTTAAGTTACCGGATTCCGTGAAGTGCTGGATGGTCCATTCACTTTGCTGAAGGGGCTTCCTCGCTTCAGGTTTTGGCGGGTAACTTGCCGCGCTCGTAGGGGTCTAGGAGTTCATTGCACAGGCTATCCACACGACCAGGGGAACGTCGGGGTTTCAGTTGTGGCTCAAAGGAAACCCGGGGCTCCCAGATTATCTGTATTATTCTGTGATGCTTATTACTTTTCTGTGATGTTGCATTTATCATGCCTGGGACGATTGTTATATATATTTATATATATTAGTAGATGTTGTATATGTTTTTCACCCGCGCTAGCCCAGTCCCCGCTCTGTCGTTAGTTAAGTAACCTAACGGGTGATGACGGGACCCAGTGGCGAATGCGGATGGCATATACGTACATTTTATTTTCGTTCTTTTCTGGTGTGATTAATTGATGGGACTGTGTTGATTCTTATCAATGCAAGGAAAACAAACCTATATATATGATGTTGTTGGAACTAAGATTTAAAAAAAACTGACATTACAGACGTACGCTTTTTCTTTGCATCGTGGTATTCAGTTTGGAATATCCTGCACCTCATTCGACGAGGCAAGGGCCGAGATCCCTTCATGGGGAGTGACCCCTTGGGCAGGAGTTTGCGTTAACGTAATAACTTCACTATAGTCGATTACTTTTTGGTTTGTATTGTGGTATTCAGTTTGGAATATCCTGCACCTCATTCGACGGGGAAAGAGCCGAAATCCCTTCACCGGGAGTGACCTCTTTAGCAAAAGTTTTCGCCACTATACTTTTATAAAACCATTTGGATTCCTTCAACGAGATCAAGTTCATTACGTTAAAGGTTTTTCGCTAAAAACCAGCCGTAGCCCTCCGTCATTTCAGATTAGTGTTGCTTAGTATTCGTGTTGCGTTTGTTGACCTTGTCAAGGCGTAGTGAGCGGTAGCTCTGTAATACTTTTCTGTCGCAAGCAAATGTGGATTGGTTAGGACAGTCTTTCGACCTTGTTGACCTTGTTAAGGGTCTGTGCAGGTGGGTCTATTGCAATCAAGATAATGATGGGTTGAACTTGACTAGGACCCTTTGACTTGTTGACCTTGTCAAGGTCACTTGGATCCTAGGGGTAAAAATCATATCGGGAGTTTCAAACATACAGGAAATTTGCTAGGCATACGCATACCTTCTGGAGTGTAGTGACTTGAGTGGCTTCCATCAAGTTATCATGCGATGATAGTTGGATTCCGATTCCCACTGATGAGTAGGATTACTCCTTGGGTGATTCCGACTAATTCTCCTTTATGGTTTGGAGGAGAATTCGAGAAAACAGTGGGAGCCATCCAGATTAGATAAAATGATTATCCATTCTGATCTAGGTTAGAGTGCACGCAGAGTGTTTCTTTTCTCTCTCTCTTTGACAGTGACCATGGCCCGACCCTTGACTATAATGCAGTGACTAAGTTAACCGAACTTTTTTATAAACACTGGCTTTTGGATTGTCCTAGTTGCATACATCATTGCCACTCCTTCTTTTATCCTTTGCTTTTCTTCAGAACACCCCATATTACTACGAATATCCACTTCCATTGGATAAAACCATCGTATGGTTATATACGAACTCGAAGGAACTTTTTCGAGGATGGTTTCCGGTTCTGGAGAAAATGAATAGGATTATTCAGTTGTCTTTTCTTTTTATCTTCTCTCAGGTTGTGAGGGCTCCTAGGATTAGGAGACGGTACACCTATTACGCTTATTGGATAATCTTCTTCCAAACCATAGGCAGGTGCCGAACGGTAGGGAATGAAGAAAACCAATTGGCTTAAGTGTGGTGTACAAAAGGTAATGAGTAAAGACAATTAAAGGGATTAGAAAGAGGGCAATGTAAATTGCGACTGCTATTCACGATCAAACCAAGTCTTTCAACGCCACTCCTACTTCACCTTTGAATTTCTTAAGAACACACCGTATCACTACAAACTTCCAATCCTATTGGATAAATCCATCGTATGGTTATATACAAACTCGGAGGAACTTTTTCGAGGATGGATTCTGGTTCAGGAGAAATAGAATAAGGATTATTCAGTTGTCTTTTATCATCACCTTCTCTCAGGTTGCGATTACTCCTAGGATTAGGAGAGTACACCTATTACGCTTATTGGATAGTATTCTTCCAAACCATAGGCTGGTGTCGAACGGTAGGGAACGAAGAAAACCATTTAAAGCCTAACGAAGGTGTACAGAAGGTAACGACTAAAGACAAATAAAGGGATTTGGAGAGATGGCAAGGAAATATATGGTTTCAGTCATGAATCTGGATAATGGAAGAGGCATTACTAGGAATACCAGGATACCCCTACAAAACATTTTAATTCACTATGCGTTGTTAATTGAAAACTGATTTCCCAATTAGGTCCTTACTCCAGGGTTTGTATTTACCAGGTTTGATTCTCACATCTGTATGGTTTTACAGATGATGAGTGGGAGTAAGTTATTGGGAATTGGGTGATCATCTTCATTATATGGGAATTGGGTGATCATCTTCATCGTTGTAATTGGTGATATTTGAGGAAATCGCCTGGGTACAGTTTTCAACCTACGACGCACAGGGTTTGAGTTATTCAACTTAGCGGACTTATACAAAGTATTGTATGTTGTCCAGTGTCCATTAGGCTCGTACTATATTCTGTTTACTTGTGACTTCTCAAGTTTTGGACAAGTGTTTTGTAGAAATAGAAGGTCCAAGTTTGAGAAGTTATAGGTACAAGAATGAAGTAGAGAACCAGGTGTCGCAAGTATCGGGATTCTTCAAGGTGATTGAAGATGTAGATACTTGTATGTGGTATTCAGTTGATAGTAATAGTTTAGAGAAACTTGTTTCTCTTTCAGGTTACTCATAATTAGATGCACTTATAAGTTGAGTAATGCCGATTGGCCTCTCTCCATTTAGTTGACATGCACTGGAGACAGCTGTATGATTTGAATCTGGTTCCAATTAAATTAGTGCCTTTGTTTCTATATTAGATATATATAGAATCAATTTATATCTTAACGATGTTAAGGTATAGGGAGTCGTCCGGCTGATGCTTAAAACCAGAATCCGGATAAACTCAAGGCACGTTTCAGTAATGGCTGTTTGTGGGTTATTCCGGGCTTTGACGAGGGTTAACTTTCTACCATCAGGAAGATCAATAGTGATATTGTTCCTGACTCGCCACAGCTTTAGTAAAATGTTTTTTTTTCCAGAAAACAGTAATGGGAGTATGGTAGAACTGGAAGTGATTCCAGAACCACAAACAATTACCGAAAATTTAATAGGACCTAAACATTCAATCAGGATTGACATTGCATTAGCCACTCCGCAGATATGGTGGGTTACCTCAGGAACCCGAGAGGTACTTCGGTAGCCTCAAGAACGGTGACAGGGAGGCTCTTGTTTACCCAGACTTGACACTACTGTTGTTCCAGACTATGAGACCCGGCAGGAGGATAAGTATAGCGTCATTCTAAACTAGCTTTAGAGGTGCACGTGTATATGACTCTGCCAGAGGGTTGTCGTAATCAGTGGGAGCAGCGGAAACATAGTGGACAAGTAGCTTATGTCTATTTATAGATTAAAGCAGATATATCGGAGAAAGATCATCTATTTTTTGATGTGACAGTCATGGGCTTTGACTTCATCAGAATAGGGGATGGATCTGTTAAGAAGGTAGTAGGGTGTAATGTCCTGGTATTTGGATGACATACACAGAGTAGGAAGTGAAATTCCTATACTACGATCGGTTATACTTTGGTTGTCACACAGTGATTTCTCCATATAGGTTATGGATATTATATCAGACATTCTGGTTACTAGATCTATGGTTTTAGATCTAGATTTAGGAAGTGTCCCAATCTGGGTACTTAGACAGTATTCTAAAAGCATTTTAGAATGGACGACTCCTGGCATGGTGCTGAACCTGCAGGTGATGGAGTCACCCTCTCTAAAGGTGTCTTACAGACTAAAAGGGAGAGGGATGTGCATGATTGGCATATCACTTGCTTAGCCAATTGAGTCAATCATGACATGTCAAGTACCACACCAGATGTTGTTTTTGCACTAGATGCAATAAGTTGATATATTAATCCAATCCTGGAGAAAAACGAATGGAAGCAGTTTATGAACCTAAATGGATGTTCTAGGGATTTGATAACGGCGGCCTCCTTTGAGAGACGGTTATTATTCCAGGCTTCCAAGGTGACCTGGATGACAGAGTGACTGTCAGAGTTATAGTTTTCCCTATGACGAGGGGCAGTAGTTTGGACAGGTGGTCCAAGCGGATACTGAGGATGGTATGGCGCAGTGTACTGATTGAGTTCAGTAGACGATACAGTCTAAGAAGTTTGCTGGATTTGGAGTTCTTTTATGAACTGGGTCCCATCAAATATTCAGACATATTCTAAGACGGGTATTGCTCATTTCGGGAGATAGTTTTCTCCGCGAAGTTGAGATAAAGAGAGACATAGAAAGAAACACCGGAGCGGATCCACTCACTGAGGCTATTTCTCGAACGCAATAGTTTTACAAACGAGGTTTGTGAAACTGATTAGTAGTGGAGTTGGGTGTTCGGTAACACAGGGGCTGTGAGTATGCGACATCGCAATAATTAGCCTTAAGTGCAAGTGGGAGATTGTTGGCTATAGTGCCCTCAAGGCAATTATCCTAGTCCCAGGTATGTGATCCTGATGATTGAGCGAGGACCTATACCGATAAAACAGTCTTACTCGAGATGATGGTATGCTATCTGCTTTGTCTTTATCATCATATGTTGATAAAGCCCATAATATTTTTGCTTGACTGCCAGCATTGTGATGGCGATCACATACGTGGGAGCTGGGGTCTATAAGCACATCCTTAAATGTCCCTAGTCGTGGGAGTATCGAGACTGGGCATCGATACTTCAGTGTAGACTGGTGTATACTTATCTAGACCCTGATGAGGGGCGGTGGCCGGTCTCACAAGCCATTGGTGTCAGTTGTTCACCTAAGATAGTATACAGGTGCTCATTGGGTTATGAGTACACTGGACGAACTCGCCGGGAACATACTAGTTGGTATTATACCTATAGTCAGATAGCAGTTCCCTGGTGACATATGTACAGGTTAGTCTGTCGACCTGAGATCGTCATTTGTCTCGTGTGAGTTCCCACTGTGCTTTGATTACTACCCTACCATGGCTCAAAGGAGTCGTGCAAACAGGTTTTAGTTGGGTTCAGTCCCGAGCCACATGGAGGCAGTGAGTGGATTGTCAGGGATTCATCTCTCCCGGTATTGGGGGTTGATGTCGCGTAGTGCACGGGTGGCCATCACTAGAAATCCTCGGTCGGGGTATGTGAGAATTACCGATCCAGGATCGATAGTTTCTCAGGTAGTGATGGGTTTCATACCGACACGAATTATCGCGTTATTAGGGGTCTGACTTTATCCACCCCCCTAGACTCGATATGCGATACTCTTAGACGAACAGATCGGACTGTACAGATATTGTCACTGACAGGCTTAGTAGGGGTTTGGATGAGTTTGCTCGTTGGCCTTCCTTTCGCTTAATACCTGGGTAGCCGTTACGTACAGCTAGTGCCGCTGACGTGCTTGTGGTTAAACCCACTGCCAGCGTATTGACGAGTCTTTAGAGTCCCACACAGAGGGTTTTCACGGTTCAGGCGATAAGCTGTAGGTTATGTATGTTGATACATACAAGTGTCCGATTAAATATGTGCACAGGCTGCACAGATTTTAATCGGACGGTTGATAATACTAGCTGCTTAGGATTAATCCAGATTGTTAAATCAAGTTTTGATTTAATAATTTACATATATATTTATGTATATGTATTCTAGTATTATTGCTCACTATTTATTTTCTCTCTTTGGCTATTCGTATTTTCGTACGAATACGCGTATATGTATTTCGATACATATACCGGGAAGTATTCCGTATTTGTACGGAATGACTTCTAGAAGATTTGCCACATCATTATTGATTTTCCATTTTAGAAAAATCATTTGTTTCATAATGAGGTGGAAAGGTGATTTGGGTCAAAGCATGGGTTTTTGGGCATGTAGAGATTGGTATGGTCTTATTTGTTTATTGTTAATTGGAAAAGGGTTTTTAGGGGTGCATTATTTTTGAGGGGAAGAGAGAGGGGCCGGCCACATGTGGTGGTGGGAGAGGCTTGCTCATTTTGATATACACTAAAAGCTCTCTCTCTTGCTCACACTCACTCTCACACCAAAAACACTTAGCCATTTTCTTACCTCATACCTTCCATGCTTTCATCACCTTTACATCTTCCATGTTGTTCTATGAGCATAATATTTTGAGAGAAAATTATGGTGAGACTATCCTACACCCCCCACTCTCCACTACTAGCGATCTTGGAGGGTCGGTTGGTCCGTTTAACGAACCTGGAGCTTGTGCCGTTTCCCCCGGGTGGATCATCGGAGATGAAGGAAGACCGGCGACCAAAGTCGATTCGCATCACTAGGAGTTTTGAAATGGTTGAAGACCCGAAGGACTTTGTTCATTAGGTATAACCATTCTATCTCTTTGTGATTGGTTTTCTAGTTTTAGGGTTAATGGTTTCGATCTCACAAATCGGGTAATGGTAGCGCCGGGTTTTAGAAAATTTTTGTTCCGCATTTAGCCACGGTTCGATGTCCGGGGCACTCCCATAACCCAACACGTATGGATCATCTTCGACGGAGGAAGACCGGCGGCCAAGTTTAATCGAGGACACCTCCAGGAGCTAAGGAAGATGGTAGAAGACCGAAGGACACGGTTCATTCGGTATAACATCTTCTATCTCATTAGTTTAGCTCATTGTAGTTTGCTAGTGTAGCTTTATGGTTCAATTTTAGGACGGGATCGTTAGCGCCAAAAGTTTTTAACGCCAATTTTTGTTCCACACTAGCCACGGTTAAGGCCAGGGCACTAGAAAACCCCAACAGATAAAGCTCATAGGATTCTTTCTTGACTACTAGCATTGTGATGGTAATCATACTTGTAGGGGCTAGGTAGTCTATAAGCACATCCTTAAACAGTACCTAGTCATAGAATTATCGAGACTGGGTATCGATACTCCACAGTCATTGATGTGCGGCACCAAAAATTGCATATAGGTGCCCATTTGGTTATGAGTTACACTGGACAGACTAGCCGAGAGCTGCTGGTTGGTACTAGACCTAATGTCAGATAGCAGTTCTCTAGTGGCATGGGTACAGGGTAGTCTGTCGGCCTGAGATCATCATTTGTCTCGTGTGAGTTCCCACTGTGCATTGATTACTACCTTACTACAGCTCTACTGACTCGTAAAAACAGGTTTTAGTTAGGTACAGTCCCGAGCCACATGGAGGCGGTGAGTTATCGTTAAGGATTCATCTCTCCCAGGATAGGGAGTTGATGTCATGTTTTGTTCGATTGGCCAAAACCATAAGACCCTAGCTAGAGTAGTTAAGATTTACTGATAGTAAATCGGTAGTTTCTCGGATGATCTTAAGCCACATTAGCATGACTTATCAGGTTATTAGGGGTCTGACGTTTTCCACCCCCTAGACTTAATATGTGATATTCTCAGAAAAATAGACCGGACTGTATGAAGATTGTCACAGATAGGCTCAGCAGGGATACGGATGAGTTTACTTGTTGGCCTTTCTTTTGACAAATACCTGAGTAGTCGTTACATATAGCTAGCACCGCTGATGTGCTTGTTGGTAAACCCAGTGCCGACGTATTATCGAGTCTTTAGAGTCCCATATAGAGGGTTTTTCCGGTTCAGGCGAAACGATATAATGTGCGTAGTTTGATACGCACGGGAGTTAAATTAAATACATGTATTTATACATATACTTTAATTAGACATTTTGGTAATACTCGCAGATTTGAAAGATATCCGGATATGTGAGCTAGTATTATATTGCTCTCTTTTAGGATATTTGTATTTTTACATGAATACGGTATTTATACGAATACATGTATTTGTATGAATACTGGTATTTATGTCTTGATACAAATACGGGTATTTCTATCTTAATATGAATACGGGTATTTTATAATTTTGATACAACTACGGTATTCGTATTTTGATAGAAACACGGGTATGTGTATTTGTTACAAATGCGGGTATTTATGAATATGTGTCTGTGTGTACATGTGAGGTGGCTTCTCTTTTATTCTCATCTCTTCTTGAATTTTTAAAGGACACTACTACAATATAGGGTTGCCCCTACGGATAATGGAATCCGTAAGGGCAGATATTTGTTGCCCTACGGACTAATCCGTAGGGCCCAATGGTTGTCCCTACGGTGCCCGACGTTTTAATTTCAAAATATTAAATCGTAATTTGTTGTTTGGCTCTACGGAGCCGCAAACCAATAACCTACGGATTAGTCCGTAGGGGCATATAAATGGGAATTTAATAAAAAAAAGGCACAAAAATGCCCTACGCCTCGATCTCCCCCGTTCCCAAAATTCCTGCTGTAGGGTGTTTTTCGTCACTTCATTGAGATGAGAATACGCGTGCGCTTGTCAGGCGTATTACAGATTCTCCCTGTCTAGGATAAGCCGGGGTCTAATGATTGTGGGGATTCGAATTTCCGGCAGCCGCGGACTAAGCTGCCGTTAATTACCCCTCGTCTTTGGAGCGAGGGAACCTCCGATTGACGGGTTAAACTGGTTATGCGAACTCAATGTGCAGTGTGCGTGTGTTTTGTTTTGGAGGGGGCTTGGATATATCGGGAGCCACGCAGAGTTTTTACGGAGGTCCCGCTACTCGGATAGAGGGATGGGGGTCAGGGGGCTAGCAGCCCCCTTGCGGGGTGCGGGGCAGTGCCCCGGCCCAATTTTTTCGGAGGGACAGTGTTGTGGAGTGTGTGTGTGTATATATATATATACACTTGTATACGTAAATAAAAAAAGGGAAAAAGTGCCCAAAGGACGCGTGGGGCCAGCGTCTTGAGCGCTGTGCGCTAGCGCGCCACGTGTCGGCACGTGGGCGCTTGGCGCTTGAGCGCTGGGCACTGGAGCGCGGCGTGTCGGCACGTGGGCGCTTGGCGCTTGAGTGCTGGGCGCTCGAGCGCTGGCGCGCCACGTGTCGGCACGTGGGCGCTGGGCGCTCGAGCGCGCCACGTGTCGGCACGTGGGCGCTGAGCGCTTGAGCGCTTGAGCGCAAGGCGCTCGGGTGCTTGGGCGCCGGTGTGAAAGAGGGGATTTTTAGCCCCGGAAATAGGATTTAAAATTCCGAAAGAGAATTTAGGGTGGAGTTAAACTCCTAAGATGTTTTGGAGTTGATGAAAGGGGTTCTTCTTTGGAGCCCTGGGTCTTCCCAAAAATAGGGTTTTCGGAGATGGGCCTCCTTTTTCCTCCTTTGTTGGCAGGATCTTGAAGATCAAGAGATGTGAGATTTTAAAAATCTTTTCTTTTTGAGATCTGATGGAAGATCTGAGTTCCCCTTTGTGGGTTTTGTGGTGAAAAACTACTTAGTTTTTTAAAAGGAAGAGTAAAACTCTTGATTTAATTCAAGAAAGAAGAAGGTTTTTAGAACCTTGATGAAGGAGAAAGATCTCAAATCTAGATTTGCTCTTTGGAGAGAGAAAACGTTGTTGGGATATTTTCATTATCCTTGCCTTTATAGGCTATACACTTTACACATAGCCCCTTGGGCTTCACAAAATGGCATTTTGCCTAGCCTATGGCTCATGTGCCATTTCTTTTTGCACATAAGCCACGGGCTTTACAAAAATTTGGCTTTATGCCCATTTTCTTACATTTATTCATAAAATAAAAATACAAGAAATACAACAAAATTATTTATTACAAATTTTTTATTTTGGTATGGGGGGAGGCCGGCCGCTTCATGTTCGGACTCGACCCGGGCATGGCCCCACTTGATCTGGGCTTGGGCCCACTTGGCTTGGGGTTAACTTTGATTTTGACCTGGTCAACCAGGGTGTAAATTTTTACGCCAACAAATTGCCCCCCATCAATAAATGCACACCACACATGTGGGTCGTGTGCATAGGATTGATGGATCTTCTTTCACGTGGAGGCGACTTGATTCGGTTCCCACTTTTTGGAACCTGGCACTGCCCTTTTTACGACATGGATGGTCGATTCTGCCCTTTTTGCGACTTGGATGGTCGATTCTGCCCTTTTAGCGACTTGGATGGTCGATGTTGCCCTTTTTGCGACGTGGACGGTCGGTGCTGCTTTTTTTGCGACTTGGACGATCGGTGCTGCCCTTTTAGCGACGTGGACGGTCGGTTCTACCCTTTTTGCGACTTGGATGGTCGGTGCTGCTCTTTTACCGACGTGGACGGTCGGTTCTGCCCTTTTTGCCACTTGGACGGTCGGTGCTGCCCTTTTAGCGGCGTGGACGGTCGGTTCTGCCCTTTTTGCGACTTGGACGGTCGGTGCTGCCCTTTTAGCGGCGTGGACGGTCGGTTCTGCCCTTTTTGCGACTTGGACGGTCGGTGCTGCCCTTTTAGCGGCGTGGACGGTCGGTTCTGCCCTTTTTGCGACTTGGACGGTCGGTGCTGCCCTTTTAGCGACTTGGACGGTCGGTTCTGCCCTTTTTGCGACTTGGACGGTCGGTGCGGGATTTGACTTCCTCCGCTTCTTGCGGTGTGAGGGATGAAGTTGACTTGTTTCCGAGGTGGGATTTGATTCTGCCAGGGAGGTCATTCGTTGTTCTGCTGATTTGATGTGATTTGGATTGACATCAGCACCGCTACACTGGAATACGGTACCAAGAGCTAATCATCATTTTCTATGAGAGGATTTAAGGATTTTGGTTTTTTTCTGGCATCTGCATTGCTGCACTGGAATGATGCCAGGAGCAACTCATCATTTGCCATGAGAGGATTTGAGGATTTCGGTTTTTGTCTGGCATCTGCATTGCTGCACTGGAATAATGCCAGGAGCAACTCATCATTTGCTATGAGAGGATTTGAGGATTTCGGTTTTTGTTTGGCATCTGCATTGCTACACTAGAACAATGCCAGGAGCAACTTATCATTTGCCATGAGAGGATTTGAGGATTTCGGTTTTTGTCTGGCATCTGCATTGCTACACTGGAATAATGCCACGAGCAACTCATCATTTGCCATATCCTGTTGGGGAGCAATGGCTTAGGAGACAGGTTTAGATCCCTATCACCTAAGGCTTTTCAATTTTAGGGGCCGTGAGGGTTCCATAAAAGCATTTTCTCCCTACGAGTCGTAAGGATCTTGCAGGTGTATTTTCTCCTTAGGAGCCGTGGGGACTTCTAAGTGTGTTTTCCCATTTGTGAGTCGTAAGGATCCTACAAAGGTTTGTTCTCTTCATGTATCGTGAGGACACATGAGTGGGTCTTCTCGATGGAGCATAATCCCAAGGGCGGAGACCAGCCGTGTAACTGGTGATTGCAGTGGGGCATGGGTATGATGAGAGTTATTTGATCCTGTGGATTGTATACGGTAGTCAACATGGGGACCAACCGTAGGGCTGGGAGAATTTTGAGAAATTAGATTTTGGTTGGCGTCTGCATCGCTGCACTGGAATGTGGTACCAGGAGCGACTCATCATTCTCCGTTTGGGGACTTGGAATTTGGATTTTGTTTGGCATCAGCATTGCTGCACTGGAATAATGCCAGGAGCAACTCATCATTTTCCTCGGGAGGACTAGGGATTTGGTTTTTTAGGTTAGCATTAGCACCGCTAACACTGAAGCATAACGCCAGGAGCGACTCATCATTTGCCGTTTAGGGACTTGGAATTTGGATCTTGTTTGGCATCAGTATTGCTGCACTGGAATAATGCCAGGAGCAACTCATCACTTGCCCTGGGAGGACTTGGGATTTGGTTTTTGGGTCGGTATCAGCACCGCTAACACTGAAGCGTAATGCCAGGAGCGACTCATCATTTGCCGTTGCCCGTTGGGGAAAAATGGCTTAGGAGACAGGTTTGGGTCCCTATCACCTAAGGCTTTTCAATTTTTTGAGCCGTAAGGGTCTTATAAAAGCATTTTCTCCCTACGAATTTAGAGGATCTCGCAGGTGTATGTTCTCCTTAGGAATCGTGAGGATTCCTAACTGCGTTGCTCCTTTGTGAGTCGTAAGGATCTCACGCAGGGATTTTCTCCTCATAAGGTCGAGAGGACTTTGCGAGTGTATTTCATCTTCTTCTCCTTTTTTTACGAGTTTGCGCCCTTTCGGGTTTTCACAAACTCGCCGGTAGTCCTGCTGTTTTTACTCATGGATCCCTTTCGGGTTTTCATCCGTGCCCGTTTTGCTTGTGGACATACCTTTTTTTTTTCCACTGGTGGGTCTTTAAAAGTAGTCTCACCGGCAGGATTTGGGAGAGATAAGGGTCGTTTACGCCCATGGATTGTATGCGGTTTTGCAGGATGTATGATCCAGACCGTAGGGCTGGTGTGCTCAATTCGCCTGCGACTTGGAGTATTCACGCGTAGTATTTCGGCCATTGATGGGTGGCATGAGTCTTTCTCCCTCGGCACTTATTAGTTGGTAGGATCCTCCGTCGAACACTTTCTCGATGATGTATGGTCCTTCCCAGTTTGGCTCGAATTTTCCCTTAGCATGTCAATTTGGGATGATCGGTATTTTGAGGACCAATACCAATTCGCCTTTCTTGAAAGCGCGGAGACGAGTCATCGTATCATAGGCCCGTGACATTTGGGCTCGGTACAGCTCCAGATTTTGCTGTTTTGCAAGCCCCTTTTCTTTGAGGGCGTCAAGCTCCTCCAGCCGAAGGAGGACATTTTCCTCTTCCGTCAATTCGTGTTGAATGGCCATTCGTAAGCTTGGAGCTTCGACTTCGAGGGGGAGGATCGCCTACACTCCGAAGAGCAATTAGTATGGAGTAGACTGAGTTGGAGTATGGTGCGTGGTATGATATGCCCACAACACCTCATGAAGCTTGAGATTCTAGTCTCTCTTGTTGGCTGAAGCATTTTTCCTCAGGAGTTTGCATAGAGTCTTATTGAAGGCTTCGGCTACCCCATTGGCCCTTGGATTATAAATGGAGGAATATCTCCAGTCTATCTTGTGTTGAGTAGCGAATCTAGAGACTTTGAAGCTCTTGAAAAAAGGCCCGTTGTCAGAAATGATTCTTCTTGGTGTACCGAAACGGTATAGAATATTATGCTGAAAGAATGTTAGAATATCTTCTGTCTTGACTTCTTTTAGCGGGACAGTTTCAGCCCATCTAGAGAAGTAGTCTGTTGCAGCCAGTATGAACCGGTGGATTTTGGATGACGGAGGATCAATTGGACTAACTATGTCGATTCCCCAGACATCGAAGGGCCACGACGCCACCGTAGGATGCAACGGATTGGGGTGCTTGTGAATGAAATCACCGTGAATTTGGCAGATATAACATTTCTTTGCATGCTCTCCACAATCTCGTATCATGGTGGGCCAGCAATACCCAAGCCGTTTAATTTGAACTCGCATCTTGGGGCCAGATTGGTGAGCACCGCAAATGCCTGAGTGAACTTCTTTCATGACTTTTTGGGCTTCGGCCGTTGACAGGCACCTGAGCCAGAGTTGGTCATATGACCTGCGGTATAGCGTGTCATTTACAAACACGTATCGGAGTGCTCTCTTCTTCGGCTGAACCCTCGCAGACCTTCTTTCGGGCAGCTTGTCGTATCGGAAGTACTCTATGAAGGGTTCTCTCCAATCAGGCTCGTCTTGAACGATCTAAGCTTCTTCGGCGGGACTGCTCTTCTGTTCCGCGCTTTCCTCTTCTCGTAAAGAGACAGGAGGTAGAATTTGCCGGCTCCTGATTGTGATCAGAATTTCGTCCATGTCAGGATCAGCCAGCTCCTTGGTTAAGCGAGCGTGTACGTCAGCCTTTCCATTCAACGCTTTAGGGACTCTCGTTAGTTCAATATGAGTGAACCGTTTCATGAGTTCCACCACCTGGCTTCTGTACCGAGCTAACTCAGATTTGTATATCTTATAGTCGCCACTTACTTGGTTGATGACAAGCTGGGAGTCACCGTAAACCCGTAGCCGAAGGATTTCCATTTCTATGGCGAGCTCCAAACCAGCTATCAGAGCTTCATACTCGGCCTCATTGTTTGTGCGAGGCTCAGTGAGAGCAAAAGAACGTCGTAGGGTTCCCATTGACGGCGTGATGAACACCAATCCTATCCCTACTTTTATCTCCGGAATGCTTGATTTATTGGAGGTCTTTATTGATGAAGCTCCATCGAAGTAGAGCTCCCAACATGGCTCATCTTCCATGAGGTGTAGCACTTGTTCGTTGGGTAACTCACAATTTAGCGGCGACCCTTCTGGTATAGGATGAGCGGCGAGGAAGTCTGCAAGAGCTTTCCCTTTCACTGCTTTCTGAGGAGTATAAACTATGTCAAACTCAAGTAACATGACAACCCATCTTGACATTCTGCCGGCTAGGCTTGCTTTGGTCATCAAGTGTTTGAGCGGGTCGATCTTGGAGATCAGCATAACCCGATGAGCGAGCAGGTAGTGCCTCAACTTCTTCACAGCAAATATCAGAGCCATGCATTGCTTTTCAATCAGGGAATAGTTGCGTTCCGCCCCGACTAAAGTTCGATTGAGGTAGTAGAGGGCATTCTCTTTTCCCTCCTCGTCGTTCTGGGCAAGGAGCGCACCGAGTGACTCATCTAGCGCAGCAGTGTAGAGAATCAGCGGTTTATTTAGAATGGGAGCGGCCAGCACTGGAGGGTGAAATAAGCACTGTTTGATGCTTTCGAACGCTGCTTGACATTTGGCATCCCAGATAAAAGGAGCTCCTTTCTTCATGAGCTTTGAGAAGGGCCTACATCTTCCTGATAAATTTGAGATAAACCTCCGTATATAAGCGAGCTTGCCTTGAAATGATCTCAGCTGCGTCAGACTCTTTGGAGGGGGCATCTCCATGATGGCCTTTATCTTTGATGGGTCAACTTCGATCCCTGGATGCCGGACTATGAAGCCTAGGAATTTTCCCGATGACACGCCAAAAACGCATTTCAGGGGATTCATTTTCAGATCGTACTCCCTCAGCCTGGTGAGAACGGTCCTAAGATCTTGGATGTGATCGGCCTTAGCTTTAGTTTTGACGACCAGATCATCAACATAGCATTCGATGACTTTATGGATTAGGTCATCAAAGATATTGGTCATTGCCCTTTGATATGTAGCACCTGCGTTCTTCAGTCCGAATGGCATCACTTTGTAGCAGTATATTCCGATCGGGGTTCGAAATGCTGTGTGTTTCTCATCCTCAGGCGACATCTTGATCTGATTATATCCAGATGAGCCATCCATAAAGGTGAACAGTTCGTAATTTGAGGTGTCATCGACCATCATTTCCATGACTGGTAGCGGGAAGTCGTCTTTAGGACATGCCTTGTTGAGGTCCCTGAAATCGACACAAACACGGATCTGCCCATTTTTCTTCTTCACTGGGACTATGCATGCGATCCAGTACGCATATTTCACTTCCTTGATGAAGACGGCATCGATGAGCTTCTTAGTTTCCTCGATGACCTTTTCTTCTAGTTCCCTTCTCATTCTTCGAGGAGCTTATTTGACTGGTTTAGCATCAGGAGATATAACCAGTTTATGCACGACCACGTCAGGGGAAAGTCCAGGCATTTCTTTATACGTCCACACGAAGCAGTCGACGAACTCATGCAGCAGGGCGATTATCTGCGCTTTCATTTCCTCTGATAAGAGTGAGCTGATGTAGGTCGGCCTTGGATCATCGGGAGTTCCTAAGTAAATCTCGTCTAGTTCGTTGAAGGTTGCTTGTCCGCCATCTTTGAGCTCCTGAGGAGCTTCTTCTGGCTCTTCTATCTTATCATCATCATTTGATCTTTCGCTGGCTTCACCAACATGGATCATGTAGCACGCTTTGGAATCAGGTTGAATGAAGCTTATGCCCCGTCTATCTGGAATTCGTCCATCGATGAGTGCTCGGACCTGGGACGGACGCTATAGCCCTTCGTAAAACTTTGCTTCGGACTCCGTTTGATATAACCTGCATCCACACTTTTTAAAGTATTCCCGCATCGCGGGCGCATAGTATCTGGGATTGAGGACAGACCTTATGCCTCTTTCATATGGAAGGCACGCGACAGACAAATCGTCCGGGTGCACAACGGGGTTTGACCCATAAAACAGGATGCCTTTCTGTCCACTTTTCCTTCCGGGGACGTAGAAAGTTTTTAGCTGGTCCACGGTGGAGACTGACAATGCATCAAGGTCTTTGCACATCTTCTTCGGTACCCTTGTGACAGTTAGGGGCCCTTCTGCAATTTCGAAGGTCTCTCGTAGTTTCGCTTGTTACATGGGGGTCCAATCTGCACCGCTGTTGCACGACAGGTCCTCTTCCTCCGACTCTTCAGTGTCGCTGCCAAGATGAGGGTGGACTTTGCTGCTAGATGGGGCTTCAGTGACAGATTCATCCGTATCGCTATCGAAATAAGGGCGAGTTTTACGGAAGGACGGACTTCCAACGTCGGACTCATCAGTGTCACTACCGAAACACGGGCGCACTTGGGCGTTTTTGCTTTTGAAAGTGACAGCCGGCTCGGATTTACTTTTGAGTCTTAGTGCTGCTTTATCCTCAGTCAGTTGTGGCTCAGCATTTTGGTGGTTCATAAAGTACTGAGAATCTTCATATCGGACTTCATGCACACCGAACGGCTAGATGTCTCCGTCAATGTGTCTTTCTTCGCTATTTTTAGTATACTTCATGCATTGATGGAGAGTTGACGGGACGATGCCGTAATCATGGAGCCACGGCTGTCCCAAGAGAATCTTATAAGACGTGTTGGCGTCGATCACGTATATCTTAGCTTCAGTTTGCAGATCCCCAAATTTGATTGGTAGAGCTATGGACCCCAGAACTTGTTGGCAATTTTGGTTGAAGCCTTGAATGACAATCCTTTCCCTTGACAGGTGTCGGACGTCCATTGACAAACTCTTCAGCGACCGCAAGTTCATGATGTTCACTGAAGACCCCGGATCAATCAATCTGCGATTAATCCGATCTCCGTCACTTTACCCGGTCACGTAAAGCGGCCGATTATGCTCAGCCATTCCCAGTAGTAAGTCTTCATCCTTAAACGTGACTGCGGCGGCTTGCAAAGTGTACTGAGCTTCTTTCATATTAATTTCCGCAAAGCGAGCTTGATACCGCTCGGGGTTTTGTAGAGCGTGAATGAGAACATCTCTAAGCTCTTTAGATAGGACCAAGGCGTCATAGATGCTAAGGAGAGACGGAAGCTTTCGGAGGTGAGCCAAAACATTATAGTCTACTGAGGAAGGATTCGAATCTTCATGGGCGAGTTCTCTGCCATCTTCTTCATTAGCGACTTGTTTTTCTTTCCCTTTTGGGGCATTGCCCTGATTTGGTGGTAGAGCCCTGCCGCTTCTAAGCTGGATTTGGTTGGCCTTTGTGACGAGCTCCTCGTCCTCTTCGGGAAAACAGAGCTCCTCCTCAGAGTCGCTGCCAAGATGGATGGCGTAGCAGGTCACTACTGGGATCTCTTCATTGGAGTTTTCTTCTAACTCCTCCAGAATTTCAGCCGCTTGTATACGGAGGAACTCCTTCAATTAAATCAGAGTTCTTTCCTTCTGTTCATATTCTTCGAGAGAATCGATATATTTTTGAATGGTCGATCTCCCTGCAGACTCTTTTTCGCGCCAAGCTACACTTTTCTTCTTCTTGAGCTTTTTGGACTTTGAGCCTGATGGAGCCGCATTGGCAGCTGGCATGGTAGGCTTTTCTGCCCTTCCCATTCCGTCCTGGGCTCTTTACGAAGTAGCTTTATCATCTTCTTTGTCTTATTAGATATGTGCGTACTCCACGGAGGCTGCGGTGGGTCCGTTTCATCTCTCAGGGTAGCGGGTTCGGCTGTCTGTTCCCAGAAGGCTTCAGTTTTTGTCTGTATAAAGTTGGTGGTTGCAACTTGATTGTTCACCAACACACTTTTGGACAGCTCGATCTCTCCAGCCTTGTACTTCTTCTTGACTCAGTCCTTGAAAATATAGCAATCCTCGATCGCATGGCTCACTACTCGGAGGTACGGGCAATACAGGGGATTGTCGGTCATTTTTTTCTTCTTGGGGTCTTTTCGACTCCGGCAATTGTAGGCCGTTGTTCAAGGCGTCTTTAAAAATCTTGCGGACCTTATCCCTTCTGAAAGAGTAAACCTTGTTCTTTTTCTCCTCTAGGGAAGGCCCATCTCCTCCCAGCAATGGCTTTCGAGACCGGTTGGTTTTGGATTCGCCCGCCCTTCGTTTTTCTTCATTGTCAGACGCATTGAAGACATTGGTACTGCTGGAACTCCCGCTTCTATGGTTGTCGTCCCGCTTGCTTTTCCAAGTCTTGTCTCTCTGAGAGTCTGGAGGGGACTCTTGCTTTGAGCGTTCCAGCATTTGGACTTTCTTGGTTAGCTTCTGAAATGTCTTGAGGCCCGCTGTACACAAGAATGGGACCATCCAATTGCTGAGGTTCCTAATGAGAAGGCTGACGGACTGGTCCTGCTCCAGCGGCGGTTCACACTTGACCGTGAGATTACGCCATCGGGCGATAAAGTCGGTGTTTCTTTCATCCTTCCCCGGCATGGTCCTCACAAGGTCGGCAATGGAGATTTTATCACTGACACTCATGAACCTTTGCCAAAACAGAGACTCCATTTGGGCAAAGGTAACAACGGACCTGTCTGGTATGCTCGCGTACCAGTCGAAGGCGACACCGGTCAGGCTGTGGACAAACTGACGAAGAAGGAGCGCGTCATTGCCCCCTGTATTTCCGCACGAGGCTTTGAAGTGGGCGACGTGCTGATTTGCATTTCCCGTCCCGTCAAATCTTCCGAACTTTAGAATGACGTAGCCGCTCGGGAACTCGATCAGATCGTACTGTGCGGGATATGGCCACCCACTACTGCCAATTTCTTTCTGAGCTTCAGCTTCGGCCACAAATGTTTTAACTTTGCTGGTGACCAAATCCATTATCCGATCTTGTGTTAGCGGGATAGTGCTATCTGCGGCTAAGGCGTCCCCAGAAGCGGAATGTGGCCGGCTTTCGTGCGGCTCCACTAGTCTTAGACCCAAAGGAACAGGCATTGGCTGCTTCGGATTGTCATCACCCGGCTGATGAGTAGCGACTTGTGCTTGATTGGGAGGCGCTCGAGCAATTTGAGCCGTAAGCTGCATCACAACATTCGTTAGGTCATCAATTTTTGAATAGAGCTTGGCTATCTGTTTATCTTTGCTCTTGAGCTGTTTTCGAAGCTCTTGAAGCAGCTCTTGCTCCGCGGTCCTGGGGCGGAAAGTCGGCTCTTCCTCGCTGTCCGAGCTTGACTCTGCATGGACCGAGGGGTCTTTCTGCCTATCATCCTCATCGAGAGGGTTTTCTTCATCCAGCGGGGGCGGCTGTTCTTGGGAAGCGATAACCACATTCAAGCCAGATTGGGCTTGGGATGTGGTGGCCCCATCCTTGCTTTTGCTGCGAAAGTTGTCGCTGGGGTGCCCGCCCGCCATATAGACCGTATGGATAATATATTCAGCCCTCTTTTTATTATCAGCGGCTGGCCTGACCAGGTTCTTGAATGGTGTTGGCGCTTCTTTTCTGGGTTTGCCCCGCTGCTTTCGTGCTGCATAGAGCGCCTGATAGACTCTTGAAGAGACAGTGTCATACTTTTTCTGTTGGGGCCAGGACACGTCTCTTTGTAGCGACGTTTGGACCGCTGTCTTCTTGATTCTGGCGGTCATGGCATTTTTCTGAACCCACTTCAGAAGTTCGAAGGAATTGCTAATTTTTACTGCCGATTCAGCCGTCGTCCCGGGGCGACCCTGCCCTTGGAACCTCACAAGATTCCACCTGGCCGGAGTCCTGGCCCTCTTGTTGGCTCGATATCTGAGCCGCTTCTTCTTTAACTTCTCTGTTTTAAGCACTTGGCAGACTTCGGCCTTTCGGGAAGACGTTGTAGACCGATCGATAGAAAGGCCAGAGGAGACGCCCGATCGTGCATTTGATGGAGTCATCGCTTGAGCTCGTCCGCAACGTTTGATGTTGCCCTTTGTACCGGAAGCCTTGCCCCCAGCTGGAGCACCAGAGAGTCGTTCAGGCGCTGTCTTAAGTTTCGGTTGTGGCGCCTTAGCGATCACAACATTCGGCCTCCTGCACCTTGAGACCGGCTTGGCCACCTGTTTTGCCGGGATTTCTGCCAGATGAGCGCTTCTGGCAGGGTAGATGATGACGGAGCTAAACCGACGGGGTAGTTCCTCCGACTGTCGACTGAGGCTTACGGGGAGAACCACACGAGCATTGACCTTGACCACGTACGGGATCGGGGTCACGTTGGAAGCTGAATTCGTCTTGGGAGACATTGTCGTCGAAAGTTGACTGCTGCACGGAAAGAAAAGATCATTTCAGTATAGGCAATCGATATGTATATTGATTAAGTTCGCATGAACGTTTGACCCGAAATATGGGAGGAGAGATTGGTCCCACCGGGCGTGCCAGAATCTGTAGGGTGTTTTTCGTCATCCCATTGAGATGAGAATACACGTGCGCTTGTCAGGCGTATTACAGATTTCCCTGCCTAGGGTAAGCCGGGGTCTATTGATTGTGGGGATCCGAATCTCTGGCAGCCGCGGAATAAGCTGCCGTTAATTACCCCTCGCCTTTGGAGCGAGGAAACCTCCGATTGACGGGTTAAACTGGTCATGCGAACTCAATGTGCAGTGTACATGTGTTTCGTTTTGGAGGGGGCTTGGATATATCGGGAGCCACGCAGAGTTTTTATGGGGGTCCCGCTATCTGGATAGCGGGCTGGGGGTCAAGGGGGCTAGCAGCCCCCTTGCGGGGTGCGGGGCAGCGCCCACGCCTAAATTTTTTTAGGAGGGACAGTGTTGTGGAGTGTGTGTGTATCTATATATATACATGTATATGTAAATAAAAAAGGGAAAAAGCGCCCAAAGGACGCGTGGGGCCAGCGCCTTGAGCGCTGTGCGCTTAGGTGCTGTGCGTTTAGGCGCTAGCGCACCACGTGTCGGCACGTGGGCGCTTGGCACTTGAGTGCTGGGCGCTGGAGCGCTAGGCGCTCAAGTGCTAGCGCGCCATATGTCAGCACGCGGGCGCATGAGCGCTGGGTGCTTGAGCGCTCGGGCGCTAGCGTGCCACATGTCGGCATGTGGCCGTTGGGTGCTAGGCGATCGAGTGCTAGCATGCCACGTATCAGCACATGGGCGCTGGGCACTTGAGCGCTAGCACGCCACGTGTCGGCACGTGGGCGCTGGGCGCTCAAGCGCTAGCACGCCACGTTTCGGCACGTGGGCGCTGGGCGCTTGAGCGCAAGGCGCTCGGGCACTTGCGCGCCGGTGCGAAAGAGGGGATTTTTAGCCCCGGAAATGGGATTTAAAATCCCGAAAAAGGATTTAGGGTGGAGTTAAACTCCTAAGATGTTTTGGAGTTGATGAAAGGGGTTCTTCTTTGGAACCCTGGGTCTTCCCAATAATGGGGTTTTCGGAGATGGGCCTCCTTCTTCCTCCTCTGTTGGCAGGATCTTGAAGATCAAAAGATGTGAGATTTTAAAAATCTTTTCTTTTTGTGATTTGATGGAAGATCTGAGTTCTCCTTTGCGGGTTTTGTGGTGAAAAACTACTTAGTTTTTTTAAAAGGAAGAGTAAAACTCTTGATTTAATTCAAGAAAGAAGAAGGTTTTTAGAACCTTGATGAAGGAGAAAGATCTCAGATCTAGATTTGCTCTTTGGAGAGAGAAAAAGTTGTTGGGATATTTTCATTATCCTTGCCTTTATAGGCTATACACTTTACACATAGCCCCTTAGGCTTCACAAAATGGCATTTTGCCTAGCCCATGGCTCATGTGCCATTTCTTTTTGTAGGGTTCCTAGGCACCCTAATGAGGTCTCACAGGGCATCAACCATGCCATTTTCAAAATTTACGGTGCCGAGAAACCCTAAACTACGGATAGTTGGCTAGATGTCTAAGCGAAAAACAAACTAGTTAACACTTAACTAAAGTTTAAACGGAAATACAACCCTTGTAGATCCGGTGCTCCACCTCCATAGCTCCGCAATGAAGTCTCCTCGCTGTCCTCATGCAATTCCGGGCTCTAGTGTCGGCTTCATCGGAGAATAGGCGAGCTAGGTCGTCGATGTCCATGCCGAAGATGATCTGCGTCGAAGCATCGCTAGATCAAGCTCCAACTTCACCAAGTGATGAAACTTGTGAAGAAAACACACTATACTACTTGGCAAGAGGTAGAGGATGAAGAAATAGGAAGTGGGTAGATTTTAGAATTGGATTTCTCACTCTTTATCATCAATCACCATTGAAGACCTCAAGGTTTTCTTCTTGAGTTCAAGGAAGAAGAAGAAGAAATGATATGATAAGTTAATTAAAAAAGAAAAGAATAATCCATTCTTATCATAACATTAACCATGGTAATGTGTAGAGAATCAATCATGGTTAAAGGAATGGTTAGGGTCAAGCTAGAGACAAAATGGTCACTTAGTCAAAGTGTTCATGAAGCTTCATGAAAACAACAAATGAAAGCCACCATTTCATTTCATTTTCTTTTATTCATTTATCATAAATAAATGGATAATCAAATAAGATAAATGAATAACAAATAATAAACCCTAACCTATTCATTAACCAAGGTTTAATACTTTACACTTAACCAAAAAGCATGTATCATCAAACATGATACAAGCTAGTACACAAAATCATATCACATATATAATGCGCACATCCGAGTGAGAAAATCCTTCTTAAAGTGAACCAATACTAGTTAATGCAAAGTAATATATCAAATATATAATTATACATTAAATCATTAAATCAATACTTGATTTAACGATCCGGTCATATCGCATATAACCGACTAGTATCCTATGTATTGGCTTATCGAATCAACCTTTGATTCGATAACTAGGGTATATCGCATATAACCTAATCGATACATTCATCGCGAGAATGGAATACGGTATCACATACACGCATTATTCTCGGTCCCGCACATATCTCATATGCGCTCCTATTTCGTTTCGCTTGAGCCAGGAAACCTCTGTGTAGGACTCTAAAGACTCGTCAATACGCCGGCAGCAGGCGATGATCATATCAAACACCCACAAGCCGCAAGCGGTCTGCTAAACATAACGGCCACCCGGGTATTGAGCGATCAGAAGATCGACGAGCAAGCCCGCTCACACTCCAGTGAATCCAACCAGTAACACTACCGTACAGTCCGGTCTGATCGTCTGATATGTCGCATATCTTGCCTAGGGGTGGTAAACGTCAGACCCCAATAGCTCGATAAGTCGTGTCGATATGAGGTCTATAACTGTTCGAGAAACTACTGGTAACACTTACCAGTAAATCTCAGCAACCTTGGCCAGGGATTTCCTATTATAGCCAATCGAACACAGCGCAACATCAACCCCCTATACCGGGAGAGACGAATCCCCTCCTATCGCTCATTGCCTCCATGTGACTCGGGACTGTACCCAAAAACCACCGTTTTGCACGCCCTCTTGGACGTGGTAAGATGGAAATCAAAGCATAGTGGGAACCACACAAGACTCTATGACGATCTCGGGTCAACAGACTACTCTGTACCAGTGTCACCAGAGAACTGCCATCTGACGTGAGGTATAATACCATCTGGGAGTTCTCGGCGAGTCCGTCCAGTGTACCCAGTCTCCACTGAGCACCCGTATATCATCTCTGATGTCAAATACCAATGGATATGGGATCATCCATCGCCCATCTGTATGGGTCGAGAAGGTACACGCTAGTCTACTCTGGTATATCGATGCCCCGTCTCGATACACCCATGACTAGGGACTTTGAAGGATGTACTTATAGACTACCATGTCCCCACTAGTATGATCCGCATCATAGTCCAGGTAGTCAAGTACACATCCTAAGGGCTTTACCAACATGTAATAGAGAGACAATCTGTGTACACGTTAAGGTAAAGAGCAACCAGATAGCATACTATCATGTCGAGCAAGAAAGTCCTCCCTATATATGTCCCAGCATCCACTACAATATACATCTTATGTATAGTAATGGCCTCTAGGGCATACATATAACTAACAATCTCCCACTTGCACTAGGGCCATCTGTAGCAGTGGTTGTAGTATCTCATACTCAACCATCCCATAAAAATCTCTCTCTGGGAACAGGCCTTTGTGAGTGGATCCGCTGTGTTGTCCTCTGAGTCTACTCTCCTTGCCTCGATCACCCTGGAGATCAATCATCTCCATGATCAGGTGATACTACCTTAGAATAAGTCTGGATCACTGATGGGACCGGCGTTCCTTGGCACAAGACACAACTCCATTGTCTCACAATGGTAGGAACATAGTTCATCTTATGAACCATTATACATCCAAACAGCCTCTTTGGTAGCATCTTAAGTAGCGATGTATCCTGCCTTTATCGTCTAGTATGTCACGGTATCTAACTTGGAACTCTTCCAGCATACCGTCCCTTTACTGAGGTAAAGACAATGCCTGTGACTGACATTCAGTCGTCTTTATCACCCTGGAACCATTCCAGTGATTCTCCCCAGGGTCGATTGATACCGTCTCACTACAACTAGTGAGAATCCTAACATCCATTTAGATCTATCTCATAGATCCAAAATCCAGGATTTAGTAGGTATCATTTTGATCCTATTTCGAGAATCTTTGTGATAATCGGAGATTGATCGAGCGTAGCATAGGAAACTACTTCCCTATCAAGAGTATGTCATCCACGTACTCTACGAGGATCACCACCATACTCCCTACTACCTTTTTGTTTATACAAGGTTCATCTACCATTTTGATGATGTCAAACTCTTTGACTACTACATCAAAACAGATGTTCCAACTCCGCGATACCTGCTTTATCCTATAAAGTATCTTGTACACGTTTTTGCTGCTCCCATTGTCTACGAAGCCCTCTGGCTGTGTACTTATAGACGCACTCTTCTAAAACATCATTTAGAAAAGCAGTGATGGCACCCAACCGCCAGATATCGTAGTCATGGTATGCAGCCGTGGCAAGTAGGATCTGGATGGACTTAAGCATAGCTACTTGAAAAGAATTTCATCATTATCCACGCCTGGTCGATGACGAAAAGCTTTAACAAGTCTAGCTTTGAAAGTCTCAACTTTTCCATGTACACCAAGTAATCTTCTCAAGATATACTTGCTCCTGATGGGGATTTAACCCTTCAGATATAGCAACCAAAGTCCATACTTTGTTGGTGTATAAGGATTCCATCTCAGATCGCTAAGCATCCAGCCATTCTTACAGAGTCCCACTCCTGATGGCCAGCTCGAAACTAGTTGGGTCATCATCACATGATGCAATCCTCGCTCCCACTGTCATAGAGAAACCGAAGTATCTCTCAGGTGGGTGAGGAACCCTACTAGATCGGCAGAGAGGCTGGGGTTCGTTGGAATCTACTGAATGCTTTGGTTCTTTCAAATCATCAGCTGCAGTTTGTATAGCTGGAACCTTTCCAGTTGTACATAACAGACCTTGCCTCGAGCTTGTCCGGATTTTGCTTTTCAGACATAGGCTGGACAACCCCCAATCTTAACTAACTTAAGAGATGGGCTCTTCCCTTATCATATCAAATATGAAGTGGTAGGCAACTGATTTGATTTGAACCCTATTCAATAGGTATGCAACTTCTCAAGTGCATAGCTCCAATAAGGAAATAGGTAACTCAGTAGTACTCATCATAGAGCACACCTTATCATATAGGGTGTGATTGCTCCACCCCGATATACCATCGTGCTATGGTGTATTCGGAGGAGTAATGCTGAGAGAGAATCTCATTCTCTTTTTGAAAGGACCTGGAATTCCGTGCTCAAGTATTCTCCTCCTTGATCACTGTTGGGGTAAAAATTTACACCCCGGTTGACCGAGTTAAAGTCAAGGTCAACCCCCAAGCTAGGTGGGCCCAAGCCCAGGTCAAGCGGGCCCATGCCCAAGTCGAGCCCGCAGCCAGCCTCCCACATGCCAACAACAAAATCATGTAATAAATAATTTTTATGTAATTGTTTATGCATGAATGTATGCAAAATGGGCATAAAACCAATATTTTGTAAGCCCATGGCTTATGTGCAAAAAATGAAATGGCACATGAGCCATGGGATGGCAAAATGCCATTTTGTAAAGCCCAAGGGGCTATATGCAAAAATGTAAGCCTATAAAAGGCAAAATGATGATGAATAATAAAAAACACTTTTCATTCTCTCCAAAAAAAAATTAGATCTGAGATCTTTCTTCTTCTCCAAGGTTCTAAAACCTTCTCATTTCTTTTGAATTAAATCAAGAGTTTTACTCCTCCTTTTTTTAAACTAAATAGTTTTCCACCACAAAACCCACAAAGGGGAACTCAGATCTCCCATCAGATCTCAAAAAGGAGTGATTTTTAAAATCTCCTACTTCTTGATCTTCAAGATCCGGCCAAACAACAGGAGGAAGAAGAAGAACCCCCTTTATCAGCTTCAAAACATCATAGGAGTTTAACTCCATACATATATACATAATAAATACTTCATTTCTGAAGCACAGCTTCTGTTCTTAGGCTAAAAGCCTCTTGAGCCTCTCCTGCGCGCAGCGCAAGTGCGCAAGGCGCCCGCGTGCCGACACGTGGCGCGCGCTTGCGCACCTGCGCAAGTGCGCAAGGCGCCCGCGTGCCGACACGTGGCGCGCGCGCTTGCGCACCTGCGCGCTTGCGCAAGTACGCAAGTGCGCAAGGCGCCCGCGTGCCGACACATGGCGCGCGCGCTTGCGCACCTGCGCGTTTCGCAAGTGCGCAAGGCGCCCGCGTGCCGACACGTGGCGCGCGCGCTTGCGCACCTGCGCAAGTGCGCAAGGCGCCCGCGTGCCGACACGTGGCGCGCGCGCTTGCGCACCTGCGCGCAGCACCTAAGCGCACAGCGCCCTAGGCCCCACGCATCCCTTGGATGCCTTTTCCCCCCTCTTTTTATGTATATACATATATATATACATTTGTATACAAATGTACACATACACATACTCCGCAACATTCTCCCCCTCCAAAAAATTTTCGGGCCGGAGCGCTGCCCCGCACCCCGCAAGGGGGCTGCTAGCCCCCTTGACCCCCAGCCCGCTCTCCGGGTAGCGGGACCCCCGTAAAAAACTCTGCGTGGCTCCCGATATGTCCGAACCCCCCCTTTCAAAACACAACACACGTACACTGCACATTGAGTTCGCATGACCATTTTAACCCGTTAATCGGAGGTTCCCTCGCCCCAAAGGCGAGGGGTAATTAACGGCAGCTTAGTCCGCGGCTGCAGGAGATTCGGATCCCCACAATCATTAAACCCCAGCCTACCCCAGGCAGGGGGAATCTGTAGTACGCCTGACAACCGTGCGCGTATTCCCATCTCAATGGGGTGACGAAAAACACCCTACAATCACATCAAAGGACATAATACTTATACCCGTATTTTGGTTCTCTACTTCTAATTTATATTCTGTGAATATCTCAAAAGGTTCGGACTTGTGTTTCAACAGGAACATAGGTCTGAATCTCGAAAGATCATCAGAGAACGTAATGAAGTACAAAGAACCGATCTTGGCATGTGTAGACAGGGGACCTTATATACATCAATATGTATCATCCCAAGAGTTCACTAACTCTTTCTCTGTTTCCAATAAACAGAGCTGGTGTCATTATATCTTTGTGACATGACTGGCAAGTTTCACAAGATGTAGATTCAAACTGATTTAAATATGCATCTACATGTAACTTCAGCTAGTCGGGTCGCATTGATATGACCTAGTCTACAATGCCTCAAGAAGGATTCGTTCATTTCTGAACTCTTCCTCTTGTGTGTGTTCCGTATACTAATGAACTGTAGTTTGATTTAGAACATCAATGCTTTTAGATAACGTGCCTGAACCGATCAACTTTTGATATAGGAAATGTTCAAAACATTATCCAACAATACAAAATTTTATCACTTCTTTACTAATAAAGAGACTGATATGATTTTGTATATCAGGTTCGGTATCTAATAACATTCGTTCAGAATCAATGTATTACAATACAGGGTGACAGTGACCAACAGACTTGGCTGCAACACTTGCCCCGTTTTCGGCCTCATGAAACTTATCACCCGTTCTCAGTTCTTTGTAATGAACACACCCGAAGATGATGCATCAGCATGCACTCTCTTCGTTTGGACGGCACGGGAAATCTGGTATTCCCCAATTTCCTGCTCTGTCTTATAACAATTATAAGTTGGAGCGGGACCAACGGTCCCTAGCTCAGTATAACAAGCGGGTTCGGTCAATAATCCGTATTATTATCTTGATTAAGGCGTGATATGGTCACTACCTGGAGAGAGAGAAGAAAACACTCAGCGTGCGCTCTTGCAAGAATAGATTGGTTTTATTTTATCTAATCAGGATGGCTCCCACTGCTTTTTATCAAATCTTCCTTCAAACCCTAAAAGGAAAGACTAGCCGGGATTAATTACACACTACAAGTTCGCCAATCTTTCAGCCAGGCCAGTGTCGGTACTTAGAGGGAGGTCCCCCGTGCTTTCGCACGAACCTAATTACAGTAAACCTCATTTTTCCAGAGGTGTAACCTCGTTAACACCTTTCTAGACACCTACTTGATCGGCTAATTGTAATGTATAAAACTCTCCCAGGAGTAACTCTTACTCGCAGCGGGTATCGGGATCCAACTATCTCATAGAAGGTATGCAATCTCATTGCAAATTTCAACACTTGAAATTCCCGATAATATTTTGCCCCAAGCGATCTATGACCTTGACTGAGTCAACAAATCATAGACCACAAGTAAAGTTCAACCCGTCATTTCTCGATTTAATTAAACCCACCCGCACGACCCTTGACTGAGTCAACAAGGCCGCACGACTACCCTAATCCAATCGCATCATATGCTTTGCAGATAAGCACTAATCAGCTACCGCACACTACGCCTTGACTGAGTCAACAAACGCAGCACGAATACTAACTAGGACTTATCTGAAATGATGGAGGGCTACGACAGGTTTTTAAGAAAACCTTTTGCGTAATGAACTTTATATCGTTGTAGAATCAAATAATTTTAAAATGGAGTGTTTTTGAGGCTTTTCTAGTTTTGCTAAAGGGGTCACTCCCGGTGAAGGGATCGTCGGCCCTTTCCTCGTCGAATGAGGTGCGGGATATATCATATATATCACAGAGCAAAGCAAAAACTCTTAAAAGCAATCAAAAGACAAACCGAGTGTGTAGCATCTGCCAGTTATTGCTAAAGGAGTCACTCCCGGTGAAGGGATCTCGGTCCTTTCCTCATCGAATAAGGTGCAGGATATATCATATATACCGCTGTGCAAAGCAAGAACTGTAGCTACCTGTTTTATTTTGAAATTCGATTCTACAACATCTTAGGTTTCTTTTATTTTCATTAATCACATTAATGAAGTCCCATCATATGAATTACCTAAACATCACAGATAAATACGACGTACACTTATGCCATCCGCATTCGCCTCGATGTCCCCTCGTGCACCGTTAGGTTAGGTAACTAACGGCAGAGCGGGGCAGGGCTAGCGCGGGTGTAAAACATAAGTAACGTCTATATAATATATCATATATACTATATACTGTATCTATCACAGAACATCACATGATCACATCACAGATATCGCAGCAGAAGAAACATATGAAATATTGGATATACTAGGACGTCTGTGTTTTCAATACGAGCCAGTATAAAACACAGATTCCACGGTCGTGATGAATAGCCAAACCCACACCCCTAGACCCCTACGAGAGCGGCAAGCAACCCTACCAATTCTAGAGTTAGGAGACCCGGACTCGATTCCTCGAGTTGGTCTCCCACTGGACTCCAGAACCCGGTTACTTGTGCTCCCCTCCTTGGGTCTATCCTAGTGCGGAAAAGTAAATAATATACAAAGAGTGACATCTTCCGCAACCTGGAAGTGCCCCAATAAAAGAATATCACATACAAGTTTTTACATGAATGAAAATGAAAAACACTCATCTCACATAAAAACCCCCGGCTATTCAAACACGACGATCCAATATAACATATCCAGCAACACATAACATCACATGTCATCAACGTAAGTAAATACGCGTATCCCAATTGTCGTTGACATATAGCAACGAAACCGGCGATATCACATATTACACTTACGGTCACAGAAAAGAAAGTGTAAAACTACAACAGTTGGAATCCGCAACCTGCATAGACATCGCATGCCTAATCAAATGAATTCCTTAGACATCGCATGCCTAACAATTATAAACCCCGCATTTTAGTCTCATTATCGAAAACACTTTTCAATGTCAAGTCGGGTAATTCAACAAGATTCCCGACATCCTGATCGAATGCTCGTCGCAAACTTCAGTAGACGGCTACACCCCCGATACCGTCGACGAAGTGCACCAAGACGGAACACCGCTGCCGCGAGCACCCGGACGGATGCTTTCGGCGACGGGGTTCTCCTACAGTCACTTAGTCGGGGCTATGGGGTGAGGCTGTCTATTAAGTTTACCCGGCGAGTATCCGCGTACGCTACGTGATCGCGACGGACTTTTGATCACATCAAAATTCCGTGGCAACCGATCAAGTGAGACTAAACTGCTATGTTTATAACATTCATTCAGTTATCTCATAACTGTTGTGAATTCCAATTATTGTATCCCATTCCGGATAAATAGAAAATGTCAAACTTTCCGATCGAACAATCGAACACCCAAGTTTTCCCGAAACTGATCAACACATGAAACAAGTATAACAACATTCCGTTCGTGCCTCAGTACCAACGGTCCAGCCGTAGAAGGGTCAAGCCAACGCCTCACATGTGGCACGCCGTACTGCCCCAAACCCGAAGGTTCAAAGGGCAGTTCAAGACGGTCACATAATCGAGTTAAGGTTTGTTGTCTTCTAGAGGGACCATCGCGTTACTTGCACTACTTAGAACGTCGTTAAACTACGGAAAAATCCAACACTTGGAAATTTCCCGACAGGGGAAAAATTGGGTATTTATACCCGGTCGAACTTTTTAACATATTCAAAAAATTATCCGGAAAGCCGCACAGACAAAATTTGATACTTCGATCGAACATTCGAATCCCCAAAACAACCCTGAAAAATTCAACTCTTGAAAAAATATTAAAAATTCCCAGGAAAACCAGCACTATAAATTAGGAGTTACTATGTAAAATATATTAAATGAGGTGGCCGTACGGACGCGGAACCGCCGCACGAGGCTTGCTCGTGCCGCGGAACCGCGGCAGTTAGATGGAGTTAGGGCCACGAATTTTACAGTAACTCTTAAAATCACCTGCTGATTTTTCTGCATATTTTTAATATGGAAAAAACCAGATTTTTAAAAAATGGACAGAGAGCATGTTTGTGATCGGGTTTCGGGTTCGTTCGGACTTCAAATTCCGTCTGGACTTCACCTAAGGCTCTAGCTAGGCTCTGATACCACTGTAGGGTTCCTAGGCACCCTAATGAGGTCTCACAAGGCATCAACCATGCCATTTTCAAAATTTACGGTGCCGAGAAACCCTAAACTACGGATCGTTGGCTAGATGTCTAAGCGAAAAACAAACTAGTTAACACTTAACTAAAGTTTAAACGGAAATACAACCTTTGTAGATCCGGTGCTCCACCTCCATAGCTCCGCAATGAAGTCTCCTCGCTGTCCTCATGCAATTCCGGGCTCTAGTGTCGGCTTCATCGGAGAATAGGCGAGCTAGGTCGTCGATGTCCATGCCGAAGAAGATCTACGT
This sequence comes from Agapanthus africanus, assembly GCA_030015575.1. Lineage (NCBI taxonomy): Eukaryota > Viridiplantae > Streptophyta > Magnoliopsida > Asparagales > Amaryllidaceae > Agapanthus > Agapanthus africanus. The sequence goes on from CM057343.1 coordinate 445,295,391, forward strand.
CGAAGCATCGCTAGATCAAGCTCCAACTTCACCAAGTGATGAAACTTGTGAAGAAAACACACTATACTACTTGGCAAGAGGTAGAGGATGAAGAAATAGGAAGTGGGTAGACTTTAGAATTGGATTTCTCACTCTTTATCATCAATCACCATTGAAGACCTCAAGGTTTTCTTCTTGAGTTCAAGGAAGAAGAAGAAGAAATGATATGATAAGTTAATTAAAAAAGAAAAGAATAATCCATTCTTATCATAACATTAACCATGGTAATGTGTAGAGAATCAATCATGGTTAAAGGAATGGTTAGGGTCAAGCTAGAGACAAAATGGTCACTTAGTCAAAGTGTTCATGAAGCTTCATGAAAACAACAAATGAAAGCCACCATTTCATTTCATTTTCTTTTATTCATTTATCATAAATAAATGGATAATCAAATAAGATAAATGAATAACAAATAATAAACCCTAACCTATTCATTAACCAAGGTTTAATACTTTACACTTAACCAAAAAGCATGTATCATCAAACATGATACAAGCTAGTGCACAAAATCATATCACATATATAATGCGCACATCCGAGTGAGAAAATCCATCTTAAAGTGAACCAATACTAGTTAATGCAAAGTAATATATCAAAAATATAATTATACATTAAATCATTAAATCAACACTTGATTTAACGATCCGGTCATATCGCATATAACCGACTAGTATCCTATGTATCGGCTTATCGAATCAACCTTTGATTCGATAACTAGGGTATATCGCATATAACCTAATCGATACATTCATCGCGAGAATGGAATACGGTATCACATACACGCATTATTCTCGGTCCCGCACATATCTCATATGCGCTCCTATTTCGTTTCGCTTGAGCCAGGAAACCTCTGTGTAGGACTCTAAAGACTCGTCAATACGCCGGCAGCAGGCGATGATCATATCAAACACCCACAAGCCGCAAGCGGTCTGCTAAATGTAACGGCCACCCGGGTATTGAGCGATCAGAAGATCTACGAGCAAGCCCGCTCACACTCCAGTGAATCCAACCAGTAACACTACCGTACAGTCCGGTCTGATCGTCTGATATGTCGCATATCTTGCCTAGGGGTGGTAAACGTCAGACCCCAATAGCTCGATAAGTCGTGTGGATATGAGGTCTATAACTGTTCGAGAAACTACTGGTAACACTTACCAGTAAATCTCAGCAACCCTGGCCTGGGATTTCCTGTTATAGCCAATCGAACACAGCGCAACATCAACCCCCTATACCGGGAGAGACGAATCCCCTCCTATCGCTCATTGCCTCCATGTGACTCGGGACTGTACCCAAAAACCACCGTTTTGCACGCCCACTTGGACGTGGTAAGATGGAAATCAAAGCACAGTGGAAACCACACAAGACTCTATGACAATCTCGGGTCAACAGACTACTCTGTACCAGTGTCACCAGAGAACTGCCATCTGACGTGAGGTATAATACCATCTGGCAGTTCTCGGCGAGTCCGTCCAGTGTACCCTGTCTCCACTGAGCACCCGTATATCATCTCTGATGTCAAACACCAATGGATATGGAATCATCCATCGCCCATCTGTATGGGTCGAGAAGGTACACGCTAGTCTACTCTAGTATATCGATGCCCCGTCTCGATACACCCACGACTAGGGACTTTGAAGGATGTACTTATAGACTACCATGTCCCCACTAGAATGATCTGCATCATAGTCCAGGTAGTTAAGTACACATCCTAAGGGCTTTACCAACATGTAATAGAGAGACAATCTGTGTACACGTTAAGGTAAAGAGCAACCAGATAGCATACTATCATGTCGAGCAAGAAAGTCCTCCCTATATATGTCGCAGCATCCACTACAATATACATCCTATGTACAGTAATGGCCTCTAGGGCATACATATAACTAACACTTTTTGCACATAAGCCATGGGCTTTACAAAAGTTTGGCTTTATGCCCATTTTCTTACATTTATTCATAAAATAAAAATACAAGAAATACAACAAAATTATTTATTACAAAATTTTTATTTTGGCATGGGGGAGGCCGGCTGCTTCATGTTCGGACTCGACCCGGGCATAGGCCCACTTGATCTAGGCTTGGGCCCACTTGGCTTGGGGTTGACTTTGATTTTGACCCGGTCAACTAAGGTATAAATTTTTACGCCAACACCCGCATCTGCAGTTTTCTCGTCGTTGCCACCGCACTCCGTTCTCGTCGTCGCCACCGCCCTCGTTCTTCCTCATCGCCGATTGCACGCGTCGTCGACCACCGATCGAGCGTCTCTGTCATCTTCTCCACCGCCTACAGGTTAATAAATCTCCAATTAAACATAATTTTGATGATTTTAAGGCTAGGGTTCAGGGTTTGGGTACCAATGAGGGTTAGGGTTAGGGTTCGTTTGGGGTTGTAAGTCTATGTTACCCACCCCGGTGCTTAACGGGGAGGCGGAATAGGTAAAAATTAAAATTTTCTTAAATGAAACATAGACTAACCATGAAGGATCTTTGCTAAACAAAAGCTAACAAACTAATATGGAGTTTTAACTACTAGGTTAAATGGTTATACCTAGTTCTTGAACCCCTTCTCTTCTTGTTGTGGTCCTCCTAGTTGCTAGCTCCTTGGAGTGGTGTAGATGGCTCCTCCTCGTTTTCTTCTCTAGGTCCAAGAACGATTCACCCGAAGGCCTCTACCTTGAGCTTCTACCTCAACAATGAAGTAACTAGAGTGCTTGGCTTGCTACACTAAGAACCCTAGAGTGAGTAGAGAAGTATTTTGGTAGTTTAGTCTCAAAAGCTTTTGATTTTCAACACATGAAAGATTAAAGCTTTGAGGGAGGAAGAGGGAGAGCAAACCATGAGAGAGAAAGATAATGAGAGAATGAGAGAACAAAGCTCTCATATGAGAAATATATGATAATAATAATAATAATTAAGAAAATTGTGATGGTGAGTTGATTTGACCATTATCATTTCACAATTAATGCTAAGCACGCTTCAAAAAATATCTCATGCTCAACAAAAGAAAATATCTAAGTCAATGTGAGTCAACAAGTCAAATGGTCAACCCAACTCTAACCATGATACAATTATCCTTAATTAAAACTATTAATCATATTCCTCCTTCTCATTATGGTTTTAATCAAGTCAATGGTCAAAACCCTAATGGGGTGTCTCCCTCTCCGCCCATGTCAACTGTACATATATACTCGCATCTGTGTTTCATAGAAACACGAATACAATGAGACTAGACCAATCCCAAAACAAACACTAGGATCTGGTTTAAACCAAAGCCCACTTGTATCAACTGCCCGAACACCAAATGCGCACAAGTACGCATATATGAACGAACCCTGTCGCAAAACCATACGACCTCTATCTCTTTTCGCCCAAAGATGAACAACCCTCTGTGTGGGACTCTAAAGACTCAACACTACGCTGGCAGTGGGTTTAACCACAGGCCGCAAGCGGTACTAGCTGTATGTAACGGTCCCCAGGTAAACGCCGATAAGAAGACCGATGAGGTGAACCCATCCGAACTCCTACTGAGCCTGAATGTGACAATCTCTGTACAGTCCGGTCTGTTCGTCTAAGAGTATCGCATGTCGGGCCTAGGGGGCGGTAAACGTCAGACCGCTAATAGCGGTACAAGTCGTGTCGGAGTGTAGCCCAAAACACCCTGAGAAACTACTGGAAACACTACCAGTAAATCTCGCTTGCCCTGGCCAGGGACTTTGTGTAATGGCTCTACTAGACACAGCACGATATCAACCCCCAATACCGGGAGAGAAGATTCCTGTCTAACCGCCACTGCCTCCAAGTGCTTCAGGACTGCACCCAACTACTACCTATTTGCACGACTCAATAGAGCCGTGGTAGGATAGTAATCTTAGAGCAGTGGGAACACACTTGAGGCAAAGTGGTAGTGTCAAGTCAACGGACTAAGCTATACTCATGTCACCTAGGAACTGTTATCTGACGATAGGTATAATACCAACCAATAGTTCCCGACGAGTCCTGTCCAGTGTACTCATAACCTAATGAGGACCTGCATAGTATCTCCAGTACGATGTACTGATGGCTGTGGAACAGACCATCTCTCCAGCTGGGACGAGAAGCATACACACCAGTCTACTCCGGAGTATCGATGCCCTGTCTCGATAATCCTACGACTGGAGACCTGTATAAGGATGTGCTTGTAGACTACCCAACCCCCAAAAGTGTGACTTCCATCACAACGCTGGTAGTCAAGCAAAGATCCTAAGGACTCTATCAATATGTATTAGCGATATATCAAAAGAAACATATACACATATTAAGATAGATACAAACCAAGTAGCATACTACCATATTGAGCAAGACTGTTATAAATCTGTGTATATATCCCAAGCTTCCAAAATGTAATATACAAACTGGTACTATACAATAATGGCCTCTAGGGTATATCACACTAACAGGGGTTTGGTGTTGGGGTTGGGGTTCGGCTGGGGTTGGGGTTAGGGTTAGGGTTAGGGTTGGGATTCGGCTGGGGCTGGGGCTGGGGCTGGGGTTGGGGTTAGGGTTCAGCTGGGGCTGGGGTTGGGGATAATGAAACCCCACTCCAACCTGTCAAAAGCTTTTTCCATATCCAATTTGAAGAGGATATTATGACATCTTGTTTTTCTGTTAATATCCTGAGCAAGTTCCTGTGCTAAAACTATATTTTCTGCAGTACTTTTATCTTTTGTGAATGCTCCTTGATTCTGAGAAATGATTTTTAGCAATAGAGTAGTTAGTTTGTCTGATCGAAGCTTCGAGAAAATTTTGTATAGAAAAGTACAAAGGTTTATAGGCCTATAATCGATGATGGAGCGACAGTTTGCCTTTTTAGGAATAAGACAAATGAGAGTAGAATTGATAACCTTGGGCACCTCTTTATGTTTGAAAAAATAATTCCTAGCTTCCAAAAGATCTTCAGTAATAATCTGCCATGCAGCCAAATAGAACTTGTCAGAGAACCCATCAGGACCAGGAGCACTATTTGGATCCATATTCTTAATACAACTGTGTAGCTCTTCAGTAAAAGGAATATCATTAAGTATTTTATTTTCAACATCTGAAATCATATTAGAAATGATATGTCTGCAATCAAATTCTGCATTTATATTTTGTGAAGTAAAAGCTTTTTCAAAATGAGAAGCTGTCATATGAACAATCTGTTTATGCTCCTCAAAACAAATGCATTCTACATTTTGCAACTTTGTAATTCTGTTTTGATATCTTCTGACATTAACCCAACAATGAAAGAATTTGGTATTTTTATCACCATCTGAAATCTATTTTATCCTTGATTTATGTCTCCAAAAAAATTGAGGAAGGTTGTGTTTGTTATATCAAAATCCTTTTCGTTGAACCCAACAGGTGAAAGTTTAGAGTTGTTATAGATAGCTCTTACATGTTGTTTAATGCATGTACCATTGTTAAGAGAGTGCAAGGTGGAGAACAATAATTTGTTTCAACGACACGTTTTTCAAGTAAAAACCAATATATGATACTCGATGATAATATGAAACTTTCATATTCTCGTTGATACTCATATACGAAACTTAAAGCGCCACTTAGTCCCCGTCTATCGGTTAACATACGTTCGATGTTCGTCGTGACATAGAACTATACGAAGGTTGTTAAATATCAGACGGTATACCTCGATACTAACAACCGTCGTGTAGTCTATGTGATGAGAAGATTCAATCGTATGATAACCGATAGATTTGTCCCGTGTGGATAAGTTAGGAATGTATAAAGCAAACACCTTCATTCACTTGTGTTTTCATCCGTTTCGAGATATTTTGTCGGTACTTTTCCGCTGGTTCTCCATGTACAAAGATAGATTTAGATGTTCATTTCAACGTTGTTTCACAGTTTTGAAATGATTATCTATTCTATTACAGTGTACTCGGAGAACAGCAGGGAGGTGCTGCCGAAATTTACTCAAAACGGTTGAAAGCACAAGCGAATGGGTGTTCGCTCTATACATTCTTAATGGGATAGAAGCCTTACCCCCGACAGCCGAAACACACACATACAACAAGAATACACAACAAACGCATCATTAGAGAGTGATTCAAGATGTTCAAGTTAAAACCAATATATGATACTCGATGATAATATGAAACTTTCATATTCTTTTCGATACTCATAAATGAAACTCAAAGCGCCACTTAGTCCCCGTCTATCGGTTAACATACGTTCGATGTTCGTCGTGACATGGAACTATACGAAGGTTGTTAAATATTGGACGGGATAGCTCGATACTAACAACCGTCGTGTAGTCTATGTGACGAGAAGATTCAATCGTATGATAACCGATAGATTTGTGGACAAGTTAGGAATGTATAAAGCAAACACCTTCATTCACTTGTGTTTTCATCTGTTTCGAGATATTTCGTCGGTACTTTTCCGCTGGTTCTCCATGTACAAAGATATATTAGATGTTCATTTCAACGTTGTTTCACAGCTTTGAAATGATTATTTATTCTATTACAGTGTACTCGGAGAATAGCGGGGAGGTGTTGCCGAAATTTACTCGAAACGGTTGAAAGCACAAGCTAATGGGTGTTCGCTCTATACATTCTTAATGAGATAGAATCCTTACCCCCGACAGCCGAAACACACACATACAACAAGAATACACAACAAACGCATCATTAGAGAGTGATTCAAGATGTTCAAGTTAAAACCAATATATGATACCCGATGATAATATGAAACTTTCATATTCTCGTCGATACTTATATATGAAACTCAAAGCGCCACTTAGTCCCTGTATATCGGTTAACATACGTTCGATGTTCGTTGTGATATAGAACTATACAAAGGTTGTTAAATATCGGACAGTATAGCTCGATACTAACAACCGTCATGTAGTCTATGTGACGAGAAGATTGAATCGTATGATAACCGATAGATTTGTCCCGTGTGGACAAGTTAGGAATGTATAAAGAAAACTCCTTCATTCACTTGTGTTTTCATCCGTTTCGAGATATTTCGTCGGTACTTTTCCCCTGGTTCTCCGTGTATAAAGATAGATTAGATGTTCATTTCAACTTTGTTTCACAGCTTTGAAATGATTATCTATTCTATTACAGTGTACTCGGAGAACAGCGGGGAGGTGCTGCCGAAATTTACTCGAAACGGTTGAAAGCATAAGCGAATGGGTGTTCGCTCTATACATTCTTAATGGGATAGAAGCCTTACCCCCGACAGCCGAAACACACACATACAACAAGAATACACAACAAACGTATCATTAGAGAGTGATTCAAGATGTTCAAGTTAAAACCAATATATGATACTCGATGATAATATGAAACTTTCATATTCTCATACATGAGTATACTCAAATCTAACTTTGATTATCGATAATTTATTCTTTTCAACGACAAACGCACACACAAAGCATATACACGGATTTTCTCCTTTGTCAGTAACCATCCCGTTCTTAGATTTCTCAATATAGTCATCATAACCTACAATATATATGTTATACAGTCTAACATGGCCCATGAGTACGTCAGAGTTAAGGACTGGATGTATGTGGATTGGCAACAACGTATGCAACCTAAGTTTGTCGCAGGAGTTGCTTCTTTTATTGAATTTGCACGCGCACATAATATGATCATGATAGAGAAGATTCTCTGCCCATGCGATAGATGTAGGAATAAGTACTGGCAGAAGGTAGAATTGGCAAAGCTTCATATAATAAAATATGGTTTTACTAGATTTTATACAACCTGGCTGTATCACGGGGAAGGAGAAGAACGCAGTAATGCGGCAGAAGAAGAGGAGAAGACGATAATGCGGCAGGAGAAGGAGAAGACAGTAATGCAGCAGAAGAAGAAGAAGGTAATTTCTTTCCATCAGAAGAAATGGAGGATATGGTAGAGGCTGCCCTAGGTGAATCTATTCATACCAAAAGTGACATTCCTTCCGGTCAAGGAGTGCGTGCGGATAAATATGAAAATTTCATGAATGATGCTAGAAAACCAATTTATGAGAATGCAAAGTATTCCACCCTCTCCTGGTTCGTCCAACTTTTCCAGATTAAGTGCCTAAATAGATGGAGCAACAAGTCATTCATAATGCTTCTTTCGTTCTTGAAAGATTCTATGCCCCCGGGAAATAACGTGCCCGACAGCTGGTACGGAGCCCAGAAGATGATGTCTGATTTGGGTCTGAAGTGTGAGAAAATTCAAGTATGTCCTAAAAATTGCGTGTTGTAGCGGAAAGAGAATTCAGATTTGAAAGAGTGTCCAACATGCGGAGAGGCAATCTTGGGATATATTTGTCGTAAAATTTGTTTTGTTAGATCCATGATTCGGACTTGTCTGCATCATTAGAGAGTGATTCAAGATGTTTAGCTCAATTTCCTAATATGGAGGTTGCATATTATAAAAGATTCGGTGTCCTTGGATACAAATTCAAAGTTAAGGACATAGAAACATCTAGAACCATTCAGAATAGTGGGATTGCGACGGTAGGATCAGATGGTGTGATTTATTATGGATACTTAAATTGTATACTCGGCATCCACTATCCCGGACGATCAGAACCCTTTTATATATTTCAGTGTACTTGGTACGATACGCGAACCGATAGGGATAAGTGGAGAAGCAATTTTGGGACTTGGAAAGATGAATATGGAATGACATGTATGAACACACTTCGATTTTACGGTCAGGAAGATCCGTTTATCTTTCCGAACCAAGCGTTCCAAGTATATTACTCATAGTGTTTGAAGCATCCGGGATGGAGTGTCGTATGTCGTTGGAAACCCAGGGATGTCTACGATGTCCCAGAATTCGAGGACAGCGATGGGGATGAAGAAGAGAGAAGACTTAGAGTGTTCCGACCGTCTATTTCGTAAGACATTTTGTCTTCGGCTGATCATGAAGTTACGTGGGTTATAAATGATATCGATGATGAAATCCAAGTAGATATGTCTAATGCGCCCACGAAACGAAAAAGGTTATCAGTAATGTTATATTATTACTTCACATTTTACGATCTATACATATATAGTCAATACTTGTAATGATTGTCTAATGTGTCCATGAACCGTTTTATCTAGATTTGATGACGATGACGGGAGCAGCGAGGGGTGGCAGAAGCTCCAGCCGCGGCACCGGTAGAGGTAGAGGTAGAGGCAGAGCGGGTCTGACGCCCGGAAAGCTACGTAGGGAGCTTCAGAGGGCTGGTCTTGCACCCCGATCGGAGACCCCTTCGGATGCCTCCTTCCGTGTGGACTTTGCCACACCTCCAGGTATATTGCACGCATATTCATTTTGAATGTAATATTATATATATACATTTATGTTCATGTCTAAATTACTTATATTGTCAATATTTGATTGTTTAGCTATTAGTGATGCGTCCACATCAGGGACAGAGGCCACTCCCGCATCTCCTGGTATGTTTATATATCATATAGTGCCTGTATATTGATTTAGAATGCTATATCATAAATATACATACATTCTTTATGCTCTTACGTACATACATCAGGGACAGAGGCCACCCCCGCACCTCCAGGTATGTTTATATATCATATACCTGCGGGTATGTTTATATATCCTATAGTGTATACATGTTGATTTAGAATGTTATATTATTGATATACGCATTCTTTTTGCAATTACTTATATAGATGATACTTGATTGTCTAATTATAGGTGGTGCGTCCTCGTCTGGTGCAAGGGCCACTCCCGTCACTTCCATACCCTCCGCTCAGTCCGCAGGTTTGTATGAATAAATATAAAATATTTATTTATTTTACATATCCTTTAAGAATAAAAATGAACTTCATGTAATTTTATCGATGTTTATTTTTTAGTTGGAGATGCGTCCACATCCGGGTCACCGGCTATTTCTCACCGGAGGAACTATCGTCCCGCTCGTTTTGCTGCCCGGGCCCAGTCTCATGCTTTAGTCGCCAGAGGTATATATCACACTTCAATTTTCATTAAACCTTGATTTCTTAATACCATTTTGTTTTAATATTGATTGTCTTGATATTTCTTATAGACGCAGGGCCTCCCCATCTCGAGAGGGGGACTCGAGGCCCGAATCAGTCCAACAGGCTGAGGCCCGACAAAGCTAGGGGAGGCAGCATTCCCCCTCTTTTTTACCCCTGATTATCGCTATACCGGCGATCATGTAGAGAGCTTCGGCCAGTATATGGGGGATGAGAGCCGGGTCGTGAAGAACTATCCACTTCACGTTGAGTGGGGCAACCAGCACCGACGCTCATTCGCCCGCTTCTGGGATCAGGCTCGGGTATTAATATATATTTTCATTTGATTTATCAAATATATTTATTATTAACACTTGAAATCTAATAACAATGTTTTTTTTGTATTTTTAGTTGGATTACAATTTTCAGCCTGTACCCGACCCTGATCACCCTGGGAGGGTGCTCGATCTTCACGCTCTGTACAATAGCCTAATGAAGAATATGCTGACGAAGGTCCGGTACAACAGGAATGAGCTTAAGATCGACTGCTATTCCCTGTGGATGGCGACCCCCGAGGCAGAGAGAGCGGCCCTCCTATCTACTCCAGCCTTTGCGAGAGTCGACGTAGATACATGGCCTCTATTGTGCTAATATTTCGACTCTCATCGCAAACATGTATGTATTTTAAATGTAATTCATTGTTTAGTATATAATTTATTTTTTTGTGTTTCTTAATTAGAAAACTAAATCTGAATATGTTGTGCAGAAACAAGCCAATCAAAATAAAGACAATAGGAAGTCGGCGAAGAGGGGTCGCCCCACTTATACAGGTGGCTCGAGGAATATTACTCGTGTCATGGAGTTATCGGTAAATTACAATAGACCGGCCTTTGTGATATAATGTAATATTAAGAGTTATTTTCTAATATATCTAATATTAAGAGTTATTTTCTAATATTGCAGAGAGTTCATACCCCGGCACAGGGTGGTACACCGAGCGTGCTGTCCGCGTTTCTTGCCGTCCACGGCACCTCGACAGATCCCGCCACGAGCGAGCTTCGATACCCCGACACCGCTACCCAGGAGTATTGCGTAAGTGTTGATATTTATTCAACCCTTATTTGAAATTTTTGTTTTGAAAGGTTCAAATTTAAATGATATACTTATATTTTACTGGTTAATGTGGGTGTAGGAGCTGGTGGTTGAGCAGGCGGAGGCATCGGGGATTGATTTTACCGGACAGAACGAGCCGATGCTGCTGACCCAGTCCTAAACGCCGCACACGGAGGGCACCACGAAGGTTGGGAGAGAGGCCAGGGACTGGGTCCTAGCAGGGCCCATATGAGGTTGGACTCCACTCCGGCGGTTACTTCCTCCGTCTCCAGTGAGCGACGTTTCCAGTAAGAACTGGACACCTTGAAGGCCACCGTTCAGGAGTTGAAGGAGATGTTGGTATGTATACTACTTGATAGTAAAATATTATGTCATATTATAGATAGCAACATATCCAATATTAGTACGTAGCCTGAGCTTATTTGGTTGTAGACTTAGCTTTGATCAATCATACGTACATATCTAATTAAATAAACTACGGTTTTCCAAACTAGATACCCAAACGAGGCCTAAGTCCCTAAGTATACATAGATTGGGGCTTTGCAATAACTTGATAATGATATGAATTCGACTAATACATAGTTCTTACTCAATCATTACACATAAAATTGAACAGACACGACAAGGTACATCGGCCGAGCCACCACATGCATCTTCTTCGGCTGCGGCTGTGCAAGCCACTAGCTCGGCTGCGGTTCTGCAGACAACTGCTATAGCTCCACTGCCCGCTCAGACTCCCGCAGCTGCGGCTCCGCAAGCCACTACCTTGACGGCGGTTGCGCAGACCACTCCTACAGCTCCACAGCCCGCTCAGACTCCTGCACACTCCGCATTGCTCGAGATATTGACTCGGGGTATATCCGAGGAGCAGGCGTGCCGGATTATGGCGTTTATCAGAGGTGGAGCTGGACCGAGCTAGGGTAGCTTTTTGATTCTTATATTTTAAACATGTATTTATTTATATGATAAATATTGTATATATTTTGGACGATATTGATATTGGTGGTGATTGCGTGTTTATATTGATATCGTATTCTGCCTCTTGATTTCTTTTGTATATTATGCGTAAGATGTGATTATGAATACTGCGGTATATATTCTGTGTGTTGATTAATTTTATATATGATGTATATATTATTGTGCACAGGGCAAGAAAAAAATAGGCATCCCTTTTTTAAAAAAAAAACTTGATAATATGTACCTACGAATTAATCCGTAGGGCCCAACATTGCCCTTACAGATTAATCCGTAGGGTCCTACTTGCCCCTACTGATTTATCCGTAGGGGCAAAATATCAGGATACCTGATATTTTGCCCCTATGATCTCAGTAAAGAGGGTTATACTTGTTCCTATGGCTTTGACCGTAGGGACTTACATATGCCCCTATATAGGTATCCGTAGGGACAAAATATTAGGATACCTGATATTTTGCCCCTACACTTCTGGACCTACGCATGTATCCTTAGGGGCATACATTTGGCCATACGGACAACTCCGTAGGGACAACTATTTTATTTTATAAACCGATAAATTAAATAACTTTTTTGTCCCTACAGACTAATCCGTAGGGACATCAGGACCTACGGATCACGCCGTAGGGGCAAGTATTTAACCGTAGGGGCATGTTCAAGACTAAGACTTGCACCTACGGCGTTTGCATCTACAGGGTAATTTCTTGCCCCTATGGATATATCCGTAGGGGCAGTGATTTGCTCTTACGGATAAATTCGTAGGGGTAACCCCTATTTGTAGTACTGGAAGTGTGTGGACTTGTGACTCGCACTTGTGGGTCACTAATCCACTCACTTGATTTTAAAAGTTTATGAAGAGAAAAGAGAAAAAGAGATGAGAGTTATTTTTTTTATGGTTAGCCATTTCTCATTCTCATCTTCTTCTCTACTTCTTCTCACTTGAGTTTTGTAAAGTGAAAAAGAAAGAGAGCAATCTTGATAGACTTAGCACTACATCCCTTACTATCAAATCCTAGCAAGTCTTGATCATTAGTTGCTTCATTAGTTTACTTGTTGAAGTTAGAGCTTGAGCCGATATCCTCGGGTAGATCATCTTTGACGTAGGAAGAGCGTTTTGCAAGCTTGATCAAGAAGTCCTCGGAACTCAAGAAGATGACCATTCAAGACCCGAAGGACACATCTTCAAAGGTTGTAGTTCTTAACAAAGAAGAATAGCTCTCTTGGTTTTACCATTTTAGTGTTTGGATACGATTTCTAGGATTTTAGTTTCTAGTAATCGCTTTAAATTTAAGTTTTTTGATTCCACAAAGGCCGTAGTTATAGCGGCATGAGCACTAGCAACTTACACTTCTGTGATTCTCCTTACTTCTTTCCCTATTTGTTAGCATTGCATTGCTATATCGTTGTGATTCAGAAACTGGCCCTTGTCCGTTTCTTATTTCAGTCACTATGCCGCCAGGGACAGTATGAACCGAGAGGGTTGTGGTTAGGGATGAGGTTAGGGCAGGCTCGTCTGAGACGAAGACTGACCAGGACGGAACTCCGATGACTCAGAAACAAGTTGATCTTTCTTCTTCGGATAATATTTCTTATTTGGAGGCGAGTGTTCAGGATCTACATCGTTTGATTGGGCCATTAGCTGGGACTATTCAGACCCAGAGATCCATCGTTGTGCAGCCAGCTCCAGAGATTTTAGTATAGCCCGATGCTCAGGGATCAGTTGTGTTGGATATAATGCCCTCAAGGTAATTATTGTAATTGCAGGTAGGCGATTATGATAATTGAACAAGGACCTATACAGGTAGAACAGTCTTACTCGAGATGATAGTATGCTATCTGGTTTGTCTTTATCAATGATATGTATACGTTTTACTTGTTATTACGTGTCTCCAATACATAATGATAAAGCATATAGGATTTTTGCTTGACTACTAGTATTATGATGGCGATCATATACGGGCGAGCTGGGTAGTCCATGAGCACATCTTTAAATGACCCTAGCCGTGAGAGTATATAGACTGGGCATCGATATTCCGAAGTAGACTAGTGTTTACGTTTCGAGACCCCGATAAGGGATGGTAGCCATTCTCACAAACCGTTGGTGTTGTGTCACCTAATATATTATACATGTGCTCATTGGAAGTGAGTACACTAGATGGACTCGCCAAGAACTTCTAGATGTATTTTATCTACCGTCAGATGGAAGTACTCTGGTGGCATGAGTACATGTTAGTCTTTTGACCTGAGATCGTCATTTGTCTCGTGTAAGTTCCCACTGTACTTAGATTACTACCCTACCACGGATCTAGAGGAGTCGTGAAAACAAGTTTTAGTTAGGTACAGTTCCGAGCCACATGGAGGCAGTGAGCGATTGTCGGGGATTCTTCTCTCATAATATTAGGAGTCGATGTCACGCTATATTCGGTTATTCATCACCCTAAATCTGTGACTATGGTGGATGGGATTTACTTATATGAGTTCATTAGTTTCTCGGTTGGTGATGAGCTTGACATCGACATGACTTATCGGGTTATTAGGGGTCTAACATTTTCCACCCTCTAGACCCAGTATGCGATACTCTTAGACGAAAATACCGTGTTGTACGGAGATTGTCTCTTTCAGGCTCAGTATGGTATGGACGGACTTGATTGTCGACCTCCCTTTAGAAATATACTTGGGTAGCCGTTACGTACAGCTATTGCCACTGACGTGTTTGTGGTTATGGATTTATCAAGTAATCACTGCCAGCGTATTGTCGAGTCTTTAGAGTCCCACAGAGAGGGATTTCCTGGTTCAGAAGATATAGTATAGATGACGTATGTTGGTACATATAGGTGTCCAATTAAATATGTGTACAGCCTATACTGACTTTAATCAGACGGTTGATAATACTAGCGGCTTAGGATTAAGTTGGATTATTAAATTAGGTGTTGATTTAATAATTTATATATGTATTTTCAATATATATATTCTAGTATTAATGTTCACTATTCATTTTCTCTTTATTGGCTATTCGTATTTTTATACGGATATGCGTATATGTATTTCGATACGTATACCAGGTTGTATTCCGTATTTCTACGGAATATCTTCTAGAAGATGGACATCTCATTATATGATTTTCTTTTGGAAAATCATTTGCAAATGAGGTTGAGTGTGAGGTGGCATTGAGCATAGTTGTAGACATATAGAGATGGATAGGCTTCATTACTTTATTATAAAATGTTGTAAGATTTTTTTTGTATGGTTGAAAATTATGAAGCCATTCTTTTCTACATTCTATCATTCATTCATTCTCTTCATGAAAACACATAGCTCATTCTTATGATGGCTACCTCCCCATTCTTCTTAAGTTGCTCTCTTGAGCTTCAAATTAGAAAGAAAAAGATATTAGAAAATTCCTACATCCCCACTCTCCATTCCTAGCGAGCTTAGAGCGTCAGTTGCTTCAGTAGGTAAAGCCGGAGCTTGGATCAGTTTTCTCGGGTGGATCATCTTCAGCAAAGGCGGTTGCCATTCAAACTTGTTCTCGACGGCCTACGAAGAGTTTGGAGGGGTCTTCCACGATTGGGTGGACACGCGTTAAAGGTTGTACTCCTTAAACCTTGTATGCTAGTTCGCTAGTTTTTGTGTTTGGAAAGATCACTAGGGATTTGGTTCTATTGCCCTCTTGTAATCTTTTGTTTTTTAGTTTTGCATCGGCCGCGGATGCAACGGAGAGGGCACTAGGAACTTTCAATGGTATCAGAGCCTCCTAAACACCCTAAACTAGCTAGTTACGACATTAGAACTCGCGGTTTTTCTGACGTTAAAAACTGTCGAAAAAACAGTCCTGAAATTCTGAGTTTTGAGATGTTTGCACACCCCGCGAGCTCACGGTTTGGACCGAGAAGCCGTGAGGTGATGCGTGGGCACCCCGGGATGAACCCGGGGGGACCAAAGGGCTGGGCCCACTTCCTAAGACCACCACGAGGTGGTCTTAAGGGTGGGGACCCGAGACTACCCTCGGGTCTGCCATACCCCCTGGGCCACCTTATGGTGGCCTCGAGGATGCATACCCCCTAGGCCCCCAATTGGTCTTTAATTTTGTGCTTGAACTTCACGTGAAGGTTCGGGCGTGTTTCATTTTGATTCGGACTTCCGAATTGGCTCAAAACCTTGGTTTTTTGGATGTCTAGTACACAAGATTTTCGGATTTTGGAAAATTTGGGATATGCTATTTGTGTGTGGAATTATAATGTCGTGACTTTGTTTACATGTGGATATGTATTGTTGAATGTTGTCTAATTGCAAAATGCTCAATTAGACGGAATTGCACATTTGCTTCTGTTACTTGTTTCTATGGATATATATATATATATATATATATATATATATATATATATATATATATCTTGTTTATGGCTTAGACGGATTGTCGTGTTGGATAACCCCTCATACGATTTGGTTGTACAGTTTTGATTTGCATTGTTGTATTCATTTGTTCAGAATGAGCTCCAACATGTGGCCGTCGTTTCCGTATTATGTATATTCTTTTATTGAGGCTCAGTCAGGATGCAGTCGATATCATCGTTGTATATATTTCTTTTCCGTACCAGGATTAACCCAGGAGAAGTACTCGAGTAGTCGGGTTCTAGAGTGCTGCTGGTAGCTATTTCATGGAGTTGTGACCAGACCTCCTCACTCTAGAATTGGCGGGTTGCTCACGGCACTTGTAGACCTTCGCCAAGGTCATAAGTCACTTGGGGAAAAACCATATCTGGAGTTTCAAATATAAAAAAAACATGCCAAATTTGCACATACCTTCTGAAGTGTGGTAATTTTGGTCGGCTTCTGTCAAAGCTATCACACAATGATAGTTTGGTCCCGATTCCCACTGATGTGTAGGTATTACTCCTCGGGAGATTTTCACTTCACAATTAGCTAACCTATTAGGTGTAATGAAAGTGTTAGCGAGGTTATGTATCTACGGAAACAAGGTTATTTAATTGGGTCCGTGTGAAAGCAAGAGAGACCTCCCTGGAGTACGAACACTGGCTTGGCTAAACGGTTAGCGAACTTGTAAAGTGTATATGATCCCGACTAGTTCTCCTTTTAGGGTTTGAAGGAGAATTCGAGGAAACGGTGGGAGCCATCCAGATTAGATAAAGTGATTAACTAATCTAATTTTGATAGAGTCCACGCTTAGTGTTTCTTCTCTCTCTTTCTTGTTACAGCGACCCATGACTTGCCTTAAACTAAAACTCATTAACAAAGTTAATCGAATCTTCTTACACACTTTGGTTTTGGATTGTTATGATTCACGACAAAGTTGTATATCTCCCTGCTACTCCTACTTTCCCTTTGCTTTTCTCCAAAACACTCTGTATCGCTACAATGATCCTTATTGCTTGGAACGACCTTTATATAGTTATATACGAACTCGAAGAAGTTACTTCAGTCGAGAATGGCCACTGATTCTGAAGAGTTTAGATTGTATTATACGAGCTCCTTGTATTAGGAGAGTACACCTATTACGCTTATTGGATAGTCTTCTTCCAAATCATAGGCTGGTGTCGAAAGGTAGGGAAGGAAGAAAACCAATTAGCCTATATACAATGTAGAGAAGGTAAGATGTGTTTGCTATAGTGACCTAAAGTCAATTATTGAATCGCAGGAACACGATTGTGATGATTGAGGAAGGACCTATACCGGTAGAACGGTCTTACTCGAGATGATAATATGCCATCTTGTTTGTCTTTATCATTATGTACAGCATTAGGTGGCATTACAGATCACTATTACATGTTGATAGAGCCCATAGGATTCTTGCTTGACTACCAGCATTATAATGGCGATCATATACGTGGGAGCTCGGTGGTCTATAAGCACATCCTTAAACGTCCCTAGTCATGGGAGTAATGAGACTGGGCATCAGTACTCCGGAGTAGACTAGTTTATACTGATCGAGACCCCGACGAGGGGCAGTGGCCGGTCTCACAAGCCATTGGTGTCAGTTTGTTCACCAAAGATAGTATACAGGTGCTGATTGGGTTATGAGTACACTGGACGGGCTTGCCGGGAACCTGGTAGATGGTACTATACCTATTGTCAGATAGCAGTTCCCAGATGACATGTGTACAGGTTAGTCTGTTGACCTGAGATCGTCATTTTTCTTGTGTGAGTTCCCACTGTGCTTTGATTACTACCCTACCACGGCTCAAAAGAGTCGTGAAAACAGGTTTTAGTTGGGTACAGTCCCGAGTCACATGGAGGCAGTGAGCGGATCGTCGGAGATCCGTTTTTCCCAGTATTGGGGGTTGATGACATGCAGTGCACGGGTGGCCATCATCAGAAATCCTTGGCCAAGGTAGTCGAGAATTACTGATCTAGGATCGGTAATTTCTCAGGTGGTGATGGGTTTCATACTGACACAAAATGTCACGTTATTAGGGGGTCTGTCTTTATCCACCCCTTAGGCTCGATATGCGATACTCTTAGACGAACAGACCAGACTGTACGGATATTGTCATTGTTAGGCTCAGTAAGAGTTTGAATGAGTTTACTCGTCGTCCTTCCTTTCACTCAATACCTGGGTAGCCATTACGTACAGCTAGTGCCGCTGACATGCTTGTGGTTGAACCCACTGCCAGCGTATTGACGAATCTTTAAAGTCCCACACAGAGGGTTTTCACGGTTCAGGCGATATAGTGTAGATTACATATGTTGGTATATACAGGTGTCTGATTAAATATGTGTACAGGCTGCACAGACTTTAATATAATACTAGCGGTTTAGGATTAAGCCGGATTATTAAATCAGGTTTTGATTTAATAATTAATGTGTGTGTCTGTGTGTGTGTGTGTGTGTGTGTGTGTGTGTGTGTGTGTGTGTATTCTAGTATTATTGTTCACTATTCATTTTCTCTCTTGGATATTCGTATTTTTGTACGAATACGCGTATATGCATTTCCATACGTGTACCGGGTTGCATTCCGTATTTATACGGAATAGCTTATAGAAGATGGCCACCTCATTATTTGATTTTCATTTTAGAAAATCAATTTAGGAAATGAGGTGGAAGGTGAGTCGGCATGAGCATTGGCTTGGCATGTAGAGAGGCATGGCACACATTTGTTTATTGTGAAAATTGGAGGAGATATTTTCATGGTTGAAATTATTGTGGCCACATATTTCTTTACATGCCATGCTTTTTTTTCTATGCTTGATTTTCTTGACTTGGTAATTCACTTGCTCATTCTCTTCTCTCTTGAGAGACTTAGCCATTTCCATGATTGCTCATGCTATAGTTTTCCTCACCTCCTTCTTCTTCTTCTTGAGTTGCTCTTGGAGCACTTTGATGTGAAAAAAATTATAGTGAGATAATCCTACACCTTCACTTTCCATTTCTAGAAATCTTAGAGCATCGGTTGCCTTGCTAGGAAAGGCTGAAGCTTGCGCCATTTCTCTCGGGTGGATCATCGTAAATGGAGGAAGACCGGTAACCAAATTCGATCCGCGACCACTAGGAGCTTGGGATGATAGTTCAAGACCGAAGGACACAGATCAACTCGGTATAACCATCTAACTCCTAGTTTTACATATTGCTAGTATAGGGTTTAGGGTAGATCAGGGCATTGGGTTGTGGTAGCGCCAGTTTTTGTAAATTTTTGTTCCGCATTTGGTCACGGTTTGATGGCCGGGCGCTGCCGTAACCCAACATGGTATCAGAGCAAACCCTTAAACCCTTAGCTAGCTTGTTTAGATGATGTTAAAGTGTCAAAACCGAAACAACTCTAAAACAATGCCATGCAGATTCCAGCCTCTGTCGATTTTTCAGAGTCTTCAAAAAATTGTTTAAAACAATTGCAGAAGACTACTTGAATGACCACCAGAATACACCACAAAGACGAGCCCAAACCACCGGATTTGACCCGGTGAGATAGCTTAAAAAACAGGTGTGGCCAGTTTTACTTTGGAGTTTTGGCTTGAGATTTTTGGTGTTTTCTTGTCTCTTGAATATTGGTGCAGTGGTATTGTTTGTTTTGTCCAGTTTGGATATTTTGTTGTCTTTAGTTCAGGGGCAATTCGGGGTGTTTCAAAGTCGAATTTTGAACACTGTTTAAATTTTTTCAGTACATACATTACTATCTGTGACCGTGAATGTCATTAGAGCGGTACAACTCATCTAATTGCTATATGTCCTTTTAGATGAGTTTGCGAACGTGACATTCACATTGATGTTCTGTGTTGTGTTGTGGTTGTGGCTGGATCGTCATGGTGGATAGCCAGTGATGCAATGGTAGTACAGTTTAGTTTTATTTGTACATTTGATATTGCGGGACGAGCGTCCGACATGTGGACTGCCGTCACTTCCAGTTTGTATATTATTTGTTTGGGCCATGACCGGGTTGAGGTCGATGTCACCCGTGTACATATTATTTTCTTTTCTGTACTAGGATTACCCAGCGGTGGAGTGCATGAATAGCCGGGTTCTAGAGGGCAACAGGTCCATATCTCATAGCGTTGAGACAGAGGGGACCTTACTCTAGAATTGGCAGGCTATTCGCCTCACTCGTAGGGGGTATAGGTTTTCATTGCACAGGCTATCCACACGACTAAAGGAATGTCGGGTTTCACTTCCGGCTCAAAGGAAACCCGGGGCTCCCAGATTATCCGTTTGTTCTGTGATGCTTATCGCTATTCTGTGATGTTGCTTATATCATGCCTGGGATTATTGTTATATATATATATATATATATATATATATATATATTAGTAGATGTTGTATATGTTTTGCACCCGCGCTAGTCTAGCTCCCACTCTATCGTTAGTTAAGTAACCTAATGGGTGATGACGGGGCCCAGCGGTGAATGCGGATGGCATATACGTATATTTCTGGTGTGATTAATTGATGGGACTGCGTTGATTCTGATCAATGCAAGGAAATCAAACTTATAAATATTTGATGTTGTTGGAACCAAGTTTTTAAAAACTGACATTACATACGTTCTCTTTTGCTTTGCACAGTGGTATTTGGTTATGAATATCCAGCACTTCATTCCACGAGGCAAGGACCGAGATCCCTTCATCGGGAGTGACCCCTTGAGCAGAAGTTTGTGTCAACGTAATAACTTTACTGTAGTCGATTATTTTTTCTTTCTATCGTGGTATTCAGTTTGGAATATCCTGCACTTCATTCGACGAGGAAAGAGACGAGATCCCTTTACCGGAAGTGACCTCTTTAGCAAAAGTTTTCGCCACTATATATTTCTAAAACCATTTGGATTCCTTCAACGATATCAAGTTCATTACGTTAAAGGTTTCTCGCCAAAAACCAGTCATAGCCCTCCGTCATTTCTTTCAAGTAGTACCTAGTATTCATGCTGCGTTTGTTGGTCTTTGTCAAGGCGTAGTGTACGGTAGCTGGATATTGCTTGTTTGTTGCAAAGTGTTGCGATTATCTAGGATAGTCGTATAACCTTGTTGGCCTTTATCAAGGGTTTGTATGGGTGGGTCTAGATTAATCTTGGCTAATGACGGGTTGAACTTGACTTGTGGTTTATGATTTGTTGGTCTTTGTCAAGGTCATGAACCACTTGGGGAAAAAACCACATCGGGAATTTCAAACATACAGGAAACTTGCCAGGCATGCGCATACCTTCTGGAGTGTGGTGACTTGAGTGGCTTCCATCAAGTTATCTTGCAATGATAGTTGGATCCCGATTCCCACGGATGAGTTGGTTTACTCCTCGGGTGATTTTAGATGATCCCGACTAATTCTTCTTTTGGGTTTGGAGGAGAATTCGAGCAAACAGTATGAGACATCCGGATTAGATAAAGTGATTAACCATTCTGATCTAGGTTAGAGTGCACGCTGAGTATTTCTTTTCTCTCTCTCTCTCTCTTTGGCAGCGACCATGGCCCGCCCTAGACTAAAACTCATGAACCAAGTTAACCGAACCTTCTTAAAACACTTTGGCTTTTGGATTTTCATTTAGTTGCATATATCATTGCCACTCCTACATTTACCATTTGTGTTTCTCTGGAACATTCCGTATCACTACGAAAATCCACATTTATTGGATATGACCATCGTATAGTTACATACGAACTCGAAGAAACTTGTTTCAGATTCAAGAATGGTTTCCGATTCTGGAGAAAATGAATAGGACTATTCAGTTGTCTTTTCCCTTTACCTTCTCTCAGGTTGCATGAGCTCCTGGTATTAGGAGAGTACACCTATTACGCTTATTGAATAGTCTTCTTCCAAACCATAGGCTGGTGCCGAAAGGTAAGGAAGGAAGAAAACCAATTAGCCTAAGTGTGGTGTACAGAAGGTAATAAGTAAAGACATATAAAGTGATTAGATTGAGGAAAAAGGACATTGCGACTCCTATCATTCACGACGAAACCGCGTATACCCCTGCCACTCCTATTTCACCTTTGCTTTTCTTCGGAACATTCTGTATCACTACGAAGATCCACATTTATTGGATATGCCATCATATAGTTACATATGAACTCGAAGGAACTTGTTCCAGTTCGAGGATAGATTCAGGTTCTAGAGGAATAGAATAGGATTATTCGGTTGTCTTTTCCCTTTACCTTCTCTCAGATTGCGAGGGCTCCTGGTATAAGGAGATTACACCTATTACGCTTATTGGATAGTCTTCTTCTAAACATTAGGCTGGTGCCGAAGGGTAGGGAAGGAAGAAAACCAATTAGCCTAAAGGTGGTGTACAGAAGATAATAAGTAAAGACATAATAAAAAGATTGGAGTGAGGGCAAGGAAATATACGGTTACTGTCATGAATCTGGATAGTGGAAGAGGAATTACTAGGAATACTCGGCTACCTGTTCATCTCAGAAAACTGCAATTTAATACCGCTAATTCATTATCTATTTTGTTATATATCAGTACTATTAACCAGTGTCAATAAATACAGATTACAGGTATCCATGATATAATACTGGAATCACACTCAAAATCACGGATATAACGTTTGGGAGTCGACACTGCAAACAGAACAGAAAAACGATCAATGACCAAAGAGTTCTTTTGCAAAGAAATCTATGTTGGAGATGGTGCCCTCAAAGTCAATTATTGGATCGCAGGTACGTGATTGCAATGATTAAGGCGGGACCTATACCGATATGACAGTCTTGCTCGAGATGATAGTATGCTATCTGGTTTGTCTTTATCATCATATACATGCTTTAGTTCACTATTGCATGATGATAGAGCCCATAGGATTCTTGCTTGACTACCAGCAGTATGATGTCGATCATATACGTGGGAGCTGGGGTCTATAAGCACATCCTTAAAAGTGTCTCTAGTCGTGGGAGTTTCGAGACAGGGCATCGATACTCCAGAGTAGACTAGTGTATACAGTCGAGACCCCGACGAGGGGCGGTGGCCGGTCTCACAAGCCACTGGTGTCAGTTGGTTCACCTAAGATGTATACAGGTGCTCATTAGGTTATGAGTACACCGGACAGGACTCGCCGGGAACATGCTAGTTGGTATTATACATATCGTCAGATAGCAGTTCCCTGGTGACATGTGTACAGGTTAGTTTGTCGACCTGGGATCGTCATTTGTCTTGTGTGAGTTCCTACTGTGCTTTGATTCCTACCCTACCACGCTCAAAGGAGTTGTGCAAACAGGTATTTTTTGGGTACAGTCCCGAGCCACATGGAGGCAGTGAGCGGATCGTCGGGGATTCGTCTTTCCCGGTATTGGGGGTTGATGTCGCGCAGTGCACGGGTGGCCATCACTAGAAATCCTTGGCCAAGGTAGTGGAGAATTACTGATTTGGATCAGTAGTTTCTCAGGTGGTGATGGGCTTCATGCCGACACGAATTATCGCGTTATTAGGGGTCTGACTTTATCCACCCCCCTAGACTCGATATGCGATACTCTTTAGACGAACGGACCGGACTGTATGTATATTGTCACTGTTAGGCTCAGTAGGGTTTATGGATGAGTTCGCTCGTCAGCTTCCCTTTCAATCAATACATAGGCAACCGTTACGTACAGCTTGTGCCTCTGACGTGCTAGAGGTTATATCCAGTGCCAGTGTGTTGATGAGTCATTAGAGTCCCCCACAGACACTTTCCCAAGTTCGGGCAAAACGTTGTAGAGGCCGTATGGTTTTATGGCAGGGTTCGAAAAATGCACGTGCGTTTTCGCACGTGTAATTTTTCGGGCAGATAATATTGGTCGGCTTTAGTTTAAGCCAGATCCGAGTATTATACTATGTAGATATAATATCTTTGTCTCAGTTGCATTTTTATTCGGTCGTAATACAAATGCGGGTATGTTTATACTGATACGGGGTTATCCTGAAATTCGTTTCAGGATCACTTTTGGAAGTTGCCAGTTTCCAGTTTTCTATCAGCCGTATTTAACATTCGGTTGAATACGGATTTATCTTTTCGTCTTGAGGGTGACTCATTGTGTGTGGATGCTTCAAGATTAGTGACTCATTCTTTTGCATTGATTATTTGGTGACTAGGTTTTCATGACTCATTAAGCATTAATTGGTTCATTTAATGAGTTCATACTAGGTGTAATTTGTGACTCATTCTTTCTTCATGATAAGTATTGCTTATGATCACCTCCCCTCTCCTACACTCACTCTCCCTCTTCTTTATAAGTGGCCGGCCACATTTGTGGAGGTACATGGGTTATTTTCCTTTGAAAAGATTATGATAGTTTTGTGTATGGAAATTTCATAGCCCAATTTCCATTTACCCGATTCCAATTGGCAACTTCATTAACCGTTTCGTCCATAGCTTTGGATGTAACGAGACAAAATGTTCTACTCATTCTCTACATCAATCTTGGTCATCTCTTTTAGTAAACTTGACGATCAAGTTGCCTCGGTTCAGAGGAGGGAGCCCGTTTAAAGATCCGTCGATGTGGTGCTACCTGGACGACGAGACTGGAGTTTCAGAAGATCGAAACCGCCGCAACAAAGCGTGGGATGATGGTTAAAAACCGAAGGACTTGGACCGTTCGGTATAACAATTCTACCCTCTTAACAATATGTTAGTTTAGCTTTAATAGCAGATCCGGGTTACGTTACACGATAGCGCCAGTTTGTAAAAAGTTTTTGTTCCGCATTTGGCGTCTGTCAGACGGCCGGGGCACTACCGTGGACTTACAGTGGTAGCAGAGTCTCACCATTATGCTTTACTGGCTTGTGCTAACGCGTTTAAAATATCGATAGAACCGAATTTCGAAAATCATAATTTTCTAGTGCTAAAGTTTATGTCGATTTTAAATAGTGTCTAAAATTTTTTTTGATCATCCCAGAAAATTAAGCAGGGTTTTTGAAGCATACGGCAGAAAATTGGACACGTGATCCTACAGTAACGCCGTGGAGCCACGGTCAAACCAAGGGTTTGACCGCGGAACCGCGGCCGTTATATGGGAACAGTGATCCAGTTTTTTCCAGTAAGCTTGTTTTGGGAAATTGTGGATTTTGGAATATTTATTTTGGGCCCAGATTTTGTTACTGTACAGCAGATGTACGTGGGGCCCCCTTCGGGAAATTTAGTCGATCAAAATTTTAAACTTGTTAGTTTACAGTATTTACATTATATCTCCGACCGGGAATGTCATTTGATCGGTAAACCGTGTCTAATTGCTATAGTTCTTTTAGACGGTTTTGCGAATGTGACATTCGCGTTGATGTTCTGTGTTGTGCTGTATTGTTATGGATATGTCGTGGTGGATAGCAGGGTGCAATGATAGTGCAGTTTAGATTTATTTGTACATTTGATATTGCGGGGCGAGCGTCCGACATATGGACCGTCGTTACTACCTGTTGTATAATATTCTTTTCGGGGCATGACCGGGTTGAGGTCGATGTACCTGTTGTACATATTTTTATTTCTGTACTAGGTTTACCCCGCGATGGAGTGCACGGATAACCGGGTTCTGGAGGGCAACGGGTCCGTATCTCATGGCTTTGAGAGGCAGAGGGGCCTCACTCTATAATTGGCAGACTATTCGCCGCACTCGTAGGGGGTACAGATTGACCCAAGGAGGAGTGTTCAATTTACCGGATTCCGTGATGTGCCGGGTGTTCCATTCACTATGCTGTGGGGACTGCCTCTCTTTAGGTTTTGGCGGGTAACTTGCCGCACCCGTGGGGGTCTAGGTTTCATTGCACAGGCTATCCACACGACCAGGGGAATGTCGGGTTTCAGTAGCGGCTCTGTGAAACCCGGGGATCCCAGATTATCTGTATTGTTCTGTGATGCTTATTACTTTTCTGTAATATTGCATATTATCACGCCTGGAGCGATTATTGTATATTGGTATATATACTATTAGATATTGTATATGTTTTACACCCACGCTAGTCCAGCCCCCGCTCTGTCGTTAGTTAAGTAACCTAACAGGTGATGACGGGACCCAGTGACGAATGCGGATGGCATATACGTACATTTTATTTTTTTCGTTCTTTTCTGATGTGATTGATTGATGGGACTGCATTGATTCTTATCAATGCAAGGATAAAACAAACCTATATTTGATGTTGTTGGAACAAATTTTAAAAGGTGTTATTACAAAGACATTTCCTTTTGTTTTGCATAGTGATATTCAGTTAGAATATCCTACACCTCATTCGACGAGGCAAGGGCCGATATCCCTTCACCGGGAGAGACCCCTTGGGCAGAAGTTTACATCAGGGTAATAACTTCAATATAGTCGATTACAAGTTCCTTTGCATCGCGGTATTCAGTTGGAATATCCTGCACCTCATTCCACGAGGAAAGAGCCGAGATCCCTTCACCGGGAGTGACGTCTTTAGCAAAACGTTTTCGCCACTATATTTTTATAAAAGGCTATCAGATTCCTTCAACGATATCAAGTTCATTACGTTAAAGGTTTTTCGCCAAAAACCAGCCGTAGCCCTCCGTCGTTTCTTATGGATAGTCAGTTGTATTCAAGCTATGTTTGTTGGCCAAAGTCAAGGCATAGTGCTTGGTAGCTGCTGAATATTCATCTGTTGCATAGATAGATGCGTTGGTTTGGGACAGTTGTTCTGCCTTGTTGGCCAAAATCAAGGGCATGTGCGGGTGGGTTCAAATTAACATGGATAATGACGGGTAAAACTTGACATGTGACTTATGATTTGTTGGCCAAAGTCAATGTCATAATAGCATGGGGCAAAAATCATATCGGGAGTTTCAATCATACAGAAAACTTGCCAGGCATGCGCATACCTTCTGGAGTGTGATAACTTGAGTGGCTTCCATCAAGTTATCATGCGATGAGAGTTGGATCCCGATTCCCACTGATGAGTTGGTTTACTCTTCGGGTGATCCCGACTCATTCTTCTTTAAGGTTTGGAGGAGAATTTGAGATTACAGTGGGAGGTTTCCTGATTAGATAAAGTGATAACCATTCTGATCTAAGTTAGAGTGCACGCAGTGTGATTCTTTTCTCTCTCTCTCTCTCTTTGGCAGCGACTTTTGACCTACCCTAGACTATGACTCAGTGACCAAGTTGACCGAACCTTCTTAAAATACTGGCTTTTGGATTGTCCGAGTTGCATAAATCATTGCCGCTCCTTCTTTTACTCTTTGAATTTCTCAGAACACCCCGTATTACTACGGATATCCACTTCCATTGGATAGATCCATCGTATGGTTATATACGAACTCGAAGGGACTACTTCGAGGATAGATCCAGGTTCAGGAGAAATAGAATTGGTTTATTCAGTTGTCTTTTATCATCACCTTCTCTCAAGTTGAGAGTACTCCTAGGATTAGGAGAGTACACTTATTATGCTTACTGGATAGTCTTCTTCCAAACCATAGGCAGGTGCCGAACGGTAGGGAAGGAAGAAAACCACTTAGCCTAACGATGGTGTACAGAAGGTAATAACTAAAGACAAAATAAAGGGATTAGAAAGAGGGCAAAGTAAATTGCGACTGTTATCATTCATGACCAAACCGCGTACTTCATCGCCACTCCTATTTCACCTTTAATAAGAATAAGGTATTATTCAGTTGTCTTTTATCATCACCTTCTCTCAAGTTGCGAGTACTCCTAGGATTAGGAGAGTACACCTATTATGCTTACTGGATAGTCTTCTTCCAAACCATAGGCGGGTGCTGAACGGTAGGGAAGGAAGAAAACCACTTAGCCTAATGATGGTGTACAGAAGGTAATGAATAAAGACAAATAAAGAGATTTGGAGAGATGGCAAAGGAAATATACGGTTAAAATCATGAATTGGATTATGGAAGAGGCATTACTAAGAATACCAGAATACCCCTACGAAACATTTTCATGTTTCAGTGCATTGTTAAAGGAAAACCGACTTCCCGATTATATACTTACTCCAGGGTATGTATTTACCAGGTTTCATTCTTATATTTGTATGGTTTTACAGATGATGAGTGGGAGTAAATTATTGGGAATTTGGTGATCATCCTCATAATATCGGAATTCGTTTTAATTGGTGATATTTGAGGAAATCACCTGGGTACAGTTTTCAACCTACGATGCACAAGTTTTGTGTTATTCAACTCAGCGGACTTATACAAAGTATTGTATATTGTCCAGTGTCCATCAGGACAAGGGGGTAGGTCCTCGTACTATGTTCTGTTTACTTATGACTTCTCTAGTTTTTAGACAAGTGTTTCGTAGAAATACAATGTCTAAGTTTTGAGAAGTTGTGGGTATAAGAATAAAGTAGAGAACCAGGTATCGCAAGTATCGGGATTCTTCAAAGAGATTGAAGATGTAGATTCTTGTGATTAGTATTCAGATGATAGTAACGGTTTTGAGAAACTTGTTTCTCTTTCAGGTTACTCATAATTGGATGGATTCCTAAGTTGAGTAATGTTGATTAGCCTCTCTCCATTCAGTTGATATGCACTGGAAACAGCTGCATGGTTTGAATCTGGTTCCAATTAAATTAGTGCCTCTATTTCTATATTGGATATATAATGGTTCATATCTTAACGATCTTAAGATACGGGAAGTTGTCCAGCTTATGCTTAAAACCAGACACTGGATAACTCAAGGCACGTTTTTGTAATGGCAGTTTGTGGGTTGACCCTGGCTTTGACGAGGGTTGATTTTCTACCATCTGGAAGATCAATAGTGATATTGTTCTTGACTCGCCACAGTTTTAATAAAATGGATTTTTTTAGAAAACAGTAGTGGGAGTATGGTAGAACTGGAAGTGATTCCAGAACCGCAAATGATTACGGAAAATTTAATAGGACCTATATATTCAATCAGGTTTGACATTCCATTAGCCACTCCGCAGACATGGTGGGTAACCTCAGACACCCGAGAGGTACTCCGGTAGCCTCAAGGACGGTGACAGGGAGGTTCTTGTTTACCCAGACTTGACACTACTGTTGTTCTAGACTATGAGACCCGGCAGGAGGATAAGTATAGCGTCGTTCTAAACTAGCTTTAGAAATGTACGTATATATTATTCTGTCAGAGGGTTGTCGTAGTCAGTGGGAGTAGCGGAAGCATAGTGGGAAAGTAGCTTATGTCTATTTATAGGCTTGAGCATAAATAGCGGAGATAAGATCATCTATTCTTGATGTGACAGTCATTGCTTTGACTTCATCAGAATAGGGGATGGATCTGTTAAGAGGGTAGTAGGGTGTGATGTCCTGGTATTTGGGCGACATACACAGAGTAGGAAGTAAAATTCCTATACTATGATCGGTTGTACTTTGGTCATCACACAGTTGTTTCTTCACAAAGAACATGGATATATTATCTGACATTCTGGTTACTAGATCTATGGTTTTAGATGTAGATTTGGGTAGTTTCCCAATATGGGTACTTTGACAATATTCTAATAGTATTTTAGAATAGATGACTCCTGGCATGGTGGTGTACCTGCAGGTGATGGAGTCACCCTCTCTAAAGGTGTCTTACAGACTAAAGGGGAGAGGGATGTGCATGATTGGCAGATCACTTACTTAGGCAATTGAGTCAATCGTGAGATGTCAAGTACCACACCAGATGTTGTTTTTGCACTAGATGTGATAAGTTTATATTAATCCAATCCTGAAGAAACATAAGGAAGCAGTTTTAGAACATAAGTACATGTTCTACAGATTTGATGACGGCAGCCTCCTTCGGAAGACGGTTATCATTCCAGGCTTCAAAGGTGACATGGATGACAAAGTGATTTTCAGAGTTATAGTTTTCCCTATGATGAGGGACAGTATTATGGACAGGTGGTTCAAGAGGATACTGTGGGAGGTATGGTGCTGGATACTGATTAGGTTCAGTTATCATACAGTCTAAGAAGTTTTGATTTGGAGTTCATTTATGAACTAGGTCCCATCAGATATTCAGTCATATTCTAAGACAGGTATTACTTGATTCGCGAGATGGCTTTCTCCGCGAACTTGAGATTAAGAGAGACATAGAAAGAAACATCTGGGCGGATCCACTCACTGAGGCTATTTCTCGAACACAAGAGTTTTATAAACTAGCTTTGTGAAACTGATTAGTAGAGGAGTTGGGTGTTCGGTATCACACGGGCTGTGAGTATACGACATCGTAATAATTAGCCTTAAGTGCAAGTGGGAGATTGTTGGAGATGGTGCCCTCAAAGTCAATAATTGGATCACAGGTATGTGATTGCAATGATTGAGGCAGGACCTATACCGATATGACAGTCTTGCTCGAGATGATAGTATGCTATCTGGTTTGTCTTTATCATCGTATACATGCTTTAGTTCACTATTGCATGATGATGATCCCATAGGATTCTTGCTTGACTACCAGCAGTATGATGGCGATCATATACGTGGGAGCTGGAGTCTATAAGCACATCCTTAAAAGTGTCCCTAGTCGTGGGAGTTTCGAGACAGGGCATCGATACTCCAGAGTAGACTAGTGTATAAGTCGAGACCCCGACGAGGGGTGGTGGCCGGTCTCACAAGCCACTGGTGTCAGTTGGTTCACCTAAGATGTATACAGGTGCTCATTAGGTTATGAGTACACCGGACAGGACTCGCTGGGAACATGCTAGTTGGTATTATACATATCGTCAGATAGCAGTTCCCTGGTGACATGTGTACAGGTTAGTTTGTCGACCTGAGATCATCATTTGTCTTGTGTGAGTTCCCACTGTGCTTTGATTCCTACCCTACCACGCTCAAAGGAGTTGTGCAAACAGGTATTTTTTGGGTATAGTCCCGAGCCACATGGAGGCAGTGAGCGGATCGTCGGGGATTCGTCTCTCCCGGTATTGGGGGTTGATGTCGCACAGTGTACGGGTGGCCATCACTAGAAATCCTTGGCGAAGCTAGTGGAGAATTACTGATTTGGATCAGTAGTTTCTTAAGTGGTGATGGGCTTCATGCCGACACGAATTATCGCGTTATTAGGGGTCTGACTTTATCCACCCCCCTAGACTCGATATGCGATACTCTTTAGACGAACATACCGGACTGTATGTATATTGTCACTGTTAGGCTCAATAGGGTTTATGGATGAGTTCGCTCGTCAGCTTCCCTTTCAATCAATACATAGGCAACCGTTACGTACAGCTTGTATCTCTGACGTGCTAGAGGTTATACCCAGTGCCAGTGTGTTGATGAGTCATTAGAGTCTCCTACAGACACTTTCCCAAGTTCGGGCGAAATGTTGTAGAGGCTGTATGGTTTTATGGCAGGGTTCGGAAAATGCACGTGCGTTTTCGCACGTGTCATATTTCGGGCAGATAATATTGGTCGGCTTTGGTTTAAGACAGATCAGAGTATTATACTATGTAGATATAATATCTTTGTCTCAGTTGCATTTGTATTCGGTCGTAATACAAATGCGGGTATGTTTATACTGATACGGGGTTATCCTGAAATTCGTTTCATGATCACTTTTGGAAGTTGCCAGTTTCCAGTTTTCTATCAGCCGTATTTAACATTCGGTTGAATACGGATTTATCTTTTCGTCTTGAGGGTGAGTCATTGTGTATGGAAGCTTCAAGATTAGTGACTCATTCTTTTGCATTGATTATTTGATGACTAGATTTTCATGACTCATTAAGCATTAATTGGTTCATTTAATGAGTTCATACTAGGTGTAATTTGTGACTCATTCTTTCTTCATGATATGTATTGCTTATGATCACCTCCCCTCTCCTACACTCACTCTCCCTCTTCTTTATAAGTGGTCGGCCACGTTTATGGAGGTACATGGGTTATTTTCCTTTGAAAAGATTATGATAGTTTTGTGTATGGAAATTTCATAGCCCAATTTCCATTTACCCGATTCCAATTGGCAACTTCATTAACCGTTTCGTCCATAGCTTTGGACGTAACGAGACAAAATGTTCTACTCATTCTCTATATCAATCTTGGTCGTCTCTTTTAGCAAACTTGACGATCGAGTTGCCTCGGTTCAGAGGCGGGAGCCCATTTAAAGATCCGTCGACGTGGTGCCACCTGGACGACGAGACTGGAGTTTCAGAAGATCGAAGCCGCCGCAACAAAGCGTGGGATGATGGTTAAAGACCGAAGGACTCGGATCGTTCGGTATAACAATTCTACCCTCTTTACAATGTATGCACACAATTTTGGTCTAACACAATGCAAGTGTGTACATGCTCTTTGGTACATGGACCATGATGGGGCTGCCTTGGCACAAGTGAGTGTGATGTGTAATAAATGCTAAAAGATATGATGTGATTTAAAAAGCATCAAGTTTCCCTCCAAGACTACTGAGTATTACCCAAGCTGATATGAAGAAATCAAATATCACCAGTGGTCCTGTTGAGTGCATTTGAGACCACCACACCAACTCGAGCCCCATTGCTCGGACCAAGCCCGGCGAGAACCCCCCAAAAACCGGCATCACCGGTCCCAACGTGCCTAATTTTCCCCATTTTTCTTCTGGTAGTTTATTTGGATCACATCATCTCATTCTTATTGTTTGTTTATTCTGGAATGAGTCTTATAAATACCAGATCAATTGGAAAGGGGAGAGGATACTTTTGGATTTAGTTTTAATTTAGAGCAAATTGTAATTTGTCTTTCCTTTGAACTCTTGAGTTCTTGCCCCTTTCTCTTGACCTTGCAACTTCTTCATTGAACTTGCAAGCTTAAGATTTAGGTTCATGAATTCAAAATTAGTGTATCTCATTTAAAAATCAATAAAAGTTCTCATTGTTTATTACATGTGTCTTTCTTTCTATTGAACTTGTGAAATCCTTGCCTTACTTTGATCTTGCAACCTCTTAAGTGAGCTTGCAATCTTAAAGTTTGGTATTTTGATTTCATATTGGTACGGGCTTAAAGAACATTTGAAGATATTTGCACGTAGGATTTATCGGTTCTTAACTTTCTAACCTTAACTTTACTTTTCTTGCAATTTTTGTTATGTGCCTTACCCTTTTCTTTCTCTTTATTTTTGGTATTGTAAATATGTGTAAATAATTGATTTACTTGTTAAGAGTAGAATATGGTTAGTTTGTGTTAGGAGATGTGTTTGCTAAAACCTTAAAAAACCTTAACTTTGCAATTGAAACTCCGACTAAACGACCCGCAATTCCGTTTCGTTAGGCACCCTCTCCTACCGTGATAGTGGTGAATCCTAATCGTGACCGGATTGCGAGTGGTTTGCCGAAGGCTAAGGTCAAGAGACAACAATGGAAGGACAAGGGACAAGAAATACGGATTTAGAACACAAACACAAATACCGTATTTCAAGTTCCACAATCCACATTGTTGCCTATTGTCTTAGTGTCAATATCAGAACTGGGTCTATAAGAAAACGGCAAACATCATCCTAACACAAGCTAACCTAAAACTATCCCTAACAAGTCTTTTTATTGAAAATATCATAGTTACGACACTTAGTATAAACAACAACTCAAGTTACGGTATTAACTCGTTAAAACAAGCTTAAAAACCTACCATCTGCCTACGGACGACCCGTACTCATCGCGCTCGCTATACGAAACACCGTCTTTGATTGCGGTTATTTCAAATTCTTTCTAAATACGACATGGTGAAAACTTGTCTAATCAAATGGCGCCATTGCCGGGGAGACGGTAACGGTTTTACACTTGTAGTCTCGGGTTAATTTATGAATATTTTGTACAAAAAACTAACTTTCTAACAGATTCAACGGATAAAAACACATTCTTTTTTTAAACCGACACGAGAACTAAAAACAATGATGTTCTATAGATTTTTGATCTGCTAACACACTGTGTTTTAACTTGGAAATCAAAATATAAGAGTGGAATACTGTTGTTACATAGAGGAAACACACAAAATTTGAGCACCAAACTTGCAAAAACGACCGGCGAAATATAGACATTTCCCGATATCGCCGGCCCTATCATGGGGTTTTGAAAATTTCTGTTTTGTATTGCCTCCAGTGTTCTATTAGTATCCTATTTTTATTGTTTAATTTTCTTAATTATTTTTGTTCAGAACTTTGGCTATCTATATCGCTTTCTAGCTCAAATATCTGTATTTTTCTGATATTTGGAGATTTGATGGATTAGCAAGCAGCGATTGTGCAGAGCAGGGGATATAAGGGGGTTGAACACTTTAGTGCCAAAGACCCAGGTAGTTTGACCCGCGCAAGCGAACCATTCAAACACTCGGAGACAATATCAACACGAGTTTCTTAAACTCAACACTTTTGGTATGTGTTTTTCTGAACTTCCTCTTCTCAAACCCGACACTCCAATATTCTTGTCTTTGCAGGATTCTTCGCAACATCTCTGCATAAGCCAAAAAAAAACTAACCGCATTTGTTGTAGCGCCACATTTAAAGTAAAAAAAATTGATTGATTGTTTGATAACAAAACCTTGTTGATTTGCGTATTGCATCATTAATACGGAGTTAAGGGCCTATAACACCAACTCAGATTGGGTGGGGATTTCATCACTCTTCCTAAGACCCCGAAAATTACTAATTGCATAAGTGCCACCTCAAGCTTAATAAAAAATATCTAGACTCAGCCAATTAAGGACCTGTCGCGCTTAATAGGACAAAAGAAGATTGTGGGCATTCGGTCATTTATCTAAACATGACTTTTGTGGTGCCTAGGCTAGAAAAGTGAGGAGTTAAATTGAAAAGGCCCGTCTCATGGCGATTCGTGAGTGGAACCCTTCTTACCTCACTTGTGCTTACCTTGCCACAACTGGCTGTGAAGAGGCGATTTAAGGGTTATTTCACAATTTGTCGCTTTGGAACAGTTAGGAGCAGGTCTAGTGGACTTAGAGGACCTTAGTCTAGGTATTGATTATGCATTTGTGAATGTGTTTGTTGAACTGTCAATTCATTTTCACTTTCTTACGAAACAAACACAAGTTCTCCACTTTTACCACCTTCACTCATTTTTTCTCCATTTACGCTTTCTTACCCTCACATTCTATGCTTTTGACTACACAAACTCGTTTAGTATATGTTCGCTTGGACTAGGGACCTTAGTGCCCATTCAGTCCGCATTTCGTTAGTTGCTACGGACTACGCGTTCAACCCCGAAGTCGAAACTCCTTCAACGCCTCTTTCACCTTTACCTTTGCCGCTCAACTCCGACGTTGATCGTGATTCTGTCCATACTTCTTCACCTTCACTTTCACCAGACTCTTCTTTCGAGATGTCGGGATTTTCTTCTAACATCACTTTACCTCCCCCGGGAATGATTCCACCTCCATTAGGTGCAAATAACCCGTGACCCCCTCTTGTTGAAGCGCCACAGCGAATCGCGCTCCAGGATCGTTTCTATCCTACCCGCACTTCACTTCCGATTTGTCTTTCACTTCTACTGGCCAATGGGGATAATTTCGAAATTAAGCCCCACTTCATCAACATGTTGACCAAATTTCATGAGCTTGAATCCGAAGATACCTATATCTTCATCAATAAATTCCAGAACGTTTGTGCGATGATGAAGACAACCCAACTGTTTGATGATGCTATACGGCTACGAGTTATTTCTTTCACTTTGTGCGACCTTGCTGAAAAGTGGCTGTATAGAACCACATCTCATTCAATAACCAGTTGGTATGAGTTTGTGAAAGCGTTTCTAAAAAATTCTACTCAAATCATAAGACCGCACGGATCTGAAACGAGATAAATCAATTCACCCAGCTTCAAACCGAACCTTTTTGGAAGTGCTTTGACCGGTACAAGGACCTCCTTGTTCAGTGTACTCATCACGGTATATAGAAATGGCAACTTTGCCAAACTCTATACGAGGGCCTGAATCCAGCAACCAGACAGTTGATGGAGACCACCTGTCAAGGCCGCTTCCTGTCCAAATCTGACGAGGAGGCTTCGCAATTCTTTGACAATGGGAGAGCACCCGACCAAACACCTCAACTTCTTCTTCATCTTCAGGTCTCTCTAGGATAGGAGTTCATCAACTCTACATCTCAATTGCAATGAAGGCCGAGATGGCTGCAATCACGCGGAAACTGGAAGCAATTAAGAGCAAATTCTCATCTCCTTCTTTTACCCCTGTTCTTCCCCCTCGTACCATTTGCACTTGTTGTTCAGATCCATCTCATTTGATCGAAGAGTGTCCTTACAATCCACCATCTCAAGGGCAGGATCAGGTTAATACTGTATTTCAGCAAAAACTAAGAAACGATCCATACTCTTTCACATAAAATCCCGGTTGGAGGAACCATCCTAATTTCACCTGGAATCAGAACCAGCATCAATTCCAAGGCCACAACAACTTCCAGAAGCCCCCTCCTCCTCAACAACAATCTCAACAACAAACTCAACAACAATTTCAGCAGCCTTTCCAACCCCAACCTTTTCAGAATCCGACGAACAACTTTGCATCCTACAACAATTCTTTTCCTCAAAACAACTTTGTTCCGTCAAATAACGATATAAGGTTTCCTCGCTAGAACGGAGTCTATAGGCTTTTGTAAAGCAATCGATTCAATCCACCGCCAACATCCAGTATTCTATTCAGTCTCTGGTGCAACACACTGCTGTACACGAGTAAAGCATCAAGACCATCGAAGCCCAGATTGCACAGATAAACGCGGATTTAAAAGAGCGAGAGAAAGGAATGCTTCTATCTCAACCACTCCCAAATCCCGGTCACTCATATAATGTACATGTTGCTCTTGAACAACAGAACCATAATGTGAGTTCCGTGACTACGTTGAGATCTAGAAGAATGCTGAACAATAACATCGGCACACGAGTTGTTGATGATGACACCTCGGCTGCTTCTTCTACTCCTACTTCTTCTTCCGAGCCTATTTGTAGCACCTGAGTTTAGGTTTAGTGGTAATTGTGTGTTAATGTAGGGTTTTGGTAAAAAGTTTACCAAAACGGGTTTCTAATAATTTATCTGGTTTTATGGTTATTTTAGTAGAATTTTATCACGTCCGCGCACACTTATGCATGATAACTAGGGTTACCATGTTTGGGTGTGCCTGGTGGGTTAACCATGTTTAGCCAACCATGGTGGGTTAGGCCTTTGGTTAAGATAATTGAGTTGATTATGGGCTAATTAGTTTAATTAAGGGTAGGGTTGACTTGAGAAGGGATTTGATGGGTGTCTTATAAACATTAAATGAGAGAGAGAGAAAGGAGGCTTTAAGGTTGTGTCACACCATTTCAATTCAAAACTTTTCCACTCACATCTTTCAACTCCCTCTCACACT
The DNA here is from genome assembly GCA_030015575.1 of Agapanthus africanus. Classification (NCBI taxonomy): domain Eukaryota; kingdom Viridiplantae; phylum Streptophyta; class Magnoliopsida; order Asparagales; family Amaryllidaceae; genus Agapanthus; species Agapanthus africanus. The sequence continues at coordinate 445,333,125 of CM057343.1, forward strand.
CACACCTCTCTCACTCTCACACACACATCAGCCACCCAAATCATCACCAAAACAGCACATCAGCTGTTGCAACAGCAGCTGCATCAGCCCCACCAACCCCTAGTATATCATCAAACATCAGCAGCAACACTACAGCCCCAACTTCTTAAACAACATCACTACAACACCTTCTTCACTTGCTGCTACAACAACAACACAAAAGAAAATACAACACCACACCAAAGAGAAAGCAAAACAACAGCAGCAGTTTTCAGCAAGTTCAGTAGCAGCATCAGCCTGTAGCAGTGAGGCAGATCAGCCCATTTCAGCCAAATTTGCAGCACCAGGAGCTATAGCAGCAGTACACACATTCCCTCCTTCTCCTCTTCTCCTTCATCTAGGGTCTCTAGAGGTATAACCCCTTAACCCGACTCCTAATTGCTAAAGTTATGGTTATCTCGCTTAAATTAGTGTTTATTATATGTTTTAATGGTAGTTTTGGGTAAATTAGGTGAGTTTTGGCAAAGTGATGGTTATGGTGGTTAGAGTAGCTTTATTAGGTGTTGTTGAGACTAGATCAACCAAGTTTGGTCCCAGATTTCATAAAATTACCCGATTTGCCCGACTTAGTGTAATTTAGCAGTTTTAGTGACTTTTAGCCTCTGTTAGATCTGCTGTTGACCTGAGCCCTTCAGGATAAAATTGGGAAAACTGTGGTATGGTGAGATTAGCAGAAACACACACACAAAACATGGGGACCCTCTCCCCTTTCTGGCCGCCGATTTAATCAGTCTGGCCGCAATTTGCGGCCAGAACGGTGGGTGGGGTGTTGGGATTTTGGGTGTGGGGCTCTGCTGGGTAGCTTAGTCTGTTGGTATCTGTAACTTTTTAAGTTGGGCCCAGAGGCAAAATCTGGAGCTATAAATGTGTTTTCGATGTTTTTTTAAACTTGTGCGACACGCGCGTGATACGCGTGGTTCTGTGGCGCACTGCGCGACACAGTGCGTCGGAGTAGGTTCTGGTGGGTTTGCGCGCGTCGCGACGTGTCGTGTGCACGCGCGTTTAGTTTCATGCACGCGTATCCCTTTTATCGATATATCATGTTTTGCAGGATTTTTCCTTATATGGTGACTTTTGTAAATTCTAGGTTCGCCGGCGGAGACTTCGAGCGCAGCGGAGAAAGGGAAGCAGGTGGTCGGACACACCTAGCGCGGGATCACGGGTGAGTAGATTTCACATCTACGGGGGACGATCGTTTGGATGGTGCAAGTCGCCCGACAGATTTAGTAAACTTGAAAATAGTAAACTTTAACATTTACTTGTGACATGAGAAATAATAATACTTGCATGATAATTGCTGCAGTTAGGATCTATATGTTGTACCCATATATGCAAACTCATTCTGTAGAACACATGCACCATTACCAGGTTTTTATATGCAGCACGAGCATTATTCATGTGTATACACACACCCTGGTAATTGCCATGTCACAACACTAGATAACTATTAATCTGAAACATGTTAATTGCTTAGACCTGTGCTATTGCAATAAATATTTAAAATGAAATCATAAGAATTGCCATTCTCGTGCATATATATCATTATATCATTTGCTCATGCCTAGTATAAATCATACATTGCAACTTGAACATTGATACCATATGCATTCATTATCATTGATATATGCACCCATGATGATTTCATGAGATTTATGATATTTCTGGATTTCGGGGAAAAGCCGCAAGATTTCAAACTTATGATCTTTTAAAATATAAAAGTTGCGGTTTTCTAGTGATGTAAAGTGTCGTCCACCATGAGTTTGCTGTGGTTTTCGATACCCGTTTCGAGGAGGTGGATGAACCGTCTCGGGTACATGGTGGGCCCGGTAAGATACCCCGGGGCAAGAAGATCGCAGGAGATGGCGTTGAGCCTGGCAGGGGACGGATTACCTACCGGTGACTTCATTTGGCACGGCGGATATCCAGAGGATACCGACCGTGGCCGCTAGATTGAGATATAGATATTTGGGATGGATCAGCGGATGGCTGAGACCAGAGATACTTGACATGGATATATGAGATTGAGACAGTTTTGAGGTGTCGTTGCTAGACACGGATTTTGTTGATTTCATGGATATTATGCTGATATTGAAAAGAGTTTCAAAAACAAAGAAAGAATAGTTCTTGTACTTACATGTTGAGATCTTGAGTTGACTCATATAGCATACACACATGTTAGTACATTCATGTGGCATACATACATGCTAGTACACTGATCTGCATACATACCTGCTAGTACATATAGCCATGCCTGTTAGAGATGCTAGGATACTTGTGTGCATGCACGCGATAGCCTTTGTAGATGTTATTTATTACTCACGAGATGGCAACTCACCCCCGTTGTGCCACAGCTTTTCTGTAGGTCCGTTCCGTCAGCACTATAGTGGCGGACACTTTTGCCTCTTTTGCTCTTTTTGCCTGGACTCGAGGCTTTTGCTCATAGGTGGGTTGTTATCATTTTGTACCACCTTATGTATTCATTGTATCTAGAGTACTCCATCTACTACTATTTCAGTGGCACCAGTTATTTGGATTATTGTATATTGACCTAAAGGCGAGGTTGTGAGACTTGTGGATGATATGTTATATTTGGGGTCGAGCTCACTTGAGTCGACATTATTTTATCTGTGCTTTCATGCTTACTTATGCACATTGTATTTTACATTGCGTGGGATTTGTGACTGCCTTGAGGCGAAGAGCTAGCTCCCGCTTGGGGATGCCATATTCATGTTATTCATTTATATTCCTGTTTGTACCCGTTGGGGGGCTATTTTACAAAGAAGATTTTTGCCGGAGATTTGGGAAAGGAAACTGGTTTTTAAAAAGGAAACTTGATATGCTTAATGGTACAATGTGCTTTACAATAAAAATGGCTTTTCCTTCACTCTATTTCTAAATCAGGTTTTGATTTCTGGGCCTCGGCTTACTTATCTTACAGACGCCTTGAGACGTTTCGTAACTTAAGTGCCGGTCACGTTCCGTACTCCGCGGGTCGAGACACTATTCTCCACTCTTCAAAACGCTCTTCTTCTTCAATCGCTGCTCCGAACAGATCCACATCCCACTCTACTCAAACTCTAGTTTTAGGATCCGTTCCAACTCCACAATCTCCTCTACAAGTATTGGACTCAACCAATTTAAAAAATGTTCCATTTCCAAATCGGTTGAGGTCCAATAAACAAAATCCACAAATGGAGAAGATTCTGGAGTTGTTCAAATAGGTTAGCATCAACATTCCCCTCTTATATGCAATCCAACAAGTCCCCTCCTATGCAAAAATCTTGAAAGACTTGTGCACTAAGAAGAGGAAATCTCAGATACCAAAGAAGGTTTTCCTAGCTAGTAACGTGAGTGATGCTCTTACCCAAGATTTACCACAAAAACGGAAAGACCCTGGATGTCATACGATTTCTATAACCATTGGGGATGTGAAAATCAAACGCGCTCTTCTGGATCTTGGTGCTAGTGTTAATCTGCTTTCTTATTCTGTATATGAGCAACTAGGTGTAGGAGAATTGAAACCCACACACTGTACTCTTCAAATGGCCGACCGATCTATCACCCATCCTAGGGTGAGCTATAGGATGTGTTAATTATGGTTCGGGACTTCATATTCCCCGTCGACTTCATTGGTTTAGATACACAACCTTTAGCTAACCCCCGGAATCAAATTCCGGTGATACTCGGTCGCCCATTCCTTACAAACTCAAATGCTATGATCAATTGTAGAAATGGTTCCATGAACCTATCTTTTGGCAACATGACAATTGAACTCAACATTTTTAGGTTAGGTAATCAGCCACCCGAACCAAGTGCTCGTATACTAGATGTTTGTTCCATTCAGGAGATCTCCCTCGAGTACTGTGAATTTGAGGAATTCTTGTTTGATCACAGTAATCTTGAGACCAATAATGCGTTACACTTTGAACCTGCTGCTTCCGCTTCCAATAACGATTACGAGTGCTTCACGTTTTCGAACGATCTTGGCTTGTCACCACCCGAGTTTGAATCTTTTGAATTTTCGGCTGCGTTATTTGAACCATCCGACTCGGTCGTATACACTCATTTTGAGCCCCCGTTGGAATCATTTGAGTTCGAGATATTTTCTCCAATCTTACCTTCAATCATTTCACCTCCTATGCTCGAACTCAAGCCTCTGCCGTCTCACCTCAAGTATGCTTACTTAGGTGAAAACGAGACCCTCCCAGTCATCATCTCGGCTTCTCTAGTTCTAGATCAAGAGAAAGCCCTTCTCACGGTCTTGCAATCCAATCGGCAAGCATTCGGCTGGACGATGGCGGACATTGTTCAGACCAGAATATTGCATTTTAATACACTTAAAATGCAATATATCGGTACTATTAACCGGTGTTTGCTCAGTAATACAGATTATAGGTATCCGTGACAAAATACTGAAAATACACTTAAAATCACGGATATTACAGTTGTGAGCTGACACTGCAACCAGAACCGCAAACCAACCGATATCCCAAGAGTTATTTTGCAAACAAGTGTGTGCACAATATTTTGGTCCAACACATAACATGTGTACACACTAACTATTGGAGCTTGGACCATGGACCTAAAGGGGGGCTACCATGGCACACACTCATGATGGCTAGAATCAAGTGGGATGGTGTGATGTGCATTAAATGCAATAAAGTGTTGATGTGATTCATATCTACTTGTTTCCCTACAAAACCTGGGTGCAGACTAAGTCTAATTTGAGAATACAAGCTGCACCAATGTGATACTGGGGACAACAAAAGACCACACTACAAGTACGAGCTTAGGAGCTCGGATTTCAACCGAGCACATTGCCTTCCCAGTCGAGGTCGCCGGCCATGTCTACCCCATTGGGTCCCATCTTTCTACTAGCCCTCCATTGCTGCCTTGTCATCATTTTGTTATTGTTTGTTTATTCATTTTTGTGCCTATATATAGCAGGCAGTGAGCAAGGGGTCAAGGGTCTCACATTGTAATTCATTTTCCAAGCTTTACACTTTTGTTCTTGTTTTCTTTAGCTCTTGTACATAGCTTTCCCTTGAGTTCATACCCTTCTCTTGATCTTGCAACCTCTTTAGTGAGCTTTCAAGTTTAAGTTTAGGGTATTGATCTCAAAGTTGTATCTTGGACATAATAGAACTTTTATTTTGCACACTTGGGTTCCTAGTCTTTCTTGCTCTTTTTATTCTTGCTCTTTTTATTACCTACTTTTACTTACTTGCACTTACATTCCATGCTTTTACTTACTTGAAATTTAAATTCCATGTTATTTAATTACTTTCTTGTAATCTTTTCTTTTCTTTGCTTATCTTTTCTTTGCTCTTTTGGTTTGTTGTTGTGAATGGTTGTAAATTAGTGTTGTTAGGAAAAGAGAAAGATATTGTAAGTTAACGTTTCGTTTCTCATTTCCTTTTTCCGTCTTTTCCATTTGAAACTCCGTCCAAATCTTACGCAAGCGCTCCGTTAGGCACCCTACCCTACCAAGGTAACAGTGATTCTTAACCGCGACCGGTTGCGTTCGATTTGACCGGAGGCAAAAGCAAGAGACAAGAACGGAAGGACAAGGGTCAATAAGCCGGATTCCACGAATACCGTTCTTAAATCCCCTAATCTACGTTGTTGCCGATTGCTCTAACTTCAGTCGTTAAGTTCGGCTCAAAGGACTTGAATACGGAATCCATTAACTTATATTATCCTATCGTTTCCTAACGAGTTTAACTTTGCGCATAACATATAAGATAGATACAATCTTTCCGCTACGCGCATTAACTCGTTACGACAAGAACCATAAACGCACCATCTCCCTGCGGACGACCCGTGCTCATCGCGGCTAGCTGCAAAGCGATACCGTCCTGATCGCGGTTAAACTTTAGAACTCTTAAAACTCGACACGCCAAAAGCGTGCGATCAAATGGCTCCGTTGCCGGGGAAATGGTAACGTTTTTATTTTTGTTATTTCGTATTAATCTTGTTAATATCCATTAAACACTTTTTCTAAAAACAAACTAAAAATAAAAAAATTTCAAAACCAAAACAAAAACTAACTAAACTAACTAGTTTTGCTCTCTGGATTTCTTACCTGCTAGCACTCTGGATCTGAACTAAAAAAATAAACAATATCAGTAAGGCAATAGTAGAACACCAAGACAGCTGTTGAAATTTGGAGCCCTACTTCACAAGTTGACCCGGTGACATACCAATTCCATCCGAGCTCGCCGGCCCCTCTGCCTCCTTCTGCTTCCAATTTCTCCTCTTTGCTCCAGTGTTCTATTTTGTCCTATTTTTATTGTTTGTTTTTTATAATTTTTAGTGTGCAGATATTTGGGCATTCGTATCGCTTTTCCGCACTAAAATCCATTTTTTCCGACATTTGTAAATTTTGCGGATTTGCGAACTGCGATTGTAGGGAGCAAAGTGTACATTCTAAGTAAAGGTGATTACGAAGTACAGTGCCAAAGATCCGGGTAGTTTGACCCGCGCAAGCGAACTTTTCAAGCTTACCGGATTTGATTCCACGGGGGTTTTCAAACCCAAAAACTTAACGGTACGTATTTATTAAACACCTTCTTCTCAAATCCAACGTATCCACTATAATATCTTTGCAGGATTCTTTGCAAGTTCGCTACCAAATGCCAAAAATTAACTAACCCGTATTTGTTGCAGTGCCGAGCTTAAACATAAAAAAAGATTGTTTGATGTTTTGAACAAAACTTTTTCATTAAATTGCGCATTGCATACATTAATACGGACTTAAGGGCAAACGAACCCCACAACATATGGTAAAGGATTTCATCACCTTTTCCGTGGCCCACAAATCACGAAAATGAGCATAACGTTTACCCGCACAAATTTTGAAAATGAACTAGACTTTAAGCCTTAAGGATTTCGCGCTCACTAGGAGAAGTTAACTGTGTTTAGAACACCGCTTAACGGTATATCGTTCATGGAGTGTCTAGGAAAGTGTTAACGGCGAAACCGTCAAAAGAGAAAGGGTTATTTAATTAAGGACCTTCGCGAAAGCGTCGGTAACCCCCCTTATCTCTGCACTTACCTGACCTTGTGATCAGTATATCTTGAGCCCGTTTCTCGACACAGTTTTATTTCAACAATCAAGTTCTTGAGCAGGTCTAGTTGTCCTTGGTGAACCCTAGACCAATTAGGTGTGTGGTATTTTTGTGTAGTGATTATTTTTGTCCAGATTATTTTTGTGTGTACATTTCATTCTTTTGTTAATAACTAACTAAAAAAATAAAATAAATCACATTCTTTTTCTTCTCCCTTCGCTCATCATATCATGGGTACCCCACCTCGAAAAACTCTTGCCGAACTTTGGTACCCACAACCAGACATAACTTCCTACGGTTCTTGCTTTGGCCGAACGTCGAACGATCCATCCATACCGAAAAATTATTTGAAAGATCGGATAGACGTGTCTAGGACGAACAACTGGACCCCGCAATCCACCTTGTATCAACCATTTCAACATTCACTACCTTCTTACGTTGATACCCCTTTTGAGAGTCCAATTGTAACTCCAAGACCTATGTCTCTTGCCGAACGTATTGAACAATCTCATAGCCGATCTTTCACTCCTGTCACAACTGCAAATTCTTGGGATCAAAAATTCCATTCATCTTCTTATCCAAATTTTGATCTTACTCCTGTCCAACCATTCAATTCCTATCCATCATACCCGACTTTTGCACCTTCCCTAGAGATTGCTTCTACACAACCATTTGGGAGTTTCCAGTATCAAAACAACTTTGAATTTCTTACTGAAATTCCTTCACAACCTATGTCTAGTCTGGAACAGTCGTTGGAAGACTTTAGGATAGCGTCGTACCAACAGATGATGGATTTGAATGCGTCCATGGCCGCCCTCATACAACCTAGTGACCCGGTAGCTAGTTTCCAACCAGCTCCACATTTTCCAATGTATGATGAAGCGGTTGGACAGGCTGAGAATTTGAGTGGAGAGAGTGAGCTGTACACCTTTCCAAATCAAATCTACCCGTCCAAAATTGAATCCCACAACTCCTATTTTGAATGTCTATCGAGTGTCCCAAATGATTTTTCAATTGAAGATAGAATGATTAATGAGTTGTGTGACTTTGTAGTGTTTGATTTGCCCGATTGTGAATGGTCCATGTCAAGTGAAACCACACCCAATCCTTTTGACCTCTACACCTCCATCTTAGAACCAGAATTGATTAAAATTCATGCTTTTGATGAGGTGTCTGAGAAAATTGATTTTCACTTGATTGAGGATATCGACGCTGGGGATATTTCGGATGATGAACCCGCAGTTTTGGATGAGTTTTTCTCTCCAATTCATCATCCCGCGTCTTTAACTGTTTTTCCCGAACTTCATATGCATCTTGATTTTGAAGAAATTTGCATGGATAAGCTGAATTTTGAGGAGAATTTTGAGGATATTTTTGAGGATGAACCAGTTTTGTTTGATGAGTCGGATTTTCCAATTCATCCTATCCTTGTCATTGACTGTGTACACCCTCTTGAACCTTTACCTGATACCCCTCCTCAATCACTTCCCTCCATCCTTTCCATCATTCCGACCTTGCAAGACACCGTATTACTTTCATTTCTTGTGTCTGATTTACCAAGTTCAGCGTACCCATGTTTTCTTGTGAATCTTGAGGGATTTGACCTAATTTCTCGCCATATTGATAGATTAGTACAATTCATATTTTCACATCGATCAATACATATTATACTAATTTATTCAATCCATTTCTACCCTCAAGTTCGTATTCTACTTCTTTCTCTCTTCCGCCATTCTTCTTCTCATATACCGAGACCGTATTTCGCTTCTATCCCATTACGGTCTCGCGTATTCTCCATTTCTTTCCTCTCCGCATTCTTTCACCAACTGGCACATTACATAGATAGAATTTTTGAATGGTTGGTGCTAACTTTTAGCCTGTATAAGGCCTTGTATAGTTTGAACCTGTTCTCTTTCCCCCTAATCCTGAACTTCACCGCTTAAACAGTGGAAACACTGTTTCAGTTAAGTTTGGGGGGGATCCTTTTGGTGTATATATTTTTGGTTTTCTTTTTATTTTGTATAAAAGTTTTCTTTGGAAAGCGCCGACAATTTGACCCTCTTGGTATAGCCTGACAGTGAGGGCACTGTCAAGTTTAAGTTTGGTGGTGTGCACAGTAAATTTTCTTCCTTCACATTCATTTGTATATTTTGCATTTGCATACTTATTAAAAAACCCATAAAAATCGAAAAAATTTCCAAAAAAATATAAAAACTTTGTCCTCAAGTTAGCTAATAGGGTAACTTAGATTTTATTCTGAAAGTTTAGTTGATACGTTAGAAATAATTAAATCCTAGGCTTAGGAATTGAAAACCTTAAAAGTAACCCTCTTTTTGTTTAACTTTGGTAAATATACGTCCTTACAGTTTTTTTTTTGAGAAATAGGTAATCTTGAGTTCAGTTCATGAGTTAAGTCAAGATGAAGGGAAAGTATTGAAGTTTTACTGAAAGATAAGTCTGAAAAATAGTCTCTATTCTTAAGTTCAAATTTAGAAAGTTTATACCCTACAAACTGCACATACACGAACCTTGAAATTTGGGATAGTAGAGGATACCTAGAAATACTCTTACCTGAAAGCCTAGTATGAAAGAAAAAACGGTAATTAAAGCTAAACACCAAAAGTGCATATTGAAAAATATATCCAGTCTTGAAAAAGAAAAATAAAGAAAAAAGAAAAAAGAAAAAATAAAGTCAAGACCTGAAAACTGCTATTTATGTTTTAAGCTCGCACATTGAGTAATCGGCTATTAGTGCCTCAAGAAGCATTAATGGTCGCATGAAAGGTGTGTGAGCAACACCGTCCATCAGTAATGAAAAGAAGTAATATTAGGTATTAGGGCAAGGGTATTATAGCTTGAATTGAATTCTTAAGTGTAGGGGTAAATAATTTACACACACGTAGGGGTATACAATCGATATTTAGATGAAAGATAGAAATGAAGAATAAGACTTATGTTTTCTGTAAAGTTGATAAAAATCCCTGATTTAAGACTGCACTTTAGATGGAAAACTCAGGAGATACCGAGATCTTTCTAAACTGTAAAATGTATAGGATCTGTGGTTAAATAAATAGGAGGAGTGAAACATAAGGGTAGGATATTCCTAACTTAGGATAATAGAATTTCTAACGTAAATACTAAACTGTAGGAGTAGAATCAACGTTAACTTATGAAACAAGCTTGACGGGATTTTATGGGTAGTATCCGCTGAAAACCCTCAGGAGACAACACTTCTCCTACTGGGGACACCTAAAGGTTTAACGGCTTGTTGCACGAGCTCAGTGCAATCACGTTCCCTATGAAAGTGAGGCTAGGATTTTTTTTTGCTCGGAACAAGCAAAAGATATGTTTGGGGGTATTTGTTCAGACCAGAATATTAGATTTTAATACCGCTCATTCATTATCTATTTTTTGTATATATCGGTACTATTAACCGGTGTTTTCTCAGTAATACAGATTACAGGTATCCGTGACAAAATACTGGAAATACACCTAAAATCACGAATATTACAGTTGTGAGCTGACACTGCAGCCAGAACCGCAAACCAACCGATATCCCAAGAGTTATTTTGCAAACAAGTGCGTGCACAATATTTTGGTCCAACATATAACATGTGTACACTCTAACTCTTGGAGCTTGGACCATGGACCTAGGAGGCTGCCATGGCACACACTCATGATGGCTAGAAGCAAGTGGCCATGGTGTGATGTGCATTAAATGCAATAAAGTGTTGATGTGATTCATATCTACTTATTTCCCTCAAAAACCTGGGTGCAGACCAAGTCTAATTTGAGAATACAAACTGCACGAAAGTGATACTGGGGACAACAAAAGACCACACTACAAGTACGAGCTTAGGAGCTCGGATTTCAACCGAGCATATTGCCTTCCCAGCCGAGGTCGCAGGCCAAATCTACCCCATTGGGTCCCATCTTTCTACTGGCCCTCCATTGCTGCCTTTTCATCATTTTTTATTGTTTGTTTATTCATTTTTTGTGCCTATATATAGCAAGCAGTAGGCAAGGGGTCAAGGGTCTCACATTGTAATTCATTTTCCAAGCTTTACACTTTTGTTTTTGTTTTCTTTAGTTGTTGTACATAGCTTTCCCTTGAGTTCATGCCATTCTCTTGATCTTGCAACCTCTTTAGTGAGCTTGCAAGTTTAAGTTTAGGGTATTGATCTCAAAATTGTATTTTGGACATAATAGAACTTTCATTTTGCACACTTGGGTTCCTAGTCTTTTTATTCTTGCTCTTTTTATTCTTGCTCTTTTTATTACTTGCTTTTACTTACTTGCACTTACATTCCATGCTTTTACTTACTTGCAATTTAAATTCCATGTCATTTAATTACCTGCTTGTAACCATTTCTTTTCTTATCTTTTCTTTGCTCTTTTTGTTTGTTGTTGTGAATGGTTGTAAATTAGTGTTGGTAGGAAAAGAGACAGATATTGTAAGTTAACGTTTCGTTTCTCATTTCCTTTTCCCGTCTTTTCCATTTGAAATTCCGTCCAAACCTTACGCAAGTGCTCCGTTAGGCACCCTACCCTACCAAGGTAACGGTAATTCCTAACCGCGACCTGTTGCGTTCGATTTGGCCGAAGGCGAAAGCAAGAGACAAGAACGTAAGGACAAGGGTCAATAATCCGGATTCTACGAATACCGTGCTTAAATCCCCTAATCCACGTTGTTTCCGATTGCTCTAGCTTCAATTGTTAAGTTTGGCTCAAAGGACTTGAATACGGAATCCATTAACTTACATTATCCTATCGTTTCCTAACAAGTTTAACTTTGCATATAACATATAGGATAGATACAAACTTTCCGCCACGCGCATTAACTCGTTATGACAAGAACCATAAACGCACCGTCTCCCTATGGACGACCCGTGCTCATCGCCGCTAGCTGCAAAGCGATACCGTCCTGATCACGGTTAAACTTTAGAACTCTTAAAACTCGACACGCCAAAAGCGTGCGATCAGACATCAATGGGATTAGTCCCCTAATCGTTGAACATCACATTCATATGATGAATGATGCCAAACCAGCTAGGGATCCATAGCGGCGATTAAATCCAGTCATGAAGGACGCTGCGAAAAAGGAGATCGTCAAATGTCTGGATAGTGGTATCATTTACCTTATTTCAGACAGCCAATGGGTCAGTCCTATACACGTTGTCCCTAAGAAGTCGAGCATTACCGTCATCACAAACTAGGCGAATGAGTTGATCCCTACTCACACCTAAACCAGGTGGGGAGTGTGCATTGATTATCGGAAACTCAACGCCGCAACGCCGAAAGATCATTTTCCACTGCCTTTCATTGACCAAATGCTCGAATGATTAGCTGGACATGAGTATTACTGTTTTCTGGACGGTTACTCAGGTTACAACCAGATTCCCATCACCGAGAAAGACCAGGACAAAACCTCTTTCACTTGTCCTTTCGGCACGTTCGCATATCGCCGCATGCCTTTTGGGCTATGCAATGCTCCTGCTACCTTCCAGCGGTGTATGATGGGAATTTTCTCTGACATGGTTGAGAAATTTTTGGAGATATTCATGGATGATTTATCCATCTTTGGCGATTCTTTCGACGAGTGTCTGCAACATCTTGACGCAGTCCTTACCCGATGTAAGGAAAAAAATCTCACTTTAAACTGGGAAAATGCCACTTCATGGTACGCGAAGGTATTGTCTTAGGACATATCATTTCGCGAAATGGCATTGAGGTTGACAAAACAAAGATTGATGTCATTTCCAACCTCCCTCCTCCCCAATGCGTCAGAGATATCCGATTCTTCCTTGGCCATGCCGGTTTTTACAGATGGTTTATCAAGGATTTTAGCAAGATTGCTAGACCCTTGACTCTTTTTCTGGCAAAGGATACCACGTTCAACTTTGACTTAAGCTGTTTGACTGCTTTTGAATCCTTGAGAAGCTCGCTAACCACTGCTCCCATTCTTTCTTCACCCGACTGGACGCATCCTTTCGAGATTATATGTGATGCATCCGACTTTGCTATCAGTGCGGTCTTAGGACAGCACATCGATAAGATGTCGCACGTAATCTACTACGTGAGCCGGACCTTGAATGACGCCCAAATAAATTACACAACAACCGAGAAAGAGTTCTTGGCTGTTGTGTTTGCTTTAGAAAAATTCAGGCCCTATCTGATCGGCTCCCCAGTCATTGTCTACACCGATCATTCCGCTCTAAGACATCTTTTTGCGAAAAAGGTTGCAAAATCTCGGCTAGTATGTTGGATCCTCTTACTTCAAGAGTTTGACCTCATTATTAAAAACAAAAGAGGATGTGAAAACGTAGTAGCCGATCATCTTTCATGACTTCCTTCTTTGCCGACGCTCCCTCTCCCAATCAACGATACTTTCCCTGATGAACAACTCTTGACAATATCTTGCGAACCCTGATTCGCAGATATTGTGAACTACTTGGCGACTGGGCTCATACCTAACGATTGGTCGAGTCAGGACAGACTTAGATTTTTATCCCAAGTAAAACACTTTTACTGGGACGAACCCTACCTATTCAAGTACTGTCTAGACCAAATCATCCGCCGGTGTGTTCCGGAAAACGAATTCAATAGTGTGTTTCCTTTTTGCCACGATCAAGTATGTGGCAGGCACTTTGGCCAAAGAAAGACAGCTAAGAAAGTCTTGCAATGTGGATTTTACTGGCCAAAACTTTTCAAAGATGCACATGAATACTGCAATACTTGCTCCCGGTTCCAACATTTGGGCCGGAATTCCAGGAGAAATGATATGCCGCTCCAACCAATCTTGGTTGTTGAAATGTTTGATGTTTGGGGGATAGATTTCATGGGCCCGTTTCCCAACTCTTTTGGGAACCTGTATATTCTCTTAGCTGTTGATTATTGAAAGTCGACCTTAGTACCGTCAAGGGGTTCAAGAGGCATCAAGCATGCCAAATTTTAATTTTTCTAGATGCTAAGTTAGACTATCAGGATCATTACTAGAATTTTAGGGTTTTCATTTATGATGTGATTAAACTTAAGAGAAGAAAAAGAGCATACAACCTTTATAGTTCGTGTCCTTCTCTTCAAAAGCTCCGAGATGAAATCCACGCGACTCTTCAAGGCTCCTCTCCAAGTTGAACGAACCTTCTTCGTGATCTTCTTGCCAAAGACGATCCACCCGAAGTCCACAAGCACAAGCTTTTCATTACACTAAACTCTTTTAGTGTAGGAAACACACCACACCAAATTGCTAGTTTGGAGTGGGATGATAAAGTAGGGGATAAATAAAGCTCACTAAGGTCTCACAAGCTCAATGATTCACATTTGATGTGAGGGTTTTGAGCTTGGAGGTGAGGTGAAGAAAATTATAGGGAGCAAGAGAGGAAAAAGAGCTCTTGAAAAATGGCTAAGGCATGAACTATGAAGCAAGTGTAGAATTAATGAATAAAATGAATAATATCTATCCTCACTTATTCAAGCATGGATTAAATTGCAATTCTAAATTGCAACCATACTTGAATATTGAGTCAAGGTTAATATTATATCATAAAAACCCATGCCTTAACCATACCCAAAATATCTCCACAATTTACACCTCATTTTTTCTATTTTCTAAAAATAGAAAACATGCCATGCTTTTATATAATAATGTGTATATATATATATATACATAAAGCAATTAGTGAGCTAATGATATTAGTTAAGATATAATTATATCACATATAATGTATATCACATTATTAAATCAACACTTGATCTAATAATCCGGTTATATGACATATAACCGACTAATATCATTAATCTGAATATCACAATATCAAACCAACACTTGATTCGATAATCCAGTTATATCACATATAACCTGACTGATAACAGATAATTGCCAGATTACAATACGGTATCACATACTCGTATTTAATCAGGCCCACACACATATCACATATGTGTCCTATTTCGTTTCGCTTAAACCAGGAAACTTTTATGTGGGACTCAAAATACTCATCAATACGCCAGTAGTAGGTGATGATCACATAAGTCACTTACAAGCAGTCAGCGGTACTAGCTGGACATAACGGATACCCTGCTATTGAGCGATATGAAGATTAACAAGAAAGCTCGTCCATACTCACCGTGAAGCCTATCGGTAACACTACCGTACAGTCCGGTCTCTTCGTCTGATATGTCGCATATCATATCTAGGGGTGGTAAATGTCAGCACCAGTAAAGTGATAACTCATGCCGATATTTGGCCTATAACGGTTTGAGAAACTACTGATAACTCTTATCAGTAAATCTCATCAGCAGCCCTGGCCAGGGACTTCCAGTTATAGCCAATCAAACATAGCGCAACATCAACCCCCAATATCGGGAGAGACGAAACCCCTCCTATCGCTCATTGCCTCCATGTGACTCGGGACTGTACCCAAAATCCACCTGTTTGCTTGACTCCTTTGAGCCGTGGTAGGGAGGAAATCAAAGCACAGTGGGATCCACATAAGACTCTATGACGATCTCTGGTCTACAGACTAACCTGTACCAGTGTCACCAGAAGACTGCTATCTGACGATAGGTATACTATCAACTAGGAGTCCTCGGCGAGTCCGTTCGGTGTACCCATTCTCCAATGAGCACCTGTGTACAATCTTTGATGTCATACGCTAATAGTTGTGGGATTGACCATCACCTCTTGAGGGATAAGAAATGTACACACTAGTCTACTCTGGAATATTAATGCCCTAGTCTCGATATTCTCTCGACTAGGAACTGATTAAAGGATGTACTTTGGGACCACCCTGGCCCCACTAGTATGATCTCATCATAGTCCTGGTAGTCAAGTACATATCCTAAGGGCTTTATCAACATGCGAGAGCAAGACAGTATAAAATACCAGTCAACATGTTAAGATAAAGAGTAACCAGATAGCACACTATCATGTCGAGCAAGAAAGTCCTCTATATATATGTCCAAGCATCTACTGTAATATACATCACATGTACAATAATGGCTTCTAGGGCATACATATTCCTAACAATCTCCAACTTGCACTAAGGCCATGTGTTGTAGTTGTAGGGTCCCGGCAGCGCCCCGGCCATCGAAACGCGGCCAAAATACGGAACAAAAATTTCTGAAACCGGCGCTACCTCTACCCGAATCCCGGATCGACCTTAAACACTAAACTAGCAAATAAAACTAAGAGTTAGAATTGTTATACCGAGATGATCCAAGTCCTTCGGTCTTCATTCCAAGCTTCTAGCAGTTCTTTGACGAAGTTTGGTTGTCGGTCTTCCTCCATCTCCGATGATCCACCCGAGGGAAACGGCGCAAACTCTAGCTCGACGAACGAGACAACCGACGCTCCAAAGTTGCTAACGATGGAGAGTCGAGGTGTATGGAAGTGTCACTATAATTTTCTCTCTTTCCTTTTTGCTCATTGAGCAACCATAGAAGATGAGGAGATGAACTTTGGCATGAGCAAAAAAATTGGCTAAGTATTTTTGTTGTGAGCTTGAGGGAGTCAGGGAGTGATGTGTTAATTTCATTTTCACAAAAGAAATGTGCCCCCATCCCCTCCATCATGTGGCCGGCCCCCCTTCTCCCTCAATTACACAAAAACAAATCATTTTCCAAAGTCAAATTGTAATAAACAAATGCACCATACTATGAACCAGGCTCATGCCACAGCATACCCTCCACCTCATTATGAAACAAATGAATTTCCTAAAAAGGAAAATCAATAATGTGGTGGCAAAACTTCTAGAAGCTATTCCGTATAAAATACGGAATACTTCCGGTACATGTATCGAAATACATATACGCGTATTCGTACAAAAATACGAATAGCCGAGAGAGAAAATAAATAGCGAACAATAATACTAGAATACATATATATAAATACATATGTAAATTATTAAATCAAAACCTGATTTAATAAACTGGCTTAATCCTAAACCGCCAGTATTATCAACCGTCAAATTAAAGTCTGCGCAGCAAGTGCACATATTTAATCGGACATCTGTATGTATCAACATACGCCATGTACACCATATCGCCTGAACCGTGAAAACCCTCTGTGTGGGACTCTAAAGACTAGTCAATACGCTGATAGTAGGTTTAACCACAAGCACGTCAGCGGCACTAGCTGTACGTAACGGCCACCCATGTATTGAGCGAAAGGGAGGCCGACGAGCAAACTCATCCTGAACCCCTACCGAGCCTGACAGTGACAATATCTAAACAGTCCGGTCTGTTCGTCTAAGAATATCACTTATCAAGTCTAGGGGGATGGATAAAGTCAGACCCCTAACAACACGATATTTAGTGTTGGCATGATGCCCATCACCACCTGAGAAACTATCGATTCTGGATCGGTAATCCTCGTCTACCATGGCCATGGATTGGTGATGATGGCCATCCGTACACAATGCGACATCAACCCCCAATACCGAGAGAGACGAATCCCCGACGATCCGATCACTGCCTCCATGTGGCTCGGGACTGTACCCAACTAAAACCTGTTTGCACGACTCCTTTGAGCCGTGGTAGGGTAGTAATCAAAGTACAGTAGGAACTCACACGAGACAAATGACGATCTCAGGTCGACAGACTAATCTGTACACATGTCACCTGGGAACTACTATTTGACAATAGGTATAATGCCAACTAGCAGGTTCCCGGCGAGTTCATCCAGTGTACTCATAACCCAATGAGCACCTGTATACTATCTTAGGTGAACAAACTAACACCAGTGGCTTGTGAGACCTGGCCGCCACCCCTCGTCGGGGTCTTAATTAGTATACACTAGTCTCCACTGGAGTATCGATGCCCGGTCTCGATACTCTTACGACTAGGGACATTTAAGGATGTGCTTATAGACCCCAGCTCCCACATATATGATCGCCATCATACTGCTGGCATTCAAGCAAGAATCCTAAGGGCTCTATCAACACGTACATGATGATAAAAACGAACCAGATAGCATACTATCATCTTGAGTAAGACTGTTTTATCGGTATAGGTCCTACTTCAATCATTACAATCATCAGTCCGCGACTATGATAATTGCCTTGAGGGCACTATATCCAACAATCTCCCACTTTCACTTAAGGCCAATTATTGCGATGTCGCATACTCACAGCCAGTGTGATACCGAACACCCAACTTCTCTACTAATCAGTTTCGCAAAGCCCGTTTGCGAAAATGATTGCGTTCGAGAAATAGCCTCAGTGAGTGGATCCGCTCCAATGTTTCTCTCTGTATCTCTCTTAATCTCAACTTCGCGGAGAAAGCTATCTCCTGAAATGAGCAATACTTGTCTTAGAATTTGTCTGGATGTCTGATGGGACCCAGTTCAAAAATGAACTCCAAATCCAGCAAACTACTTAGACCGTATCGTCCACTGAATTTAATCAGTATCCTGCGCCTTTCCTTTCCTCAGTACCTTCTTGGACCACCTGTCCAATATACTGTCCCTCAGAAGAGGGAAAAACTATAACTCTGACAGTCACTCTGTCATCTAGGTCACCTTGGAAGCCTAATATGATAACCGTCTCTAGAAGGAGGCTGCCGTAATCATTTCCTAAGAACATTCACTTATGTTCAATAACTGCTTCCCAATATTTCTCCATGATTGGATTAATATATCTGCTTATTGCGTCTAGTGCAAAAGAAATTTCTGGTGTGGTACTCGACATTTCATGATTAACTCAATTGTCTAAGCAAGTGATATGCTAATCATGCAGATCCCTCCCCCCTTTAGTCTGTAAGACACCTTTAGAGAGGGTGACTCCATCACCTGCAGGTAGACTACCATGCCAGGAGTCGTCCATTTAATGTCAAAGTACCCAGATTAGGATACTTCCCAAATCTAGATCCAAAACCATAGATCTAGTAACCAGAAACCCTGATATTACATCCATATTCTGTGTGGAGAAACAACTTTGTGACTACCATAGTACAACCGATCGTAGTACAGGAATATCTCTTCCTATTAAGTGCATGTCATCCCGAATCTTCGGACATCACACCCTACTACCTTCTTACCAGATCCATCTCGTATTCTGATGAAGTCAAAACTTATGACTGTTACATCAAAAATAAATGATCTATTTCCCCTATACCTGCTTTAGTCTATAAATAGACACAAGCTACTTGCCTACTATGCTTCCGCTGCTCCTACTGACTACAACAACCCACTGGCAGAGTCATATACACGTGCACTTCTAAAACTAATTTAGAACGACGCTATACTCATCCTCCTACTGGGTCTTATAGTCTAGAACAACAACAATGATAAGTCTGGGTAAACAAGAACCTCCCTGTCACCGTCTCTGATAAGACCGAAGTGCCTCTCGGGTGCCTGAGGTTACCCACCAAATCTGCGGAGTGGCTAATGGAACATCAAATCCAATTGAATCTTTAGGTTCTATTAAATTTCCAGTAATCGTTTATGGTTCTGGAATAACTTCCAGTTCTACCATACTCCCACTTCTGTTTTCTGAAAAATCCATTTTAATAAAACTGTTGCAATTCAAGAACAATATAAATATTGAACTTCCTGATGGTAGAAAGTTAACCCTGGTCAAAGCCCGGGATAACCCACAAACAGCCATTACTGAAACGTGCCTCGAGTTTATCCGGATTCTGGTTTTAAGCATCAGCCGGACAACTCCCTATACCTTAACATCGTTAAGATATAAATTGATTCTATATATATCTAATATAGAAACAAAAGTACTAATTTAATTTAAACCAGATTCAAAAACATGCAGCTTTCTCCAGTGCATATCATCCAAATGGAAAAAGGTCAATCAACATTACTTATCTAGGAGTGCATCCATATATGAGTGACCTGAAAGAGAAACAAGTTCTCAAAACCATTACTATTAACGGAATACCAAACACAAGTATCTACATTTTCGACTTCCTCGAAGAATCCTGATACTTACAACAAATGGTTCTCTACTTTATTCTTATACCTATAACTTCTGAATATCTGGACCTTGCATTTCAACGAAGTATATGTCCAAAACTGGAGAAGTCATAAGTAAACACAATATAGTACGAGTACCAACCCCTTTGTCCTAATGGACACTGGACAACATACAATACTTTGTATATAAGTCCCCTGAGTTCAACAACTCAAACCCTGTGCGTCGTAGGTTGAAAAACTGTAGTATGGTTAAGAAGAATTACACAGCTGTTGAATACACCTTACTTAATCACCAACTGATATAGGTAAATGTCACAGACATAGTATCAAAAAGTTATATCTCACTTTATAAAATAAATGTACAGATATATCAGTTTGAAATTGGTGCATAACAATGGATATTCAAAACCAAATATTTGCCTTCCGGCAAAATCCAGATGATTTCCTCAAATATCACCAATTTTAACGAATTCCGATATAATGAGGATCTAATCACCTAATTCCCAATATCTTACTCCCACTCACCATCTGTAATAACATACAGATGTGAGAAACTGATCTGGTAAATACATACCCTGGAGTTAGATTCCAATCAGGAAAACAGTTTTCAATTAACATTACACAGTGAAACTGAAACATGAAAAATGTTTCAAAAGGGGTTAACTGGTATTCCTAGTAACGCCTCTTCCACTATCATAATTCACGACAGTAACCATATACTTGCCTGCCCTCTCTACAATCCCTTTATTATGTTTTTACTTATTACCTTCTGTACACCTCTTTTACCCTAATTGGTTTTCTTCATTCCCTACCTTTCGGCACCAGCCTAAGGTTTGGAAGAAGACTATCCAATAAGCGTAATAGGTGTACTCTCCTAATCCTAGGAGCCCTCGCAACCTGAGAGAAGGTAAAGAGAAAAGACATCTGAATAATCCTATTCTTTTTCTCCTGAACCAGAATCCATTCTCGAAAAAGTTCCTTCGAGTTCGTATGTAACTATACGATGGATTTATCCAATGGAAGTGGATATCCGTAGTGATACGGAGTGTCCTAGAGAAATGCAAAGTGGATGTAGGAGTGGCAGGGGTATACCTGGTTTCGTCATGAATGATGGTGATCGTATTTCCTTTGCCATTATTCTAATCCCTTTATATGTCTTTACTTTTTACCTTCTGTACACCACAGTTAAGCTTGTTGGTTTTCTTCCTTCCCTACCGTTCGACACCAGCCTATGGTTTGGAGGAAGACTATCTAATAAGCTCAATAGGTGTACCCTCTCCTAATTCTAGGAGCCCTCAGAACTTGAGAGAAGGTAAAGAGAAAAGACAACCGAATAATCATATTCTATCTCTCCAGAACCAGAATCCATCCTCGGAAAAGTTCCTTCGAGTTCGTATATAACCATACGATGGATTTGTCTAATAGAATTGGACGTTCATAGTGATACGGGGTGTTTTGGAGAAATGCAAAGGTGATATAGAAGTGGCAATGATGTATGCGACACCGTGACATTCCAAAAGCCAAAGTGTTTTAAGAAGGTTCGGTCAACTTGGTTTCATAAGTTTTAGTCAATGGTCGGGTCATAGTCGCAGCCAGAGAGAGAGAGAGAGAGAAGAAACAATCAGCGTGCACTGTAACCTAGATCAGAATGGTTTATCATTTTATCTAATCTGGATGGCTCCCACTGTATCCTCGAATTCTCCTCCAAACCTAAAAGGAGAATTAGTCGGAATCATCCGAGGAGTAATCCTACTCATCAGTGGGAATCGGGATCCAACTATCATCGCATGATAACTTGATAGAAGCCACTCAAGTCAACACACTCTAGAAGGTATGCGCAAGCCTGGCAAGTTTCCTGTATTTTTGAAACTCCCGATGTGATTTTTTTACCCCTAGGACCCAAATGACCTTGACAATGCCAACATATCAAAGAGTCCTAGTCAAGTTTAACCCGTCATTATCTTGATTACATTAAACCCATCCGTACGAGTCCTTGACAATGCCAACATAACCGTACGACTGTCCTAACCAATCCACATATCCATGCGACAGAAAAGCATTATAGAGCTACCGAACACTACGCCTCGGCAATGCACGACATACGTAGTACGAATATTAAGCAATACTGATCTGAAATGATGGAGGGCTACGGCTGGTTTGTGGCGAAAAACCTTTAACATAATGAACTTGATATCGTTGAAGGAATCCAAGTGGTTTTATAAATATATAGCGGCGAAAACTTTTGCTAAAGAGGTCACTCCCGGTGAAGGGATCTCGGCTCTTTCCCTGTAGAATGAGGTGCAAGATATTCCAAATGAATACTACGATGCAAAGCAAATGGAAACGACTATAGTAAAGTTATTACGTTGACGCAAACTTTTACCCAAGGGGTCACTCCCGATGAAGGGATCTCGGCCCTTTCCTCGTCGTATGAGGTGCAGGATATTCCAAATGAATACCACGATGCAAAGCAAAAGAAAACGTCTGTAATGTCAGTTTTTAAAAACTTGGTTCCAACAACATCATATAAATAGGTTTTTTTTATCTTTCCATTGATAAGAATCAATGCAGTCCCATCAATTAATCACACTAGAAAAGAACAAAAATAAAATGTACGTGTATGCCATCCGCATTCGCCACTGGGCCCCGTCATCACCCATTAGGTTACTTAACTAACGACAGAGCGGGGGCTGGACTAGCGCGGGTGAAAAACATATACAATATCTACTAATATATATATATATATAACATTCGTCCCAGGCATGATATGAAGCAGCATCACAGAAACATCACAGAAACAACACAGAATGGTGGATTATCTGGAGCCCCGGGTTTCACTTGAACTGCAAGTGAGACCCGACGTTCCCTGTCGTGTGGATAGCCTATGCAATGAAAACCTAGACCCCTACGAGCGCGGCAAGTTACCCGCCAAAACCAGAAGTGAGGCAGCCCCCTTCAGCAACGTGAATGGACCACCCAGCACTTCACGGAATCCGCTAACTTGAGCATCCCTCCAGGGTCAACCTATACCCCCTACGAGTGCGGCGAATAGCCCGCCAATCCTAGAGTAAGATCCCCTCCGTCTGAATACCTAGAGATGCGGACCAGTTGCCCTCTAGAAACCGGCTATTCGTGCACTCCACCTCAGGATAATCCTAGTACAGAAAATAAAATAATATACAAGGGTGACATCGACCTCAGCCCGGTCGTGCCCCAAAAGAATAATATACAAACTGGCAGTGACGGCAGTCCACATGTCGGACGCTCGCTCCGCAATATCAAATGTACAAATGAAATAAAACTGTACAAACATTGCACCACAACTATCCACCACGACAATCCAACCAACATCACAGCACAACACAGAATATCAACGTGAATGTCACGTTCGCAAACCCGTCTAAAAGACATATAGCAGTTAGACGGGTTTACCGATCAAATGACATTCACGGTCGCGGATTATGATGTATGTACTGTCAAATGCACGCTTAAAATATCGATCGACTAACTTCCAAATTGGCCCCAATAGCAAAACGGTACTGCACAGAAACCTGGGCCAAAACAGAATATCTCAAAAATCACAATTCCAAGGAATAGAGCTACAGAAAAAATTTGGACGCCCGTTGCTAGTAATCCGCCGCGGAACCACCGCCAATGGGAGCTAAGTGCGGCGGATCCGTGGCGCGTTAGAGGATTCATGGGCCCAAATTTTTTGTGTACTCCTAGAAAAGCCTGCACGGATTTTTAAGCCTCCTGAAATAATTTTTTGACACTTTAGAAAATCAGCAGAAACTGCGAAAAAATGGAATCGTGATTTCGTAAATTCCGTCGATCGATCTATTAAGCATGTTTAAACAAGACAGTAGGGTTTAAAGGGTGGCTCTGATACCATGTAGGGTCCCGGCAGCGCCCCGGCCATCGAAACGCGGCCAAAATGCGGAACAAAAATTTCTGAAACCGGCGCTACCGCTACCCGAATCCCGGATCGACCTTACACCCTAAACTAGCAAATAAAACTAAGAGTTAGAATTGTTATACCGAGATGATCCAAGTCCTTCGGTCTTCATTCCAAGCTCCTAGCAGTTCTTTGACGAAGTTTGGTTGCCGGTCTTCCTCCATCTCCGATGATCCACCCGAGAGAAATGGCGCAAGCTCCAGCTCGACGAACGAGACAACCGACGCTCCAAAGTTGCTAACGATGGAGAGTCGAGGTGTATGGAAGTGTCACTATAATTTTCTCTCTTTCCTTTTTGCTCATTGAGCAACCATAGAAGATGAGGAGATGAACTTTGGCATGAGCAAAAAAATTGGCTAAGTATTTTTGTTGTGAGCTTGAGGGAGTGAGGGAGTGATGTGTTAATTTCATTTTCATAAAAGAAATGAACCCCCATCCTTTCCATCATGTGGCCGGCCCCCCCTTCTCCCTCAATCATACAAAAACAAATCATTTTCCAAAGTCAAATTATAATAAACAAATGCACCATACTATGAACCATGCTCATGCCACATCATACCCTCCACCTCATTATGAAACAAATGAATTTCCTAAAAAGGAAAATCAATAATGAGGTGGCAAAACTTCTAGAAGCTATTCCGTATAAAATACGGAATACTTCCGGTACATGTATCGAAATACATATACGCGTATTCGTATAAAAATACGAATAGCCGAGAGAGAAAATAAATAGCGAACAATAATACTAGAATACATATATATAAATACATATGTAAATTATTAAATCAAAACCTGATTTAATAAACTGGCTTAATCCTAAGCCGCAAGTATTATCAACCGTCCAATTAAAGTCTGCGCAGCAAGTGCACATATTTAATCGGAATTTGTATGTATCAACATACGCCATGTACACCATATCGCCTGAACCGTGAAAACCTTCTGTGTGGGACTCTAAAGACTCATCAATATGATGGAAGTGGGTTTAACCACAAGCACGTCAGCGGCACTAGCTATACGTAACGGCTACCCAGGTATTGAGCGAAAGGGAGGCCGACGAGCAAACTCATCCTGAACCCCTACTTAGCCTGACAGTGACAATATCTGTACAATCCGGTCTGTTCGTCTAAGAATATCGCATATCGAGTATAGGGGGTGGATAAAGTCAGACACCTAACAACGCGATATTTAGTGTCGGCATGATACTCATCACCACCTGAGAAACTATCGATTCTGGATCGGTAATCCTCGTCTACCATGGCCGTGGATTTGTGGTGATGGCCATCCGTACACAATGCGACATCAACCCCCAATACCGGGAGAGACGAATCCCCGACGATCCGATCACTGCCTCCATGTGGCTCGGGACTGTACCCAACTAAAACCTGTTTGCACGACTCCTTTGAGCCGTGGTAGGGTAGTAATCAAAGTACAGTGGGAACTCACATGAGAAAAATGACGATCTCAGGTCGACAAACTAACCTGTACACATGTCACCTGGCTAGAAGGTTCCCGGCGAGTCCGTCCAGTGTACTCATAACCCAATGAGCACCTGTATACTATCTTAGGTGAACAAACTAACACCGGTGGCTTGTAAGACCTGGCCACCACCCCTCGTCGGGGTCTCGATCAGTATACACTAGTCTACACTGGAGTATCGATGCCCGGTCTCGATACTCCTACGACTAGGGACATTTAAGGATATGCTTATAGACCCCAGCTCCCATATATATGATCGCCATCATACTGCTGGTAGTCATGCAAGAATCCTAAGGGCTCTATCAACACGTACAAGATGATAAAGACGAACCAGATAGCGTACTATCATCTTGAGTAAGACTGTTTTATCGGTATAGGTCCTACTTCAATCATCACAATCATCAGTCCGCGACTATGATAATTGCCTTGAGGGCACTATATCAAACAGTAGTATCTCATACCCAACATCCCAAAAAGTCTCTCAAACTGTATCTGGGGGAGGGCCTTCATGATTGGATCCGCTACGTTGTCCTTCGTGTGAACTCTCCTGACCTCGATCTCCCGGCGATCTACTATCTCCCTGATCAGGTGATACCGCCTCAGAATATGTCTGGATCTCTGATGGGACCTGGGTTCCTTGGCCAAAGCCACCGCTCCATTTTTATTACAATACACGGGTATTGGATGCTCAATGGATGGAACCACACCATACTCAGCAATGAACTTCTTCATCCAGACAGCCACTATGGCAGTATCGTGCTCAACGATGTATTCAGCCTCCATCGTCGTGTCTGCTACAGTGTCTTGCTTGGAACTCTTCCAACACACCGTCCCTCTGTTGAGGGTAAAGACAAAACCTGAGACCGATTTACTGTCGTCCTTATCACTCTGAAAGATCGAATCGGTAAAAGACTCCATGTGGAGTTCACCGTTATCATACACCAAGAGTATTTCTTTAGTCCTTCTCAAGTACATAAGAATGTTCTTCACAGCTGTCCAATGGTTCTCCCCAGGATCTGATTGATACATGCTCACAACACCTAGTGAGTAAGCTACATCCAGTCTGGTACATAACATCGCATATATGATAGAGCCTACTGCCAAAGCATAGTGTATCCCTTCCATGCGAGCTCTCTCCAAATCAGACTTGGGAGACATCTCTTTGGAGAGAGTGATTCCTGAGCAAGCGGGTGAATTACGTCGCTTAGAATCTTCCATACTAAATCTCTTTAATATGGTTTCTATGTACCTGGATTGGGACAATCTTAAAATCCATTTAGATATATCTCTATATATCTTTATCCCCAAGATGTAGGAGGCACACCAAGATCTTTCATGGAGAACTTGAGTGATAAGAAGAGCTTGACCGAGTGTAGCATAGGAATATCATTCCCTATCAAGAGTATGTCATCCATGTACAATACGAGAAAGACCACTTTACTCTCTACAGTCTTCTTATATATACAAGGTTCATCTACATTTTTTATGAAGTCAAACTCTTTGATAGCTTCATCAAAACAGATGTTCCACCTCCGCAACGCCTGCTTTAATCCGTAAATGGATTTAAGCAGCTTGCATACCTTTCCGTTGCTCCTACTGTCTATGAAGCCCTCTGGCTGTGTTATGTACACGCTCTCTTCTAAACCACCATTTAGAAAAGCAGTCTTGACGTCTATCTGCCAGATTTCGTAGTCATGGTATCCAACAATGGAAAGTAGGATCCTGATGGACTTAAGCATAGCGACAGGAGAAAAGGTTTCATCATAGTCGACGCCAGGTCGTTGACGAAAACCTTTTGCTATAAGTCTAGCTTTGAAAGTCTCAACTCTTCGATCTACACTAATCTTCTTTTTGAAGATCCGCTTGTTCCCAATGGGTTTTACCCCTTCAGGAGCAATTTCCTAAGTTCATACTTTGTTGGTATACATGGATTCCATCTCGGACCGCATAGCATCCAGCCATTTCACAGATTCCCCACTCGTGATGGCCTGCCCGAAACTAGTCGAGTCATCATCTTCCATGATGCAATCCTTACTCCTGCCATCTATGAGAAAACCGTAGTATCTTTCAGGTGGATGAGGAACCCTACTAGATCTGCGAAGTGGCTGGGGTTCGTTGGGCACTATTGGATCCTCTGGTTCCACCAAATCTTCTGTTGCAGTCTGTGTAGCCGGAATTTCTTCTAGTTCTACCTCTTTGCCACTAATTTCCTTTTCAAGAAATTCCTTTTCTAAAAAGGTGGCATGTCGAGCAAAAAACACCTTTTTTTCCTCGTTGTGGTAGAAAAGATATCCATATGAATGTTTAAAATATCCCACAAACTCACAAAGAACAGACCGTGCCTCGAGTTCGTCCGGATTTTTCCTTTTGACATAGGCCAGACAACCCCATATCTTAACTCGTTTAAGACATGGTCTCTTCCCACTCCATATCTTATATGACGTGGTAGGTACAGATTAAGATGGAACTTGATTCAATATGTATGCAGCTGTTTCAAGCGCATAACTCCTAAAAGGAAATAGGTAACTCAGCGGTGCTCATCATAGAGCGCATCATATCTAATTGGGTGCGATTCCTCCGTTCCGATACACCATTGTGCTGTGGTGTATACGGAGGAGTAAGCTGATAGAGAATCCCATTCTCTTTTAGATAGTCACGAAATTCCGTGCTCAAGTATTCTCCTCCCCGATCAGATCGAAAGATTTTAATACTTTTACCTGTCTGGTTCTCAACTTCATGCTTATATTCTTTGAATTTCTCAAAAGCTTCAGACTTGTGTTTCAGTAGGAACACATGACTGAATCTTGAGAGATCGTCGGTGAATGTAATGAAGTACGAGGAACCATCCCAAGCATCTGTAGACATGGGACCGCATACATCACTATGTATCAGTCCCAAGAGTTCCGTAACCTTTCTGCGTGTCCTGTAAACAGAGTTTTGATCATCTTGCCTTTGAGACATGACTGGCAAGTTTCATAAGATGAAAGTTCGAATGGATTAAAATATCCATCCTTATGTAACTTAGCTAGTCGTGTCGCATTGATATGACCTAGTCTACAATGCCACAAGAAGGATTCGTTCATTTCTGAACTTTTCCTCTTGTGTGTGTTCTATACGTTAAGAACTGTGTTTTGATTCAGAACATATAATCCGTTACACAACGCACCAAACTCAATCAACACTTGATTTAGGTAAATGTTCATAACATTATTCTCTACTACAAAGTTATATCCTTCTTTATCTAATAAAGAAATTGATATTAAATTGCATATCATAGAGGGTATGTAATAATTGTCATTCAGGTTCAATGTATTCCCAGTTGGCAATAATAGGTGATATTCACTAACTGATTTGGCTGCAACACTTGCACCATTCCCTACTTTTAGAGAATGATCACCTTTTCCCAGTTCTCTACCTTTTCTTAGCCTATGTAACAAATTGCATATGTGGGATCCCGATCCGGTATCTAATACCCAAGACGTAGAGTGTACTGAGAAGCAGTTTTCTATAACTAACACACCCGAAGAAGATGCATCAACATACTTATTCTTCGTTTGGGTGGCGTGGGAATCCGGATATACCCCTATTTCCTGGTTGGACTTATAACACTTATAAGTTGGAGCGGAACCAACGTTCCCCTGCTCAGTATAACAAGCGGGTTCGGTCAATACATCCATATTATCATCTTGGTTAAGGCGTGACATTGGTTGCTGCGTGGAGAGAGAGAGAGAAGGAAACGCGTTAGCGTGCGCTCTTTGCAAGATTAGATTGGTTTATTATCTTATCTAATCAGGATGGCTCCCACTGTTTTTATCAAATCTTCCTTCAAAACCTAAAAGGTAATACTAGCCGGGATTAATTACACCTTACAAGTTCGCCAATCTTTCAGCCAGGCCAGTGCCGGTAGTTTGAGAGAGGTTCCCCGTTCTTTCGCACGGACCTAGTTAAAATAAACCTCGTTTTCCTAGAGGCATAACCCCGTTAACACCTTTCTAGACACCTACTTGATCGGCTGATTGTGATGTGTAAAATTCTCCCAGGAGTAACTCTTACTCGCAGTGGGTATCGGGATCCAACTATCTTATAGAAGGTATGCAATCTCATTTCAAATTTCAACACTTGAAATTCCCAATAATACTTTTGCCCCTAACCTCCCATGACCTTGACAAAGGCCAACAAACCATAGGATGCTAGTCAAGTTCAACCCGTCATTTCATGATTGAATTAAACCCACCTACACGACCCTTGACAAAGGCCAACAAGGTCGCACGACTACCCTAATCCAATCGCATCATATGCTTAAGCATACGAGCACTAGTTAGCTACCGCATACTACGCCTTGACAAATGCCAACAAACGCAGCACAAATACTAAATAGTACTTATCTGAAATGACGGAGGGCTATGTAGGTTTTTAAGAAAACCATAAGCGTAATAAACTTGATATCGTTGTAGAATCGAGTGATTTTGAAAAGAAGTGTTTTTGAGGCTTTTACTAGTTTTGCTAAAGAGGTCACTCCCAGTGAAGGGATCTCGGCTCTTTCCTTATCGAATAAGGTGCGGGATATTCTATAAGGAATACCGCTATGCAAAGCAAGAACTAGGGAAGCAATCAAAAGAAAAAACCGAGTGGGTTGTAGCTTCTGCTAATTTTTCTAAGGAGGTCACTCCCGGTGAAGGGATCTCGGCTCTTTCCTTATCGAATAAGGTGCTGGATATTCTACAAGGAATACCGCTATGCAAAGAAAGAACTAGAGCTACCCTTTTTGAAAATTTGATTCTACAACATCTTTTAGGTTTCTTTTCTTTCATTAATCTCATTAATGAAGTCCCATCATATATGCTTCCTAAGCATCACAGAAAAAGAAACGAAAATTGAACGTACGCTTATGCCATCCGCATTCGCCACTGGGCCCCGTTATGCACCGTTAGGTTACTTAACTACCGGCAGAGCGGGGGCTGGACTAGCGCGGGTGCAAAACATAAGCAACGTTTATTATATATCATATATATAATCTAACATGATCACATCACAGAAACAAGCAGCAGAAGCAACATATGAAGTATCGGATATACTAGGATTTCCGTGTTTTAAATTCAGCCAGTAATGTAAAACACGGATTCGACGGTCGTGATGAATAGCCAAACCCACATCCCTAGACCCCTACGAGAGCGGCAAGTAACCCTGCCAATTCTAGAGTTAGGAGACCCGATCTCAACTCCTTGAGATGGTCTCCCACTGGACCCTAGAACCCGGTTACTTGTGCTACCCACCTTGGGTCTATCCTAATGCGGAAAAATAAATAATATACAACAATGGTGGCATCATGTTCAACCCGGAAGTGCCCCAATAAAAGAATTTTACATTGAATTTTACATGAATGAAAATATAAAAACTCTCATCTCACATAAACCCCCCCGGCTATTCAATCACGATGATCCAATAAATCATATCATAAGCAACACATAACATCTCATGTCATCAACGTAAGTAAATATGCGTATCCCGAAAACTCTTTGATATATAGCAACAAGATCGGGATACCCCACATATTACACTTACGGTCGCAGAAAAGAAATAGAAAACTACAATGATTAGAATCCGCATTATCCGTAGACATCATAAACCTGGAATATCACTTATTCCGAATTTTATACCTAGCATGTAAAACATGCATTTTAGTCTCAAATTGAAAACACTTTTCAATAATGTATCGGATAATTCAACAAGATTCCCGACTAGGTGATCGCGTACGATACACAATTGCGACGGAGTTTTGATCCGAATCAAAACTTCGTTGTAATCGATCAATTGAGACTAAACGGCTAGATTTACTAACTAGTTTTCATAAAACTAATTAATACAGATTCTAATAATTGTATCACACATCACAAAGCTTATAAAGTAACCACGACATTAGAATTCCGCACACATTTAGCATACTTAAACCAATTTTTTTCAACACTTGAAAAAACAGTGAGCTAAAGTTTCAAAACCGATCGTTTTAAGCCAATCCGGGAGTCGAAATGAACTCGAAACCCGCCCGAATCTTCACGGGGGTGAAGACCCACAAATAACTATCAAATGGTAGGCCTCGGGTGGTACCCACCTCTGGGGGCCAACACGATGTGGTCCTCAGAAGTAAGCAGACCCGAGAGCACCCATTTGGGATGCTCTCGGGTCACCCACCCCCAAGGCCACCAAGTGGTGGCCTTGGGGTGTGGGCCCGGCCTCTGGTCCCTACCGGGGTGTCCACGGGGTGCGAACGCTCTACCCCGCGGCTTCTCGGTTCAAACCATGAGCCCGCGGGGTGTGCAAATAACTTAAAACATCAATTTCGGAACAGTTTTTATAGGAGGTTTTTGCGCGATAAAAACGGTGGATTTCTAACGTTACTACAAGTAATTCTAATGTTTTAACTTATCTATGATACCATGAAAGTCGACCTTAGCACCGTCAAGGGGTTCAAGAGGCATCAAGCATGCCAAATTTTAATTTTTCTATGTGCTAAGTTAGACTACCAAGATCATTACTAGAATTTTAGGGTTTTCCTTTGTGATCTTCTTACGAGAAGAAAAATAGCATACAAACTTTGTAGTTCGTGTCCTTCTCTTCAAAGCTCCGGAATGAAGTCCACGTGACTCTTCAAGACCCCTCTCCAAGTTGAACGAACCTTCTTTATGATCTTCTCGCCAAAGACGATCCACCCGAAGTGCACAAGCACAAGCTTTTCACTACACTAAACACTTTTAGTGTAGGAAACACACTACACCAAATTGCTAGTTTGGTGTGGGATGATGAAGTAGGGGATAAGTAAAGCTCACTAAGGTCTCACAAGCTCAATGATTCAAATCTCATGTGAGGGTTTTAGGCTTGGAGGTGAGGTGAAGAAAATTGTAGAGAGCAAGAGAGGAAAAAGAGCTCTTGAAAAATGGCTAAGGCATGAACTATGAAGTAAGTATAGAATGAATAATATTTATTCTCACTTATTCAAGTATGGATTAAATTGCAATTCTAAATTGCAACCATGCTTGAATAGTGAGTCAAGACTAATATTATATCATAAAAACCCATGCCTTAACCATACTCAAAATATCTCCACAATTTACACCTCATTTTTTCTATTTTCTAAAATTAGAAAACATGCCATGCTTCATATAATAATGTATATATATATATTTATATATATCAAATATACATTAATATATATATATATATAAATAAAGCAATTAGTGAGCTAATGATATTAGTTAAGATATAATTATATCACATATAATATATATCACATTATTAAATCAACACTTGATCTAATAATCCGGTTATATCACATATAACCGACTAATACCATTAATCTGAATATCACATTATCAAACCAACACTTGATTCGATAATCCGGTTATATCACATATAACCTAACTGATAACAGATAACTGCCAGATTACAATACGGTATCACATACTCGTATTTAATCAGGCCCACACACATATCACTTATGTGTCCTACTTCATTTCGCTTGAACCAGGAAACATCTTTGTGGGACTCTAAAGACTCATCAATATGCCAGTAAGAGGTGATGATCACATCAGTCATCTACAAGCCGTCAACGGTACTAGCTGGACATAACGGCTATCCGGGTATTGAGCGATATGAAGATCAACAAGCAAGCAAGTCCATACTCTCCATGAAGCCTATTAGTAACACTACCGTATAGTCCGGTCTCTTCATCTGATATGTCGCATATCATGTCTAGGGGTGGTAAACGTCAGCCCCTAGTAACGTGATAAGTCATGCCGCCTATAACGGTTTGAGAAACTACTAATAACTCTTATCAGTAAATCTCATCAGCAGCCCTGGCCAGGGAGTTCCAGTTATAGCTAATCGAGCAAAGTGAAACATCAACCCCCAATACCGGGAGAGACGAAACCCCTCCTATTGCTCATTGCCTCCATTTGACTCGGGATTATACCCAAAATCCACCTGTTTGCACAACTCCTTTGAGCCGTGGTTGGGAGGAAATCAAATCACAGTGGGAGCCACACAAGACTCTATGACGATCTCGGATCTACAGACTAACCTATACTGGTGTCCCCAAAGGACTGCTATCTGACGATAGGTATACTACCAACTTGGAGTTCTCGGCAAGTCCGTTCGGTTTACCCATTCTCCAATGAGCACCTGTGTACAATCTTTGATGTCACACACAAATGGTTGTGGGATCAACCATTGCCCTCTAAGGGACAAGAAACGTACACGCTAGTCTACTCTGGAATATCGATGCCCTTGTCTCGATATTCCCTCGGCTAGGAACTGATTAAAGTATGTACTTTGGGACCACCCTGGCCCCACTAGTATGATCTCATCATAGTCCTGGTAGTCAAGTACATATCTTAAGGGCTTTATCAACATGCGAGAGCAAGACAGTATAGAATACCAGTCAACATGTTAAGATAAAGAGTAACCAGATAGCACACTATCATGTCGAGCAAGAAAGTCCTTTATAGATATGTCCAAGTATCCACTATAATATACATCACATGTACAATAATGTCCTCTACGGCATACATATTCCTAACAATTATGTCTCCAAATAGGTTGAAACAGTGCCAAGCCAGACTAACGACAATAAGGTTGTCGTTAAATTCCTGAAAGAAAACATCTTTTCCCGGTTTGGGCACCCCCGCGCTATCATTAGCGACAATGGGACACATTTCTGCAATAGGTCTTTTGAGGCCTTGATGCGGAAATACGCGATTAATCATAAGCTATCTATACCCTACCACCCCCATACATGTGGGCAAGCCGAAGTTTTAAATCGGCAGATGAAGAAGATATTGGAGAAAACGGTTTCGAAGAACCGTAAAGATTGGTTTGTGAAATTAACCGATGCCCTTTGGGCATTTCGAACTGCATATATATTTCCCTATCAGCTTGTGTATGGAAAGGCTTGCCACCTCGCTGTAGAAATTGAACATCGTGCTATTTGGGCGATCAATGAGCTGAATCTCAATCTTGAAGACACGGGCAGCTATCGGAAGCTGCAACTTAACGAACTGAATGAGCTTCGGGATGAGGCTTACGACAACGCGATTGTTTTAAAGAACCGAACAAAGGTGTTTCATGATAAACACCTTACGCGCAAAACCTTCACGCCTGGACAACAGGTACTTCTTTATGACACCTGACTCCATTTCCATCTCAGTAAACTTCGATCTCGCTGGAAGGGACCTTTTCTTGTGCGGTGTGTGTACTCGCACGACGCAGTGGATCTGGAAATCCAAAGTACGGTTCTTTTTCAAAGTAAATGGACACAGATTGAAACTGTTCCTTAGCGCAGAACCATCAGAGGAACTCTTGATATTGCAGGAGCCGGTTTACCCTGCATAATCTTCCTCTGTTTACCACCAAACTTCGGTTATCCGGCCAAAAACAGTGGAGACACTGTTTCAAATAAGTTTGGGGGTATGTATATACTATTCTTGGTATATATATGTGGATATTCTTGTCCTGTGCATATCTATTTTTTCTTTTTGACGAGCAATCTTGTCTGGTGATACTCAGTCTTTGTTCATAAAAAAACGACGATTTTTGACCCTTCAACAATTTTGCCCTGACAGTGTGGGCACTGTCCAGTTTAAGTTTAGGGGTGTACTCGGTAAGCTTTCTCCCTTCGCATTCATTTGTAGATTCTGCATTTGCATACATATTCAAAAATCCATAAAAATAAAAAATTCTAAAAACATAAAAAATTTGTCGTCAAGTTAGCTAGTGTGAGAACTTAGGTTCGATATTTCGACGGTTTTGTTTGATAAGGTTGGAACAACTAAATACAATGTTTAGATTTTAAAACCTGAAAGATAACCCTCCTTTGAGTTTAACCGAAGCTAATATACGTCTTTACATCATACTACACGTGTCATGAGTTTTGAAAATTATATGACAAGTCTAATATGTCTGAAAACTTTTAAATTGATAAGCTATTTTTTGAGGATCAAATATGTTTGTTCTAAAATAAGTAATATCAAGAATAATTTCAAAAGTAAAGTGGATATGAAGGGATATTATAGATATCTTAATAGGAACTAATTCTGAAGAATAACCCATCTGAAACTTGATTGGAGTGATTATACACCCGATCCACTAAACACGTCTTTTATCCTAAAAATAATTGAAAAACTATTTATATCTCCGCTCGCATTAAATCATTATGATTTTCACGCCAAAATAGGTCTTTTTGTTTAAGGGCCTAGGTAACTTGAGCAATGAAGTCCGCTGGGATGTCTCTACACCTAAGGCCCTAAAACTAATTGATTTGGGAGTATTGGCCCAAGCCTCGCTAAGAAACCTAGAAAGTCCAAATTAAAATAAGGTCAAGAAAGTGTTCCTTCCAAGTTAAAATTCCTAACGGTTCTTTGTGTGATAATAATCTTAACAAAAGACAGGTTTTTTTACAAAAATATTTTTCGGAGATATGAAGGTTTTATCCTATGATGAAGACTATTGCACGTTCACGAAGGTGTGTATGAAACAAAAAAAAAGTAAAAGGAGAAGTGAAAAATAAGACCTAATTTCCTATTAAGAACGATAGAAATTCTAAATTTGAAACCTAACTGTAAAACTAAAGTTGAAAAATACTTAACTCTTTATAAAACTTGTGTAATTCTTTTTAAATTTTTATCTGGGCATTATTTTGTGACATGATGACTTTAATCGATCCTTTTGAAACTTAACGACACTATTTGCACTGCACATAAAAACATATATGATCTTAAGTTAAATAAAAATCGAGGTGTGAAAAATAAAGGTTCGATATTTCAAACTTAGGATAATAGAATTTCTAGCATTAAAGCTAAACCTTAGGGTTATAATCAATAGTTATTTCGCGAAACTAGCTTGACAGGATTTTGTCGATGAAATCCGCTGAAAACCCTCAGGAGACAACACCACCTCCTACTAGGGACACCTAGAGGTTTAACGGTTTGTTACACTAGCTCAGTGAAATCGCATTCCCTGTGAAAGTGAGGTTAGGATTTTTGTTTTTCTCGGGACGAGCAAATGATAAGATTGGGGGTATTTGTTCATCTCAGAAAACTGCAATTTAATACCGCTCATTCATTATCTATTTTGTTATATATCAGTACTATTAACCAGTGTCTGCTAAGTAAATACAGATTACAGGTATCCATAATATAATACTGGAATCACACTCAAAATCACGGATATAACGTTTGGGAGCCGACACTGCAAACAGAACAGAAAACCGATCAATGACCAAAGAGTTCTTTTGCAAAGAAATGTGTGCACATAATTTTGGTCCAACACAATGCAAGTGTACATATGCTCTTTGGTACATGGACCATGATGGGGCTGCCTTGGCACAAGTGAGTGTGATGTGTAATAAATGCTAAAAGATGTGATGTGATTTAAAAAGCATCATGTTTCCCTCCAAAACTACTGAGTATTACCCAAGCTGATATGAAGAAATCAAACATCACCAATGGACTTGTTGAGTGTACTTGAGACCACCACACCAACTCGAGCCCCATTGCTCGGACCAAGCCCGGCGAGAACCCCCGAAAAACCGGCACCACCGGTCCCAACGTGCCCAATTATCCCCATTTTTCTTCTAGTAGTTTATTTGGGTCACATCATCTCATTCTTATTGTTTGTTTATTCTGGAATGAGGCTTATAAATACAAGATCAATGGGCAAGGGGAGAGGATACTTTTGGCTTTAGTTTTAGTTTAGAACAAATTGTAATTTGTAATTTGTCTTTCCTTTGAACTCTTGAGCTCTTGCCCCTTTCTCTTGACTTTGCAACTTCTTCATTGAACTTCTAAGCTTAAAATTTAGGTTCTTGAATTCAAGATTAGTGTATCTCATTTAAAAATTAATAAAATTTCTCATTATTCATTACATGTGTCTTGCTTTTTATTGAACTTGTGAAATCCTTGCCTTGCTTTGATCTTGCAATCTCTTAAGTGAGCTTGCAACCTTAAAATTTGGTATTTTGATTTCACATTTGTACGGTCTTAAAGAACATTTGAATATATTTGCACGTAGGATTTATCGGTTCTTAACTTTCTAAAGTTAACTTTACTTTTCTTGCAAATTTTGTTATGTGCCTTACCCTTTTCTTTCTCTTTATTTTTGGTATTGTAAATATGTGTGAGTGATTGATTTACTTATTAATGGTAGAATATAGTTAGTTTGTGTTAGGAGATGTGTCTTCTAAAACCTTAAAAAACCTTAACTTTGCAATTGAAACTCCGACCAAACGACTCGCAATTCCGCTCCGTTAGGCACCCTATCCTACAACGATAGCAGTGAATCTTAATCATGACCGGATTGTGAGTGGTTTGCCGAAGGCTAAGGTCAAGAGATAACAGCGGAAGGACAAGGGACAAGAAATACGGATTTAGCACACAAACACAAATATCGTATTTCAAGTTCCCTAATCCACATTGTTGCCTATTGCCTTAGTGTCAATATCAAAATTGGGTCTATAAAGAAAAGGCAAACATCATCCTAACACAAGCTAACCTAAAACTACCCCTAACAAGTCTTTTTATTGAACATATGATAGTTACGACACTTAGTATAAACAACAACTCAAGTTACGGTATTAACTCGTTAAAACAAGCTTAAAAACCTACCATCTCCCTACGGACGACCCATGCTCATTACGGCTTGCTACACGCGACACCGTCTTTGATTGCGGTTATTTCAAATTCTTTCTAAATACGACACGGTGAAAACTTGTCTAATCACTACCCCTTCGAAACATTTTCATGTTTCAGTTTGACTATGCAATGTTAATTGAAAACCGTTTCCCAATTAGATTATTACTCCAGGATATTTATTTACCAGATATGATTCTCACATCTGCATGGCGTTACAGATGCTGAGTGTGAGTAAGATATTGGGAATTAAGTGATTATATCCTCAACATATCGGAATTCTTTGTAATTGATGATATTTGAGGAAATCACCTGGGTTTTGCCTGACGGCAAATATTTGGTTTTGAATATCCATTGTTATGCATCAATTTCAAACTGATATATCCGTACGTTTATTTTATAAAGTGAGATATAACTTTTTGAAATTATGTCTATGGCATTTACTTATATCAGTTGATGGTTAGGTAAGGTGCATTCAACATTGGTGTAATTCTTCATAACCATAGTACTGTTTTCAACCTACGACACATAGGGTTTGAGTTATCGAACTTAGGGGACTTGTACAAAGTATTGTATATTGTCTGGTGTCCATAAGGACAAAGGGGTTGGTGCTCGTACTATATTTTGTTTACTTGTGACTTCTCTAGTTTTAGAAATGTATTTTGTTGAAATACAAGGTCCAAGTTTTGAGAAGTTATAGGTATAAGAATAAAGTAGAGAACCATATGTTGCAAGTATCAGGATTCTTTAAGGTGATCGAAGATGCAAATACTTGTGTTTAGTATTCAGTTGATAGTAATGGTTTAGGAAACTAGATTCTCTTTCAGGTTACTCATATCTAGATACACTCCTAAGTTGAGTAATGTTGATCGACCTCTCTCCATTTAGTTGACATGCACTGGAGACAGCTGCATGATTTAAATATGGTTCCAATTAAATCAGTGCCTCTGTTTCTATATTGTATATAGAATGGTTCATATCTTAACGATGTTAAGCTATATGGAGTTGTCCGGCTTATGCTTAAAACCAGACTATGGATAACTCAAGGCATGTTTCTGTAATGGCAGTTTGTGGGTTAACCCGGGCTATAACGAGGGTTAACTTTCTACCATTTGGAAGATTAATAGTGATAGTGTTCTTGACTCGCCACAGTTTTAGTAAAAATGAACTTTTTTCAGAAAACAGCAGTGGAAGTATGGTAGAACTGGAAGTGATTCCAGAACCACAAACGATTACTGAAAATTTAATAGAACCTAAAGATTCAATCGGGTTTGACATTCCATTAGCCACTCCACAGATATGGTGGGTAACATCAGGCGTCCGAGAGGTACTTCGGTATCCTCAAAGACGGTGACAGGGAGGTTCTTGTTTACCCAGACTTGCCATTACTGCTGTTCTAGACTATGAGATCCGGCAGGAGAATGAGTATAACGGCGTTCTGAACTAGCTTTAAAACTGCACGTGTATATGCCTCTGCCGGAGGGTTGTTGTATTCAGTAGGAACAGCGGAAGCATAGTGGACAAGTAGCTTATGTCTATTTATAGACTAAACCAGGTATTGCGAAAATAGATCATCTATTTTTGATGTGACAGTCATAGGTCTTGACTTCATCAGAATAAAAGATGGATCTGGTAAGAAGGTAGTAGAGAGTGATGTCCAGCTATTTGGATGACATGCACTTGATAGGAAGTGAAATTCCTATGCTACGATCGGTTATACTGTGATTGTCACAAAGTTGTTTCTCCACATAGGATGTGGATATAATATCAGGGATTCTGGTGACTAGATCTATGGTTTTAGATCTATATTTGGAAAGTGTCCCAATTAGGGTACTTGACAATATTCTAAAGGTATTTTCGAATATATGACTCCTAGCATGGTGGTGTGCCTGCAGGTGATGGAGTTACCCTCTCAAAAGGATGTCTTCTAGACTGATGAAGACAAGGATTTGCAAGATTGACATATCATTTGCTTAGGCAATTGAGTCAATCATGAAATGTCAAGTACAACACCATATACTATTTTGCACTAGCTGCAATAAACATATAATAATCCAATCCTGGAGAAACGTTAGGAAGCAGTTATGAATATAAATGGATGTTCTTGGTATATGGTAACAACAGCTTTCTTTGGGAGGCGGTTATCATTTCAGGCTTCCAAGATGACCTGGATGACAGAGTGACTGTCAGAGTTATAGTTTTCCCTCTTCTGAGGGGCAGTATGTTGGACGGGTGGTCCAAGGGGATACTGAGGCAAGCATGGCGCAGGATACTGATTAAATTTAGTGGATGATACAGTCTAAGAAGTTTTTTGAATTTGGAGTTCATTTGTGAACTGGGTCCCATCAGATATCCAAACAAATTCTAAGACAGGTATTGCTCATTTTGGGAGATAGTATTTATCCGCGAATTTGAGATATAGAGAGATAAAGATAGAAACACTGGAGCGGATCCCCTCACACTGAGGCTATTTCTCGAACGCGATAGTTTCGCAAACGGGATTTGCGAGACTGACTAGTAGAGAAGTTGGGTGTTCGGTATCACACGGGCTGTGAGTATGCGACACCGCAATAATTATCCTTAAGTGCAAGTGGGAGATTTTTGGCTATAGTGCCCTCAAGTCAATTATTGAATCACAGGCACGCGGTTGTGATAATTGAGGGAGGACCTATACCGGTAAAACAGTCTTACTCGAGATGATAGTATGCTATCTGGTTTGTCTTTATGATCATGTACAACATTATGTGGAATTACAAATCACTATTATATGTTGATAGAGCCCATAGGATTCTTTCTTGACTACCAGCATTATGATGGCGATCATATACGTGGGAGCTGGGTAGTCTATAAGCACATTCTTAAATGTCCCTAGTCGTGGGAGTATCGAGACTGGGCATCAGTACTCCGCAGTAGACTAGTGTTTACTGATCGAGACCCCGACGAGGGACGGTGGCCGGTCTCACAAGCCATTGGTATCAGTTTGTTCACCTAAGATAGTATACAGGTTCTCATTAGGTTATAAGTACACTAGACGGACTCGCCGGGAACCTGCTAGATGGTATTATACCTATTGTCAGATAGCAGTTTCCAGGTGACATGTGTACAGATTAGTCTGTTGAGCTGAGATCGTCATTTGTCTCGTGTGAGTTCCCACTGTGCTTTGATTACTACCCTATCACGGCTCAAAGGAGTTGTGCAAACAGGTTTTAGTTGGGTACAGTCCCGAGCCACATGGAGGCAGTGAGCGGATCGTCGGGGATTCATCTCTCCAGGTATTAGGGGTTGATGTCGTGCAGTGCACGGGTGGCCATCATCAGAAATCCTTGGCTAAGATAGTCGAGAATTACTGATCTAGGATCGGTAGTTTCTCAGGTGGTGATGGGTTTCATACCGACACTAAATGTCGTGTTATTAGGGTTCTGACTTTATCCACTCCCTAAACTCGATATGCAATACTCTAAGACAAACAGACCGGAATGTACGGATATTGTCACTATCAGGCTCAGTAGGGGTTTGGATGAGTTTGCTCGTCGGCCTTCCTTTCGCTCAATACCTAAGTAGCCGTTATGTACAGCTAGTGCCCCTGTCGTGCTTGTGATTGAACCTACTGCCAGCGTATTGATGAGTCTTTAGAGTCCCACACAGAGGGTTTATATGGTTCAGGCGATATGGTGTAGGTGACGTATGTTGGTACATACAGGTATCCAATTAAATATGTGTACAGGCTGCACAGAATTTAATCGGACGGTTGATAATACTAGTGGCTTAGGACTAAGCCGGATTATTAAACCAGGTTTTGATTTAATAATTAATATATGTATATATATATATATTATAGTATTATTGTTCACTATTCATATTCTTTCTTGGCTATTCGTATTTTTGTACGAATACGCGTATATGCATTTCGATACGTGTACCGGATTGCATTCCGTATTTATATGGAATAGCTTCTAGAAGATGGCCACCTCATTATTTGATTTTCATTTTAGAAAATCAATTTGGGAAATGGGTGGAGGGTGAGTTGGCATGAGCATGGGCTTTGCATGTAGAGAGGCATGGCACACATTTGTTTATTGTGAAAATTAGAGGAGATATTTTCATAGTTGAAATTATTGTGGCCACATATTTCTTTACATTCCATGCTTGTTTTTCTATGCTTGATTTTCTTGACTTGATAATCCACTTGCTCATTCTCTTCTCTCTTGAGAGATTTAGCCATTTCCTTGGTTGCTCATGCCATTGTTTTCCTCATCTCCTTCTTCTTCTTCTTGAGTTGCTCTTGGAGCATTTTGATGAGAGAAAAATTATAGTGAGATAATCCTATACCTCCACTCTCCATTCCTAGCAACTTTGGAGCGTCGGTTGCCTTCCTAGGCAAGGCTGAAGCTTGCATCGCTTCCCTCGGGTGGATCATCATAGATGGAGGAAGGCCGGCAACCAAATTTGATCCGCGGCCACTAGGAGCTTGGGATGATGGTTCAAGACCGAAAAACACGGATCAACTCGGTATAACCATCTAACTCCTAGTTTTACATATTGCTAGTATAGGATTTAGGGTAGATCCGGGTATCGGGTTGTGGTAGCGCCAGTTTTTGTAAATTTTTGTACCACATTTTGTCACGGTTTGATGGCCGGGGCACTGCCGTAACCCAACAAGATATAGAGACATATAAAGAGATTGAAGTGAGAGCAAAGGAAATTGTGACTACTGTTATGAATCTGGAAAATGGAAGAGGAATTACGAGGAATACCCAGCCACCCCCTTGAAACATTTATATTTCAGAATTTCTATGTACTTGTAAATGAGAACTGTTTTCCCAATTAATTCTGACTCCAAGATATGTATTTACCGGATATGGATCTCATATCCGTATGCCATTACAGATGCTGAGTAGGAGTAGAATATTGGGAAATGGGTGATTTGATTCTCAATATCAGAATTCGTTGCAATTGATGATATTGGATTAAATCGTCTGGTTTTGCCTAACGACAAATATTTGGTTTTGAATAACCGTTGTTATGCACTAATTTTTAAAATGATATATATGTATCTTTATTTTATAAAGTGAGATATAAATTTTAAAAATTGTGTTCTAAACA
The DNA here is from genome assembly GCA_030015575.1 of Agapanthus africanus. Taxonomy (NCBI): domain Eukaryota; kingdom Viridiplantae; phylum Streptophyta; class Magnoliopsida; order Asparagales; family Amaryllidaceae; genus Agapanthus; species Agapanthus africanus. The sequence continues at coordinate 445,376,370 of CM057343.1, forward strand.
TTGACCTTTATCAGTTGAGAATAAAATAAGGTGCATTAAATAACAGTGTAAGATATTCTTGACCAAAAATACAGTTTTCAACGTACAACACACGGAATTCGAGTTATTGAACTCTTATGGCTTGCACATGAAAATGTATGTTATCCAGTGTCCTTCGGGATAAGGGGATTGGTACACTTACTTCATTCAGGTTTATGTATGAGTTCTTTGGTTTTAGACATGCGTTCGTTGTAATGTAAGGTCTAAAGATCTTAAGAATTTATAGGTATAAGAATAAAGTAGAGAACCATACGTTAGAACTATGAAGATTCTTTGAGGTGATCGAAGATGTAGATACTTATGTTAGGTATTCCATCATAGTAATATTGAGAACTTGATTCTCTCACAGGTTACTTATCCATGGGTACGCTCCTTGATGAGTAATGTTGTATTGGTCTTTTTTCCATTTAGACGATATGCACTGGAAACAGTTGCATAATATTTGAATCTGGTTCCATCTAAATTAGTGCATTTGATTCTATATGGACATAAATTGGTTGCATATCTTGAGCTTGTTAAGATGTGGAGTTATCCGGTTTCTGTTTAAATGCAGAATCCAGAAAAACTCAAGGAATGCTTCCGTAATGGCAGTTTGTGGATTTTCCCAAGTATTCGCTAGAGTTTTACTTCTACCATTTTCAAGATCAATAGTTACATTGTTCTTGACTCATTGCCTTTTTATAAAAGGAATCTTTTTGCAAAAAAAAAACTAGGAGTAGGGTAGAACTGGAAGTGATTTCAGAAACACAAACGGCTACTGAAAATTTAGTATAACTAGAGAATTCAATTGGACTTGACAAACCATTAGCCACTCCGCTGATTTTAGTAGGTGACCTCGGCCACCTGATAGATACTTCGGTTTTCTAGTAGACGGCGACAGAGATGTCAGCATTATTATGATGATGACCCTACTAGTTGTATACAGGTCATAGGAAGTGGTAACTTCCAGGTGATCAGATGTTGTATATCCAAGAAGTACTCCATGCACTTCAGCAAATTATGGATTTTGGACTTTTCTGGGTGCTCCTGAAAGGGGAAAACCCATTAGTAGCAAGTAAATCTTTCGAGATCTGTGCAGGTGGAAACATATTAACCTTATACGGCTAGACTTGTTGTAAAGATTCTCATCAAATACCCGTTGTGGATTGTAATGAGACTTTTACTTCAGAGTCTATGCTAAAATCCATACGGATATGACTTGCCACTGTTGCTATTCAAGACTATAATATCTGGCAAGAGGATGACTATATTGTCTTTCTAAATGGGAATTTGGAAGTGCACTTGTATATGACTCTGCTAAAGAGTTATCATAATCACTGGGAGCAGCGGAAGGTGTGCAAGTTGATTATGTCTATTCGTAGACTGAAGTATGTATAGCGGAGATGGATCATCTGTTTTGATGTAATAGTCAGCGTGATTGACTTCATCAAAATAACAGATGAACCTAATAAGAAGGGTGTAGAGAGTACTGTCCTGGGTTTAGGATGATATACTCCCGTTAGGAAGTGATGTTCCTATACTGCAATCGGTCAAATTTTGGTTATCACAAGGTGTTTTCTCCATATAGGATCTGGATAAGATATCATGGAATTCTGGTAACAAGATCTATGGTTTTAGATCTAAATTTAAGAGATGTTCTAATCCGGATACTTAGACTTCATTCTAAAAGTGTTTTAGAATGGACGACTCCTAGCATGGTAGTGTACCCACAGGTGATGGAGTCTCCTACTCTAAAGAAATGTCTCTTAGACTGATGAGAAATGGGAATGACATGAATGACATATCTTTTTCCTAGGCAACTGAGTCAATCATGTAATGTATTGCACCAATCCAGATATTGCTTCTACACTTGGTGTAGTAAGCAGATACAATCCTGGAGAAACAAAGGGAACCATTTAAGAACATAAGAGGATGTTCTTGATATATGATAACGGCAACATCCTCAGGGAGGCGGTTATCGGTTCAGACTTCCAAGATGACCTAAATGAGAAAGATGCTATCAAAGTTTTGAGTTTACCCTTTTCTGAGGAGCAGTATATTAGACAGGGTTCTATAGGGATACTGAGGTAGGCATGGTGCGGGATGCTGATTATGACTCAACTAAGAATATAGCCCAAGAATATTGTTGGATAAAATTGTTCATTTATGAATATGGTCCCATCATGTATCCAGACAAATTCTTGTGGCAGGGTTTCGCTTAGTTCGGGAGATTGTTGATTTCCGCGAAGTTGAGACATCGAGAGATGAAGTTGGAACATTATAGTGGATCCACTCACTAAGGCTATTTCTCGAACATGGATGTTTCTCAAACGAGTTTTGTGAAACTGATTAGAAGAGGAATTGGGTATTCGGTAGCACACGGAATGTGGGTATGCGATAACGCAAAAATTAGCTTAAGTGCAAGTAGGAGATTTTTGGATATAGTGCTCTCAAGACAATTATTGTAACTGCAGGTAGGCGATTATGATAATTGAATAAGGACCTGTATAGGTAGAACAGTCTTTCTCGAGATGATAGTATGTTATCTGATTTGTCTTTACCATTGATGTGTATAAATTTTACTTGTTATTACGTGTCGCTAATACATAATGATAAAACTCGTAGGATTCTTACTTAACTACCAGCATTATGATGGCGATCATATACGTGAGAGTTGGGTAGTTCATAAGCACATCCTTAAATATCCCTAGTTGTAAAATTTCAGAAAATAGAAAATAATATTTTTGGATTTAAATAATAAAATAATAAATTTTACGGATATTATACGAATAAAGATTTGAGTTTCATAGAATAGTATAGTTATATACCTATATTTTTAGAAAATAATTGGAATTTAAAATGAATTATTAATTATGAAGATATTTATTTGATTTGGACTTTTATAAAATTTATATATAAATATTTACATACAAGTTTAATGTTAAACTTGATTAGTATTTTTCTAATTATTCATTAAACCAAACTTATTTTATTTACCATTCTTAGTGCCATGACACATGTATTTGTGAGAGTTAACACATTTTACAATTTGTTTTCTATGCATGGTTTTATGTTTTAAGAAAAATGGAAAAGATAAGAAAAGAAAAAAAAAATAAAAAATAAAAGATACGAGACATGAAGGGATACCAAGGTATGGGCATGAGAGAATGAGAGGGGGAGAGATATGATGCATAGCCATTCTTGTGCCATCTTATTATTTTCTTCATCTTCTTCCTCTCCATCATCTTCATCTCCTGTTCCACCATCACTACCACCCCTACAAACACCACCAAAATCAACTCAAAACCTCACACAACCTTCACAAAAAATGTTCTTCACCTCATTCTAAGCTCTAAGGTGTGATCAAGTTTGAGTTTTGGGCATCTTTGGCCACATAGGATTTTTCTTAAATTGCTCCTATGAGGTAAAACATCCATCTTTGATCAAGTTATTAAATTTCCTAACCTCGTATAATAGTTAAAGCTAGTTTTAAGGCTTTTAGTGTGGGTTTTGTAAACTTAAATTTTCTAATATGAGTTGTGGTGGATAATATGAATGGTTGAGGTGTAATTGAGACTTGGTTAGTGGTTGCAACCTTAATTAGTGACAAAATTCTTGACCTTGATGAGATTAGAAGATTCAAAGATGAGTTTAGAATTTTCCAATGTCGGTTTTGTTGAACTTGTGATGATCCAATGGAATCTGGAGTAATTGTGGTTCTTTGAAAATTAAATAGAGGATAATGTGATATTTAAAAAGCCAGTAGAAAGCCGTCGTTTAAGCCTGAGCCCAATCCCTCAAGTTTTGGCCGCCGAAATATTCAATTTGGCTGTGATTTGTTGGTCCATCTGGGAATTAGGGTATGGGGTTTGGTCTGTAGCCCACTCACTAGATAACAAGGCCTATCCTATATGCTAAAAAGTCTAATATCACCTTTATAAAATCTGGAGTTGTTTTACTTGATTTCTGTCAATGTTTTGTGATATTTAAAAAATTGATTTTTGATATTTGAGTTTGACTTGGTCGTTTGACGTTCGTACATCGACGTCGGGGGTTATTTTGTTGTTTTACCACGCATTGACCATAGGTTCTAACCTATGTGCCTTTCACTTGTCGTATTGGTTTTTGGATATGAATTTCTTTGAAATTCATTTCGGGTTTTCATTAGATTGTGGTTATCGATTTCGATTGTAGGTACATTCGCGTGGTCTTCCGAAACGACGAAAGAGGACAAGGCATCCGTCGGAATCATCTAGAGCGAGGCGTAATTAGGTGAGTAGATGTATATCCATGGGAGAAGTCGGGTGGATGGCGTATAGCACCCCCGCAACCATAGAATTAGGATATCTAAATATTTACACTAGATATGTATACTTAGATAATAAGTTTTCTAGAATACCATACCATAGTAGTATACTTATAGAAGTTATACCCCTAATACTATTCCTTAACCTATGAACTATATATACTTATGCAAATATAAATATAAATATATATATATATATATATATATATATGAGGATATTTACGATATGATATGATGAGATGAGGATATGATCTGATATAATGACATGAGTCGATATGATTGGATATAATGATATGAGGCAATGTTAAATGATAAGATATATGAGGACATGGGATGATATATGATGATATGAGATGAGATAATGAACGTGACTATAGATCCGTACTATTGATTTGATGATATCGTACGATGGATATTTCGTACGTGATATGATGAGGATGGATCGCCAACTTATATATCGACATGAGAGAAACTTGTTTAAATTCACATAATAGATATTATGATATGTTTGGAGCTATACCTATTTTCAAAACAAACAAATCGTTACGCACTTTTAAATGATAACTTCAAGGGGACGCTATGCCTTTTCAAATGGTATCTTTTTCAAAAACATCGTAGCCCCTATTTTCTAAAAACAACGATTCGTACTATTTTAAACTATAAATGTATGGCTCACACGTAGTTGCGTATTTTTATACTGTTCAAGTTTACGATTTCTCTATTCTGTTTACGCTTGCATTACGATTTCTTATTTCTGCATGCGCTCGTATTATTTTCATTTATGATATAGATACTACGCTTCATACCCTAATCTTTACGTGACTTCATTTGTTAGGACACATGCACCATTATCGATGATGCACATGTTGCATGTACACATTCTTGCCGGCTCACACACACATCATCGGTAATTTCCATGCCACATACACGTTAGAACTCGCTTTGTTTCCTTATCACCATATAACCTGTTAGTATTTTAGTTATTGTTTAGTACCCAGTACCACATACTAGTTCAGTTATTGCACTTTCTTTACCTTGATACACGCCATGCTTATATGAACACACTTGTTATGCATTACAATATTGCTCTGTGCCTGTACATATTATTTCATTACTGCCATGCATTTCATGAGATTCTGTTTTCAAGAGATTTCTGGATTTTAGAAACCACAGATATTATTTAAAAACTTGTGATTGTTTTAAAAACACGATTTCTCTTGATATCATATTCGGCATCCACCATAAGATTTCTCGGTGTTGAGTTATGAAGATTGTCTGAATCGAGGTAGGGGGAGAAACCGATTGCGGATACTTGGTGGACCCGGTACGGTACCCGGGGAGAGAAGATCGTATATGTTAGGAACATGTATGCCCTAGTAGCCAATATTGTATGATATAGTGGATGCTTGGACATATATATAGAGGACTTTCTTGCTCGACATGATAGTATGCAATCCGGTTGCTCTTTATCTTAACATGTACACTAGTATTATTATATTGTCTCTCTGATACATGTTGATAAAGCCCTTAGAATGTTAGCTTGACTACCAGGATTATGATGCAGATTATACTAGTGGGGCTTGTGGAGTCCGCAAGTACATCCTTTAACAGTTCCTAGTAGAGAGAGTATCGAGACAGGGTATCGATATTCCAGAGTAGATTAGTGTGTACGTTTCTTGACCCTGTATAGGGCGATGGTTGATCCCACGTCCATTGATGTTTGACATCAAAAATTGTACACATATGCTCATTAGAGAGGGTACACCAAACAGGACTCGCCGAGAACTCCTAGATGGTACCATACCTATCGTCAGATAGCAGTTATCTGGTGACACTGGTACAGGTTAGTCTGTAGACCCGAGAGCATCATAGTGTCTTATGTGGTTTCCACTGTGCTTTGATTTCCTCCCTACCACGGCTCAAAGGAGTCGTGCAAACAGGTAGATTTTGGGTACAATCTAGAGTCGCACTGAGGCAGTGAGCGATAGGAAGGGTTTCGTCTCTTCCGGTATAGAGAGTTGATGTTGCGCTATGCTCGATTGGCTAAAACAGTGTCACGAACAAAATGTGGCACGTGACCGGCACTTAAATTACGTGATATCTCAAGACATCGACGCGGTTTAAGTAAGCCGAAATCCGGAATCTAAACCCTTTTTGAAAATATTAGAGGTGAGGTTTAAATAATCTGCCGATAATATTCGTTTAAAATAACATCTAAATTTAACTAAGTATGTTGAAAAGCCTTTATGACGTTTGAAAACTTGTCATCACATCCTTTACATTTTTATAAAAACCCGATACAACAAAATAAAATAGCATCCCAATGGAAGCTAGCTTTCACGTCTAAAAGACGGAACAGCCAAACAAATTTATAGCAGATGTCGACTCTAAAGAGTGTGACATCACCACCTATAAACTCTAAGTCTCGATTCTAAGTCCATAGTATATCATTTCTAAGTTGATGGAGTTTCTGCTATATACAAGAATAAATGAATAATCAAGAGTGAGTATGATACAATAACAACTCACTTACCCATCAATCCCCAAAAGAAGGTGTGCCCAAGCCGCTGACAATCCAAGCGGTAAAACCTGCAAGAAACTGTGGCACAACGGGGTTGAATTGCCAACTCAGTGAATAAAAGGACATCTAAAGGTAGAAATCGAAATACATGACGATACCTAGGTCATAAGTATAGTACTATCATAATCTGGATCGATATACTATATGATATGCAAAGTTCAACCCTAGCTATCATGCAATCACATGTATAATATCTCAATGTCATATGATTCAAAATCATGAATCTATTATCCCAATTGGAATTCCCTCTTTGTCTATGAATGTCTTTACAAATATACATGCAGGTACTATCCCCCGGATCAGTCCTGGTGGAATCCAATAAATATATATCTAACTGTGTACCTCATGATAATGATCATATCAATATACATATAGATGTCCAACATCGACATCGAAATACGAAATCTCCCGTGTCTAGCATCGATACGTAAATACAGATAACGTCGACACCATCTCAACAGATGATCGCCACCCGATATCCTGGTTATGAACAGTATCCCCTGGATATTTGTCATACCTAGTCGAACCCCGGTCAGTATCCCCTAGATATCTGCCGTGTTCATTTTATCTCCAAAATTGAGTCAGCTCGTTAGGCTCCTCGCCTATAATGTGGCTATCCTGCCCCTCGGTCTCGACCGGGTCCACCATGTATCTAACTGTTTCCCCACGGACTCAGTCTGGATAAAACTGTAAATCCGTAACCGTAAATCCACAGACTCGGTCCGGATATTAAAATTAGAAAACACAAACCTCATGGTGGACGTTTATTCATCATATAAAAATATCAAGTGAGGTATAAGAAACTTGCATAGATTGTATTGATGATATACTGTATGTGTATATATATATAACAGTGTCTCATACCACCGATATATATATCATGATAAGTAAAATACTCAGAAATCTCAAGAATCAAATACATCATCCATAGTACTACCACATGAATAGGAAAGACTATGTAATCATATCACATAACATAATGAATTCAATTCTAATGTGTCATGGTACTACTAATGATGTGTAGTGTAGTATATGCGTCTGTGCTCGTGCAATATGGAAATCATTAGTATTTGTGCAAGTGTTCTACGGTGTCACAGTCTATATATTAACACATATATAACAGAACGATTCTACAGTGACATGGCAAAACCAATGAGGTGTAGTGTAACATATAGTTAAGTGCTTGTGATACATAGTACTCATTGGTATTTGTGCAGTGTTCTACCAGAGTGTGCGTAACATGGAAATATATAATATAGAATACATAATACAACCCTATAAGAAATCTAAACGTACTTATTGTAATTACTTGTTATGAGCTATACCATTATTTTTAGAAATGATCAGAACGTTAAGTTTAAAATAAGGAAGCTGCCTAAGGTTTAATAGAGATGTTTGTTTTAGAATTTGGCACGTATCCTGATAGTTTATTTAAAAGACAACGGACCGAGGTTTTTAAAATAATATAGCTTATACCAGTATTATATCCTAAAATAGAACATAATATATCTCTACTAGTCAAAGAATAAATTGGCCGTTATTCGGCATACAAAGTTCATTATTTACGATATGTATAAATCCTTGTATTATAGCTCATCATATCGCTATATCCACATCATCTTAAGTACGGCATAATCTCTCGTACAACCTCATCAAATCACACCCATATCATACGGATCAAATATCACGTATATCTCATTTAAAACTACATGTGAAACTTTATGCAAATGGAGGGTATATAAAATGAAATACCAAGTCAATACTTTGACGAACCGCTAATGTTAAGTAGATATTAAATAATAGTTATAAGGTTGCGGGGGTGCTATACACCATCCACCCGACTTTCCCAGTAGATGTAAATCTACTCACCAACTTAGAAGCTCGCTGAATCCACGCTGCTACATCACCAACTCCGTCTCGGAATCCTCGAATCGTACCTATATTCGTATTTAAATCGCATAGAAGTAAATATCATATCGAAAACCAAAACAATAAGCCAAGCACTCGTAGGTTAGAACCTACAGCACACTTAGCCCAAAAACGTCAATATAATTCTGTCGTTAACGTATAAACGTCAACGGTTCAACTGCAACCTCAAAATACGAAAACTCCGTATCGTAAATATCTAAAATTTGATAACCCATTTCTAAAACGTTTCCAGATTTTATTGTATAAATATTTAAACAACACAAACAATCCAGAAACTTGTAAAATACCAACTCAAATCTACAGAAGGAAAATCAACACCAAAAGCTAAGGGATGGCCGGCGTCGCCGGAATTTTAAGATGAGTCGCCGGATTTTTTTGTGAGTTTGGGGCTCTGGTTTCAAGTGGTATTTCCTAGTAGTCTCAGTATACTTTTGATCTTGCTGGATTTTCTAGTGATTACACCTAGTGGTTTCAGATTCACTTACGGGGAGTAAGATATCACAAACACTAAACATGCTACATGTCGTATATTATACTTTTACTCCAAACTGATATTGTTGGAGATAGTGCCCTCAGAGTCAATTATTAGGTCACCGGTACGTGATTGTAATGATTGAGGGAGGACCTATCCCGGTAGGACAGTCTTACTCGAGATGATAGTATGCTATCTGGTTTACCTTTATCATCGTGTACTGTTTTAAGTGACATGACACGTCGCTATTACACGTTGATAGAGCCCCTAGGATTCTTGCTTGACCACCAGCAGTATGAGGGCGATCATATAAGTGGGAGCTGGGGGTCTACAAGCTTATCCTTAAAAGGTCCCTAGTCGTGGGAGTTTCGAGACTGGGCATCGATACTCCATTAGTAGACTAGTGTATACAGTCGAGACCCCGACGAGGGGCGGTGGCCGGTCTCACAAGCCACTGGTGTCAGTTGGATCACCTAAGATGTATACAGGTGCTCATTGGGTTATGAGTACACCGGACAGGACTCGCCGGGAACCTGCTAGTTGGTCATATACCAGACGTCAGATGGCAGTTCCCTGGTGACATGTGTGCAGGTTAGTTCATCGACCTGGGGATCGTCATTTGTCTCGTGTGAGTTCCCACTGTACTTTGATTACTACCCTACCACGGCTCAAAGGAGTCGTGCAAACAGGTTTTAGTTGGGTACAGTCCCGAGCCACATGGAGGCAGTAAGCGTATCTTCAGGGGTTCGTCTCTCCCGGTATTGGGGGTGAGGTCGTGCTGTGTCTAGGAGAGCCATTACACAAAGTCCTTGGCTAAGGCAAGGAGATTTACTGGTAGGTATTCCAGTAGTATCTCAGGGTGTTCTGGGCTACACTCCGACACGACTTGTACCGCTTTTGGGGGTCTGACTTTTACCAACCCCCTAGGCCCGCCATGCGATACTCATAGACGAACGGACCGGACTGCACGGATATTGTCACTGACAGGCTCAGTAGGGTGTCAGGATGAGTTCGCTCATCGACGTCCCTTTTAGTCAATAGCTGGTGGCCCGTTACGTATTGGCTTATACCTCTGACGTGCTAGTGGTTAAATCCAAAGCCATAGTATTGACGAGTCTTTAGAGTCCACCACACTTTCAGTTACTCAAGTTTCGGGCGAAACGCTGTAGAGGCCGTATGGAGATATGGCAGGGTCCGATCAGATACGTGCGGTATTGCACGGATCAGGATCGGACAGTATTGTACTAGTGGCCGTATGGATTTATATGGCAGGGTTCGATCAGATACGTGCGGTATTGCACGGATCAGGATCGAACGGTTTTTTACTAGCCGGCTTTGGTTAAGCCGGTACTAGTTTAGTACAGTTTAGATTTTGTCTCATTGCATTTGTATTTCGGTCGGAATACAGATGCGGGTGTGTATGCACAGTATTGGGGTTTTCCTGTAATTTATTACGGGACCAGTTTTCTGGAGTTGCCAGTTTGCATTCCGTTCCGGCCGGTTTTCCTTTGTTCTTTCCCGGCCGGACTTTTCCGATGGAGGGGGTAATTTGCAGTTTTGCAAATTACAATTGTGGAGGGGTTTTCTTGTAAAAGATTGATATGATAGCTTTCATATTTTTTTCCACCATGCTTTTGCTTTATTGTGACATGAAAGGGTATGGTTGGATTTGATATGAAGCATGGTGTTTGTTTTCTTGTCTCTTGGATGTGGTCACCTCCTTCTTCTCCTACACTCACCTCCCTCATATGATACATATTGTTATTTCTCTTCACCATTTCAAGATTGGCCGGCCACACTTGAAGATGAGGGAAAAATGAGAGATGTGTTTCTTTTGTTGTATGGAAATTATTCTCATTTCTCTTTTTGTATCAAAGTTCACCACCTCTCTTCATATCATCTTGTTTCCTCCATCATGGCAACACTACCCCAAAGAGATAAACCCTACACATCCTACAGCAAGCCTTGGGCATGTCGAGTTGCCGGCTTCATACGCGAGTTGCCTCGGTATAGAGGCGGGAGCCCGTAAAAGTACCCGGCTTCGTGGTGCCCTTTCCGACGAGGAGGAGACGGACGGAGATCCCGCGAGGAGATCGGAGTGGAGATGAAGACCGGAGGACTTGGATCGTCGGTATACATCTCTTCCCTTTCTTATAGTAGCGCAGACTTGTTAATGGTTACGATCCGGAGTTTAGTGCGCGGTGGTGCCGGTTTGCAAAGTCCGCAAAAATTTAAGTTTATCACCGTTTCCGCATTCCGGCGTCGGATTGACGGCCGGGGCGCCGCCGTGCACTTACAGATATTAGCTCTCATATTTATCCTACTGAAAAATTAACTTATTTAAAAAATATCAAACACCTTAATATAGATATATAGAACTACCCTAAAATTCCCAACACTCAATTCCCTTATCAAACCGGCGAGGTCGGAATTTCCTTATTGGTCGCCGGCCAAATTCCGAGGGTATGGTTCCATCTTCCTATGTGTTATTCTAAGTCTAGTCTATAAGATTATGGCACTGTTTGATTATGTTGATTTTCATCTAAACTATAGCAGATTCAAACAGAGGTTAAACTTGTCAAAAAAAAAACGATATCCAATTTCAATAAAAAAACTGAATTGAACAGAACTGAATAATTTGAAAGGAGGGAAATATATACCTATGGATATGTGTGTATAGAAGAACACGATCTCTTAATTTGTATGTTGAACCATCTAGGATTGGTACTAGATCAAGCTTGATGATGTGCACAAGTTGATGAAGAGATTCATTTTCTTTTCTTTTCTTTTCAATTTGAGTGATGAACACTTAGGAAATTTAGTTTGGAGCTGAAGAAGGTGTTGTGTTCAGTTGAAATCACTAAGGGATTCACTAAGTGTTTGTTGGTGTAAAGAAATCATGATGTGGAGGGGTAAGATGGAGGTGGCATTAAGAGGAAGTGTGATACATTCATGCAAGGAGGAGGTGTTTAAACTTGAAGGAAGAGGTGGAGGTTTATGAGCATGAGTGAGGTAAGTTGTATGTGAGAGTGTAACCTAAGCTAAGACATAATCAACCATGCAACAATAATTAAAACAACAAAAAGAAAGAAAACTCTTTTTATGTAAAATCTACATCCATGTTTACTTGAAATTCTTGTCTTGACACTTAAATATCATTAGTTCAATGACAAATAAAATGCCACGATAAAATAATTAAAATATTATTTTCTTGATATCTCCCACTTATTCATAATTATCAAAATAATTACATTTTTTGGATATGATTCCGATATCTCATTTCATTGGCGATATCATTTTTGTAAACTTATAAATTTTATTATTTTTATAATAAAATTTTACAATTAAATATTCTAATTTTTCCAAAATGTTACAGTCTCTCCCCCTTAAAGAAATTCGGTCTCCGAATTTAAATTAAAGCTCTTTCTTAAAACATTTTCCCAATAAAATCAACTCATTCCAAAACAATTTCCCGGGGTCCAATTTTAAAACATGAAATTTGCTCGATATCACCAGACTCCAAAGTCCCATATGAGCTAAAATGCATCACAACGCAACCGTGTGCGTGAAAACTCAAAAGATATAATCTTTCATAACTGTAACTCTAGCGGTTGCTATGAGCATTACTCTAGTTATGAAATTTTTTTTTCCAAATACGAAAACCGTTGTGTTTCCTAAGTACTCACAATCAATGTCATGATCATAGTACAATATCAGTTCACCCGACCAAGCAAAAAACTCTTTTATATAAGAAAAATTTAAAACTGTAACATACCCTATCAAATGCAAAACACGAAAACAAAATCAACGCTAATGGGTTTGCATGTAAGTCTTAATCCCACTTCACGGTGTGCACGAAACGATATCCACTGCATCCACTGTGCATGGAATAAAAGTATATAAAATAATACCAAGTGCAACGGGGTGCACAAAATCAAAACCAAGTGCATCAAGGTGCACTATTATATCTCAAGTGCATCAAGGTGCACAAAACTAAAATCAAGTGCATTAGAGTGCGCAAAATCAAAACGTGCAACTGGTGTGCATGAAATCAAACCAAGTATACTTAGGACCTATATATATATATATATATATATATATATATATATATATAAATTCTTAACCATGTGCATTTGGTGTGCACGGAAAAATCAGTGTAGTGCATCCGGTGTACATAACACTTCAATCGAGTGCAGTCACCATGCACGAAAATCATAACAGGTGCACCTGGTATGCACAAAGCATAAATCAAGGTGAAATTACTGTACATAGAAATCTCATCAAGTGCACCTGGTGTGCACAAAACATAATTTGATCCTCAATTCTTCAAATTACATATATCAAATCACGGACGTCGAGTTGTCCTTTCTCCAAATTTTAAAATGAATGTTTTAGACTATAAAAACGTAAATCGAATTCAAAGGACATCGAAGCTTACTTTCTTCAATGTCGGAAGGTGTTTATACCACCGGAATTGGCATAGCAAGGACTACTGCTTGCCATCTGCCACGTTCTAACGTTCTCTGTCTCTGAATTATGGTTCTTCTTGCAGATTTCTAATACCATAGCTTATTTATGCAATCGTCCGGTGAGAAGTAATGACACCATTCTTCCTATTGCGGATACATCCCATCACATCTTCTTGGCCATTAGTCTCGTCTCTCGTAACGCAATAGGTTGATAACGGAATCTCTTGTCCTCTACTTGTGTGCTAACAACGAATCTCAGTCCAATCTTATTTATTATAATTTCCTGGAAGATAATCCATCCAGCCTTCTGCTAACATCTTTTATCTAGACTGCCCAGAACTAGTACTCATTTCTTGACCTGCTTTCCCTTTCGTAACCATTACCATTCCTTTTTGATCTCCTCCTAAAGTGTAGTTGCACGCGTCATCAAATCTTCAACAACTACTGTGTCGAACAACTGCCCTCTAATCTTCGCACCATTCTACTATTCCATAAATTTACTGTATCAATTACTTAAGGAGCGTATCTGCATAGTCACGCGAATTGCAAGTCATACTTGGTTATGACCCACTCGGAGTCTTTCAAACTCGGAAACACGAATCCGCCTCTTCTGATACTTTGTAGAGAAATCTGGCTAATCTCACCTTCGAAAACTCGTCCCAATTTGTCGGAGGAAAAACTTTCTGTATGATCTCCTTCTTGAACTACTTGTATCTGGTCTAACAACTCCATTGAAAGAAGTACATCAATTTCGCCGATCTCGTATCGAAGCGTCACAATGGATTAAAATTCCTAACCATTCCACGCCTGAACGGCTATGAATCCTGCGGATTCATCTATATTTGTAACATCGTCAACTCTTTAACTTTACGAACTTTGGAAGAAACTTCTCTATAATCTCAGCAAGGATTGGTACCGCTGCCTAGACAGTACACAACACCATGATCTTCGGAGAGGGAAAAACATCACGTCTCACGCCCGACTGATTTCTAGCAATAACTCCGCCATCTTGTGCGGATCCCGAGAAAACTCGCTCTATTATTAGAACTCGATCAAATACGAATAAACGACGTGTATCTATATCATCGGAAAATCACCCCGGTCAGTCCTTGTCCCAGACAAGTCTGCTCTGACCGCATCTCTGACAGCAGCCCTCTCGGCCCTTATAACCATGGTGATCGAAACAATCAATCATGCACTGACGATGATAGATCAACGGAAAGAATAGAAGGAAGATCTCAAGATATTAATCCTAAGGTAACTTAGGTGGAGTATCATATCGTAAAATATGCCGCAGAACATATGTACGGTACGTCACTCTACTTAGTACTTACTCCATCAACAAGGGTCATCCTATAAAATTAAAGTTTGGGTATAAGACCCCCAAAGTCAAGTCTAAGTCCTATAAAGTCAAGCCTAGGTAACAAAATGTATTCCCAGACTCCATATAGTCAACCTAGACTCGAACAAAGGTTAAACCAAACGCTCTGATACCAACTTTGTCACGACCCAAATGTGGCACGTGACCGGCACTTAAATCACGTGACATCTCAAGACATCGATGCGGTTTAAGTAAGTCGAAACCCGGAATCTAAACCCTTTTTGAAAATATTGGAGGTGAGGTTTAAATAATCAGCCGATAATATCCGTTTAAAATAACATCTAAATTTAACTAAATATATTGAAAAACCTTTATGACGTTTGAAAACTTGTCATCAACTCTTTTGCATTTTTATAAAAACCCGATACAACAAAATAAAATAGCATCCCAATGGAAGCTAGCTTTCACGTCTAAAAGACGGAACAACCAAACAAATTTATAGCAGATGTCGACTCTAAAGAGTGTGACATCACCACCCATAAACTCTAAGTCTCGATTCTAAGTCCATAGTATATCATTTCTAAGTTGATGGAGTTTCTGCTAGATACAAGAATAAATGAATAATTAAAAGTGAGTATGATACAATAATAACTCACTTATCCATCAATCCCCAAAAGAAGGTGTGCCCAAGCCGCTGACAATCCAAGCGGTAAAACCTGCAAGAAACTGTGGCACAACGGGGATGAGTTGCTAACTCAGTGAATAAAAGTACATCTAAAGGTAGAATTCGATATGCATGACGATACCTAGGTCATAAATATAGTACTATCATAATCTGGATCGATATACTATATGATATGCAAAGTTCAACCCTAGCTATCATGCAATCACATGTATAATATCTCAATGTCATATGATTCAAAATCATGAATCTATTATCCCAATTGGAATTCCCATTTTGTCTATGAATGTCTGTACAAATATACATGCAGGTACTATCCTGCGGATCAGTCCTGATGGAAACCAATAAATATATATCTAACTGTGCACCTCATGATAATGATCACATCAATATACATATAGATGTCCAACATCGACATCGAAATACGAAATCTCCCGTGTCCAGCATCGACACGTAAATACAGATAACGTCGACACCATCTCAATAGATGATCACCACCCGATATGCTGGCTACGATCAGTATCCCCTAGATATCTGTCGTACCAAGTCGAACCCCGGTCAGTATCCCCTGGATATCTGTCGTGTTCATTTTATCTCCGGAATCGAGTCACCTCGTTAGGCTCCCCGCCTATAATGCGGCTATCCTGCCCCTCGGTCTTGACCGGGTCCACCATGTATCCAACTGTTTCCCCACCGACTCAGTCTGGATAAAACTGTAAATCCGTAACTGTATACCCACAGACTCGGTCCGGATATTAAAATCAGAGAACACAAATCTCATGTTGGACGTTTATTCATCATATAAAAATATCAAGTGAGGAATAAGAAACTTACATAGATTGTATTGATGATATACTGTATGTGTATATATATAACAGTGTCCCATACCACCGATATATATATCATCAGAAGTAAAATACTCAGAAATCTTAAGAATTCAAATACATCAACCATAGTACTACCACATGAATAGGAAAAGACTACGTAATCATATCACATAACATAATGAATTCAATTCTAATGTGTCATGGTACTACTAATGATGTGTAGTGTAGCATACGCGTCTGTTCTCGTGCAACATGAAAATCATTAGTATTTGTTCAAGTGTTCTACGGTGTAACAGTCTACATATTAACACATATATAACAGAACGATTCTACAGTGACATGGCAATACCAATGAGGTGTAGTGTAACATATAGTTAAGTGCTTGTGCAACATAGTACTCATTGGTATTTGTGCAGTGTTCTACCAGAGTGTGCGTAACGTGAAAATATATAATATAGAACACATAATACAACCCTATAAGAAGTCTAAACGTACTTATTGTAATTACTTGTTATGAGCTATACCATTATCTTTAGAAATGATCGGAACGTTAAGTTTAAAATAAGGAAGCTGCCTAAGGTTTAAAAGAGATGTTTGTTTTAGAATTTGGCACGCATCCTGGTAGTTTATTTAAAAGACAATGAACCGGGGTTTTTAAAATAATATAGCTCATACCAGTAGTATATCCTAAAACAGAACATAATCTATCTCTACTAGTCAAAGAATAAATTGGCCGTTATTCGGCATACAAAGTTCATCATTTACGATACATATAAATCCTTGTATTATAGCTCATCATATCGCTATATCCACATCATCTTAAGTTCGGCATAATCCCTCGTACAAACTCATCAAATTACACCCATATCATACGGATCAAATATCACGTATATCTCATTTAAAACTACATGTGAAACTTTATGCAAATGGAGGGTATATAAAATGAAATACCAAGTCAATGCTTTGACGAACCGCTAATGTTAAGTAGATATTAAATAATAGTTATAAGGTTGCGGGGGTGCTATACGCCATCCACCCGACTTCCCCAGTAGATGAAAATCTACTCACCAACTTAGAAGCTCGCTGAATCCACGCTGGTACATCGCCAACTCTGTCTCGTAATCCTCGAATCGTACCTATATTCGTATTTAAATCGCATAGAAGTAAATATCATATCGAAAACCAAAACAATAAGCCAAGCGCCCGTAGGTTAGAACCTACAGCACACTTAGCCCAAAAACGTCAATATAATTCTGTCGTTAACGTATAAACGTCAACGGTTCAACTGCAACCTCAAAATACGAAAACTCCGTATCATAAATATCTGAAATTTGATAACCTATTTCTAAAACATTTCCAGATTTTATTGTATAAATATTTAAACAACACAAACAATCCAGAAACTTGTAAAATACCAATTCAAATCTACAGAAGGAAAATCAACACCAAAAGCCAAGGGATGGCCGGCGTCGCCGGAATTTTAAGGTGAGTCGCCGGATTTTTGTGGTGAGTTTGGGGCTCTGGTTTCAAGTGGTATTTCCTAGTAGTCTCAGTATACTTTTGATCTTGCTGGATTTTCTAGTGATTACATCTAGTGGTTCCAGATTCACTTACGGGGAGTAAGATATCACAAACACTAAACATGCTACATGTCGTATAATATACTTTTACTCCAAACTGATATTAGCTCCCATATTTATCCTACTGAAAAATTAACTTATTTAAACAATATCAAACACCTTAATATAGATATATGGAACTACCCTAAAATTCCCAACACTCAATTCCCTTATCAAACCGGCGAGGTCGGAATTTCCTTATTGGTCGCCGGCCAAATTCCAAGGGTATGGTTCCGTCTTCCTATATGTTATTCTAGATCTAGTCTATAAGATTATGGCACTGTTTGATTATGTTGATTTTCATCTAAATTATAGCAGATTGAAATAGAGGTTAAACTTGTCAAAAAAAACGATATCCAATTTCAATCAAAAACTGAATTGAACAGAACTGAATAATTTGAAAGGAGGGAAAGATATACCTATGGATATGTGTGTATAGAAGAACACCATCTCTTAATTTGTATGTTGAACCATCTAAGATTGTTACTAGATCAAGCTTGATGATGTGCACAAGTTGATGAAGGGATTAATTTTCTTTCTTTTTTTTCAATTTGAGTGATGAACAGTTAGGAAATTTAGTTTGGAGCTGAAGAAGGTGTTGTGTTCAGTTGAAATCCCTAAGGGATTCACTAAGTGTTTGTTGGTGTAAAGAAAGCATGATGTGGAGGGGTGAGATGGAGGTGGCATCAAGAGGAAGTGTGTTATATTCATGCAAGGAGGGGGTGTTTAAACTTGAAGGAAAAGGTGGAGGTTTATGAGCATGAGTGAGGTAAGTTGTATGTGAGAGTGTGACCTAAGCTAAGACACAATCAACCATGCAACAATAATTAAAACAACAAAAAGAAAGAAAACTCTTTTTATGTAAAATCTACATCCATGTTTAATTGAAATTCTTGTCTTGACACTTAAATATCATTAGTTCAATGACAAATAAAATGTCACGATAAAATAATTAAAATATCATTTTCTTGATATCTCCCAATTATTCATAATTATCAAAATAATTACATTTTTCGGATATGATTCCGATATCTCATTTCATAAGCGATATCATTTTTGTAAACTTATAAATTTTATTATTTTTATAATAAAATTTTACAATTAAATATTCTAAATTTTCCTAAATGTTACAAACAGAAAGTTCCTGGCCAAGGCTGATGAGATTTACTGGTAAGTGTTATCAGTAGTTTCTCGAAAGGTTATAGGCCACACATCGGCATGACTTATCAAGTTACTAAGGTCTGACGATTCCACCCTTAGACTTAATATGCGATATATCAGACGAAGAGACCGAACTGTACGGTAAGTGTTTCTTATAGTCTTTGTGGGGGTTTGGACAAGCTTACTTGTTGATCTTCTATTCGCTCAATACCTGGGTAGCCGTTACGTCCAACTAGTACCGCTGACGGCTTGTGGGTGATTGATATGATCATTTCCCGTTGTTGGCGTATTGACGAGTTTTTAGAGTTCTACAGAGAGCTTTCCTAGCTCAAGCGAAACGAAGTAGGGCATATATAGTGTTATGTGTGGGAGCTTGATTAAATATGAGTATGTGATATCGGTTAGGTTATATGTGATATCGGTTAGGTTATATGTGACATAACCGGATTATTGAATGAAGTGTTGATTCAATGATATGTTATATGTATATATTTGATATTGGCCGGTTATATATGATATGACCGGATTATTGAATCAGGTGTTGATTTGATATAGTATATTGAATGTTGTCGGTTATATATGATATGACCGGGTTATTGAATCAAGTGTTGATTCGATAATGTGATATACATATAAGTGATATTAGTCGGTTATATATATGATATGACCGGATTATTGAATCAAGTATTGATTTAATAATTTGATATATATTTTTATATTTGATATATTAATATATATTAACTAATATTGTTCTCACTAAAGATTTTCTTCTCTTATTATATATAATGATATATATATATATGATATTATATATATATATATTTATTTATATATATAATTCTATTTTGTGTCATGGTGGATGATACATTGAACATGGGTATATAAGACTCACACCAAGGCTAAAGATAATTTGGGTAATTATTTATTTAGAGTAAAATCAAAATAAGGTGGAAATGAGCATGGTTTAGATGCTTGTAGAAACATGTAGAAGCCATAACTCATCTCACTTATTTTTGTTTTACTTTAGATAATTTCTCATCCAACCATTATCTTTAGACCATGGTTAACTCTCTCATTATCACACTTGAGATTTTTCTTCACCCTAGTTCATCTTCTTCCTCTCTAAGTTTTCTTGAGTGAAAGAAAGAAAAAGAGAAATACATTTCTAAAGTTAGCAAAATTCCTACTTCATCAACCTACTCTCATATAGCCCATAAGTTTAGGTTGTTTGCTTCACTAATTCTTTATTAGTGATGAGGTAGCTTGAGTTAGAGAAATTTCAAGGTGGATCATCTTCGGCCTCGAAGACGATAAAGCAAGCTCGTTCCTTTCACCAAGTGGAGCCTAAGAAGAGTTCTAGGGACTACTGCTTGGAGCTTAGGGACTACTACTTGGAGCTTTAGAAGTGAAGGACCGGTCTACAAAGATTGTATTCTCTATTCACTTAGTGTAAAGCTTATTTACTTGCTTACAAACCCTAATTCTCTAGTTCGATTCTAGGTTAGTGTAGTTTAGACCTCTAGATTTTTTTAAATTTCATACTTGATGCATGTGAAAACCTAGTAGAGGTGCTAAGACACACTTTCATGGTATCAGAGCCAAGCTAGAGCATTAAGCGAAGTCTATAAGACGTTAAAGTGTTCGATCGAGTTTCGAAACCCGCATTTCACCTAGTTTCTGTCCATTTTTCAAAATTCGATATTTTTCAAGTTAAAAATATGCAGAAAATTATGCAGGGTATTTTATGGAGCCTCAAGAAGTACGAGGCCCCAATTCCACTAAACCGCAGCGAAACTGCGGCCTAAACCCTAGTTTGGCCGTGGTTCCGCCGCAATTTTATGGGATTGCGGGATATTTCTTCTTGTGCTGCTCCATTATAATATTTGGCATATTCTGGGTATTTTTAGTGAGGCTTAAGTTTTTGATGTCTCTGTGATTTGTGGATGTTTGATATATCGATCGAAATGCTTAACATCGCCTAGATTATTATGATATGTGCTACATTATTTGGAATCCACATTAATTAGTTTTGTGAAAACTAGTTTGTGTTTTGTAAATCTCGCGTTTTAGTGTCTTTTGATCGATTGCCACGGAGTTTCGATTCGAATCAAAACTCCGTCGCAATCTCGTATTGTATGTGAATATTCGCCGGAAAACACTACTAGATTTCCACGCCCCATTGCGTCGACCAAGTGACTATAGTAGAACACCGCAGCCAAAAGCATCCACTTGGATGCTCGCGGACGCGGTGTTCCGCCTAAGTGCACTTCATTGACGGCATCGGGGGTGCGTCAATCTACTAAAGTTCCCGACGAGCATTCAATCATTTAATCCGGAATCCTGTTGAATTACCCGACTTGTTATTGTAAAGTGTTTTCAATTCGAGACGTAAATGCAAGATTTAAAGGGTTAGGCATGAAATCCGAGATATGAGATATTCCGGGTTTATGATGTCTAAGGGATATGCGGATTCTAATTATTGTATTTTTCATTTCTTTTCTGCGACCGTAAGTGTAATATGTAGTCTATCCCCAATCTCGTTGCTATATGTCAACGACATTCGGAATACGCATATTTACTTACGTTGATGTCATGTGTTGTTATGCGTTGCTTGTGATATGTTATTTTGGATCGTCGTGATTGAATAGACGGTTTTTTTTTACGTGAGATGAGAGTTTTTCTATTTTCATTCATGTAAATTTGTATGTAATATTCTTTTATTGGGACACTTCTGGGTTGAAGTCGTTGTCACCATTGATGCATATTATTTACTTTTCTGCATTAGGATAAACCCATGGCAGGGATCACAAGTAACCGGGTTCTAGAGTCCAGTGGGAGACCATTTCGAGGAGTCGAGACCGGGTCTCCTAACTTCAGAATTGGCAGGGTTGCTTACCGCTCTCGTAGGGGTCTATAGACGTGGGTTTGGTTATTCATCTTGACCGTGGAATCCGTGTTTTTCATTACTGGCTTAATTTAAAACACGAACATCCCAGTTTATCCTATATTTCATATATTTGTTTCTGCTGCCTGAGTTCTGTAATGTGATCATATAACTGCATGAGACGAATGCTATATATATATGATATATAATAAACGTTGCATATGTTTTGCACCCGCGCTAATCCTTCCCCCGCTCTGCCGTTAGTTAAGTAACCTAACGGTGCATGACGGAGCCCCGTGGCGAATGCGGATGGCAAAAGCGTATGTTCTATTTTTGTTTCTTCTATGATGTTTAGGAAACATAAATGATAGGACTTCATTAATGAGATTAATGAAAAGAAAAGAAACCTAAAGATATTGTAGAATCAAATTTTTCAAAAAGATAGCTCTAGTTTTTGCTTTGCATAGCGGTATTCCTTTATGAATATCCAGCATCTCATTCGATGAGGAAATAGCCTAGATCCCTTTACCGGGAGTGACCTCTTTAGCAATATTAGCAATTGCTACAACCCACTCGGTTTGTTTTGAAAACTACTCGATTTTAAAAAAAAGTGGAGCTTAAACCACTCCTTTTCAAAACACTAGATTTTACAATGATATCAAGTTCATTACGATAAAGGTTTTCTTCAAAACCATTTGTAACCCTCGGCCATTTTAGGAAGTAGAGTACTTAGTATTCGTGCTACATTTTTTGACCATAGTTAAAGCGTAGTATACGGTAGCTAAGTGATGCCTTCCTATAAAGCATATGATGCGATCGATTATGACATTCGTACGACTTTGTTGACCATAGTTAAATGTCATACGGATGGGTCTAAATCAATCACGGATGGGTCTAAGATTTGTTGACCATAGTTAAGGTCATAAGTCGCTAGGGGTAAAAATAGATATTGGGAATTTCAAGTGTTAAAATTTGCAATAAGATTGCATACCTTCTATATGATAGTTGGATCCCAATACCCACTGAGAGTAAGTGTTACTCCTGGGGGAGTTTTCCACTTTACAATTAGCCGGTCCAATAGGTGTCTAAGAAAGGTGTTAACGGGGTTATGCCCCTGCGGAAACGAGATTATTTAATTAGTTCCATGCGAAAGCAAGAGGAGACTCGCTCGAAATACCAATACCTGCCTGGCAAACTTATAGGGTTTAATTAATCCCGGCTAATCTTACTTTTTAAGATTTGAAGGAAGATTTGATAAAATTAGTGGGAGCCATCCTAATTAGATAAGATAATAACCAATCTAATCTTTCAAGAGCACACGCTAAAGTATTTTTCTTCTCTCTCTCTCTCTCCAGGTAGCGACCATGACACGCCTTAATCAAGATAAGAATATAGGCAAGGAATACGGAAATACCAGGATTCCCATGCTACCCGAACGAAGAAAGAGCATACTGATGCATCTTTTTTGGGTGTGTTCATTATTGAGAACTGTTTCTCAGTTTGCTCTACGTCCTGGGTATTAGATACTGGATCAAGATTCCACATTTATAATATGACACAAGGGTTAAGAAGGTGTAGAGAACCGGGAAAGGGTGTTAAGTCTCTCGTAGTAAGGAATGGTGCAATTATTGCAGCCAAAACAGTTGGTGAATATCACCTAGTATTACCAAATGGTATTGTAACGACTCTAATTTCACTGTACGAAATTTTTTAAATTAATTTACAGAATAGAGTTTCAAGCCTGAGCACAAGTTATAAATTAAAATTGTTTAAGAACAACAATAAATAAATTATAGCTCATTGGTAAAGCCTTGAAATGCTGTGACATAGCCCCTGTGTTCGAATCCCATCAGCCACATATTACTTTTAATGATTTTTTCTTTTAAACTTTTTGGAAGCCCAAGAGTTTACACGTGCAATACACATAAAATGAAAAGTCTGAGAAAATCAAATATGTGATGAATATTATATGAACCGACCTAGAAATGTGGCACAAATCCAGATCCCAACCCCACCCAACGACCGGCGAGATCGGCCTTATATCCAGCGCCGCCGGGCCCCCCATAGGTAAAACTCTCATTCTCTGCACACTGGAACTCTTGGTCTACCCCACTACCCCTATGCTGTTTGAATTCTCTGTAATTATCCAGAGAGTGTTAATTCACTCATAAATCCTATTTTAATACATTTTTAATTCTCTCTTCATTCTCAAAACCCTAATTCTTACCTATAAATACAACATCATACCCTAGCTCTCCTTATTCTGAAATCTATTATTAAAATTCTCAAAAATTTCCAAGCCAAAGAAGAGTACAAGTGGAGTTAGCACTAGATCAAGTTCCGGTGAGGATTCGAGACGTTCTCGGTGACTCCGTGATACCACGACGATCTCAATACCTTCCTCCCTCTATTCTTAACCCACACAACTAGTAAGTCCCACGTCTCTCCTCCTCTTCTTAACTTAAAATGATCTCTTTTCAAATCACGTCGGTAAATGCCGACCCTTATCTATTCTCTTTTAAATTTTAATTTTCTCTTAAGAACCACTTAACCATATCATTACATCTTGCTTGTTAAACATAAACTAATTTTTATAAACAAGTTTCATTTTAAAATTCCATGTAAAACAACTTTTATTAAGTTTTACGCTTAAATATCATGAAATTACATATGACATCGTTTAATCATTCTTGCTTATACTACCTTTAGAAAAGCTCATGAGGTAATGACCTACCTCTCACAAACATGCATCTTGACATAGTACGGTTCCCTTGAATAACAATTTTGAGGCAAATACGACTTTTACATCAAAATACCATAAACTATTATTAAAAACCGTATTGTTTAAATTGTGTTATTTGCATTCCTTGCGATTATGCTTTTACAACCCATTTTGGGGAACCCGATTGAGATGGTGCGGGTTATCGCACATCTTTGGGACTAGTAGAGCGAGATACAGACCTCCTCATGGAGCATATGATCTCGATGGAATTTTTAATGCAATTTTTAAGAAAAACGTGATTTTCTATTTAATAAATAAATTTAATTTTTAATAATTATCTATAAATATTATCAAACCATCTATTTTAAATATATAATAAATTCCATGTTTTTCTAAACAAAAGAAAAGAATTGCAAGTTTCTTGAAAATACCATCAAGAATCCATAAAAGTTAACTTTACACTAAAATACCTTGTATTATTCAAGCTAGGTATTTATTCACTAGAATACCTCACTTTTAAAAATTACATCCATGAAAACCCTAAAGAATATAAATAAATACTTGATGATTATTTTGGAATTATATGTAAAATATTTTTCATAAAACTCCCTCAAATTATATTAAATTCCAATAAGGACCCTAGTAAATATAGGTTTAAGCGGAACCAATTCTCTTAAACCTCAGAGAGCCATAGAAAGTGGATGCTTTCCTATTTAAGGTAGACAACTAAAACGGGGTTATCAATGGTAATTGGGTTGGAAAAAGTCACAAATCCTGCCGTCCATGTGCAGCAGTTACCGATAACTCTTAAACCTAATTCAAAACTCAAATCTGTTTAAAGTGTCTGACTCAATCTGAGTTTCAGTCTAATCTGAATACAATCCAAACATGAATCCAACCATATATCTAATTCAATATGAATTCAACGTATCAAACATGAACACTTGAACATGAACATCCAACATGACTTGATTGGACCGAACCATGGATATATTTTGAACTTGACTACATGACTATTCGTTTACATGAACAACTAATACCATGGTTTCGACAAGTCTTATACAACAGATCATTACAATCAATACAATATACATTACGGGGTTTTAACGGGGTAGATTGGTACGGAATGTATTAGAAGTATCAAGAGACGGTCACCATAATACACCTGACCTGAATATCTATGTCGTTGTCCCGTGGCTTGACAGGTCCTTGTGCTCCGTATACCTTAGTCCACGGATACTTGGACTCCTCTTGTATACACTGATGTATTCTTTACCAAGCTACAAACAACTACGTTAGTATAACAAAAATAAATAAATTACCAGATATATTTCTTTTACTTGATCTATTCATGTCTCTCTCTTGGGAGTTACCGGGCGATTGTTCGCTAATGACATTCCTATTTCTTTTTCTTTGGGATGTTGTCAGGAGTACCCGACTCTCAAAAGATCGAGCCCAGCCAGAAAGATTTGGAGCAGTTTTCTGAGGAGCCAGAGTTCAAGATTCTACTTGTACTTACTTTACTTTTAGTTCATATGCCATTGTTTAGGCATCACTTTCTATTATTGTACTTTACTTTCCATTTGTATGTAAAGAATGAATATACATAAAAAGTTGTTGTTTCATTACATCTCTTGTTATTCTTGTGCTTTACTTTTATATTTCTTATTTACGTTTAAAGTGTTTACTTCTGAGTAAATACGTCGCGGCCTTGCTATGTCTACTTTCCAGTACATTGGGAAGCGGGGCGTGACAGGTTTTGTTGGTGGTCTATGCAGGCCAGTTCTGTATGGAAACCTACATAACCATGCAGGGTCGGTTCTGCATGGAAACCTAAGCAATATATCATAAGAATTATAAGAATCAGCAACTAAACATTCTTTACATTTCATATTCCTTGAATCTATCCTAACCCTATTTTCTTTCAATGGTTATGGATTCCCCCAATAATACGAGCAAGAACGTCAACGGCAACACCCCACCACTACCTCTACCACTTACACCTATTGTAGCTGCTTCGATCAACGAGTAAACGGTTTTGCTTGAGGCAATCAAGAGCCTCTTGGAGGGATAGCATCAATAGACTACCATCCTCCTATATTGCCCAGAAGCCGAGACACCTGGTGTGAAACAATTCCGGGCACTACACCCTAAGAACTTTTCCAGGAAAGAGAGACCCACTAGAAGCAGAAGAATGGGCTCAGTCTATCGAAGACGATCTGGCAGGGGCACAAGTGCCAGAGATTGCTTGGGTAAGTGTTGCGAAGCTGCAACTCACGAATAATGCCAGGGTATGGTGGAAGGCGGAAGAAAGCCGTCTTACCCAGCCGATTGAATAGAGGATTTTTCGTGACTTGTTCGCCATGAAATATTTTCCTAAGACTGCCCGATTTGGTATGGAGAAGCAATTCATCCACCTGCAACAAGGTTCGATGTGGACCATATCTGTGGATGAGTACGACGCTGAATTCATCATGCTGAGCAAGTAAGATATGTCTCAAATATTCGATTTTCTAATATCTCATACTATACTGCTAACATAAGACCGTAACAGGTTTGCGGCCCATCTCATACCAATTGCTGAGATCATAGCACGATGATTTCAGCAGGGGTTGGACCCAGCTATCCAAGCTGCTCTAGCTATAAGGGATTTCCCAGCCCACGACCTTGATTTGAAAGCTGCCCGAAGATATGAAGCAGTGGTGAAGAAGAAGGGCATACTTCAATCTGCCGGTATGAAGCGCCCCGCTACTCAGATGGTAGGAGGTGCCTCTTCCTGGCCACCGTTTGAACCCAGGAGACCGGGAGTAACTTTTAACCAGCCCAGTCCAGACTTTTGCGACTACTACAGGAGGAATGGAAACTTATTGAAAGACTGCAGGCGTGCAAACGGCCTGTGCTTAGTCTGCGGCTCATCCACTCATGACATTGGTGCATGTCCTCATAGACTCAATCCGAACCTAGCTCACAGACCAGCCATCACTTATCCGCATCCGCCAGCTATTCAGGCACCTACTCCTCGACTTGCTCTTCCAGTTCTACCTCCTTATGGATCTACTGCACCTCCTCCTCGTCAGTTCCATCAAGCATAAAGGAACGTACCATAAGGACAGAGGAACGTACAAAGGAATGCACCTCTAGCAAGGAGGAATGAACCTAGGCGTCGGGCTTTCACAATAACTGTGGAAGAAGCTGAAGCCACTGGCCAAGTCATCACTGATAACTTTCCATCTTTCAAATCTGTTCAATACTTGTTTACATCCATATATCTTTTCCTATACCTAAACATATTCCACCCAACTTAGGTACAATCTTAGTAGCCTCATTTTCTGCACTAGCACTCTTCGATACTGGAACATCACATTGCTTTATGTTGCAACGGTTCGTCCGAACTCATGCGATTCTAGTAAAGCTGCTTGTATCCGGTTGGAATGTCCGTTCAGGGAATGACGTTCTAAAGGAAACTTTGGGATACGACCTGTGTCCAGTGGTCGTCTACAACGGAGAATTTTATGCTGGATTCAAGGTACTGGACATACCGAACTTCGACGTAGCTTTGGAAATGGACTGGCTAGGATCTTTCTACTCTACCATCGACTGTTGTCAAAAGAGGGTAGTGTTCGAGATACCAGATCATCTGGTCTTTTATTTCAAAAGTGGAGACCGAACCCTGGAACCTAGCATTTACAAAGCTAAACTAAAGAAGGCAGTGGTTGGTACACTTCAGGCGGAAGAAGACAAGCCAGAGGTTGTTCGAGAGTTCAAAGATGTATTTCCTGAAGATATTTCAGGTTTGCCTCCCGATCGATCTCTTGAATTCAGTATTGACTTAGTACCTGGTGCACAACCGGTGATCAAAGCACCATATCGCTTAAGTCCACAAGGATTGAAGGAGATACGGACTCAGTTGGACGAACTTCTGCAGAAAGGTTAGATTAATCCCAGTGCTTCAGGTTGAGAATCTCCAGTTTTGCTTGTGAAGAAGAAAGTAGGTTCATACAGAATGTGCATTGACTATCGAGGTCTGAACGAAGTCGCAATAAAGAACAGGTATCCACTACCGCGAATCGATGATCTGTTCGATCAGCTAAGTGGGTCTTGCGTTTTCTCAAAGTTAGATCTTCGTTCGGGTTATCATCAGATGAAGGTCAAAGAGTCTGATATTCCAAAGACAGCATTCAGGACTCGCTATGGTCATTATGACTTTCTCGTGATGCCATTTGGAGTGACCAATGCACCAGCCATATTCATGAATCTAATGAACCAAGTTTTCCGAGAGTACCTACACAGGTTCGTTGTTATTTTCATCGACGACATCCTGGTATATTCAAAAAATCGGAAAGAGAACACTGAACATTTGAGGATGTCCTGGAGAATTTGCGATAGCATCAATTCTATGCCAAGTACAGCAAGTGCGAATTTTGGCTAGATCAAATCGGATTTCTCGGACATATTGTTTCAGGCGAAGAAATCTCTGTGGATCCAGCTAAAGTATCAGCAGTAAGTGAATGGACGACACAAAAGACAGTGAAGGACATTCGAAATTTCTTGGGTTTAGCAGGATACTACCGAAGATTCATAGAAGGCCTTTCGAAGATTGCAACACCCTTGACCAAGCTCACATGCAAAGATGAAGCATTCGTGTGGTCAGAAGCATGTGAACAAACTTTTGTAGAACTCAAGTCAAGATTGACATCATCACATATTCTCGTAATACTGGACCAAGCTGGTGGTTTTGTTGTGGATGCATCCGGTAAGTGATTAGGATGTGTTCTACACCAGCATGGAAAAGTTGTTGCTTATGCATCAAGATAGTACATTTTCACATGATCTGGAGTTGGCGGCCATTATATTTGCACTGAAGATTTGGCGTCATTATCTTCTTGGAGAACGAGTAGATATATACGCAGACCACAAAAGTCTGAAATATGTGTTTACTTAGAAAGAGTTGAATATGCGGCAAAGAAGATGGCTAGGACTTATAGCGGACTTTGACATCAACCTGCAATATCATCCAGGGAAGGTGAATGTAGTTCCTGATGCACTTAGTCGCCAGCCGTTATCTATGAATCTCACCGCATAGTAGAAGCTTTAACAAGAATTACACAAGATGGAGATAGAAGTGGTTATGTCGGGTAATACTTCAAAATTGATGAACTTATAAGTTCAGTATACTATTGTCGATCAGATCAAAGCATCTCAAGAAAGTGATGCCAAGTTGCAAAAGATCAGAGAACAAGTAGAAAGTGGACTTAGAACAGACTTCCTTATCCATGAAGACGGATCTTTGAGATACGGAAGCAGATTGTGCGTACCACAAGATCCTGTTCGGGAAGAGTTGATGAAAGAAGCTCACAGCTCTCCGTACTCAGTACACCCTAGTGGTACAAAGATGTACAAAGATCTGCGGCAAGCAACATTACTATGGCATGGAATGAAGCGTAAGGTAACCAGAAGCGTAGCCAAATGCTTAGTGAGTCAGTAAGTAAAAGCTGAACATCACAGGACTGCTGGTTTACTTCAACCGTTACCTATTCCAGAATGGAAATGGCAACACATCACCATGGACTTCTTGACTGCACTTCCTCGCATCATGAAAGGTAACGATGTCGTATGGGTTATTATGGATCGACTCACAAAGTCGGCTAACTTCATCTCATTTCGAGTTGGCCAATCTACCGAGACACTAGCAAAGAAGTACATGGAAGTAAGCCTGAATCTAAGTAAGATTTAACTCTTCATAGTGTACTGTTTCTGATACCCATGAACTCATGCAAGAGATTGTAAGATTACATGGAGTACAGTTTGCATTGTCTCCGATCGCGACACCAGATTCCGATCGCAGTTTTGGCAGAGTCTGCAAGCTATCCTGGGAACGAGTCTGAACTTTAGCACAGCTTATCATCCACAAACAGATGATCAGTCTGAGCACACAATTCAGATCCTTGAAGATATGCTAAGTGCGTGTATGTTAGACTTCGGAGGATCGTGGGAAGATCGCCTACATCTTGTGGAGTTTTCATACAACAACAGCTACCAGGCGAGTATTGGTATGGCACCCTTTGCAGCTCTCTATGGAAGGAAGTGTCGTTCACCATTATGTTGGGACGACATCAAAGATAAGGAACTCTTTAGACCAGAGATGATCGTAGCAACTGTGGGTATAGTTCGTACGATCAGGGAAAGAAAGCGCATAGCCCAAGACAGACAGAAGCGCTGGGCTGATTCAAAGCGCCGACACCTGGAGTTCCAGCTGGGAGATTATGTGTTCTTAAAGATCTCTCCAAATCGTGGAGTAATTCGCTTTGGAATGATGGGTAAGCTCAGTCCTTGATTTATTGGACCATTCGACATACTCGAACGAGTCGGAGAAGTGGCATATCGTTTGGCACTACCACCCTCATTGGAAGGAGTGTACAACGTATTCCACATATCCCATCTTCGAAGATATGTGAGCAACCCCAACCACATCCTTAATCACTCCGAGCTCACTGTACAGACAGATCTATCTTGTGAGCAGCAACCCGTTGAAATCCTGGATAGAAAGATAAAGTCACCTTGGAACAAGGAAGTAATCTTGGTCCGAGTGATGTGGAGAAAAGATTCACCTGGAGAATCAACATGGGAACGAGAAGACGATATGCATGCAAGATACCCTTACTAGTTTGTATACTAATCCTCAAATAATTGTAAATTTCGAGGACAAAATTTCTGTAAGGAGGGTAGAATGTAACGATTCTAATTTCACTGTACGAAAATTTTCAAATTAATGTACAGAATAGTGTTTCAAGCCTGAGCACAAGTTATAAATTAAAATTGTTTAAGAACAGCAAGAAATAACTTGTAGCTCATTGGTAAAGCCTTGCACTGCTGTGACGTAGCCCCTGTGTTCGAATCCCATCAGCCACATATTATTTTGAATGATTTTTTCTTTTAAACTTTTTGGAAGCCCAAGAGTTTACATGTGCAATACATTTAAAATGAAAAGTATGAGAAAATCAAACATGTGCTCAATATTATATGAACTGACCTAGACATGTGGAACAAATCCAAACCCCAACCCCCACCGAACGACCGGCCAGATCGGCCTTATAGCCGGCGCCGCCAGGCCCCCTCATAGGTTAAACTCCCATTCTCTGCACACTGAAACTCTTGGTCTACCCCACTACCCCCATGCTGTTTGAATTCTTTGTAATTATCTAGAGAGTGTTAATTCATTCATAAATCCTATTTTTAATACATTTTTAATTCTCTCTTCATTCTCAAAACCCTAATTCTTCCCTATAAATACAACATCATACCCTAGCCCTCTTCATTCTGAAATCTATTATTAAAATTCTCAAAAATTTCCAAGCCAAAGAAGTGTACAAGTGGAGTTAGCACTAGATCAAGTTCCGGCGAGGATTCGAGACGTTCCTGGCGACTCCGCAACCCCCACGACGATCTCAATACCTTCTTCCCTCTACTCTTAACCCACACAACTAGTATGTCCCACTTCTCTCCTCCTCTTCTTAACTGAAAATGATCTCTTTTCAAATCACATCGGTAAGTGGAGTTATACCGACTCTTAATTCTATTCTCTTTTAAATTTCAATTTTCTCTTAAGACCAACTTAAACATATCATTACATCTTGCTTGTTAAACATTAACTAATTTTTAGAAACATGTTTCATTTTAAAATTCCATGTAAAACAACTTTTATTAAGTTTTTATGCTTAAATACTATGAAGTTACATATGACATCGTTTAATCATTCTTGCTTATATTACTTTTAGAAAACCTCACGAGGTAATGACCTACCTTTCATATACACGCATCTTAACATAGCACGATTCTCTTGAATAACAACTTTGAGGGAAATACGATTTTATATCAAAATACCATAAATTATTATTAAAAACCGTATTCTTTAAATTGTGTTATTTACATTCCTTGCGATTATGCTTCTACAACCCATTTTAGGAAACCCGATTGGGATGGTGCGAGTTATCGCATATCCTCAAGACAACATATGCAGACCTCCTCACGGAGCATACGATCTCGATGGAATTTTTAATGAAAGTTTTAAGAAAAACGTGATTTTCTATTTAATAAATAAATTTTATTTTTAATAATTATCTATAAATATTATCAAACTATCTATTTTAAATATATAATAAATTCCATGTTTTCTTAAACATAAGAAAAGAATTGCAAGTTTTATGAAAATACCGTCAAGAATCCATACAAGTTAACTTTAAAATACCTTGTATTATTCAAGCTAAGTATTTATCCACCAGAATACCTCACTTTTAAAAATTACATCCATGAAAACCCTAAAGAATATAAATAAATACTTAAGGATTATTTTGGAAGTATATGTAAAATATTTTTCATAAAACCCCCTCAAATTATATTAAATTCCAATAAGGACCCTAGTAAATATAGGTTTAAGCGGGACCAATTCTCTTGAGTCTCAGGGAGCTGGAGAAAGTGGATGCTTGCTTATTTAAGGTAGAAAACTAAAACGGGGTTATCAGTGGAAATTGGTTTGGAAAAAGTCACAAATCCTGCCGTTCATGTGCAGCAGTTATCGATAACTCCTAAACCTAATTCGGGACTCAAATATATTTGAAGTGTCTAACTCAATCTGAGTCACGGTCTAAACTGAATACAATTCAAATATGAATCCAACCATATATCTAATTCAACATGAATCCATGTATCAAACATGAACATACAACATGACTCGACTGTACCGAACCATGATTATATTTTGAACTTGACTACATGATTATCCGTTTACATCCGATCCGTTTACATGAAGAACTTATACCTTGGTTTCGGCAAGCCTTATTTAATAAATCATTATAATCAATAAAATATGCATTACGGGGTTTTAACGGGGTAGATTGGTACGGAATGTATTAGAAGTGGCACGAGACGGTCACCATAATACACCTAACCTGAATATCCGTACCATTTTCCCGTTGCTTGACGGGTCCTTGTGCTCCGTATACCTTAGTCCACAGATAGTTGGACTCCTTTCATATATATTGATGCATTCTATACAAAACTACAAACAACTACGTTAGTATAACCAAAACAGATAAATTACCAGATATATTTCTTTTACTTGGTCTATTCATCTTTCTTGGGACATACCGAGCGATTGTTCGCTGACGACATTCCTATTTCTTTTTCTTTAGGATGTTATCAGGAGGATCCGACTCTCAGGAGATTCGGACATGTGTTGTTGATATAAAAATCTAAAATTTTTGAGAAATACAAGGAATATAAGTGCGAAGTAGAGAACCAAATGGGTAAAAGTATTAAAATTCTTCGATCTGATCGGGGAGGAGAATACTTGAGCACGGAATTCCGAGACTATTTAAAAGAGAATGGGATTCTGTTAGTATTATATGCCCTAGAGGCCATTATTGTATAGTACTAGTTGTATATTACATTTTGGAAGCATGGGATATATGCATGGATTTTATGACAATCTTGCTCAATATGGTAGTATCCTACTTGGTTTGTTTCTATCTAAATATGTGTATATGTTTCTTTTAATGTATCGCTAATACATATTGATAGAGCCATTAGGATTTTTGCTTGACTACCAGCCTTGTGATGGCAGTCACACTAGTGGTGGCTGGGTAGTCTATAAGCACATCCTTATACAGGTCCTTAGTGTAATATTATCAAGACAGGGCATCGATACTCCATAGTAAACTAGTGTATACGCTTCTCATCCCAGCAGGGGAGATGGTCTGTCTTACAGCCATTAGTACGTCATACTAGAAATAATATCTAAGTGCTCATTGGGTTATGAGTTACACTAGACGGACTCGTGGGGTACTGCTGGTTGGTACTATACCTATCGTCAGGTAGCAATTCCCAGGTAACATGAGTACATCATAGTCCGTTGACTTGACACTGTTACTTCGCCTCGAATGTGTTCCCACTGTTCTTAGATCACTACCCTACCACAGCTCTATTGAGCCATGCAAATAGGTAGTATTTGGGTGCAGTCCTGAAGCACTTAGAGGCAGTGGCGGTTAGATAGGATTAGTCTCTCCCCATATTGGGGTTGATGTCGCACTGTGTTCAGAAATCCATTACACAAAGTCCCTGGCCAGGGCAAGCGAGATTTACAGGTAGGTACTCCAGTAGTTTCTCAAGGTGTTTTGTGCTAGACTCCAACATAACTTATTGCGCTATTAGGGGTCTGACGTTTACCGCTCCCTAGGCCCGATATGCGATACTCTTAGACAAACAGACCGGACTGTTCGGAGATTGTCACAGACAGGCTCAGTAGGAATTCGGATGAGTTTACTCATCGGCCTTCTTATCGACAGATACCTGCTTAGCCGTTACGTACAGCTAGTACCGCTGAAGGCTTGTGGTTAAACCCACTGCCAGCGTAGTGTCGAATCTTTAGAGTCCCACACAGAGGGTTTCCCTGCTTTGGGTGAAACGATGTAGAAGTCATATAGTTTTACGACAGGGTTTGAACATATACGTATACTTGTGCATGTATAATGTTCAGACGGATAATACTAGTGGGCTTTGGTTTAAGCCAGATCCTAGTATTAGATTATTGGATTAGTTTCGTCTCATTGTGTTCGTGTTTCTCGGAATACGGATACGAGTATGTATATACGGATGAGGGGCATTTTTGTAATTAGCTCAAGATTTTTTCTAGAAGAGTACACCTCATTACTTGAATTAGTATTTAGGTCAAATTCTTAATGAGGTGGATTTATGTGGTGTTATTTGTCATGATTGAGCATGGCCACTTGTTGACTCTTGGAACACTATTAAGGCAAGTGTAGACTTAGATATTTTGAGATATTTTTAGATATTTTGTGAGATATTTTTTCATGCCATATAGTCCACACAAGTATCCATACTCAATTCATTATTATCAAAATCACTCTCTCACCTCATAGCTCTCTTCTTCTTCCTCTCAAGAACCCTAATTGTCTTATGTATTGAGAATCCTAGGGTTAGTGAGACTAATAGATCCCTAATTACTCTCTACATCCTCTAGATCACTTAGATTAGCATTCTAGGTTATGTAGTTACCTCGTCTTAGAGGTTAGAGCTCAAGGTTGCCACTCTCGGGTGGATCTTCTTTGACCTGGAGAAGCCGATGAGGAGGCGCGATCCACATTCACTATAAGGTGCTCACGAAGAGGAGGAGGATAGCG
The DNA here is from genome assembly GCA_030015575.1 of Agapanthus africanus. Classification (NCBI taxonomy): domain Eukaryota; kingdom Viridiplantae; phylum Streptophyta; class Magnoliopsida; order Asparagales; family Amaryllidaceae; genus Agapanthus; species Agapanthus africanus. The sequence continues at coordinate 445,412,556 of CM057343.1, forward strand.
AGAACAAGAAAGACTAGTAACTTGAGGTATAACTTTCTTACACAGTAGTTAAACCTCATAGTTTGTATGTTAGTTAGGGTTTAGTATCGATCCTGGAGTTTAGTCGATGTTACGAAGCATATAAAAATCGTTTTTTTGCAAACTCCACCTCCCCGCGAACACGTGGGGTGCGTGGCATCGACTTACAATGGTATCAGAGCCAACAAAACCATAAATAACTAGTTAGCCAGTAGTTAGAACTTCGATCGTCGGAAAAACCCGAAATTATAACTTGAAATCCATGAACTTCTGCTTTACCATACTAAACATGAATTTAGAGTACGAGCTTGCTGTCCTTTTTAAAATCTGTTCTAAAAATTATTTCAGAGCACTTAAAAATACAAGCAGGGAAATATAAGAATAACCAAGAAATACGAGTCAGTGACTGGCCAAGACCACCGCGGAAGCGCGGCGAAACAGTGTGTTTCGCCGCGGTTCCGCAGCCGAGTCGAGGCCGAGTCGACTCGGATTTCTTCTGTAGTTCTTATCTGTTGAGTTTTGATTTCTTGTATATTTGGTTTCTGCCCAGTATTGTCTGTGTGCTGGTTTGTATTTGGGGTAGACACTAATAATATGTTTCGATCGAATTTCTAAAGTTCTTGGCTAAGTATTGTTTCTCATTTTGATATATGTGTTCGTAAACTTCCGCTAATTGCTATATGTCGGTTAGTTGGGGGTTTGCGAATATCTGTGTGATTGGTTTGTGTATATGAACATTATTGGATCGTCGTGGACGAATAGCCGGGGATGTGAAACGAGAGTTTCTTTCATTCAAATGTAAATTGTAATTTGATGTAATATTTTTTCGCGGGGCACATCCAGGTTGAGGTTGTAGCCACCGTTGTATTATTTTATTTACTGTTTTTTGCTCATAGGATAGACCTAAGGTGGGGTGCACAAACTACCGGGTTTTTTGAAGTGCCGAGTGGCCTACCCATTTTACTGAGGGAGGTTGCTTCACTTCGGGAATTTGGCGGGTATTTTGCCGCACCCGTAAGGGTCTAGGGTGGGGGTTTGGCTATTCATCACGACCATGGAATCCGTCTTTTGTTACGGGCTTAAACGAAACACGGAATTCCTAGTATATCCAATATATTCATCTATGATCTGGAATGCCTATTATTGCATGAGATGAATGGATATTATTATATATATTATATAATAGGCGTTACTTATGTCTCGCATCCGGGCTAGTCCAGCCCCTAGCTCTGGCATTAGTTAAGTAACCTAACGGTGTAAGACGGGGCCTAGTGGCAAATACGGATGATATAAACGTACGTCATATTTTCGTTTCTTTTTGCAATGGTAGGTTAATTGATGGGACTGCATATTAATGTAAAGCAAACAAACTAAAGCTGAATCGTTGGAACACTTTTAAAGCTACTCAGTTTTTTCAAAAAGTAAACTTTTAAATGCGGAACCTAAACCACTCCTTTTAAAAACTATCAGGTTCCTTCGATTATATCAAGTTCACTACTTCACGGTTTTTCCAAAACCATTCATGGCCCTCTGTCATTTCAGTTGGGTATTCAGTAGTATTCAAGCTAAGTATTTTCATATTTCCCAAGGCATAGTGATTGGTAGCTGTTGAATTCTCATCTGTAGCAGAGATAGATGCGTTGGTTTGGGACAATCATACTACTATTTTGGCCTTCGTCAAGGGTATGTACGGGTGGGTTCAAATTAACCTGGACAATGAAGGGTAGAACTTCTCATGTGACTTATAATATGTTGGCCTTCGTCATGGTCATAAGAGCATGGGGCAAAAATCCACATCGGGGGTTTCTAAGGAAATTGAAACTTTCTAGTGTTGCATACCATTTGAAGTGTGGTGATCTTGGTAGGATTCCTTCAAGGTTGTCACACGATGATATTTGGATCCCGATCCTACTGTGAGTATATGCTACTCCTCGGGAGATTTTCTTACTTAACAATCAATGTTATAAACCAAGCAGGTGTCTAGAACGGTATTAGCGGGGCTAGCCTTCAGGGAAAAGAGGTTATTTAATTAAGGAACTTCACGAAAGCATCGTAAAACCTCGCTCGAAGTACCGACACTAGCCTGATCGAAAGGTTAAACAAGAATTGTATGGTGAGATTAATCCTGACTAATTCTTCTTTTATGGTTTGAGGAAGGATTCAAGAAACAGTGGGAGCCATCCTGTTTAGATAAACTAAAAACCAATCTAAACTTGCAAGAGCATCATGCTAAAGTGTTTCTTCTCTCTCTCCTAATTGCAGTGACCAAGATGACCGTCCTTAAGTTACTTTTAGATAAAAACATATTTACGGGGTTAAGCTATAAAAATTGGCTCAGGAATGTCAAGATGGCCATCACATATGAAAAACTGGACTATTTTCTTACTACTAAAGCCCCGCCGTCCCAGGTCTAGATTTCAGCGTCGTGGATAAGGAGATCCGTAAAGCCTGGGAAATTGACAGTGCGAAAGCCAAGTGCCTCGTGCTAGTCTCTATGGACAATGAACACTAGAGGCGGCACGAGAATGTGGATCTTGAATCCATATTCCTCCATACCAAGGACTTATAATGAGAGCATCTTGTATCGTAAGATACGAGACCTCGAAGAAGCTATTTCAAGCGAGGTTGGCTATCGGGTCATCTGTAGGGGACCACATCCTTAAGATGATCAGCTATGCTGAGGAGCTCCTGGATCTGGAGACCACGTTGGAGAACGAGCTATAAATAGACTAGATTCTACAGTCCCTCCCTTCTACCTATGCCTAGTTTATCTTGATTTTAACATTCAAGGTAAAGAAGTTACACTTCCAGAACTTCTCAACATATTGAGGAGCGTTGAGGGCACCCTGCAGAAGTCCAGAGAGACACCCGCTCTGCTTGTTGGAGGACCTTCCTCTTCTAGATCCAAGGCGAAAGCCAAGGGGAAGAAGAAGAAGTCCTCCACCAAGCTGAAAGGTAGCGTTTGTAAGGTAGGGGCAAGGGGTAAGGCAAAAGTTGAGGGGCCGACAGTAGGGAAGGAAGAATGCTTCTACCGTCATAAGAAGGGCCATTGGAAGAAAGATTGCAGGGCCTGGAAAGCCCAGAACCAGAGTGCGAAGCAGATTATGGCTTCAGCTTCAGGTGTGTTTGTGATTGAAAACGGTCTGTCAATCAACTCTACTTTCTGGGTATTGGATACCGGCTCAGGATCTCATATCTGTAATTCTTTGCAGGCACTGAGAAGTCGTAGAGTTTTGAAGGTGGGTGACATGACCCTCAGGGTTGCTAACGGAGCGAGCGTGGATGCTGTGTCCGTAGGGGAATATCACTTAGGATTGACAAGTGGATATATTTTGGTTTTGCGCAACTTTTTTTGTGTATCTAGTTTGACTTATAATATCATTTTTGTATCTTTGTTATCTAAAAAAGGTTATGATTTTACATTTGTAATCGATGTCGTAAACATCCACCTTAATCAAGGTTTGATTAGGTCGGGTACACTAAACAATGGTATATACGTAATAAACCAACTGCAAGTTTTCAACGTCCAGAACACATACAAAAGAAAGTCTCCAGAATTAAATCAAGCTTTCTTATGGCATTTTAGACTGGATCACATCAACGAAACGCGGTTGACCATGTTACATAAAGAGGTATATTTGGATCTGTTTGAATATCAGTCTATTGCAACTTGTCAATTTTGTCTCAAAGGAAAGATGGCAAAGACTCTGTTCACAAGACACGGAGTAAGAACAAGCGAGCTCTTAGGACTCATACACAGTGACGTATGTGGTCCAATGTCTACACATGTAAGAAGTGGTTATTCATATTTCATTACTTTTACGGATTATTTCTCTAGGTATAGACATGTCTTCTTGATAAAACATAAATCCGAGGCCTTTGAGAAATTATGAGAATATAAGAATGAAGTAGAAAAACAAACCGACAAAAGTATCAAGACATTGAAATCTAATCGAGGTGGTGAATACTTGAGTGTCGAGTTCCTGGATTACCTAAAAGAGAATGGAATTCTCTCTCAGCTTACTACTCCATACACGCCACAACACAACGGTGTATCGAAGAGATGGAACCGAACCTTATTGGATATGGTACGTTTCATGATGAGAAACGTTGAGTTACCGCGATCATTCTGAGGCTATGCACTAGAATCAACTGCAAATATTTTGAACAAGAATCCTACCAAGACTGTGCCTACCACACCATATCAGATGTGGAGTGGGAAGAAACCCTATCTTCAATATCTGAAGATATGGGGATGTCCAACTTTTGTCAAAGAACAACATGCGGACAAGCTCGAGGCATGCTCAGTAATGTGTAAGTTTGTGGGATACCCAAAGAACTCCAGGGAGTATCTTTTCTATTACGCAGAGCAACAAAAGGTTTTTGTTTCTCGTCATGCCCACTTTTTGGAAAATCAATTTTTAGAAATAGAAACTAGTGGGAGCGCAATAGAACTAGAAGAAATTCCAGAACCAGAAGCTATTATTGAAAGTATGGTAGAACCAGAGCTTTCAACGGAACAGGACATCCCCATTCCACTCCGTAGGAGTAGTAGGCTGTCTCATCCGCCCGAGAGATACTACAGTTTTCTCGTAGATGGGGATAGAGAGGATTGTATCATTGATAATGATGAGCCAACTAACTTCTAGCAAGCCATTCAGAGCGTAGAATCGATAAAATAGTTGGATGCAATGTGGACCGAGATAGAGTCCATGTACACCAATAAAGTATGGACTTTGGACATTGCTCCAGAGGGGGTAAAACCCGTAGGCTGCAAATGGATTTTCAGAAAGAAGATTGGTGTAGATGGACAGGTTGAAACCTATAAGGCTGGACTTGTTGTAAAAGGATTTCGTCAAAGACCTGGTTTGGACTATGATGAAACCTTTTCTCCAGTGGCTATGCTCAAATCCATTCGGATCCTTCTTGCCATTGCTGCCTTCCACGATTATGAGATTTGGCAGATGGACGTAAAGACCGCTTTTCTAAATGGAAATTTGGAAGAGTGCATCTATATGGATCAGCCAGAGAGTTTCATTTAGAGTGGGAGTAGTGGAAAAGTCTGAAGGTTGGTTAAATCCATTTATAGATTAAAGCAGGCATTGCGGAGTTGGAACATCTGTTTTGATGAGACAGTTAAAGAATTTGACTTTATAAAAAATCCAGATAAACCATGCATCTATAGTAAGATTGTAACAAGAACTGTAGTATTCCTTGTCTTGTACGTAGGTGACATTCTTTTGATAGGAAATGACATTCCTATGCTACAATCTGTCAAACAATTCTTATCACAAAGGTTCTCCATGAAAGACCTGGGTGATGCCTCTTACATTCTAGGGTTCCAGATCTATCGTGATAGATCTAAGAGGATGTTGGGCCTTTCACAGTCCAGGTATGTCGACACCATACTGAAGAGATTCAGTATGGATGATTCAAAGCGCGGTAATCTACCGGCTTGTCACAGAATCACACTCTCCAAAGAGATGTCTCCCAAGACTGATTTGGAAATGGATCGCATGTCTATTATACCCTACGCTTCTGCAGTAGGCTCAATAATGTATGTGGTATTGTCTACCAGACCAGATGTTGCTTACGCACTAAGCGTGGTAAACTGGTATTAGTCAAACCCAGGAGAGAAGCACTGGATAGCAGTAAAGAACATTCTCAAGTACCTGAGAAGGACTAAGGAGATGTTCTTGGTGTACGGTGGAAAAGACCTCTAGATCAAGGCCTTTCCTGACTCCAGCTTCCAGAGTGACAAGGATGACTCCAAGTCCATGTCGGGTTATGTCTTTACCCTCAATGGAAGAACGGTCTGTTGGAAGAGTTTCAAGCAGGACACCGCTGCTGACTCGGCGATGGAAGCGGAGTATATCGCCGCATGTGACGCCGCAAAAGAAGCAGTCTGGATGAAGAAGTTCTTAACTGAACTTCAGGTGGTTCCTGTTGGGGTAAAAATTTACACCCCGGTTGACCAAGTCAAAATCAAAGTCAACCCCAAGCCAGGTGGGCCCAAGCCCAGGTCAAGCGGGCCCATGCCCACGTCGAGCCTGCGGCCAGCCTCTCCGTGCCAACAACAAAATCATGTAATAAATAATTTTTATGTAATTGTTTACGCATGAATGAAAACAAAATAGGCATAAAGCCAATATTTTGTAAGCACATGGCCTATGTGCAAAAATGAAATAGCACATAAGCCATGGGATGGCTAAAATGCCATTTTTGTAAAGCCCAAGGGGCTATATGTAAATATGTAAGCCTATATAAGGCAACATGATGAATAAAAAAACATACACTTTTCATTCCCCCCAAAACTAGGGTTCTTTGTGCCTCCTTCTCCTTCTCCAAGGTTCTAAACCTTCTCATTTCTTTTGAATTAAATCAAGAGTTTTACTCTTTCTTTTCCAAAACTAAGTAGTTTTCCACCACAAAACCCACAAAGGGGAACTCAGATCTCCCATCAGATCTCAAAAAGGAGTGATTTTTAAAATCTCCTACTTCTTGATCTTCAAGATCCGGCCAAGCAACAGGAGGAAGAAGAAGAACCCCTTCATCAGCTTCAAAACATCATAGGAGTTTAACTCCATACATATATACATAATAAATATTTCCTTTCTGAAGCATAGCTTCTGTTTCTTAGGCTAAAAGCCTCCTTTTCTCGCCGGCGCTCAAGTGCAGAGCGCCCGCGTGCCGACACGTGGCGTGCTTGCGCTCGAGCGCAAAGCGCCCACGTGCCGACACATGGCGCGCTTGCGCTCGAGCGCAAGCGCTCGAGCGCAAGTCGCCCCGGTGCCGACACGTGGCGCGCTTGCGTTCATGCGCAAGCGCTCGAGCGCAAGTCTCCCCCGTGCCGACACGTGGCGCGCTTGCGCTCCAGCGCAAGCGCTCGAGCGCAAGTCGCCCCGGTGCCGACACGTGGCGCGCTTGCGATCCAGCGCAAGCGCTCGAGCGCAAGTCGCCCCGTGCCGACACGTGGCGCGCTTGCGCTCAAGCGCAAGCGCTCGAGCGCAAGTCGCCCCGGTGCCGACACGTGGCGCGCTTGCGCTCATGCGCAAGCGCTCGAGCGCAAGTCTCCCCTGTGCCGACACGTGGCGCGCTTGCGCTCCAGCGCAAGCGCTCGAGCGCAAGTCGCCCCGTGCCGACACGTGGCGCGCTTGCGCTCAAGTGCCCAGCGCTCAAGCGCAGAGCGCCCACGTGCCGACACATGGCACTCTAGCGCCTGAGCATACAGCGCCCAAGGTGCTGCCCCACGCATCCTTTGGATGTCTTTTTCCTTTTTTTATATATATATATGTATATCTATACATATGTATACATATTTACACACACACATACTCCACGACACTGTCCCTGTTAGAAAATTTTTTCTAACGGGGCGCTGCCCCGCACCCCGCAAAGGAGCTGCTAGCCCCCTTGACCCCCAGCCCGCTATCCGGATAGCGGGACCCCCGTAAAAAACTCTGCGTGGCTCCCGATATATCCAAACCCCCCTTTCAAAATACAACACATGCACACTGCACATTGAGTTCGCATGACCAGTTTAACCCGCCAATCGGAGGTTCCCTCGCTCCAAAGGCGAGGGGTAATTAACGGCAGCTTAGTTTGCGGCTGCCGGAGATTCGGATCCCCACAATCAATAAACCCCGGCCTACCGTGGGCAGGGGGAATCTGTAGTATACGCCTGACAAGCGCGCGCGTATTCCCATCTCAATGGGGTGACGAAAAACACCCTACAGTTCCGTCCATTGTTGATCCAATACCTTTATATTGTGACAACAACATGGCTATAGCTTTAGCGAAGGAACCCATATCCTATCAGAAGTCTAGAGACATCTTGAGGTGGTATCACCTAATCAGGGAGATTGTGGATCGCCGGGAGATCGAGGTGCGGAAAGTTGCTATGGAAAACAACACTGCAGATCCATTCACAAAGGCCATCTCTCATACGCAGTTTGAGAGGCTATTCGAGATGATAGGTCTGCGATATGCCAGTACATGGCCTTAGTACAAGTGGGAGATTGTTAGTGTTATATGCTCTAGAGGCCATTATTGTATAGTACTAGTTTGTATATTACATTTTGGAAGCTTGGGATATGTACATGGATTTTATGACAGTCTTGCTCAATATGGTAGTACGCTACTTGGTTTGTTTCTATCTAAATATGTGTAAATGTTTCTTTTAATGTATTGCTAATACATTTTGATAAAGCCCTTAGGATCATTACTTGACTACCAGCGTTGTGATGCAAGTCACACTAGTGGGGGCTGGGTAGTCTATATGCACATCCTTATACAGGTCCCTAGTCGTAGGATTATCGAGACAGGGCATCGATACTCCAGAGTAGACTGGTGTATACGCTACTCATCCCAGCAGGGGAGATGGTCTGTCCTACAGCCATTAGTACGTCGTACCGGAGATAGTATGCAGGTGCTCATTGGGTTATGTGTTACACTGGATGGACTCGTAGGGTACTGCTGGTTGGTACTATACCTATCGTCAGGTAGCAGTTCCCAGGTGACATGAGTACAGCATAGTCCGTTGACTTGACACTGCTACTTCGCCTCGAGTGTGTTCCTACTGTTCTTAGATTACTACCCTACCATGACTCTATTGAGTCGTGCAAACAGGTAGTAGTTGGGTGCAGTACCGAAGGACTTGGAGGCAGTGGCGGTTAGATAGGATTCGTCTCTCCCGGTATTGGGGGTTGATGTCGCGCTGTGTTCGGAAAGCCATTACACAAAGTCCCTGGCCAGGGAAAGCGAGATTTATTGGTTGGTACTCCAGTAGTTTCTCAGGGTGTTTTAGGCTGCACTCTGACATGACTTATTGCTCTATTAGGGGTCAGACGTTTACTGCCCCTAGGCCCGATATGCGATACTCTTAGACGAACAGACTGGACTATACGAAGATTGTCACAGACAGGCTCAGTAGGAGTTCAGATGAGTTTGCTCATCGGCCATCTTATCGACAGATTCCTGGGTAGCCGTTACGTGCAGCTAGTACCGTTGACGGCTTATGGTTAAACCTACTGCTAACGTAGTGTCGAGCCTTTAGAGTCCCACACAGAGGGTTTCCCTGCTTCGGGCGAAACGATGTAGAAGTCGTATGGTTTTACGACAGGGTTCGAACATATACGTGTACTTGTGCATGTATGATGTTCGGACGGATTATACTAGTGGGCTTTGGTTTAAGCCAGATCCTAGTATAAGATTATTGGATTAGTTTTGTCTCATTGTATTCGTGTTTCTCGGAATACGGATATGGATATGTATATACGGATGAGGGGAATTCTCGTAATTAGCTCAAGATTTTTTCTAGAAGAGTACACCTCATTACTTTAATTAGCATTTAGGTTAAATGCTTAATGAGGTGGATTTATGAGGTGTTATTTATGATGATTGAGCATGGCCACTTGTTGACTCTTGGAACACTATTGAGGCAAGTGTGGACTTAGATATTTTGAGATATTTTGAGATATTTTGTGAGATATTTTTCCATGCCATATAGTCCACACAAGTAGCCAAACTCAATTCATTATTATCAAAATCACTCTCTCACCTCAAAGCTCACTTCTTCTTCCTCTCAAGAACCTTAATTGTCTCATGTGTTGAGAATCCTAGGATTAGTAAGAATAATAAATCCCTAATCGCTCTCTACATCCTATACGTCACTTAGATTAGCACTCTATGATATCTAGTTACCTCACCTTAGAGGTTAGAGCTCAAGATTGGCACTCTCGGGTGGATCTTCTTTGACGTGGAGAAGCCGACGAGGAGGCGTGTTCTACACTCACTACAAGGAGCTCACGAAGAGGAGGAGGACAGCAAGAACAAGAAGGACTAGTAGCTTAAGGTATAACTTTCTTACATAGTAGTTAAACCTCATAGTTTGTATATTAGTTAGGGTTTAGTATCGATCCTGGAGTTTAGTCGATGTTACAAAGCATATAAAAAATCGTTTTTTGCAAACTCCACCTCCCCGCGAACACGTGGGGTGCGTGGCATCGACTTACAGATTCTCTCTCAGCTTACTCCTCTGTATACACCACAGCACAATAGAGTATCGGAATGGTGGAATCGCGCCTTATTAGATATGGTGCGCTCTATGATAAGTATTGCTAAGTTGCCTATTTCCTTTTGGGGTTATGCACTTGAGACAGCTGCATATCTATTGAATAGGATTCCGACAAAATCCGTGCCTACCATTCCATATGAGATATGGTATGGGAAGAGACCATCTCTTAAACGAGTTAAGATATGGGGTTGTCCGACCTATGTTAAAAAGCAAAATCCGAACAAGCTTGAGGCAAGGTCTGTTCTGTGCAAATTTGTGGGATATCCAAACAATTCATATGGATATATCTTCTACCATACTGAGGAACAAAAAGTGTTTGTTTCTCAATATGCCACCTTTTTAGAAAAGGAATTTCTTATAAAAGCAATTAGCGGTAATGAGGTAGAGCTGGATGAAGTTCCAGCTATACAAACTACAGCTGATGATTTGGTGGAACCGGAAGATTCAATAGTCCCCGACGAACCTCAGCCACTCCGCAAATCTAGTAGGATTTCTCATTCACCTGAAAGATACTACGGTTTTCTCATAGACGGTGGGACTGGGGATTCCATCATGGAAGATGAAGACCCAACTAGTTTTGAGTAGGCCATCATAAGTGGAGACTCCGTGAAATGGCTGGATGCTATGCGATCTGAGATGGAATCCATGTACACTAACAAAGTATGGTCTTTGGAAATTGCTCCTGAAGGGGTAAAACCCATCGGGAGTAAGTGGATCTTTAAGAAGAAAATTGGTGTAGATGGAGAGGTTAAGACCTTCAAAGGTAGACTTGTAGCAAAAGCTTTTCATCAACGACCAGTTGTCGACTATGATGAAACCTTTTCTCCAGTGACTATGTTTAAGTCCATCAGGATCCTACTTGCCATTGCTGCATACCGTGACTACGAAATCTGGCAGATAGACGTCAAGACCGCTTTTCTAAATGGTGATTTAGAAGAGAGCGTGTACATAACATAGCCAGAGGGCTTTTTAGACAGTGGGAGCAGCAGAAAGGTGTGCAAGCTTCTCAAATCAATCTACGGATTAAAGCAGGCATCACGGAGCTGGAACATCTGTTTTGATATAGAAGTCAAAGAGTTTGACTTCAGCAAAAACGTAGATGAATCTTTTATATACAAGAAGGTTGTAGAGAGTAAGGTTGTCTTCCTCGTATTGTACGTGGATGACATACTCTTGATAGGAAATGATGTTCCTATGCTACACTCAGTCAAGCTCTTCTTATCACTAAAGTTCTCCACGAAAGATCTAGTTGATGCCTCCTACATCCTGGGGATTAAGATCTATAGAGATAGATCTAAAAGGATGCTGGGATTGTCCCAATCAAGATACATAGACACCATACTAAAGCGGTTTAGTATGAAAGATTCTAAACGTGGTAATTTACCTGCTTGCTCAGGAATCACACTCTGCAAAGAGATGTCTCCCAAGACTGATTTGGAGAGGGCTCACATGCAAGGGATACCATATACTTCTGCAAAAAAGTGTGTCTTAGCACCTCTACTAGGTTTCCACATGCACCAAGTATGTAATTTTAAAAAATCTAGAGGTCTAAGCATTACTAACCTAGAATCGAACTATAGAATTAGGGTTTGAAAGCATGTAAACAAGCTTTACACTAAGCGAATAGAGAATACAACCTTTGTAGACCGGTCCTTCACTTCTAAAGCTCCAAGTAGTAGTCCCTTAGCTCCAAGTAGTGGTCCCTCGAACTCTTCTTAGGCTCCACTTGGTGAAAAGAACGAGCTTTCTTTGTCGTCTTCGAGGCCGAAGATGATCCACCTTGAAGTTACTCTAACTCAAGCTAACTCTTCACTAATTAAAGACAAGTGAAGAAAACAATCTAATCTAATGGGCTAGATGATATTAGGTTGATGAAGTAGGAATTTTTCTCACTTTAGAATTCTTTTTCTCTTTTTCTTTTTCCACTCAAGAAAATCAAGACAGGGAAGAAGATGAACTTGAGTGAAGAAATATCTCAAGGTGAGAATGAGAGAGTTAACCATGGCTAAAAACAATGGTTGGGTTATAAAATATTTAGAGTAAAACAAAATTGGTGAGATGAGTCATGGCTTCTACATGCTTCCACAAGCATCTAAGCCATGCTCATTTCCACCTCATTTTGTATTTACTCTTAATAAATAATTACCCAATAATCTTTAGGTCATGGTGTGAGTCTTATAAACCCATGTTCAATGTATCATCAAGCATGATACAATATATAAATACATATATTAATATATATCACATATATATTAAATGTATTTCAAAAAGAAGAAAATCTTTAAGTGAGCATAATATTAGTTAATATATATTAATATATCAAATATAAAAATATATATCAAATTATTAAAACAACACTTGATTCAATAATCCGGTCATATCATATATAACCGGCTAATATCATTTATATATATATCAAATTATCGAATCAATACTTGATTCAATAACCCGGTCATATCACATATAACCGACAACTTTTAATATACTGTATCAAATCAACACTTGATTCAATAATCCAGTCATATCATATATAACCGGCCAATATCAAATATATATACATATAACATATCATTGAATCAACACTTGATTCAATAATCAGGTTATATCATATATAACCTAACCGATAACACATATCCCGAGATTAGAATACGATATCACATACTCGTATTTAATCAAGCTCCCGCACATATCACTATATGTGCCCTACTTCGTTAAACTAGAGCTAAGAAGCCTCTGTGTGGGACTCTAAAGACTCGTCAATACGCCAGCAGTGGGGTAATGATCACATCAGTCATCCCCAAGCCGTCAGCGATACTAGTTTGACATAACGGCTACCCAGGTATTGAGCGAATAGAAGATCTACAAGCAAGCTTGTCCAAACTCCCGCAAAGCCTATAAGCAACACTTATCGTACTGTCCGGTATCTTCGTCTGATATGTCGCATATCAAGTCTATGGGTGGAATCGTCAGACCCCAGTAACTTGATAAGTCGTGCCAATATGTGGCCTATAACCTTTCGAGAAACTATTGATAACACTTACAAGTAAATGTCTTTAGCCCTGGCCAGGGATTTACTGTTATAGCCAATCGAGCATAGCGCAACATCAACTCTTAATACCGGGAGAGACGAAACCCCTTCTATCACTCATTGCCTCCATGTGACTCGGGACTGTACCCAAAATCCATCTGTTTGCATGACTCCTTTGAGCCGTGGTAGAGAGGAAATCAAAGCACGGTGAGAACCATACAAGACTCTATGACGATCTCGGGTCTACAGACTAACCTGTATCAGTGTCACCAGAGAACAGCTATCTGACGATAGGTATAATACTAACTAGGAGTTCTCGACAAGTCTTGTTCGGTGTACCCATTCTCTAATAATCACCTATGTACAATCTTTGATGTCAAACACCAATGGATGTGGGATCAATCATCGCCCCATATAGGGTCAAGAAATGTACACACTAGTCTACTCTGGAATATCAATGCCCAGTCACGATGCTCCCTTGAGTAGGAACGGTTAAAGGATGGGCTTGCGGACTACACAAGCCCTACTAGTATAATCTGCATTATAGTCCTAGTAGTCAAGCTAACATCCTAAGGGTTTTATCAACATGTATCAGAGAGACAGTATAATAATACTAGTGTACATGTTAAGATAAAGAGCAACCAGATTGCATACTATCATGTCGAGCAAGAAAGTCATATATATATATATATATATTTATATATATGTCCAAGCATCCACTATATCATACAATAATGGCCTCTAGGGCATACATATTCCTAACATTCTCCTACTTGCACTAAGGCCAGTTGTTGCAGTATCTCATACCCAACATCGCAAAAAGTCTTTTAAATTGTATCTGGGGGAAGGCCTTCGTAAGTGGATCCGCTGTGTTATCTTTCGTGTCAACTCTGTTGACCTCGATCTCCCGGCGATCAACTATCTCCCGGATTAAGTGATACCGTCTAAGAATATGTCTGGATCGCTGATGGGACCGGGATTCCTTGGCCAAAACCACAACTCCATTGTTATCAAAATACAAGGGTATTGGATCCTCAATGGATGGAACCACACCAAGTTCAGCAACGAACTTCTTCATTCAGACAGCTTCTTTGGCAGCATCGTTGGCAGCGATGTATTCAACCTCCATCTTCGAGTCTGCTACGGTATCGTGCTTGGAACTCTTCCAACTGTTCTCCGCCGAAAGACGCGACCAGGACGTTGGGACGTCCGGCCTGAATTTCGAGGGCAAATGCTATTTGGTGCTATCCGTCCACCTCTCCGAAGATACCAAGTTGATTTATGACACCATGTATCAAAGGTTTAAACAGATGCGGCCGATGTAGCAGACTTCGTCAGATTCCCCCTCGTTGAGGGGTTTTTGATTGTCGGAACGCTCTTCCCTGCAGGCGCAAGCCCCTGCAGTTAATTACGCTACCGTATCACAGTAACCACTTTTTCTTTCTCCAGATGGTCACTTCATGTCTTGGGTGTTTGTTTTGTTTTTGGTTGCTCGTGGATTATATACGGAGACTAATGTATGTTGTCGCCCGTAGGGCGTGGATTAGTCCAAATCCATATTTTCTTAGATTTGGGGTTGGGTTGGGTTTAAGCATACGTTAGTCTCATTTGAGACTAAGATCAATTTAAACGTTTGTTAAGGATACATCAGTCTAATTTTAGACTAAGATCTACTTAATAGGATTATTTAGATCCAACAAAAGAGAATTTGGGCTCTATTGTTTTAGTTCAGAGACTTTGCGGTCTATAATTAGTTTAAGGACGTTACGGTCCAATGTTAGTTTAAGGACATCTCGGTCCAGTTTAGAGACATCATAGTCTGTAGGGTTTAGTTTAGGGACATCACGGTCCAGTTTAAAGACATCATAGTCTGTAAAGGTTAAGGACATCATAGTCCGTGGGTTTAAGGATCCCACAGTCCAAGGTTAAGGACATCATAGTCCATGAGTTTAAGGACCCCACAGTCCATGGAATGTTTGGCCGTTGGGACCCGTCACCTCTCTAAAGACGTTGAATGATTACAACGACAAATATCAGAGGAGTGAAGAGATATACCCTTGAACCGATTTTGGTTTGGAGATCTGTAGTCCAATTGGGACTAAGATCTGAGATTTATGAGCATATGGGCTCAATTAATCTGAATGAGGGTTCTGTAGCCAACTTGGGCTTGGCCCATTCAGTTAAAATGTTAAACATTTGATAATGCTGAGTATTGATTTGGGTTCTAACAGCCTTTCTTTCTTTTATTGAATGCTGAGCATTCATCATAGCTCTGTTAGTGTATATGCCCTAGAGGCCATTACTGTATCATACTAGTTTGTATATTACTTAATGGAAGCTTGGGATATTCACCTTGTATATACAATCTTGCTCAAAATAGTAGTATGCTACTTGGTTTGTTTCTACTTCAATGTGTACTTGTGTTTATTTTAGTATATCACCTATACACATTAGTGGAGCCCTTAGGATCTTTGCTTGATTACCAGCGTTGTGATGGCAGTCACACTAGTGGGGGCTGGATAATCTATAAGCACATCCTTATGCAGGTCCCTGGTCGCAGGACTATCGAGACAGGGCATCGATACTCCGGAGTAGACCAGCGCATGCGCTTCTCATCCCAGTGTGGGAGACGGTCTGTCCCACAGCCGTCAGTACGTCGTACTTGAGATAGTATGCGGGTGCTCGTTAGGTTACGGGTACACTGGACAGGACTCGTCGGGAACTGACTAGTTGGTATTATGCCTATCGTCAGTTATCAGTTCCCAGGTGACATGAGTACAGCTTAGTCCGCTGACTTGACACTGTCACTTCGTCTCGAGTGTGTTCCCACTGCACTTTGATTACTACCCTACCACGGCTCAAAGGAGTCGTGCAAACAGGTAGTAGTTGGGTGCAGTCCCGAAGCACTTGGAGGCAGTGACGGTTAGACAGGATTCGTCTCTCCCGGTATTGGGGGTTGACATTGCGCTGTGTTTAGGAGAGCCATTACACGAGTAGTCCCTGGCCAGGGCAAACGAGATATACTGGTAGGCTTCCAGTGTTATCTCAGGGTGTTTTGGGCTTCGCTCCGGCACGACTTGTACCGCTATTGGGGGACTGACGTTTACCGCCCCCTAGGCCCGCCATGCGATGTATCAGACGAACAGACCGGACTCTACGGACAATGTCACACTCAGGCTCAGTAGGAGTTCAGATGGGTTTCGCTTCGTCGGTCTTCTTGTCGGCATTACCTGGGGACCGTTACGCACAGCTAGTGCCGCTTGCGGTCTGTGGTTAAACCCACTGCCAGCGTAGTGTCGAGTCTTTAGAGTCCCACACAGAAAGCTTTTCGCCTTTTGGCAAAAGAGTAGAGGTCGCATGGTATTGCGACAGGTCGCATGGTTTTGCGACAGGGTTCGGTCAAATCCGTGCACTTGTGCACATACAGTGTCCGGACAGTTTGCACTAGCGGGCTTTGGTTTAAGCCAGATCCTAGTGTACCTTTTGGGATTGGATTTATCCAGTGTGCATTCGTGTTCCTCGGAACGCGGATGCGGGTGTGTATGCACAGTTGACAGGGAGGCAGAGGCAGCGGATTCTCATTAGGGTTGTTGACAGTTGACCGTTGACTATTTGACTTTTTGCTCAACCCTAATGAGAATATGATATGTGATTAACTATTATATTAATTAAGTATTATGGTGACATGGTTGTTGACTTTTGTTGACTTTTTTGACTTGTTGACTTTTGTTGACTTGTTGACTTTGTTGACCGGTTGACTAGGCTTGACTAGTTGACCATCATGATAACCATAGCCATCATTTCATGGCAAAGACTTTTACTTGCTTGCTCATTTGTGTAAAATGAGTGCATGAAATGATATGGTTATGGTTGCTTCAACCATCACATAAGACTTTTTTTGGTATGATGAGTTATCATGACTTTGGATTATGAGAGGGTGAGAGACAAAAGACTTGCTCATTTTTTCTTTCTTGCTCATTCTCTCTCTTGTTCTTGAGCTCTCTTGTTTTTTTGCTCTCACCCTCAACCTCTTGCTCCCTCTCTTTAATCTATGGTTCTCTTGTCTCATGAGTTGAGAATCAAGAACCATAGATAAAATCCCATACAAACTCTTCTCTACTCACTCTAGTTCACAAGGTTTAGCAAACCGAGTGAACTAGTTTCTTCAAAGAACGAAGAAGGAGCCAAAGGTTGGAGCTTTCAGGTGGATCTATCTTCGGCGTACGGAGACGACGGGAAGAAGCCATTCCGGACCACCATCGGAGCTTGAAGACGAAGGAGTTCAAGACAAGCAAGATATAACCCCCTAACCGAGTAGCTAGAAACTTGTAATTAGGTTGTTAGATAGATGTTTAACCAAGATCCGGGTTTTAGGTCCATGTTACCACCTCTATAAAAATCGTTTTTTACCAAATTCCGCATTCCCGAAAGTACCGGGAGAGGTAGCATGGACTTACAGTTGTATCAGAGCCTAGTTAAACTCTATCTAACATGTTAGCAAGTAACTAGAAGATCGATCAAAGAAAAAGTCCCGAAACGAACCCCGGAATTTTGAACTTTCTGTCGATTTCAAAAGTGCTGGAAAAATTTTTTGGGATACACCAAAAATCGACTCAGGGTTTTCTGAAGAGACTGCAAAAATTTGACACCCTAACTCGATCAAAGCGCCGCGTTTCCGCGGCGGGAGCACGCTCCCGCCGCGGAACCGCGGCCGAATTGACTCGGTCATGGGTTTTCTTTTTTGCAGTTTGCTCATAGGGGTATTTTGGGATTTTTTGGAATATATATTTTCTGCCCAGATTTTCCAGAACGAAAATTTTATTTTTGGGGTCCCGAAAATCCGTATTTTTGATCGAACTTCTAAAAGACTTAAGCTAACGGGTTTTTTTCTGTAATGTGATATTTGTATTGAACGTCTACTAATCGCTATATGTCGATTAATGGGGGTTATACAAATCTGTGATCTGTAATGTTGCTGGAATGTGTATATGAATATGTTGGATTGTCGCGGGTGAATAGCCGGGGGTTGTGAGAAGAGAGTTTTCTTTTCTTTTAATTCATGTAAATTTGTAAATTGATGTAATAATTATTTGTATGGCCGCACAACCGGGTCGGGGTTGTAGCCGTCATTGTATAATTTCTTTTTACTGTTTTTGCTCCTAGGATAGACCCATGGAGGGGGTGCACAAACTACCGGGTATGCCGAAGTGTCGAGTGGCCTACTCATGGAGATGAGGGAGGTTACTACGCTTCGGGTACTTGGCGGGTAGTTTGCCGCACCCGTAGGGGTCTTGTGTGGGGTATTTGGCTATTCACCACGACCGTGTAATCTGTTTTTCGTTACAGGCTCGTGCGAATTACAGATTCCTAGTATATCCAATGTATTCATCTGTGATCTGAAATGTTTATCATTGCAGTATATCTATATATGATATTATTTAGGCGTTGGTTATGTTTTACAGCCGCGCTAGCCCAGCCCCCGCTCTGTCGTTAGTTAAGTAACCTAACGGGTAATGACGGGGCCCCATGGCGAATGCGAATGGCATAAGCGTACGTCATATTTTGGTTGTTTTCTGCAATGGTAGGATTAAATGATGGGACGCATTAAAAGAAGTAATGCAAGAATATCACGCATTAAAAGAACTAATGCAAGATAATAAACCAAGTTAAAGTCGTTGGAACACTTTCGAAAAACCACTCGGTTCTTTTCAAAACCAACTTTTAAATGCGGAGCTTGAGCCACTCCTTTTAAAAGCTATCTCGTTCCATCGACCATATCAAGTTCACTACGTTCACGATTTTGCCAAAACCATCCGTAGCCCTCCGTCGTTTCACATGAATAGTCAATAGTATTCAAGCTGTGTATGTTGGCCAAAGTCAAGGCACAGTGATTGGTAGCTATTGGGTGTTCATGTGTAGCATAGATAGATGCGTTGGTTTGGGACAGTCGTACTGGCATTTTGGCCAAAGTCAAGGGTAGGTACGGATGGATCCAAATTAACCTGGATAATGACGGGTAGAACTTGACATGTGACTTATGATATTTTGGCCAAAGTCAAGGTCATAAGTGCATGGGGCAAAAATCCACATCGGGAGTTTCATAAGTACTGAAACTTGCTAGATTTGCATACCATTTGGAGTGTGATGATTCTGGTAGGATTCCTTCAGTTTCGTCACGCGATGATATTTGGATCCCGATCCTACTGTGAGTATATGCTACTTTTCGGGAAATTTCTCACTAATCGATCAATGCTATAAACCTAGTAGGTGCCTAGAAAGGTGTTAGCGGGGCTACGCCCCCAGGGAAAAGAGGTTCTTTAATTAAGGAACTTCGCGAAAGCGTTGGAAAACCTCCCTCGAAGTACCGACACCGGCCTGGCTGAACGGTTAAGCAAGTATTGTGCTGTGGGATTGATCCCGACTAATTCTTCCTTTATGGTTTGAGGAGGGATTCGAGAAACAGTGGGAGCCATCCTGTTTAGACAAACTAAAAACCACTCTAAACTTGCAAGAGCATCATGCTGAGTGTTTCTTCTTCTCTCTCCTAATTGCAGCGACCAATCGACATGACTGGACTTAAGTTACTTCTAGATAAAAACAAACTGACAGGGCCAAACTATAATGATTGGCTCAGGAATGTCAAGATAGCAATCACTTACGACAAGCTGGGGTATCTTCTTACCACCAAAGCTCCCCCTGTCCCTGGTCCCACTTCCAGCGTCGCGGATAAGGAAATCCGCAAGACTTGGGAGATTGATAGCGCGAAGGCCAAGTGCCTCGTACTTGGACAACGAACATCAGAGGAGGCACGAGAATATGGACCTTGAATCCATATTTCTCCATACAAAAGAACTGTATGGAGAGCAATCTCGTATCGCAAGATACAAAGCGTCGAAAAAGCTATTTTCGGCAAAGATGGCCGTCGGATCATCAGTAGCCGAGCACGTGCTAAAGATGATCGGCTACATTGAGGAGCTCGCGGACCTGGGAACCACATTGGAGAGTGAGCTATATACGGATATAGTTCTCCAGTCCCTTCCTTCCACTTACGCCCAGTTTATACTGAACTTCAACTTACAAGAAAAAGAGGTTGAACTTTCAGAGCTCCTCAACATGCTGAGGAGCGCAGAGGGCACCCTACAGAAAGGTAGGGAAACATCCACTTTGTTTGTAGGAGGATCATCTTCTTCTAGGTCCAAGGCGAAAACCAAGGGAAAGAAGAAGAAAGCCCCCGCCAAACCAAGGGGCGGTGTGAGTAAAGTGGATACGAAGGGAAAAGCTAAAGCAACAAAGAAAGCGGGGAAGCTTGTGGATAAGGAAGAATGCTTCTATTGTCATAAGAAAGGTCACTGGAAGAATGATTGCAGGGCCTGGAAGGCCAGAACACAGGAATTGAAGCAGGTTGCAGCTTCAGCTTCAGGTGTGTATGTTATTGAAAACTGTCTTTCAATAAACTCTACTTCCTGGGTATTGGATACCGGATCAGGATCTCATATCTGTAATTCTTTGCAGGCATTGAGAAACCGTAGGGTTTTGAAGGCAGGTGACATGACCCTCAGAGTTGCGAACGGAGCTAGCATGGATGCTAAAGCCGTGGGGGACTATCACCTGGGAATGCTAGATGGACATGTTTTGGTTTTGCGTAATTGCTTTTTTTGTACCCAACGCAACTTGTAATATCATTTCTGTATATATAGTTTCTAAAGAAGGTTATGAATTTGCGTTTGTAAGTAATGTTGTAAACATTCACCTTAATCAAGTTTTGATTGGGTCAGGTACATTGAGTAATGGTATATACGTATTGAACCAACCACAGATTTTCAATGTCCAGAATACACACAAAAGAAAGTCTCCGGAAATAAATCAGACTTTCTTGTGGCATTGTAGACTGGGTCACATCAATGAAAGAAGGTTGACTAAGTTACATACAGAAGGATATTTGAATCCGTTCGAATATCAATCGTATGCCACTTGTCAATCCTGTCTCAAAGGAAAGATGACAAAGACTCCGTTTACTGGACATGGAGTAAGAGCGAGCGAGCTCTTGGGACTCGTTCACAGTGACGTGTGCGGTCCAATGTCTACACATGCTCGAAGCGGCTATTCTTACTTCATTACTTTTACGGATGACTTCTCAAGGTACGGTTATGTCTTCTTAATGAAACATAAGTCCGAAACCTTTGGAAAATTCCAGGAGTATAAGAATGAAGTAGAGAAACAAACCGGCAAAAGTATCAAGATTCTAAGATCGGATCGAGGTGGAGAATACTTAAGTGCCGAATTCCTGAATTACTTAAAATAGAATGGTATTCTCTCTCAGCTTACTCCTCCATACACCCCGCAACATAACGGTGTATCGGAGAGACGGAACCGCACCCTATTGGATATGGTGCGGTCCATGATGAGTAACGCTGAGTTACCGCGATCATTCTGGGGATATGTGCTAGAATCAGCCGCATACCTTTTGAACCGAGTTCCCACTAAGACTGTGCCTACCACGCCATTTGAGATGTGGTGTGGGAAGAGACCCCATCTTAATCACATTAAGACATGGGGAAGTCCAGCTTTTGTCAAAAAGCAGCATGCGGACAAGCTCGAGGCACGCTCAGTACTGTGCAAGTTTGTGGGATATCCAAAGAATTCCAAGGGATATTTCTTCTACTGCGAAGAGGAACAAAAAGTTCTTGTTTCTCGTCATGCCCACTTTCTAGAACACCAGTTCTTAGAAAAGGAAATAAGTGGGAGCGCAGTAGAACTGGAAGAAATTACAGAACCACGGACTGTTACTGAAAGTTTAGTGGAACCAGAGGGTTCGGAAGAACAGGACATTCCTACGCCGCTCCGCAGAAATAGTAGGCAGACTCATCCGCCCGAGAGATACTACGGTTTTCTCATAGACGGGGATAGAGAGGATTGCATCATAGATTATGATGAGCCTACTAGCTTCCAGCAGGCCGTTCAGAGCGTTGACTCGGTAAAATGGCTGGATGCAATGCAGACCGAGATGGAGTCCATATACACCAACAAGGTATGGACGTTGGACATTGCTCCAGACGGGGTAAAACCCGTAGGATACAAGTGGATCTTCAAAAGGAAGATTGGTGTAGATGGACAGGTTGAGACCTATAAAGCTAGGCTGGTAGCAAAGGGTTTTCGTCAAAGCCCTGGCTTGGACTATGACGAAACCTTTTCTCCAGTAGCCACGCTGAAATCCATTCGGATCCTTCTTGCCATTGCTGCCTTCCACGATTATGAGATCTGGCAAATGGACGTAAAGACAGCTTTTCTAAATGGAAATTTAGAGGAGTGTGTCTATATGGACCAACCAGAGGGTTTCATTCAGAGTGGGAGCAGCAGAAAGGTGTGCAAGTTGCTTAAGTCCATCTATGGACTAAAGCAGGCATCGCGGAGTTGGAACATCTGCTTTGATGAGACGGTCAAAGAATTTGGCTTTATCAAAAATCCAGATGAACCATGCATCTATAGTAGATTTGTAGCGAGAACTGTAGTATTCCTCGTTTTATACGTGGATGACATTCTCTTAATAGGAAATGACATTCCTATGCTACAATCTGTCAAGGGGTTCTTGTCACACAGGTTCTCCCTGAAAGACCTGGGTGATGCTTCATACATTCTGGGTATCCGGATCTACCGTGACAGATCCAAGAGGATATTAGGACTTTCTAAGTCCAGGTACATCGACACCATGCTGAAAAGATTCAGTATGGAAGATTCCAAGCGCGGTAATCTACCGGCTTGTCACGGGATCACCCTCTCTAAAGAGATGTCTCCCAAGACTGATTTGGAGAGGGATCGCATGTCTATTATACCCTACGCTTCTGCGGTAGGCTCTATAATGTATGCGATGTTGTGTACCAGACCGGATGTAGCTTATGCACTGAGTGTGGTAAGCCGGTATCAGTCTAACCCTCGGGAGAAACACTGGATAGCAGTAAAGAACATTCTCAAGTACCTGAGAAGGACTAAGGAGATGTTCTTGGTGTATGGCGGAAAAGACCTCCAGATCGAGGCCTTTGCTGACTCCAGCTTCCAGAGTGACAAGGATGATTCCAAGTCCATGTCGGGATTTGTCTTTACCCTCAATGGAGGGGCGGTGTGTTGGAAGAGTTCCAAACAAGAAACCGTTGCAGACTCGACGATGGAAGCGGAATACATCGCTGCATCTGATGCCGCAAAAGAAGCTGTCTGGATGAGGAAGTTCTTGAAAGAACTTCAGGTGGTTCCGTCCATTGTTGATCCAATACCTCTGTATTGCGACAACAACGGGGCTATAGCTTTAGCGAAGGAACCCAGGTCCCATCAGAGATCCAGGCACATCTTAAGGCGGTATCACCTGATCAGGGAGATCGTAGATCGCCAGGAGATCGAGGTTCGGAGAGTCGCTTCAGAAGATAACACTGCAGATCCATTTACCAAGGCCCTGCCCCAGACTCAGTTCGAGCGGCTGATCGAGATGATAGGTCTTCGATACGCCAGTACATGGCCTTAGTGCAAGTGGGAGATTGTTAGTGTATATGCCCTAGAGGCCATTACTGTATCATACTAGTTTGTATATTACTTAATGGAAGCTTGGGATATTCACCTTGTATATACAATCTTGCTCAAAATAGTAGTATGCTACTTGGTTTGTTTCTACTTCAATGTGTACTTGTGTTTATTTTAGTATATCACCTATACACATTAGTGGAGCCCTTAGGATCTTTGCTTGATTACCAGCGTTGTGATGGCAGTCATACTAGTGGGGGTTGGGTAATCTATAAGCACAACCTTATGCAGGTCCCTGGTGGAAGGACTATCGAGACAGGGCATCGATACTCCGGAGTAGACCAGCGCATGCGCTTCTCATCCCAGTGTGGGAGACGGTCTGTCCCACAGCCGTCAGTACGTCGTACTTGAGATAGTATGCGGGTGCTCGTTAGGTTACGGGTACACTGGACAGGACTCATCGGGAACTGACTAATTGGTATTATGCCTATCGTCAGTTATCAGTTCCCAGGTGACATGAGTACAGCTTAGTCCGCTGACTTGACACTGTCACTTCGCCTCGAGTGTGTTCCCACTGCACTTTGATTACTACCCTACCACGGCTCAAAGGAGTCGTGCAAACAGGTAGTAGTTGGGTGCAGTCCCGAAGCACTTGGAGGCAGTGACGGTTAGACAGGATTCGTCTCTCCCGGTATTGGGGGTTGACATCGCGCTGTGTCTAGGAGAGCCATTACATGAATAGTCCCTGGCCAGGGCAAACGAGATATACTGGTAGGCTTCTAGTGTTATCTCAGGGTGTTTTGGGCTTCGCTCCGGCACGACTTGTACCGCTATTGGGGGACTAACGTTTACCGCCCCCTAGGCCCGCCATGCGATGTATCAGACGAACAGACCGGACTGTACGGAGAATGTCACACTCAGGCTCAGTAGGAGTTCAGATGGGTTTCGCCTCGTCGGTCTTCTTGTCGGCATTACCTGGGGACCGTTACGCACAGCTAGTGCCGCTTACGGTCTGTGGTTAAACCCACTGTCAGCGTAGTGTCGAGTCTTTAGAGTCCCACACAGAAAGCTTTTCTCCTTTTGGCAAAAGAGTAGAGGTCGCATGGTATTGCGACAGGTCGCATGGTTTTGCGACAGGGTTCGGTCAAATCCGTGCACTTGTGCACGTACAGTGTCCGGACAGTTTGCACTAGCGGGCTTTGGTTTAAGCCAGATCCTAGTGTACCTTTTGGGATTGGATTTATCCAGTGTGCATTCGTGTTCCTCGGAACGCGGATGCGGGTGTGTATGCACAGTTGACAGGGAGGCAGAGGCAGCGGATTCTCATTAGGGTTGTTGACAGTTGACCGTTGACTATTTGACTTTTTGCTCAACCCTAATGAGAATATGATATGTGATTAACTATTATATTAATTAAGTATTATGGTGACATGGTTGTTGACTTTTGTTGACTTTGTTGACTTGTTGACTTTTGTTGACTTGTTGACTTTGTTGACCGGTTGACTAGGCTTGACTAGTTGACCATCATGATAACCATAGCCGTTATTTCATGGCAAAGACTTTTACTTGCTTGCTCATTTGTGTAAAATGAGTGCATGAAATGATATGGTTATGGTTGCTTCAACCATCACATAAGACTTTTTTTTTGGTATGATGAGTTATCATGACTTTAGATTATGAGAGGGTGAGAGACAAAAGACTTGCTCATTTTTTCTTTCTTGCTCATTCTCTCTCTTGTTCTTGAGCTCTCTTGTTTTTTTTGCTCTCACCCTCAACCTCTTGCTCCCTCTCTTTAATCTATGGTTCTCTTGTCTCATGAGTTGAGAATCAAGAGCCATAGATAAAATCCCATACAAACTCTTCTCTACTCACTCTAGTTCACAAGGT
Source organism: Agapanthus africanus (assembly GCA_030015575.1). Lineage (NCBI taxonomy): Eukaryota > Viridiplantae > Streptophyta > Magnoliopsida > Asparagales > Amaryllidaceae > Agapanthus > Agapanthus africanus. The sequence goes on from CM057343.1 coordinate 445,438,070, forward strand.
TTAGCAAACCGAGTGAACTAGTTTCTTCAAAGAACGAAGAAGGAGCCAAAGGTTAGAGCTTTCAGGTGGATCTATCTTCGGCGTACGGAGACGACGGGAAGAAGCCATTCCGGACCACCATCGGAGCTTGAAGACGAAGGAGTTCAAGACAAGCAAGGTATAACCCCCTAACCGAGTAGCTAGAAACTCGTAATTAGGTTGTTAGATAGATGTTTAATCAAGATCTGGGTTTTAGGTCCATGTTACCACCTCTATAAAAATCGTTTTTTACCAAATTCCGCATTCCCGAAAGTACCGGGAGAGGTAGCATGGACTTACAAGCTCTACGGCTTTATTTAAAGAACAGTTTATGTTCTATCAGCGCACGCGTGAGGAACATGTGGCGCGCTTGGCACTAGCGCCAGTTAATGAGCGCAAAGCGCTTCTGTGATATAGCGCACACGTGAGGAGCACGTGGCGCGCTTGGCGCTAGCACCAGTCTATGAGGGCGAGGCGCCGGTTTATGAGCGCAAAGCGCTATTTGTTAAGTGGCGCACACGTGAGGAGCACTTGGTGCGCTTGGCACTGCGTGCCAATCCATGAGCACAAAGCGCTATTTGTTAAGTGGTGCACACATGAGGAGCACGTGGTGCGCTTGGCGCTGTGCGCCAGTCCAAGAGCGCAGAAGCGCTTCTGATCAGTTTTATGATCTGAGAAATAAATTCTCGTTTATAAGAGACTTTGTCTCAAGGTTCTAAGAACAAAGTTCTTATTTTATAAGAGATGTTTCAATCTCTTATTTTGGTGAAAGGCTTTATCTTTATGGATCTGTGATCCTAAGAGAATTGAATTATTCTCCCCCTTTTTATAATGAGATGTTCATGATCTCTTTTTGTAAAAAGACCTTAGTCTTATAGATCTCTGATTGGTGAGAAGAATTATGTTCTTCTTCTTCTTTAATGAGATTTTTCTTATCTCTGTTTTTTTTTACCTTGAAAAAAAGTTCTTCTTCTACCGAGAGATTGCTCTTCTTTATGAGATTTCTTAAAGTTTATAGGGGGTTCCTTTATATTAGACTTGAAGTCTTGGGGCTTTTATAAAGGGAAAACTGATTTGTTCAATTGGTTAAGGAGATCTTTTCTCTAATTGATTTGGAGATTTCCCCATCGTTGGATCTTTGATCCAAGGGTTTCAGATTTACAGAAGGCAGTCTTCTTGTTTTTAACAAGATTGGGAAATCTTTTCCCATACAGAATTTATTCTGTATTTTGGTGATTTTTTAGTCACCATTGGATCATTTATCCAACGGTGCTCTGATTTACAGAGCACAATCTTTTTGTTTGGAAAGATTTTGAGGAATCTTTCCTTAACAGAATTTTATTCTGGTCAATTGATGATTTATCATCTTTATTGGATCTTTGATCTGACGTTGGGGAACATTTAGTTCCAGTGCTAGCGCATTCATGCTTTGTACATGAGCGCTGCTTCAGAGCACTGGCACTCTTTGCGCTAGCGCACTCGTGCTTTGCACGTGTGCGCTGCCTCAGAGCGCTGGTGCTCTTAAGAAGCTCTGCTCATTTCAAATTTTGAAAACTTGAACAGAGCTTTGCTCTAATTGGGGGAACAAATTCCCCCCATCGTTGCACTCACGTGGCTCATACGTGAGTGCAGTGGTGGCGGTATCTCCACCATTAGATCAATTTTGAAGTTGAAACGGCTCTCAGTGCCTATAAATAGGTCCTTTGGCCCTTAAGATGACTTCTATTCATCTTCTTTCTTGTTTTCCGAGAATCAATTTCTCCTTTAGAGTATAGCTCTTTGTTTCAATAACTCTCTTAAAGACAGAATTCTGCCATGTTTTTAGGTAAAAGATCAAATTTTTAAAGAGATTAGTCAATAAACTAGGGTTTCACCCATTAACAGAGCTTCTGCTCTCCTTAGATAGATCTTTAAGAATAACCTTTTTAGGGTTTCTCAACAAAGGTTTGCTCTTGTTAGATCTTAGATCTTTCTTAGGGTTTCCTAACCCATCAACAAAGCTTTGCTCTTTTCAAATCATATAGATTTATTAATCTTTCATGAAAACTCTTAGAGTTTGTTCATATATCTTGAAGATCTCAGAATTTTAACTCATTAAAAATTTTATTTTATGTTTTCTGATGGATTATTCCATCATTTTTACAGAGCAAGACTCTTGAAAAATATTTATTCCTATCATCATAAGAGTTGACAGGTGTCACTCTGTTATAGAGCGTTGCTCTTAATAGGAGATTTACTCCTTGGCGCGAGAAGTTCTCATTAAATGAGATTCTTTTGAGTATTTTCCCTTTTAATACAGTCTCATCAAATAATGAGACTGTTTCGTTAATGATGAACTGTCATCTAGATTATGTGGGTCCCCTTTGGTCCCTTTTCACTGAATTGCAGTGCGGTATGGATTTAAAGTACCTAGTGATGGAACTTAATCTGTAGTATTGGCGGCTGAAAATTTATTCTTTTTCACGTAGGTACTATGTCTTTCGACACTTCCTTCCCGTTCGTTCGTTCAGAAGGCGGATTCCCCGAAGCGCCCGTAGACCAAGAAGTTTTGGCACTGATCAAAGACCCTGATCCGGAACACAAGAATCTTCATCTATGGGGAACATGGTACAACCAAATCATCAGGGGTCAGAGAAGCTTTTCTTGCGCGGTGCCCTCGGAGCCCATTTTGGCGATCTCTTATGCCGACGCACCCCCGGTGAACTATGCCGTGGTGGAGATTAATTGGACTTCAGATGGTCTCCTTCAGCCTTCTTTGGCTGCGATACCCATACAGCCTCCAATGGCGTTGGATATTCTAGGGCGGCGTATATGCCAGGGTGAGTCGCGCCCTTGGGGACAGCTATACAACATAGGCTTGACTCCTCGTCACCCAGCCGGATATTTGCAGTGGGACCGGTACATTCTGTACGCCAAGAGGTTGCAGTTGCTGAGGCTCGGGTTGTATCCCGCAGTTTACGTTTCTCTCTTTCAGTACTCCACGCCTCCTACATGGTGGGTAAAAGCCTTTTTGGAACAATGGAACATTCCAACGCACACCTTTCTTTTGTTGGATCGGGAAGTCTCTATCTCTTTAGAGGAGTTCGCGGAGATTTCTGGCTTGCCTGTTAGAGGGGAGCATTATGAGGAACTACTTCCTCATGATGAGTACGTCTTTGCCGCCAAGTCAGTGATGATGGGCCTTACCCCAGACAACGCCATTCAACATCAATCACCAAGTTTGATTAAGGTGTTGAATATCTACGAGGGCCTATTTCTCGAGTCTGGGAGCCATGGGGTTAATTTTACAGATTTTATCGCTCGTTTTCTCCGCTCGGAAGTGTTGGATATAGTGCCCTCAAAGACAATTATTGGATCGCAGGTACGTGATTGCAATGATTGAAGGAGGACCTATACAATAGGATAGTCTTGCTCGAGATGATAGTATGCTAGTGTATTGATGAGTCATTAGAGTCCCCCACAGACAGTTTCCCAAGTTCGTGCGAAACGTTGTAGAGGCCGTATGGATATGTGGCGGGGTTCGATCATATTCGTACACTTGTGCACGGATCAGGATCGGACGGATAATACTAGCCGACTTTGGTTTAAGCCGGACACTAGTATTATTGTGTAGGAATATTTTTTTTGTCTCATTGCATTTGTATTCGGTTAGAATACAAATTCGGGTATGTATTTACAGTTGAGGTGTAATCTCGTAATTCGTTACAGGATTATTTTGGGAGTTGCCAGTTTTCTTTTTCCGGTCTTAATACATCCTGTTTAATGTGAGCATTTGCCCCTTGACCAATTTGCCCTTTTGACCTTTTTGTTTGCACTGATTTTCATGGAGTGGGGGGGCTGCTCATTTAATGAGGCATGGGTGTAGGGATTATTTTATTTGGCTTGGCCTTTGATTGGCTTGGTGGCTGATTTTAGTGGCCATGGAGTTTATTGTGGTGGAGGTTAGTGTGTTGGTAAAAGGTTTTTATTGTCTAAGGGATGGGCTCTAGTGTTGAGGGGGCTACCTGCAATGCAATTTCGCCAGCCTCATTTTGCAGGGGGGTTTTGGTGGTGCTTGGTTGATATATGAAAAGTTTTCTTTAGTTGCTAACTGAGAAAGTCACACTCACATTAAAAACATGATGATTTCCCAGAGAGCTTTTTCCTTTTGAAGAGAATGGCCGAGCCCCTCTTGAGAATGATCTCTCATTCTTTTTCCTTGCTAAAAATTTCTTGTGCTCACAATCCCACACCTTGGCAACTCTAATTTTACCTCCACCCGATTCGTCGGGTGTCTTGAGACAAAGGATCCTACACTCTTTCTACATCAATCTTGGACATGTCGACTAGCAAATTTCATGTCCGAGTTGCCTCGATCTTGAGGCGGGAGCCCGTATACAGATTCATCGATGTAGTGCCATTTTGACGGACCTAATCGAGGAGCGGACTTCATCGGCGCAGCAGTGAGGAGTTAGACGCGGAGATTGAAGACCGAAGGACACGGATCGATCGGTATAATCTTTCCTATCTCCTTTTACAATTGCTAGTTTATGGTTAGTGGAAAGATTCGGGTAATTGGGCTGCGGTGGCACCGGTTTCATAAAAAGTTTTTGTTCCGCATTTGGCGTCGGTTTGACGGCCGGAGCGCCACCGTAGCCCAACATGGTATCAGAGCCAAACTATTAATCGTTAACTAGCTTGTTGTAATGTGTTTAAAATATCGATCGACGGAATTTTCAAAACCGCATTTCCAATATGTAAAGTTTCTGTCGAAATTTTTTATCATCAAAAAATTATTTTGGTTATCTTTAAAAATCATGCAGGCTTTTTAAAGACTACACAAGAAATTTGGGCACTTGAACCCACGAAACCACCGCGGAACCGCCGCATGAGCCCTGTCTTTGCCGCGGTTCTGCCGCGGGTTTGGGGCTTCAGTGAACAATTTTTCTTGTGGTGGTTTTTCAATTGGAACTGTGGTTTCTGGAATATTTTTTCTGGGCCCAGATTTTGTTTGAGTACTGGATTTATACTTGGGGCCCCACTTCGGGAAGTTTTGTCGATCGAGAATTTAAATGTGTTAGTTAACAGTGCTTTACATTACTATCTGTGACCGCGAATGTCATTCGATCGGTAAAACTTGTCTAATTGCTATAGTTCTTTTAGACGGGTTTTGCGAACGTAACATTCACGTTGATATTCTGTGTTGTGCTGTGATGTTGTGGATTTGTCGTGGTGGATAGCTCCTGTGCAATGGTAGTGCAGTTTGGATTTATTTGTACATTTGATATTACGGGGCAAGCGTCCGACATGTGGACTGCCGTCACTGCCTGTTTGTATATTATTCTTTTGGGGCACTACCGGGATGAGGTCAATGTGTTGGAGATAGTGCCCTCAGAGTCAATTATTGGATCACAGGCACGTGATTGTAATGATTGAGGGAGGACCTGTCCCGGTAGGACAGTCTTACTCGAGATGATAGTATGTTATCTGGTTTATCTTTATCATCGTGTACTGCTTTAGGTGACCTTACGAGTCGCTATTACACGTTGATAGAGCCCCTAGGATTCTTGCTTGACTACCAGCAGTATGATGGTGATCATATACGTGAGAGCTGGAGTCTATAAGCACATCCTTAAATGGTCCCTAGTCATGGGAGTTTCGAGATAGGGCATCGATTCTCCAGAGTAGACTAGTGTATACAGTCGAGACCCCGACGAGGGGCGGTGGCCGGTCTCACAAGCCACTGGTATCAGTTGGTTCACCTAAGATATATACAGGTGCTCATTGGGTTATGAGTACACCGGACAGGACTCACCGGGAACCTGCTAGTTGGGATTATACCAGACGTCAGATAGCAGTTCCCTGGTGACATGTGTACAGGTTAGTTCATCGACCTGAGGATCGTCATTTGTCTCATGTGAGTTCCCACTGTACTTTGATTACTACCCTACCACGCTCAAAGGAGACGTGCAAACAGGTTTTAGTTGGGTACAGTCCCGAGCCACATGGAGGCAGTGAGCGGATCTTCAGGGGTTCGTCTCTCCCAGTATTGGGGGTGAGGTCGCGTTGTGTCTAGGAGAGCCAGAACATGAAAAGTCCTTGGCGAAGGCAGGAGATTTACTGGTAGGTATTCCGGTAGTATCTCAGGGTGTTCTGGGCTGATCTCTGACACGACTTGTACCGCTTTTGGGGTCTGACTTTTACCAACCCCGTAGGCCCGCCATGCGATGCTCATAGACGAACGGACCGGACTGTACAGATATTGTCACTGACAGGCTCGGTAGGGTGTCAGGATGAGTTCGTTCATCGACGTCCCTTTTGGTCAATACCTGGTAGCCCGTCACGTATTGGCTTATACCTCTGACGTGCTAGTGGTTAAATCCACAACCAAGGTGTTGACGAGTCTTTAGAGTCCCCCACATTCAGTTACTCAAGTTTCGGGCGAAACGCTGTAGAGGCCGTATGGAGATATGGCAGGGTTCGATCAGATACGTGCGGTATTGCACGGATCATGATCGGACGGTTTTTACTAACCGGCTTTGGCTTAAGCCGGATCCTAGTATTAGACAGTATAGATTTTGTCTCTTTGCATTTGTGTTCAATGAGAATACAAATGCGGGCATGTATATGCAGTAGTTGGGTTTTCCTGTAATTTTTTACGGGATCAGTTTTCTGAAGTTGCCAGTTTGCATTCCGTTCCGGCCGGTTTTCCTTTGTTCTTTCGCGGCCGGACTTTCCGTTAGAGGGGGTTATTTGCAAGTGTGCAAATAACATTTTGTGGAGGGGTTTTCTTGCATTATGTGGCATCATGATGAGATTCTTTTTCAATCCATTCTTTGCTTTATTTGTGATTAGAAATGAGATGAAGGTTGATATGATATTGTTATCATTGCTTTTGGTTGTGGTCACCTTTGAGCTATCCTACACTCACCTTCCTTCTTGATTTTATTCTCCACCATATTTCATATAGGGGGCGGCCATATTGAGGGAGAGGGGAGAGCTTCATTTTGGTATGAGGGAAAATGTTTCATCTCATCTTTGATGCTACCAAATTCCTAAGCTCATTTCCATAGTTGATTTCTTCACCTCCATTTCACCATGGCAACCACATAACCCCAAAAGAGACAAGCTTCTACACTAGTCTGCAGCAAACCTTGAACGCATCGGCTAGCCAACTTCGCGCCTGAGTTGCCTCGGTCCAGAGGTGGGAGCCCGTAAAAGATTCTGGCTACGTGGTGCCCTTTCCGACGAGGTCGTGACGGACAGAGTTTCCGCGGGAGATCGGAGTGGAGACGAAGACCGAAGGACACGGATCGCTTGGTATACTTCCCTACCCATATTTTACTTTGCTAGTAGCTAGGTTAATGGCTCGATCCGGGATAAAAGTGCGCGGTGGTGCCGGTTTGCTAGTTTGCAAAATTTTTGTTTCCGCGTTTCCGGCGTCGGATCGACGGCCGGGGCGCCGCCGTGCACTTACATTAGTATCAGAGCCACGCCATTAACCATGCCTAGCTTGCTCTAGTATGTTTAAAACCCGATCGAACAAAAATCGCAAAAACCATATTTTCACATGCTTAGTTTCTGTCGATTTTTTTTTGGCTCCAAAAATTTTTCAGGTTGTCTCAGAATATTGTGCATGGATATAGAAGCAATCTATGAAAATTTGGTCGCGCGATCTCTCCATACCGCCGCGGAACCGCGGCCAAACCCATGCTTGGGCTACGGTTCCGCTGCGCTTTTGATTGATCACTTGATCAAAATTTTGCAGATTGCTTCTGAGTTGGAAATAGGGGTTTTGGGATATTCTTTTTGGCCCAGATTTTCTGTAAGTGCTGCAGTACTGCTTGGGGCCCACTTGATAAAATTTGTTCGATCGGATATTTTAAACATGTTACTTCACAGTATTTACATTATATCTGCGACCGTGAATGTCACTTGATCGGTAAATCCTGTCTAACTGCTATAGCCCGGTTAGACGGATTTGCGAACGTGACATTCACGTTGATGTTCTGTGTTATGCTGTGATGTTGCGGATTGGTCGTGGGGGATAGCCTGGTTGCAGTGGTAGTACAGTTTTGTTTTATATATACATTTGATATTGCGGGGCGAGCGTCCGACATGTGGACTGCCGTCACTGCCTGTTTGTATTATTCTTTTTGGGGCACGACCAGGTTGCGGTCGATGTACCCGTTGTATGTATATTTTACTTTCTGTACTAGGATTGCCCCATGGAGGGGTGCACGGGTAGCCGGGTTCTAGAGGGCAACGGGCCCGCATCTCATGGCATTGAGACGGAGGGGGCTTCACTCCAGAATTGGCGGGCTATTCGCCGCACTCGTACGGGGTACAGGTTGACCCAGGAGGGGTGCCCAAGTTACCGGATTCCGTGAAGTGCTGGGTGGTCCATTCACGTTGCTGAAGGGGGCTGCCTCGCTTCAGGTTTTGGCGAGTAACTTGCCGCGCCCGTAGGGTCCGAGGATTTTCATTGCACAGGCTATCCACATGACCAGGGGATCGTCTGGTTTCAGTAGTGGCTCTGTGAAACCCGGGGATCCCAGATATCTGTATTGTTTTGTGATGCTGGTTACATTTCTGTGATGCTGCATTTTTATCATGCCTTGAGCGAAAATTATATATTATATATATATTAGTAGATGTTGTATATGTTTTGCATCCGCGCTAGTCTATTCCCCGCTCTGTCGTTAGTTAGCTAACCTAACGGGTGATGACGAGACCCAGTGGCAAATGCGGATGGCATATACGTACGACATTATTTTCGTTGATCAATTGATGGGACTGCGTTGATTCGGATCAATGCAAGATAAACAAACCTATTCTGATGTTGTTGGAACACTTTTTCAAAAAGCTGTTATTGCAAGGACGTTCACTTTTGTTTTGCACAGTGGTATTCAGTTGGAATATCCTGCTCCTCTGTCACGTCCCGAAAGTACGGAACATGACCGGCACTTAAACTACGAAACGTCTCGAGGCGTACGTAATCTAAGTAAACCGAAAACCCAGAAATCCAAACCAAGAAAAGAAGTAGAGTGAAGGAAAACCAATTTAAAACAAGTAGTTTTAATAGCATAAGCCGAATTATGCGGTTTTTAAGAACATCAAAATTTACCGAAAATTTCGGCAGAGTCTCCTTTGTAAAAACTGGCTCTCAAACGGGCTACAACATGAATAGTATACGAAATCAATAAAAAGGCATCCCCAAGCGCGAGCTAGCACTTCGTCAATCGACGGTCACAACCACCCAAGCAATATAATATACAACGCCAACGGCGAGGATCAAAACTTAAAGGAACTCAAAACCACCAGAAATATAACGAGCGACCCTAAGGTCGAAAGAATAAACAGCACTGGTCTCTATCTCAAAATAAATACATGTTTGGTTGATGGAATTTACTAGATACAACGGAATAATATTATACAAGGTAATATGATGGGTACGATACAAGAAAAACCCACCTACTAGCAAGTCACCCGAATGAAACTGAGCCCGCAAAGCCGTAATGAAACCTGTACGGCAAACCTGCAAGAAACTGGGGCACAACGGGGGTGAGTTGCCAACTCATGAATAGAAAAACATCTACGCACAGAAATCGCATAAATAACGCAACCTAGGTTAATGATCATAATATATCCTCAAAAATATACATAACAAGCAGCCTATAACAATGGCTAGGGTAATATCTAACCGAGTGAAATCTCATGTGCCCGTGTCAGTGCCTCAGGTAGCAATATATCATATGAATGAGGTATGAATGCCTGAAAACAGAATACATGAAAATGAAGAAACTGTTTTCATAAATTAGTGAGATTTCCTTCCTATTTTTAAACTGAGGTATCATAATGAAATCAGTATCAACAGTGTCTAGCATCGACACAAAACATAAATCTCACTGTCTCGAAATATCAATGTCTCAATCTCAATATCTAGGGCGCCGTCAGTCCAGACCGGCCCCTACCATCCATCTCAAGACCACGACGGTCTCCTCCGGATATCCGACGCGTCGGGTAATATCACCGGTAGGTAATCTGTCGCCTGCCAGGCTCAACGTCAACACCACATTCATCTTGCCCCGGGGTACCATACCGGGCCCACCATGTACCCGTGACGGTTCCTCCACTCCTCGACACGGATCTCGAAAACCGTAGCAAACTCATGGTGGACGACACTTACATCACTAGAAAACCGCAATTTACATATTTTAAAAGGTTAATAAGTTTAGAAATTTTGCGGCTTTCCCCCGAAATCCAGAAATATCATAAATCTCAAGAAGTCATCACAAGTGCATATGTCAATGCTAATGAATGTATATGGTATCAATAACCAAGTTGCAATGTATGATTAATAACTAGGCATGAACAATGGAATAACAGTATGCATGAAGTGACAAGTAATAACTACAATGTCTAAACTGGCATATAACCCAGGTACACTAATATCGTATCAACTACTAACTAACAAGCTAAGCCAAGCAATAGTATTTTCTAAGTGTACGTGACATGGCAATTACCGATGAAGATGTGTGTGAGCCGGCAAGTAAGTGTATGTGGTACATACGCATCATCGGTAATGGTGCTGGTGTCCTAACAGCATGATATCAATAATGGAGTATGCAGCAAAATAAGTATGCGGGGCAGAGCGAACAGCAATAATGTGCGGAAGCAGAATACTAGACACAACGATAACTAATCAGTATTAAACTAATATAAGTCCTACAAATGGTGCCTTTTGAAATAACACGAATCATGGGGTTTTGAAAATAGGGGCTACGGTGTTTTTATGAAAAGATACGTCTTTTGAAATATCCGTAGGATCCCTTGGGCTGTCTTTTAAAATACCCACGATTCGTTAGTTTTTTTTAAATAGGTAAGAATCGAATCTAATCTAATAACTAAACTAAACTAAAGGGCTAAGCTAACGAGCTGAACTACAGGTAAGGAAACCGCCTATCCTCTGAGTCGATACATATACATACCTGTATATGTATAGTCGGTGATCCCGCCTCAATAATATCATATCCGATACCATATCTAAAATCAGGCATCCCAAGTCAAGAGTGCGGATCAATCATCAATATAGCTCGTACGTAAATCCGTCGTACGGCATCCCAAATCTGGGTACGGGTCAATATCACATTCATCATACTACTCACCTGGTATCTTCTTTATCAAATATTATGATCGGGGTACTGATCTACGTATAGTACCATACTGATACCGCCTACGTATGCATGGACGTGTGTGAAACACTACGTCAAGGACCCGCTACAACGTCATGTCGTATCTAAGATACGAACCCTGCTATATCACCGATCTCACGGCCTCAAATCGAATCTCATCGACTCAGCTCAATCCCAAGTATCATCCTCAATCCGTATGTGAACACATAGTCCCATACCCATGTGAACACATAACTATAAAGAATCCCATGAGCACATATCAATAGGAATGTATGCAAGTATGTAAGTGTGTGTGTAGTGCAACACTGCCCTAGGGTTCGCAACACTGAGGTAATCCAACACACCAATATCCATCCTAAGCAACGTTATTAATCCCAAATAACATATAATAAATGTTGGTGTGTATACGCATCCGTATACACCACCATGGACTGCGGGGGTGTTATACGCCATCCACCCGACTTCTCCCCGTAGATATAAATCTACTCACCTGGTCCTCGCTCGCCGGTGCCGACGTCGCCAGGCGCTTGCTTGTCGTCCCGAAGTTCGCATGGGGTACCTACATATCATAACGCACCATATCGCATTAAAACTAAATTCGAAATCGAAACGGCATACGAAAATCAAATCGGCACGCGTATCACGCATAGATCCAAACCTATCGCCTACGCATGCAAGAATAGTCAAACCAACCCCCGATGTCGATGTACAAACGTCAACCATCGAGAAAACCCAAACACACCAATCGTGATTTCAAAACTCACTACTTATATAAGAAATAGGATTTAGTTCATCAAAACCATAAAATTAAACAATTCGTTTTATTTTCCAAAAACCTAGTTAGCACAAATTCCCATTTCGGTTCAAAACTTGATGTTTTACCCTAACTAAATATTTTGACGATTCTAATGGCCAAAATGCTTACTTAATATCATAATTAGGTCATACAAATCACCTCCATATTTTTAATCTCACGAATTAGCATTAACTCAAAATTTAAATTTACCAAAAATATAAACTACCAACTAGATTAGTTTTAGCATAATAACAACATGTTAAACTACACAATTTTCCCATGATCAATTATAAGAACCCCAACTTAAATTCACAACCCTAATCTAGAATTTCTTAATCATACAATTGAACCCACATAAAACCAAATTAACACTTAATTACGCTAACTACAAGCAATTAACAACTATTTAAGCAAAAGGGTTAGAATTTACCCAAACAAATTGAAGATCCCACAAGCACACATAGCCCTCCAAAATGCTCCCTTGTCACCAAAATCCATGCTATAAGGGCTAAGCAAAAATGGGTAGGAGTCGGATTTGGGTTTTGGGATTTTTTTGATGGATTTTGGGGCAATTTTTGAAGAAGTTTTGAAGAGAAAAGAGAAGGGGAAAAGGGGGGGCTGTCGCTGCTGTAGGGGAGGGAGGGGTCGGCCAGAAATTGAGGGGGGGAGGAGAGAGAGGGAGGTAGAGAAAGTGGGGGAAAGTCAAGGTCAAGGTAAGGTCAAAAGTCCACCTAATTCACCCATTTTCTTTTCTTTTCTTTCATATCTTTTCCTTTGAAAATCAAGTGGGGAAAAATATGGTGGCTGCTGAATTCAGCCATAGGGAGGAGTAAGTGGGGGTGTGTGGGTGTGGGTACGGGTGTGGGGTGATGAAAAATGATAAATACAATACCCTAAGCATCCATTTACGCTAAAAAAAAGCCTTTTTTCTTCAATAATTTCTAAACCGTTTTGGCAAATGATTTCGTTCCAAAAACCACAAGATAAAATTTTATTTAATGTTTTATGATGCACAAAATTTGTTTCAACTCATTCCAATTTGTAATTTTCTCTAATTAAATGTATTAGTGACGGCTTAAATAATAATAAAATAATATTTTTTTCAGAAAATTTGAAATTTCACTAGCTGCTCAATAAACATCAAATAATAGCAATTACATAGCTAGAATATGTATATTTAATTTTTATAATAAGATATTTGCATTTTGACTTTTTACAGAAAACCCCCTTATTTTACCGATTTTTCGAAATTTCACCGAAACGATTTTCAAAGCGTTACAATCTTCCCCCCTTAAAGAAATTCGGTCCCCGAATTTAAATTCAAACTCCCCCAAATACTAAAACATCTAAGAAAACCCATCAAGTCGTCGGGGCTCCGAAATTGTAAATAAATAAAACAAATCGTAGCGCAACGCATGCGCTTGAAAAATGAGCATATAACTCAAATCAAAACTCCGTCAAGCATCCCGCAATCATCGGAGTCATGGAGAAGACATCAATGCCAAATCCAAATCAAAACCAATATGACATAACTCAAAACTATACATGTAAATATCGAATCTATATCTGTAAGTATCTGAAGGAAAGGCATGCCAAATCTCTTTAAGTCGCTGTGCAACGCGTATAACACTGCACAGTGGCGGACGTCTATCATAAGAAAATAACTATATACATATATACCTTTGTTTGAAATGTACGTTCCGCCGTTTTGGAAACAATTTAGAAGGGTCTCCTTGTTTTAAACATTTCGTGTCATATCAGACACGTATGTAACTACTGAGGCTATAGCTAGCTTTTTGGAAATCCCTTCAATAACTATCAATGCATGCAAAATATATTCAGGTACTGTCCTATGACTAGTCCTGCTCAGTATGAAAACACATAGCAATATCATAAAAACGTACTGCTCTATACGAAATCAATCCCCAAAATATGCACATGAATGCTACGTACGTGGTGCGCACGGAAATCAAAATCCATGAATGTGCCATACATGCGCACAGAAACAACATCTAAGTGCATCGGGTGTGCACGAAACATCTGTCATAGGCAACATGTGTGCCTGACAGCAAAATCAGGTGCATCTGACATGCACGAAAAATCTCGATTTAGTGCATCTGGTGTGCACCAAAATCGCATCTCAAGACATGCGCTCAACATGCACGAAAATTCAAATCAGGTGCATCCATCGTGCAAGACATCATGAAATCCAATATCAAGCGCCTAACGTGCGCAAAATCAATCAGGTGTACAAGGTGCACAAAAAAAATATCGAGTATCACAATCGAAATCGAAGTCCAGTGCACACTGCAAGCATATAATAACTATACATAGTGCAGGAACCAATTCGTGTGCGTGCATACGCACAAAATCAACTCAAATGTCTAAAACCGTAAAATCACAAACATGTGAAACCCAAGCACGAAAACGATATCAAGTGCAACACTGTGCAAAGATCGTAAATCCTCAATCATCAAAATCAAATCATGCGAATAAATCACCCAAAACATCGAAATCAATAATGGCGGAATATATCGCTCAAGTGCATCCTCTAAGAATCTCGGGCCAACTGTCGACGTCACTAATGGGACGTCTCGTCGATGATCATGAACTCTGGCCTGCTGGTGCGCGTAACCATGACCACTCCTGGTTCAAGGTCTTCACTGTGAATTACCAATCATTCGGTTCATCGGCTCATCGGCCCTGTCAGGTATGCTAACGGGGACGATTCCGTTCTGGCACTTCTCTGGTCATCTCTTGGTCAATCATCGCGAACACTCGTAAGACAACATATCACTGGCGTCGGCCTTTGGCTCTCTGAATGTACGTGACACATCTGATCCTGAGTGCAAGTATCATTGCAGCAGTGTCCTGGAAGGAATCCTGCTCACGGTCTCTTCCATGTCTCGTCTCTGCCAACTATCCGGAAGTCATTGTCCTTTCTTATATCTGCATCTTGCTCTGGAACGACTGCATACTCATCGCGACTCCTTCTGGAAGGTAAGTCCTAGTACCATGCCTCGGCATGCGCATCGCCTCTCTGATGTCGGCGGAGTGGAACATCATCTCATCTAGATCTGGTGCGAACCTCTTACTCCACTTTTCTCTAATGTCGTCTGCTTTGGACTCGTCTCGTCGCGGCTGCATGGACTGAGCTCCAACGACTATCCTCGAATCTGGAGTCTCTCAAGAAATGCATCTCACCACTTAGCATCCGAATTAAGTCGAACCATCCAATCGATTGTCAAAACCTCATAATCCCCCAAGGGCTCAACATCTTGGGTACAGTTTAATAGTATTGAATACATACCACAGCATCGGTGGTCCAGCCGTAGAAGGGCAAACCCAAGCCTCACTAATGGCGCCGTAGAACTGCCGCAAACCCGAAGGTTCAAAGGCTTTTACATGGTCATTAAGTCGAGTTAGGGTTTCATTCTTCTAGAAGGACCATAGAATTGCCTGCATGTCTTTCCAACTACTTTAAACTTGAAATAATAGGTTTCCGACATTCGATCGTCTCTATCGACCCTCACGTCTCTGCATGAAGTCGTCTCTAGCTGGAATCAATCTATCCGATGACCTCGCATCGGGGTAAGCGAACGATCCATATGTCCTAGTCATTCATCCTAGATGATTAGCGACCTCCTATCATCTCTTAGTACAACTTATACTGCAATAGCTCCAACATCTGGGCGATATCTCGTCGTTCGCAGCAATAACTGGCTCACTCGTCTGCATGCTGAACCGTGCCTCAATCATCAGGAGTAAGGAACACACCAACGGTCATCAAAATCTGGCTGGCCTCCATCATTGGCTCAATTCTCTAGTGTCGATCAGCACCTCCGAGTAACCTCATAAAGGCGATCCGCCAAACGCTCGTGGCGCGGAAACACAATAAAAAGACACATCTCTGCAATCGTGTGTCGCCGGAATTTCGCCCTGGTCAGTCCTCGTTCGTGACGAGCTTGTGCTGACCGCAACTCTAGCCGTAGCTCACCCTGCCCGTAACCGTAGCGGCAAAACCAAACTGGTACATATGAGGCTAGATCAGGAAGGAATATAATACTGAACAAGGAAATGTACATCCTAAGGCTTAATTAGTGGAGTGGCGTGTCGTAAATATGCCGCGGAACATACCAACGGTACGCCACTCTACTTTAGTCACCTATTCCATCAACCAAGGGTCATCCTACGCTCCGAAGGTTAAAACCTAACGCTCTGATACCAACTTTGTCACGTCCCGAAAGTACGGAACATGACCGGCACTTAAACTACGAAACGTCTCGAGGCGTACGTAATCTAAGTAAACCGAAAACCCAGAAATCCAAACCAAGAAAAGAAGTAGAGTGAAGGAAAACCAATTTAAAACAAGTAGTTTTAATAGCATAAGCCGAATTATGCGGTTTTTAAGAACATTAAAATTTACCGAAAATTTCGGCAGAGTCTCCTTTGTAAAAACTGCTCTCAAACGGGCTACAACATGAATAGTATACGAAATCAATAAAAAGGCATCCCCAAGCGGGAGCTAGCTCTTCGTCAATCGACGGTCACAACCACCCAAGCAATATAATATACAACGCCAACGGCGAGGATCAAAACTCAAAGGAACTCAAAACCACCAGAAATATAACGAGCGACTCTAAGGTCGAAAGAATAAACAGCACTGGTCTCTATCTCAAAATAAATAGATGTTTGGTTGATGGAATTTACTAGATACAACGGAATAATATTATACAAGGTAATATGATGGGTACGATACAAGAAAAACCCACCTACTAGCAAGTCACCCGAATGAAACTGAGCCCGCAAAGCCGTAATGAAACCTGTACGGCAAACCTGCAAGAAACTGGGGCACAACGGGGGTGAGTTGCCAACTCGTGAATAAAAAAACATCTACGCACAGAAATCGCATAAATAACTCAACCTAGGTCAATGATCATAATATATCCTCAAAAATATACATAACAAGCAGCCTATAACAATGGCTAGGGTAATATCTAACCGAGTGAAATCTCATGTGCCCGTGTCAGTGCCTCAGGTAGCAATATATCATATGAATGAGGTATGAATGCATGAAAACAGAATACATGAAAATGAAGAAACTGTTTTCATAAATTAGTGAGATTTCCTTCCTATTTTTAAACTGAGGTATCATAATGAAATCAGTATCAACAGTGTCTAGCATCGACACAAAACATAAATCTCACTGTCTCGAAATATCAATGTCTCAATCTCAATATCTAGGGCGCCGTCAGTCCAGACCGGCCCCTACCATCCATCTCAAGACCACGACGGTATCCTCCGGATATCCGACGCGTCGGGTAATATCACCGGTAGGTAATCTGTCGCCTGCCAGGCTCAACGTCAACACCACATTCATCTTGTCCCGGGGTACCATACCGGGCCCACCATGTACCCGTGACGGTTCCTCCACTCCTCGACACGGATCTCGAAAACCGTAGCAAACTCATGGTGGACGACACTTACATCACTAGAAAACCGCAATTTACATATTTTAAATGGTTAATAAGTTTAGAAATTTTGCGGCTTTCCCCCGAAATCCAGAAATATCATAAATCTCAAGAAGTCATCACAAGTGCATATGTCAATGCTAATGAATGTATATGGTATCAATAACCAAGTTGCAATGTATGATTAATAACTAGGCATGAACAATGGAATAACAGTATGCATGAAGTGACAAGTAATAACTACAATGTCTAAACTGACATATAACCCAGGTACACTAATATCGTATCAACTACTAACTAACAAGCTAAGCCAAGCAATAGTATTTTCTAAGTATACGTGACATGGCAATTACCGATGAAGATGTGTGTGAGCCGGCAAGTAAGTGTATGTGGTACATATGCATCATCGGTAATGGTGCTGGTGTCCTAACAGCATGATATCAATAATGGAGTATGCAGCAAAATAAGTATGCGGGCAGAGCGTACAGCAATAATGTGCGGAAGCAGAATACTAGACACAACGATAACTAATCAGTATTAAACTAATATAAGTCCTACAAATGGTGCCTTTTGAAATAACACGAATCATGGGGTTTTGAAAATAGGGGCTACGGTGTTTTTATGAAAAGATACGTCTTTTGAAATATCCGTAGGATCCCTTGGGCTGTCTTTTACCCACGATTCGTTAGTTTTTTTTTAAATAGGTAAGAATCGAATCTAATCTAATAACTAAACTAAACTAAAGGGCTAAGCTAACGAGCCGAACTACAGGTAAGGAAACCGCCTATCCTCTGAGTCGATACATATACATACCTGTATATGTATAGTCGGTGATCCCGCCTCAATAATATCATATCCGATACCATATCTAAAATCAGGCATCTCAAGTCAAGAGTGCGGATCAATCATCAATATAGCTCGTACGTAAATCCGTCGTACGGCATCCCAAATCTGGGTACGGGTCAATATCACATTCATCATACTATTCACCTGGTATCCTCTTTATCAAATATTATGATCGGGGTACTGATCTACGTATAGTACCATACTGATACCGCCTACGTATGCATGGACGTGTGTGAAACACTACGTCAAGGACCCGCTACAACGTCATGTCGTATCTAAGATACGAACCCTGCTATATCACCGATCTCACGGCCTCAAATCGAATCTCATCGACTCAGCTCAATCCCAAGTATCATCCTCAATCCGTATGTGAACACATAGTCCCATACCCATGTGAACACATAACTATAAAGAATCCCATGAGCACATATCAATAGGAATGTATGTAAGTATGTAAGTGTGTATGTGTAGTGCAACACTGCCCTAGGGTTCGCAACACTAAGGTAATCCAACACACCAATATCCATCCTAAGCAACGTTATTAATCCCAAATAACATATAATAAATGTTGGTGTGTATACGCATCCGTATACACCACCACGGACTGTGGGGGTGTTATACGCCATCCACCCGACTTCTCCCCGTAGATATAAATCTACTCACCTGGTCCTCGCTCGCCGGTGCCGACGTCGCCAGGCGCTTGCTTGTCGTCCCGAAGTTCGCATGGGGTACCTACATATCATAACGCACCATATCGCATTAAAACTAAATTCGAAATCGAAACGGTATACGAAAATCAAATCGGCACGCGTATCACGCATAGATCCAAACCTATCGCCTACGCATGCAAGAATAGTCAAACCAACCCCCGATGTCGATGTACAAACGTCAACCATCGAGAAAACCCAAACACACCAATCGTGATTTCAAAACTCACTAATTATATAAGAAATAGGATTTAGTTCATCAAAACCATAAAATTAAACAATTCGTTTTATTTTCCAAAAACCTAGTTAGCACAAATTCCCATTTCGGTTCAAAACTTGATGTTTTAGCCAAACTAAATATTTTGATGATTCTAATGGCCAAAATTCTCACTTAATATCATAATTAGGTCATACAAATCACCTCCATATTTTTAATCTCACGAATTAGCATTAACTCAAAATTTAAATTTACCAAAAATATAAACTACCAACTGGATTAGTTTTAGCATAATAACAACATGTTAAACTACACAATTTTCCCATGATCAATTATAAGAACCCCAACTTAAATTCACAACCCTAATCTAGAATTTCTTAATCATACAATTGAACCCACATAAAACCAAATTAACACTTAATTACGCTAACTACAAGCAATTAACAACGATTTAAGCAAAAGGGTTAGAATTTACCCAAACAAATTGAAGATCCCACAAGCACACTTAGCCCTCCAAAATGCTCCCTTGTCACCAAAATCCATGCTATAAGGGCTAAGCAAAAATGGGTAGGAGTCGGATTTGGGTTTTGGGATTTTTTTGATGGATTTTGGGGCAATTTTTGAAGAAGTTTTGAAGAGAAAAGAGAAGGGGAAAAGGGGGGGGCTGTCGCTGCTGTAGGGGAGGGAGGGGTCGGCCAGAAATTGAGGGGGGGAGGAGAGAGAGGGAGGTAGAGAAAGTGGGGGAAAGTCAAGGTCAAGGTAAGGTCAAAAGTCCACCTAATTCACCCATTTTCTTTTCTTTTCTTTCATATCTTTTCCTTTGAAAATCAAGTGGGGAAAAATATGGTGGCTGCTGAATTCGGCCATGGGGAGGAGTAAGTGGTGGTGTGTGGGTGTGGGTACGGGTGTGGGGTGATGAAAAATGATAAATACAATACCCCAAGCATCCATTTACGCTAAAAAAAAGCCTTTTTTCTTCAATAATTTCTAAACCGTTTTGGCAAATGATTTCATTCCAAAAACCACAAGATAAAATTTTGTTTAATGTTTTATGATGCACAAAATTTGTTTCAACTCATTCCAATTTTTAATTTTCTCTAATTAAATGTATTAGTGACGGCTTAAATAATAATAAAATAATATTTTTTTCAGAAAATTTGAAATTTCACCAGCGGCTCAATAAACACCAAATAATAGCAATTACATAGCTAGAATATGTATATTTAATTTTTAAAATAAGATATTTGCATTTTGACTTTTTACAGAAAACCCCCTTATTTTACCGATTTTTCGAAATTTCACCGAAACGATTTTCAAAGCGTTACATCCTCAGTCGACGAGGCAAGGGCCGAGATCCCTTCACCGGGAGTGACCCCTTGGACAAAAGTTTGCGTCAGGGAAGTAACTTCACTATAGCCGATTACTTTTGCTTTGCATCGTGGTATTCAGTTGGAATATCCTGCACCTCATTCTACGGGGAAAGAGCCGAGATCTCTTCACCGGGAGTGACCTCATTAGCAAAGGTTTTCGTTACTATATTTTTAAAAGCTATCCGTTCCTTCAACGATATCAAGTTCATTACGTTAAAGGTTTTCGCCAGAAACCATTCGTAGCCCTCCATCATTTCGGTTAAATATTCGGTAGTATTCAAGCTATGTATTTTGACCTCACGCCAAGGCATAGTGATTGGTAGCTGCCGGATATTTAGCTGTTACATAGATAGATGCACTGGTTTGGGACAGTCGTACTGCTATTTTGGCCTACGTCAAGGGTATGTACGTGTGGGTTCAAATTAACCTGGACAATGATGGGTAGAACTTGACATGTGACTTATGATATTTTGACCTCACGCCAAGGTCATAAGAGCATGGGGCAAAAATCCACATCGGGGGTTCCAAAAGAACTGAGACTTGCCAGATATGCGCATACCTTCTGGAGTGTGATGACGTGAACGGATTTCGTCACGTTATCATGCGGTGATAGTTGGATCCCGATTCCCACTGATGAGTTGGTTTACTCCTCGGGTGATCCCGGCTAATTCTTCTTTCAGGTTTGGGGAAGAATTTGACGTTACAGTGGGAGGTTTCCATATTAGATAAAGTGATAACCATTCTGATCTAGGTTAGAGTGCACGCTGAGTGTTTCTTTTCTCTCTCTCTTTGGCAGCGACCATTGACCCGACCCTAAACTATGACTCAGTGACCAAATTGACCGAACCTTCTTAAACACTGGCTTTTGGATTGTCAGAGTTGCATACCTCATTGCCACTCCTACTTTTACCCTTTTCTTCAGGACACCCCGTAGTACTACGAACGTCCATTTCCATTGGACAAAACCATCGTATGGTTATATACGAACTCGAAGGAATTTACTCGAGGATGGTTTCCGGTTCTGGAGAAAACGAATAGGACTATTCAGTTGTCTTTTCCTTTTACCTTCTCTCAGGTTGCGAGTACTCCTTGGTTTAGGAGATAGTACACCTATTACGCAAATTGGATAGTCTTCTTCCAAACCGTTGGCAGGTGCCGACCGGTAGGGAATGAAGAAAACCAATTAGCCTAACGATGGTGTACAGAAGGTATTATGTAAAGAAAAAGAAAGGGATTAGAAGGAGGGCAAAATAAATTGCGACTGATATTCACGACCAAACCAAGTATTTCTTCGCCAATCCTAAAATCACCTTTGTATTTCTCCAGAACATTCCGTATCACTACGAAAATCCACAGTTTATTGGATACTCCATCGTATGGTTATATACGAACTCAAAAGGAACTTGTTCCAGTTCGGGGATAGATTCTGGTTCAGGAGAAATAGGAATAAGGTTTATTCGGTTGTCTTTTATCCTCACCTTCTCTCGCATTGCGAGTGCTCCTAGGATTAGGACAGTACACCCATTATGCTTATTGGATAGTCTTCTTCCAAACCATAGGCTGGTGCCGAACGGTAGGGAAGGAAGAAAACCATTTGGCCTAAAGGGGTGTGCAGAAGGTAATTACTAAAGACATATGAAGGGATTTGGAGAGGTGGAAAAGAATTACACGGTTACAGTTGTGAATCTGGATAATGGAAGAGGCATTACTAGGAATATTGGGATACCCCATCGAAACATTTCAATGTTTCAGTTTCACTGTGTACTGTTAAAGGAAAACTGATTTCCCGATTAGATACTTACTCCAGGGTATGTATTTACCAGGTTTGATTCTCACATCTGTATGGTTTTACAGATGATGAGTGGGAGTAGATTATTGGGAATTGGGTGATCATTCTCATTATATCGGGATTCGTTGTAATCGGTGATATTTGAGGAGATCACCTGGGTTGTTTGCCGGACGGCAAATATTTAGTTTTGAATATCCACGGTTATGCACCAATTTCAAATTGATATATCTGTACGTCTATTTTTATAGAGTGAGATATACTTTTTTGAAATTATTTCTATGACATTTACCTATATCAGTGGATGGTTAGGTAAAGAGCATTTGAACAGCGGTGTAATTCTTCTTAACCATAAGTACAGTTTTCAACCTACGACACACAGTGAATGAGTCATTTGACTCAAGGGACTTATACAGAGTATTGTATGTTGTCCAGTGTCCATTAGGACAGAGGGGTTGGT
This sequence comes from Agapanthus africanus, assembly GCA_030015575.1. NCBI lineage: Eukaryota > Viridiplantae > Streptophyta > Magnoliopsida > Asparagales > Amaryllidaceae > Agapanthus > Agapanthus africanus. The sequence goes on from CM057343.1 coordinate 445,460,915, forward strand.
CCTCGTACTATATTCTGTTTACTTGTGACTTCTCTGGTTCTTAGACAGGTGTTTCGTGGAAACACAGGATCTAAGTTTTGAGAAGTTATAGGTATAAGAATAGAGTAGAGAACCAGATATTGCAAGTATCGGGATTCTTCAAGGTGATCGAAGATGTAGATACTTGTGTATGGTATTCAGTTGATAGTAATGAGAACTTGCTCTCTTTCAGGTCACTCATAATTGGAAGCATTCCTAAGTTGAGTAACGCTGATCGGTCTCCTTCCATTTAGCTGACATGCACTGGAGACAGCTGCATGATTTGAATCTGGTTCAATTAAATCAATGCCTCTGTTCCTGTATTGGATATAGAACAGTTCATATCTTGACATTGTTAAGATACGGGGAGTTGTCCAGCTTATGCTTAAAACCAGACTCTGGATGACTCAAGGCACGTTTCTGTAATGGCTGTTTGTGGGTTGACCCGGGCTATGACGAGGGTTGACTTTCTACCATCTGGAAGATCAATAAAGATATTGTTCTTGACTCGCCACAGTTTTAATAAAAATAGATTTTTTCAGAAAACGGTAGTGGGAGTATGGTAGAACTGGAAGTGATTCTAGAACCGCAAACGATTACTGAAGATTTGATAAGAACTTAAAAATTCAATCTGGTTTGACATTCCATTGGCCACTCCGCAGATATGGTGGGTAACCTCAGGCACCCGAGAGGTACTTCGGTATGCTCAGGGACGGTGGCAGGGAGGTTCTTGTTTACCCAGACTTGCCATTGCTGTTGTTCCAGACTGTGAGACCCGGCAGGAGGATGAGTATAGCGTCGTTCTAAACTAGCTTTAGAAGTGTACATCTATATGACTTTGCCAGAGGGTTGTCGTGGTCAGTGGGAGCAGCGGAAACATTGGTGGACAGGTGGCTTATGTCTATTTATAGACTAAAGCAGATATAGCGGAGATAGATCATCTATTTCTGATATGACCGTCATAGGTTTGACTTTATCAGAATAGGGGATGGATCTGTTAAGAAGGTAGTAGGGTGTGATGTCCTGGTATATGGATGACATACACAGAGTAGGAAGTGGTATTCCTGTACTACGATCGGTTATTCTTTGGTCGTCACACAGTGGTTTCTCCACATAGGACTTAGATATTATATTAGACATTCTGGTTACTAGATCTATGGTTTTAGATCTAGATTTGGGTGGTTTCCTAATCTGGTTACCTTGACAGCATTCTATGAGTATTTAGAATGGACGACTCCTGGCACGGTAGTGTACCTGCAGTTGATGGAGTCACCCTCTCTAAAGGTGTCTTATAGACTAAAGTAGAGAGGGATGTACGTGATTGGCAGATCACTTGCTTAGGCAATTGTGTCAATCATGAGATGTCAAGTACCACACCAGATGTTGTTTTTGCAGTAGGTGCAATAAGATGATATTGATCCAATCCTGGAGAAACAGTCGGAAACAGTTTTAGAACATAAGTTGATGTTCTACGGATATGATAACAGCATTCTCCTTCGAGAGACAGTTATCGTTCCAGGCTTCCAAGGTGACCTGGATGACAGAGTGGCTGTCAGAGTTATAGTTTTCCCTCTGACGAGGGGCAGTATTTTGGACTGATAGTCCAGGTGGATACTGAGGGAAAGATGGCGCAGGATACTGATTAAGTTTAGTTAACGATACAGTCTAAGAAGTTTGGATTTGGAGTTCATTTATGAGCTAGGTCCCATCAGACATCCAGACATTCTAAGACAGGTATTGCTCATTTCGGGAGATGGTTTTCTTCGCAAACATGGGATATAGAGAGACATAGAAAGAAACATCACAGCGGATCCACTCACTGAGGCTATTCCTCGAACGCAATAGTTTCGGAAACGAGCTTTGTGAGACTGACTAGTAGAGGAGTTGGGTGTTCGGTATCACACGGGTGTGAGTATGCGACATCGCAATAATTAGCCTTGAGTGCAAGTGGAAGATTGTTGGAGATAGTGCCCTCAGAGTCAATTATTGGATCACAGGCACGTGATTGCAATGATTGAGGGAGGACCTGTCCCGGTAGGACAGTCTTACTCGAGATGATAGTATGTTATCTGGTTTATCTTTATCATCGTGTACTGGTTTAGGTGACCTTACGAGTCGTTATTACACGTTGATAGAGCCCCTAGGATTCTTGCTTGACTACCAGAAGTATGAGGGCGATCATATACGTGAGAGCTGGAGTCTATAAGCACATCCTTAAATGGTCCCTAGTCGTGGGAGTTTCGAGACAGGGCATCGATTCTCCATAGTAGACTAGTGTATACAGTCGAGACCCCGACGAGGGGCGGTGGCCAGTCTAACAAGCCACTGGTGTCAGTTGGTTCACCTAAGATGTATACAGGTGCTCATTGGGTTATGAATACACCGGACAGGACTCGCCGGGAACCTGCTAGTTGGGACGTCAGATAGCAGTTCCCTGGTGACATGTGTACAGGTTAGTTCATCGACCTGAGGATCGTCATTTGTCTCGTGTGAGTTCCCACTTTACTTTGATTACTACCCTACCACGCTCAAAGGAGACGTGCAAACAGGTTTTAGTTGGGTACAGTCCCGAGCCACACGGAGGTAGTGAGCGGATCTTCAGGGGTTCGTCTCTCCCGGTATTGGGGGTGAGGTCACGCTGTGTCTAGGAGAGCCAGAACATGAAAAGTCCTTGGCCAAGGCAGGAGATTTACTGGTAGGTATTCCAGTAGTATCTCAGGGTGTTCTGGGCTGATCTCTGATACGACTTGTACCGCTTTTGGGGGTCTGACTTTTACCAACCCCCTAGGCCCGCCATACGATGCTCATAGACGAACGGACCGGACTGTACGGATATTGTCATTGACAGGCTCAGTAGGGTGTCAGGATGAGTTCGTTCATCGACGTCCCTTTTGGTCAATACCTGGTAGCCCGTCACGTATTGGCTTATACCTCTGATGTGCTAGTGGTTAAATCCACAACCAAGGTGTTGACGAGTCTTTAGAGTCCCCCACATTCGGTTACTCAAGTTTCGGGCGAAACGCTGTAGAGGCCGTATGGAGATATGGCAGGGTTCGATCAGATACGTGCGGTATTGCACGGATCATGATCGGACGGTTTTTACTAGCCGGCTTTGGCTTAAGCCGGATCCTAGTATTAGACAGTGTAGATTTTGTCTCTTTGCATTTGTGTTCAGTGAGAATACAAATGCGAGCATGTATATGTAGTAGTGGGTGTTGCGCCACGGCAGCGCCCCGGCCTCGTACTCGAGGCCAAAATGCGGAATCAAAATTTTCTTATCTTTTAAACTGGCGCTACCGCGGACAATTACCCGGATCGAAACCATTAACCTATACTAGCTAACAAGAGATGGGGTGAGAAGTATACCGAGTGATCCGAGTCCTCCGGTCTTCTCTTCATCGTCCCGATCTCCCGCGGAAAGTCTTGCCTCCACATCGTCGCCTCCTCGCCGGAAAGGGCACCACATCGCCTTCGTCTTTTACGGGCTCCCGCCTCAATACCGAGGCAACTCGAGCATGAAGCCGGCAACTCGACATGCTCAAGATTTGCTGTAGGAAGTGGTGTAGAGTGTATGTCTCACTTTGGGGTTGGTTGCCATAGATGGAGGAATGGAAGGAATGAACTTTGGAGTGATGTGAGAAATTTTGTAGCAAGAAGAATGAGATGCAAATGAATTCCTCATACAAAATTAACCCTCTCATTTTCTCTCTCCCTAAAATAGTGGCCGACCAAACTCTAATGAAATGGTGGAAGAGGCAAAGACAATAACAAGAGGGAGGTGATGGTAGGAGAAATGAAGAGGGTGACCATATCCAAAGACCAATAAACATCAACCATACTTCACATTAATACACACCATACCCTTTCATGTCACATTAATGCAAGCATGGAGCAAGATATGAAAGGTATCATAATCAATGTATTTACAAGAAACCCCCCCACAAAGTGTAATTTGCAAAACTGCAAATTACCCCCTCCATCGGAAAAGTCCGGCCGGGAAAGAACAAAGGAAAACCGGCCGGAACGGAATGCAAACAGGCAACTCCAGAAAACTGGTCCCGTAATAAATTACAGGAAAACCCCGACACTGTGCATACACACCCGCATCTGTATTCCGACCGGACACAAATGCAATGAGACAAAATCTACACTGTACTAAACTAGGACCGGCTTAAAACAAAGCCGGCTAGTAATATCCGTTCGATCCTGATCCGTGCAATACCGCACGTATCTGATCGAACCCTGCCATATACCTATACGGCTACTAGTACAATACTGTCCGATCCTGATCCGTGCAATACCGCACGTATTTGATCGGACCCTGCCATATCTCCATACGGCCTCTACAGCGTTTCGCCCGAAAGCTGAGTAACTGAAAGTGTGCTGGACTCTAAAGACTCGTCAATACAATGGCTGTGGATTTAACCACTAGCACGTCAGAGGTATAAGCCAATACGTAACGGGCCACCAGCTATTGACTAAAAGGGACGTCGATGAGTGAACTCATCCTGACACCCTACTGAGCCTGTCAGTGACAATATCCGTACAGTCCGGTCCGTTTGTCTATGAGCATCGCATGTCGGGCCTAGGGGGTTGGTAAAAGTTAGACCCCCAAAGGCGGTACAAGTCGTGTCGGAGTGAAGCCCAGAACGCCCTGAGATACTACTGGAATACCTACCGGTAAATCTCCTGCCTCGGCCGAGGGCTTTGCGTAATGGCTCTCCTAGACACAGCGCGACCTCACCCCCAATACCGGGAGAGACGAACCCCTGCAGATCCGCTCACTGCCTCCATGTGGCTCGGGACTGTACCCAACTAAAACCTGTTTGCATGACTCCTTTGAGCCGTGGTAGGGTAGTAATCAAAGTACAGTGGGAACTCACACGAGACAAATGACGATCTCAGGTCGATGAACTAACCTGTACACATGTCACCAGGGAACTGCTATCTGACATCTGGTATAAGACCAACTAGCAGGTTCCCGGCGAGTCCTGTCCGGTGTACTCATAACCCAATGAGCACCTGTATACATCTTAGGTGAACCAACTGACACCAGTGGCTTGTGAGACCGGCCACCGCCCCTCGTCGGGGTCTCGACTGTATACACTAGTCTACTAATGGAGTATCGATGCCCAGTCTCGAAACTCCCACGACTAGGGACCTTTTAAGGATGTGCTTATAGACCCCAGCTCCCACGTATATGATCGCCATCATACTGCTGGTCGTCAAGCAAGAATCCTAGGGCCTCTATCAACGTGCAATAGCGACATGTCAGGTCACCTAAAGCAGTACACGATGATAAAGATAAACCAGATAGCATACTATCATCTCGAGTAAGACTGTCCTACCAGGATAGGTCCTCCCTCAATCATTGCAATCACGTTCCTGTGATCCAATAATTGACTCTGAGGGCACTATTTCCAACAGTGGGGTTTTCCTGTAATTTATCACGGGATCAGTTTTCTGAAGTTGCCAGTTTGCATTCCGTTCCGGCCGGTTTTCCTTTGTTCTTTCGCGGCCGGACTTTCCGTTGGAGGGGGTTATTTGCAAGTGTGCAAATAACATTTTGTGGAGGGGTTTTCTTGCATTATGTGGCATCATGATGAGATTCTTTTTCCATCCATTCTTTGCTTTATTTGTGATTAGAAATGAGATGAAGGTTGATATGATATTGTTATCATTGCTTTTGGTTGTGGTCACCTTTGAGCTATCCTACACTCACCTCCCTTCTTGATTTTATTCTCCACCATATTTCATATAGGGGCCGGCCATATTGAGGGAGAGGGGAGAGCTTCATTTTGGTATGAGGGAAAATGTTTCATCTCATCTTTGATGCTACCAAATTCCTAAGCTCATTTCCATAGTTGATTTCTTCACCTCCATTTCACCATGGCAACTACATAACCCCAAAAGAGACAAGCTTCTACACTAGTCTGCAGCAAACCTTGGAGGCGTCGGCTAGCCAACTTCACGCCCGAGTTGCCTCGGTCCAGATGTGGGAGCCCGTAAAAGATTCCGGCTACGTGGTGCCCTTTCCGACGAGGTCGTGACGGACGGAGTTTCCGCGGGAGATCGGAGTGGAGACGAAGACCGAAGGACACGGATCGCTTGGTATACTTCTCTACCCGTATTTTACTTTGCTAGTAGCTAGGTTAATGGCTCGATCCGGGATAAAAGTGCGCGGTGGTGCTGGTTTGCTAGTTTGCAAAATTTTTGTTTCCACGTTTCCGGCGTCGGATCGACGGCCGGGGCGCCACCGTGCACTTACACAATGTACCCGTTGTATATATTTTCTTTTCTGTACTAGGATTACCCCGCGGTGGGGTGCACGAATAGCCGGGTTCTAGAGGGCAACGGGCCCGCATCTCATGGCGTTGAGACGGAAGGGGCTTCACTCTAGAATTGGCTGGCTATTCGCCGCACTCGTAGGGGGTATAGGTTGACTCAAGGAGGGGTGCTCAAGTTACCGGATTCCGTGAAGTGCTTGGTGGTCCATTCACATTGTTGAAGGGGGTTGCCTCGCTTCAGGTTTTGGCGAGTAACTTGCCGCGCTCGTAGGGGTGTGGGTTTTCATTACACAGGCTATCCGCACGACCAGGGGAACGTCGGGTTTCATTAGCGGCTCTATGAAACCCGGGGATCCTAGATTATCTATATTGTTCTGTGTTGCTTATTACTTTTCTGTGATGTTGCATTTATCACACCTTGAGCGATAATTATATATTGATATATATACTAGTAGATGTTGTATATGTTTTACACCCGCGCTAGTCCAGTCCCCGGTCTGTCGTTAGTTAAGTAACCTAACGGGCGATGACGGGATCCAGTGGCGAATACGGATGGCATATACGTACATCATATTTTCGTTCTTTTCTGGTGTGATCTATTGATGGGACTGCGTTGATTCTTATCAATGCAAGAAAAACAAACCTATATATGATGTTGTTGGAACCAATTTTTCAAAAGCTGTTATTGCAAGGATGTTCTCTTTTGTTTTGCCCAGTGGTATTCGGTTATGAATATCCATCAACTCATTCGACGAGGCAAGGGCCGAGATCCCTTCATCGGGAGTGACCCCTTGGACAGAGGTTTGCGTCAGGGTAATAACTTCATTATAGTCGATTACTTTTTGCTTTGCATCGTAGTATTCAGTTTGGAATATCCTGCACCTCATTCGACGGGGAAAGAACCGAGATCCCTTCACCGGGAGTGACCTCTTTAGCAAAAGTTTTCGTCACTATATTTCTATAAAACCACTTGGATTCCTTCAACGATATCAAGTTCATTACGCTAAAGGTTTTTCGCCAAAAACCAGCCGTAGCCTTCCGTTATTTCAGATAGGTATCTCGTAGTATTCGTCCTATGTACGTTGGTCTCTATCAAGGCATAGTGTATGGTAGCTGCATGATACTTGTCTGTAGCATGGATATGCGATTATCTTGGACAGCCGCACAGTTACGTTGGTCTCTATCAAGGACTTGTGTGGCTGGGTTTAGATCAATCTTGGATAATGACGGGTTGAACTTGACTAGCGACTTATGGCACGTTGGTCTCTATCAAGGCCATGAAGTTGTTAGGGGTAAAAATCATATCGGGAGTTTCAAACATACAAGAAACTTGCCAGGCATGCGCATACCTTCTGGAGTGTGGTGACGTGGGTGGCTTCCATCACGTTATCATGTGATGATAGTTGGATCCCGATTCCTACTGATGAGTTGGTCTACTCCTCGGGTGACCCCGACTGATTCTTCTTTCAGGTTTGGAGGAGAATTTGAGAATACAGTGGGAGATTTCCTGATTAGATAAAATGATTAACCATTCTAATCTAGGTTAGAGTGCACGCAGAGTGTTTCTACTTTTTCTCTCTTTGACTGCGACCATGACGCGACCCTAGACTATAACTCAGTGACCAACTTAACCGAACTTTCATAAAACACTGGCTTTTGGATTGTCTGAGTTGTATACATCATTGCCACTCTTTCTTTTACCCTTTGAGTTTCTCCAGAACACTCCGTATTATTATGAACATCCAATTCCATTGGATAAATCCATCGTATGATTATATACGAACTCGAAAGAACTTTTTCGAGGATGGATTCCGGTTCAGGAGAAATAGGAATACGTTTTATTCAGTTATCTTTTATCATTAGCTTCTCTCAGGTTGCGAGTGCTCCTAGGATTAGGAGAGTACACCTATTATGCTTATTGGATAGTCTTCTTCCAAACCATAGGCTGGTGCCGAATGGTAGGGAAGGAAGAAAACCATTAAGCCTAACGATGGTGTGCAGAAGGTAGCGACTAAAGGCAAATAAAGGGAATTGGAGAGATGACAAGGAAATATACGGTTACAGTCATGAATATGAATAATGGAAGAGGCATTACTAGGAATACCCGGATACCCCTTCGAAACATTTTTAATGTTTCAGTTTCACTTTGCATTATTAATTGAAAACCGATTTCCCAATTGGACCCTTGCTCCAGGGTATGTATTTACCAGGTATAATTCTCACATCTATATGGTTTTACAGATGATGAGTGGGAGAAGGTTATTGCGAATTAGGTGATCATCCACATTATATCGGAATTCGTTGAAATTGGTGATATTTGAGGAAATCGCCTGGGTACAGTTTTCAACCTACGACGCACAGAGTTTGAGTTATTCAACTCAGAGGACTTATATAAAGTATTGTATATTATCCAGTGTCTATTAGGACAAAGGGGTTGGTCCTCGTACTATATTCTGTTTACTTGTGACTTCTCAAGTTTTGGACAAGTGTTTCGTAGAAATACAAGGTCCAAGTTTGAGAAGTTATAGGTATAAGAGTAAAGTAGAGAACCACATGTTGCAAGTATCGGGATTCTTCAAGATGATCGAAGATGTAGATGCTTGTATTTGGTATTCAGTTGATAGTAATGGTTTTTGAGAACTTGTTTCTCTTTCAGGTTAATCATAATTGGATGCACTCCTAAGTTGAGTAATGATGATCGTCCTCTCTCCATTTAGTTGACATGCACTGGAGACAGCTGCATGATTTGAATCTGGTTCCAATTAAATCGGTGCCTCTATTTCTATATTGTATATAGAATGGTTCATATCTTAACGTTGTTAAGGTACGGGGAGTTGTCCGGCTTATGCTTAAAACCAGACTCTGGATAACTCAAGGCACGTTTCTGTAATGGCAGTTTATGGGTTAACCCGGGCATTGACGAGGGTTGACTTTCTACCATCTGGAAGATCAATAGTGATATTGTTCTTGACTCGCCACATTTTTAGTAAAATGGATTTTTTTCAGAAAACAATAGTGGGAGTATATATGGTAGAACTGGAAGTGATTCCAGAACCGCAAACGATTACGGAAAATTTAATAGGACCTAAAGATTCAATCAGGATTGATATTCCATTAGCCACTCTACAGATATGGTGGGTAACCTCAGGCACCCGAGAGGTACTCCGGTATCCTCAAGGACGGTGACAGGGAGGTTCTTGTTTACCCAGACTTGACACTACTGTTGTTCCAGACTATGAGACCCAGCAGGAGGATAAGTATAGAGTCGTTCTAAAGTTTACTTTAAAAGTGCACGTATATACTATTCTGCCAGTGGGTTTTTGTAGTCAGTGGGAGCAGTGGAAGCGTAATGGACAAGTAGCTTGTGTCTATTTGTAGACTAAAGAGAATATAGCGGAGATAGATCATCTATTTTTGATATGACAGTAATAGGTTTTGACTTCATCAGAATAGGAGATGGATCTGTTAAGAAGGTAGTAGGATGTGATGTTGTGGTACTTGGATGACATACACATAGTAGGAAGTGAAATTCCTGCACTACGATCGGTTATACCGTGGTTGTCACACAGTAGTTTCTCCACATAGGATATGGATATAATATCATATGTTGTTTTTTGCACTAGATGCAATAGGTTGATATATTATTCCAATCCTGGAGAAATGTTCGGAAGCAGCTTAAGAACATAAGTGGATGTTCTAGGGATTTGATAACGGCAGCATCCTTCGGGAGACGGTTATCATTCCAGTCTTCCAAGGTGACATGGATGACAGAGTGGCTGTCAGAGTTATAGTTTTCCCTCTGACGAGGGGCAGTAGTCTGGACAGCTGGTCCAAGCGGATACTGAGAGAGGTATGGTGCAGGATACTGATTAAATTCAGTTGACGATACGGTCTAAGAAGTTTGCTGGATTTGGAGTTCATTTATGAACTGGGTCCCATCAGACATCCAGACATATTCTAAGACAGGTATTGCTCTTTTCGGGAGATGGTTTTCTCCGCGAATTTGAGACAAAGAGAGACATGGAAAGAAACATCACGGCGGATCCACTCACTGAGGCTATTTCTCGAACACAATAGTTTTACAAACGAGTTTTGTGAGACTGATTAGTAGAGGAGTTGGATGTTCGGTATCACATGAGCTGTGAGTACGCGATATCGCAATAATTAGCCTTAAGTGCAAATGGGAGATTGTTGGATATAGTGCCCTCAAAGTCAATTATTGGATCGCAGGTACGTGATTGCAATGATTGGAGGAGGACCTATACCGATAGGACAGTCTTGCTCGAGTTGACAGTACGCTATCCGGTTTGTCTTTATCATCGTGTACACGCTTTAGTTTACTATTGCATGTTGATAGAGCCCATAGGATTCTTGCTTGACTGCCAGCAGTATGATGGCGATCATATACGTAGGAGCTGGGGTCTATAAGCACATCCTTAAAGTGTCCCTAGTCGTGGGAGTTTCGAGACAGGGCATCGATACTCCAGAGTAGACTAGTGTATACAGTCGAGACCCTGACGAGGGGCGGTGGCCGGTCTCATAAGCCATTGGTGTCAGTTGGTTCACCTAAGATGTATACAGGTGCTTATTGAGTTATGAGTACACTGGACAGGACTCGACGGGAACATACTAGTTGGTATTATACATATTGTCAGATAGCAGTTCTCTGGTGACATGTGTACAGGTTAATCTGTCGACCTGAGATCGTCATTTGTCTCGTGTGAGTTCCCACTGTGCTTTGATTACTACCCTACCATGGCTCAAAGGAGTCGTGCAAACAGGTTTTAGTTGGGTACAGTCCCGAGCCATATTGAGGCAGTGAGCGGATCGTCGGGGATTCGTCTCTCCCGGTATTGGGGGTGGGATCGCGCTGTGTTTAGGAGAGCCATTACACGAAATGCCTGGCCAGAGTAATCGAGATTGTCTGGTAGGTATTCCAATAGTATCTCAGGGTGTTCTGGGCTACTCTCCGATACGACTTATACCGCTATTAGGGGTTTGACGTTTACCAGCCCCCTAGGCCCTACATGCGATACTCATAGACGAACGGACCGGACTGTACGGATATTGTCACTGTCAGGCTCAGTAGGGTTTCAGGATGAGTTCGCTCATCAGCTTCCCCTTCCTTCAATACATAGGCAACCGTTATGTACAGCTGGTACTTCTGACGTGCTAGTGGTTATACCCAGTGCCAGTGTATTGATGAGTCATTAGAGTCCCCCACAAACAGTTTCCCAAGTTCGGGCGAAATGTTGTAGAGGTCGTATGGATATGTGGCGGGGTTCGATCATATTCATACACTTGTGCACGGATCAGGATCGGACGGATAATACTAGCCGACTTTGGTTTAAGCCAGACACTAGTATTATTGTGTAGGAATATTTTTTTGTCTCATTGCATTTGTATTCGGTCGGAATACAAATTCGGGTATGTATTTACAGTTGAGGTGTAATCTCGTAATTAGTTACGGAATTATTTTGGGAGTTGCCAGTTTTCTTTTTCCGGTCTTAATACATTCTGTTTAATGTGAGCATTTGCCTCTTGACCATTTTACCCTTTTGACCTTTTTGTTTGCACTGATTTTCATGGAGTGGGGGAGGGGGGCTGCTCATTTAATGAGGCATGGGTGTAGGGATTATTTTATTTGGCCTGGCCTTTGATTGGCTTGGTGGCTGATTTTAGTGGCTAGGGGTTTATTGTGGTGGAGGTTAGTGTGCTGGTAAAAGGTTTTTATTGTTTAAGGGATGGGCTCTAGCGTTGAGGGGGCTCCCTGCAATGCAATTTCGCCAGCCCCATTTTGCAGGGGGGTTTTTGTGGTGCTTGGTTGATGTATGAAAAGTTATCTTTAGTTGCTATTTGAGAAAGTCACACTCACATTAAAAACATGATGATTTCCCAGAGAGCTTTTTCCTTTTGAAGAGAATGGCCGAGCCCCTCTTGAGAATGATCTCTCATTCTTTTTCCTTGCTAAAAATTTCTTGTGCTCACAATCCCACACCTTGGCAACTCCAATTTTACCTCCACCCAATTCGTCGGGTGTCTTGAGACAAAGGATCCTACACTCTTTCTACATCAATCTTGGACATGTCGACTAGAAAACTTCATGTCCGAGTTGCCTCGATCTTGAGGCGGGAGCCCGTATACAGATTCATCGATATGGTGCTATTTTGACGGACCTAATCGAGGAGCGGACTTCATCGACGCAGCAGCGAAGAGTTAGACGCGGAGATTGAAGACCGAAGGACACGGATCGATCGGTATAATCTTTCCTAACTCCTTTTACAATTGCTAGTTTACAGTTAGTGGAAAGATCCGGGTAATTGGGCTGCGGTGGCGCCGGTTTCATAAAAATTTTTTGTTCCGTATTTGGCATCGGTTTGACGGCCGGGGCGCCGCCATACCCCAACAGGAAGTACTGTCGAAAGAAGCCGCGAAGTTTGCCAAACTTTATGATCCTTTTAGCTTAAGTTTGGGCAACCTGCCGACGGCGGAGCTGGATCAGAAGAGTTTCTTTCTCCCCGACACCCCGGTCGTCCCTTTTGCAGAGCTTGCAGCTCCTGGGATCGACGAAGAAACGTTCTTTTTGGGGCTTCTCAGGCTATGGCTGAGCTGGTTTGCGCTTCCGATGCACCCTCGCCGTATGAGGCCGTCCGTCTTCTACCCAGTGTATCGAATGGTTATTGGGGTGAAAGTGGCCGTCGGGGTCGCTGGGTTAGCCAATTTGTATCACGGTCTTAGTCTAGCGGCAGATACTACTCAACCGGGGGTGCAGCCCATGAACTTCTCAATGCATTACTTCACCTCGTGGCTCGAGTTGCATGTGCTTGGCGCCTTTGGAATTCACAAATGGCCCCATTTTTATGAAAGATATAACTTTCCTCGACTGCTGCGGCTGGTTGACGCTTCTATTTTGGAACCGACTCCACGAGATGCTCGGGACTTGCTCCTTCGCCCGTGTACCGTCGGGATGGTATGACCATTGTTGACAAGGTCTTAAGTATTGGCAAAGAATCCGCGAAGGCGGTGCAGCCGCTGCGGGACACCTTTAAAGATGGCGCCTCTACCTTGAAAGCTCGGGAGATTCTCCACCTATATTCGATAAGGCTAGGCTTTCTGATGTTTAGGCAGAATGATGCGACGTTGTTTATGAGATACAACCTGTATCGTTTCGCCCAATAATTTAGCTACAATCAGGGTGTTCCCCTTGAGGCCTTTCTAGCTGAGCCGCTTGCCACAGAAGAAGGCATCCGCAGCGCGCTACACCATTTTATGAGGCTCAACCCCGGTTCTAAATTTTTTATCAGTGAGCCAAGCTGCGTCCTAAAGGTGTTGAACGTGTACGTGGCGTGGTACCAGCATGCGATGGGTGCTGTCATCAGGGAGGAAAAGAAGTTGTTACTTGATCGTAAGGGTGCAGCCCCTGCTGGTAATCCAGCTATTCCTTTGAAGCAACGGACCGTCGTTCGTCCTCCTTTGAGAGATGTTGGTGCGGTTGTGGTACCACGTAAGATGCCCGAGTTGCCGCTACTCCATGCTCCCGTCGAAGTGGCAACTGTAGCGTCTCCTGAGTCCGGTTTGGGTGCGGAGATCGGGACCCGTCGCCCGAAGTTGCCTGCTAAATGCAAGCTCGCGTTACCGGCGGCTGGTACTCGCTCGCAGAAGAAGAAGTCTGTTGCGCCACGGCAGCGCCCCGGCCTCGTACTCGAGGCCAAAATGTGGAATTAAAATTTTTCCTTACTCGGAAACCGGCGCTACCGCGGACAATGAAAACCCGGATCGTTTACCATTAACCAAATGCTAGCAATCAAGAGATAGGGTGAGAAGTATACCGAGTGATCCGAGTTCCCCGGTCTTCTCGTCATCGTCCCGATCTCCCGCGGAAAGTCTTGCCTCCACATCGTCGCCTCCTCGCCGGAAAGGGCACCACAATGCCTGCGTCTTTTACGGGCTCCCGCCTCAATACCGAGGCAACTCGGGCATGAAGCCGGCAACTCGACATGCTCAAGATATGCTGTAGAATGTGTAGTGTAGTGTCTCACTTGGGTTTTGGTTGCCTTGATGGAGGAAATGAGATAAGAAAATGGTGCTTGCATTTTTCTAGCATGAATGAGATCAAGAAGATGAAACTCTCAAGAATGAAGAACTCTCTCCTTCTTCTTCTCTCTTTCTTTTTCTTCTTCTCTCTTTTCTTATGAAAAACTTATCATCCAAATGAGAATGGTGGAGGAGGTAATATGAAGCATGAAGGGAGGTGAGTGTAGGGTAAAGCAAGTGGTGACCACATCAAGACATAATCATCATCAAACTTACATCAAACTTCATCTCATATCTAATCTTCATAAAGCAAGACAAGATGATAGAAAAGAATGGAATAAAAAGATGCTATCATAATTAATCATCTTACAAATAAAACCTCCACCAAATGTAATTTGCAAAACTGCAAATTACCCCCTCCATCAGAAAAGTCCGGCCGGGAAAGAACAAAGGAAAACCGGCCGGAACGGAATACAAACTGGCAACTCCAGAAAACTGGTCCCGTAATAAATTACAGGAAAACCCCGATACTGTGTATACACACCCGCATCTGTATTCCGACCGGATACAAATGCAATGAGACAAAATCTACACTGTACTAGACTAGGACCGGCTTAAGCCAAAGCCGGCTAGTAAAATCCGTTCGATCCTGATCCGTGCAATACCGCACGTATCAGATCAAACCCTGCCATATAACTATACGGCCACTAGTACAAAACTGTCCGATCCTGATCCGTGCAATACCGCGCGTATCTGATCGGACCCTGCCATATCTCCATACGGCCTCTACAGCGTTTCGCCCGAAAGCTTGAGTAACTGTAAGTGTGGTGGGCTCTAAAGACTCGTCAATACTATGGCTGTGGATTTAACCACTAGCACGTCAGAGGTATTAGCCAATACGAGACGGGCCACCAGCTATTGACCAAAAGGGACGCCGATGAGCGAACTCATCCTGACACCCTACTGAGCCTGTCAGTGACAATATCCGTACAGTCCGGTCCGTTCGTCTATGAGCATCGCATGTCGGGCCTAGGGGGTTTGTAAAAGTCAGACCCCCAAAAGCGGTACAAGTCGTGTCGGAGTGTAGCCCAGAACGCCCTGAGATACTACTGGAATACCTACCAGTAAATCTCCTGCCTCGGCCGAGGGCTTTGCGTAATGGCTCTCCTAGACACAGTGCGACCTCACCCCCAATACCGGGAGAGACGAACCCCTGCAGATCCGCTCACTGCCTCCATGTGGCTCGGGACTGTACCCAACTAAAACCTGTTTGCACGACTCCTTTGAGCCGTGGTAGGGTAGTAATCAAAGCACAGTGGGAACTCACACGAGACAAATGACGATCCTCAGGTCGATGAACTAACCTGTACACATGTCACCAGGGAACTGCTATCTGACGTCAGGTATAAGACCAACTAGCATATAAGACCAACTAGCATGTTCCCGGCGAGTCCTGTCCGGTGTACTCATAACCTAATGAGCACCTGTATACATCTTAAGTGAACCAACTGACACCAGTGGTTTATGAGACCGGCCACCGCCCCTCGTCGGGGTCTCGACTGTATACACTAGTCTACTCTGGAGAATCGATGCCCTGTCTCGAAACTCCCACGACTAGGGACCTTTTAAGGATGTGCTTATAGACCACCAGCTCTCACGTATATGATCGCCATCATACTGCTGGTAGTCAAGCAAGAATCCCAGGGGCTCTATCAACGTGTAATAGCGACATGTCAGGTCACCTAAAGCAGTACACGATGATAAAGATAAACCAGATAGCATACTATCATCTCGAGTAAGACTGTCCTACCGGGATAGGTCCTCCCTCAATCATTGCAATCACGTGCCTGTGATCCAATAATTGACTCTGAGGGCACTATCTCCAACAATCTCCCACTTGCACTCAAGGCTAATTATTACGATGCCGCATACTCACAGCCCGTGTGATACCGAACACCCAACTCCTCTACTAGTCAGTCTCACAAAGCTCGTTTGCGAAACTATTGCGTTCGAGGAATAGCCTCAGTGAGTGGATCCGCTGTGATGTTTCTTTCTATGTCTCTCTATATCTCAAGTTCGCGGAGAAAGCCATCTCCCGAAATGAGCAATACCTGTCTTAGAATGTCTGGATGTCTGATGGGACCTAGCTCATAAATGAACTCCAAATCCAAACTTCTTAGACTGTATCATCAACTGAACTTAATCAGTATCCTGCGCCATGCCTCCCTCAGTATTGCCTTGGACCACCTGTCCAAAATACAGTCCCTCATCAGAGGGAGAACTATAACTCTGACAACCTCCTTGTCGTCCATGTCACCTTGGAAGCCTGGAGTGATAACCGTCTCCTAAAGGAGGCAGCCGTTATCATATCCCTAGAACATTCACTTATGTTCTAAAACTGCTTCTGACTGTTTTTCCAGGATTGGATTAATATCAACTTATTGCACCTACTGAAAGAACAACATCTGGTGTGGTACTTGATATCTCATGATTGACTCAATTGCCTAAGCAAGTGATCTGTCAATCATGCGTATCCCTCTCCCCTTTAGTCTATAAGACACCTTTAGAGCGGGTGACTCCATTACCTGCAGGTACACTACCATGCCAGGAGTCGTCCATTCTAAATACTCTTAGAATGCTGTCAAAGTACCCTGATTGGGAAACCACCCAAATCTAGATCTAAAACCATAGATCTAGTAACCAGTATGTCTGATATAATGTCCAAGTCCCATGTGGAGAAAACACTGTGTGACGACCAAAGTATAACCGATCGTAGTATAGGAATATCACTTCCTACTACCTTCTCAACTGATCCATCCCCTATTCTGATGACGTCAAACCCATGACTGTCACATCAGAAACAGATGATCTAACTCCGCTATATCTGCTTTAGTCTATAAATAGACATAAGCAAGAAGTCCACCAATGCTTCCGCTGCTCCCACTGACTACGAAAACCCTCTGCCAGAGTCATATAGACATGCACTTCTAAAGCTAGTTTAGAACGACGCTATACTCATCCTCCTGCCGGGTCTCGCAGCCTGGAACAACAACAATGACAAGTGTGGGTAAACAAGAACTTCCCTGTCACCGTCCTTGAGGCTACCGGAGTACCTCTCGGGTGCCTAAAGTTACCCACCTTATCTGCGGAGTGGCCAATGGAATGTCAAATCAGATCGAATCTTTAGGTTCCTTATTAAATCTTCAGTAATCGTTTGCGGTTCTGGAATCACTTCCAGTTCTACCATACTCCCACTGCTGTTTTTGAAAAAATCCATTTTTAATAAAACTGTGGCGAGTCTAGAACAATATTTCTATTGATCTGCCAGATGGTAGAAAGTCAACCCTCGTCATAGCCTAGGTCAACCCACAAACAGTCATTACAGAAACGTGCCTTGAGTTGTCCAGTGTCTGGTTTTAAGCATAAGCCGGACAACTCCCCGTACCTTAACAATGTCAAGATATGAACTGTTCTATATCCAATATAGAAACAGAGGCACTGATTTAATTGAACCAGATTCAAATCATGCAGCTGTCTCCAGTGCATATCAACTAAATGGAAGGAGGCCGATCAGCGTTACTCAACTTAGGAATGCTTCCAATTATGAGTAACCTGAAAGAGAAGCAATTTCTCTTTATCATTACTATCAACTGAATACCATACACAAGTATCTACATCTTCGATTACTTTGAAGAATCCCGATACTTGCAATACTTGGTTCTCTACTCTATTCAAATACCTATAACTCCTCAAAACTTAGACCCTGTGTTTCCACGAAGCACATGTCTAAGAACTAGAGAAGTTAAAAGTAAACAGAATATAGTATGAAGACCAACCCCTCTGTCCTAATGGACACTGGACAACATACAATACTCTGTATAAGTCCGCTGAGTCTAACAACTCTTTCACTGTGTGTCGTAGGTTGAAAACTGTACTTATGGTTAAGAAGAATTACACCGCTGTTCAATGCTCCTTACCTAACCATCCACTGATATAGGTAAATGTCATCGACATAATATCAAAAGGTATATCTCACTCTATGAAAAATAGACGTACAGATATATCAATTTGAAATTGGTGCACAACAGCGGATATTCAAAACCAAATATTTGCCGACCGGCAAACAGCCCAGATGATCTCCTCAAATATCACCGATTACAACGAATCCCGATATAATGAGGATGATCACCCTATTCCCAATAACTTACTCCCACTCAGCATCTGTAAAACCATACAGATGTGAGAATCATACCTGGTAAATACATACCCTGGAGCAAGTGTCTAACTGGGAAATCAGTTTTTCATTAATAGTACACAGTGAAAATGAAACATCGAAATGTCTCGTTGGGGTATCCTGGTATTCCTAGTAATGTCTCTTCCATTATCCAGATTCACAACTGTAACCGTATAATTCTTTGCCACCTCTCCAAATCCCTTTATATGTCTTTAGTCATTACCTTCTGTACACCCCTTTAAGCCAAATGGTTTTCTTCCTTCCCTACCGTTCGGCACCAGCCTATGGTTTGGAAGAAGACTATCCAAAAAGCATAATGGGTGTACTGTCCTAATCCTAGGAGCACTCGCAATGC
This sequence comes from Agapanthus africanus, assembly GCA_030015575.1. NCBI lineage: Eukaryota > Viridiplantae > Streptophyta > Magnoliopsida > Asparagales > Amaryllidaceae > Agapanthus > Agapanthus africanus. The sequence goes on from CM057343.1 coordinate 445,479,843, forward strand.
GAGAGAAGGTGAAGATAAAAGACACCTGAATGTACTTTATTCCTATTTCTCCTGAACCAGGATCCATCCCCGAACTGGAACAAGTTCCTTTCGAGTTCGTATATAACCATACGATGGATTATCCAATAAAATGGGATCTTCGTAGTGATACGGAGTGTCCTGGAGAAATACAAAGGTGATTTAGGATTGGCGAAGAAATACTTGGTTTGGTCGTGAATAGCAGTCGCAACTTACTTTGCCCTCTTACTAATCCCTTGCTTTGTCTTAACTTAACACCTTCTGTACACCGTTTAGGATAACTGGTTTTCTTCATTCCCTACCGGTCGGCACCAGCCTATGGTTTGGAAGAAGACTATCCAATTTACGTAATAGGTGTACTACTCCTAAACCAAGGAGTACTCGCAACTTGAGAGAAGGTAAAAGGGAAAAGACAACTGAATAATCCTATCCGTTTTCTCCAGAACCGGAAACCATCCTCGAATTCCTTCGAGTTCGTATCTAACCATACGATGGTTTTGTCCAATGGAAGTGGACGTTCGTAGTAATACGGGGTGTTCTGGAGAAAAGGGTAAAAGTAGGAGTGGCAATGAGGTCTGCAACTCTGACAATCCAAAAGCCAGTGTTAAGAAGGTTCGGTCAACTTGGTCACTGAGTCAAAGTTCAGGGTCGGGTCAATGGTCGCTGCCAAAGAGAGAGAGAAAAGAAACACTCAGCGTGCACTCTAACCTAGATCAGAATGGTTATCACTTTATCTAATCTGGAAACCTCCCACTGTATCTCAAATTCTCCTCCAAACCTGAAAGAAGAATTAGTCGGGGTCACCCGAGGAGTAAACTAACTCATCAGTGGGAATCGGGATCCAACTATCACCGCATGATAACGTGACGGAATCCACTCACGTCACCACACTCCAGAAGGTATGCGCATGTCTGGCAAGTTTCAGTTCTTTTGAAACTCCCGATATTTGTTTTTACCCCTAGGACCCAAGTGACCTTGACAATGCCAACAAATCAAAGAGTCCTAGTCAAGTTCTACCCGTCATTATCTTGATTGCATTAAACCCACCTGTATGAGTCCTTGACAATGCCAACAAGACCGCATGACTGTCCTAACCAATCCACTTATCCATGTGACAGAAAAGCATTACATAGCTACCGAACACTACGCCACGGCAATGCACGACAAACGCAGCACGAATACTAAGTAATACTAATCTGAAATGACGGAGGGCTACGACTGGTTTTTGGCGAAAAACCTTTAACGTAATGAACTTGATATCGTTGAAGGAACTGGATAACTTTTTAGAAAATATAGTGACGAAAACCTTTACTAAAGAGGTCACTCCCGGTGAAAGGATCTCGGCTCTTTCCCCGTAGAATGAGGTGCAGGATATTCCAACTGAATACCACGATGCAAAGCAAAAGTAATCGGCTATAGTGAAGTTAATGCCCTGACGCAAACATCTGTCCAAGGGGTCACTCCCGGTGAAGGGATCTCGGCCCTTGCCTCGTCGACTGAGGAGCAGGATATTCCAAATGAATACCACGATGCAAAACAAAAGTGAACGTCCTTGCAATAACAGCTTTTTGAAAAGTGTTCCAACAACATCAGAATAGGTTTGTTTAACTTGCATTGATCCGAATCAACGCAGTCCCATCAAATGATCACACCACAAAGAACGAAAATATACTGACATACGTATATGCCATCCGCATTCACCACTGGGTCCCGTCATCACTCGTTAGGTTAGCTTACTAACGACAGAGCGGGGACTGGACTAGCGTGGATGAAAACATATACAACATCTACTAATATATATACCAATATATTATATTTCGCTCAAGGCGTGATAAAATGCAACATCACAGAAATGTACAGCATCACAGGACAAAACAGATATCTGGAAGCCTCGGGTTTCACAGAGCCGCTGCTGAAACCCGACGTTCCCCTGGTCGTGTGGATAGCCTGTGCAATGAAATCCTAGACTGCTACGGGCGCGGCAAGTCACCCGCCAAAACCTGAAGCGAGGCAGCCCCCTTCAGCTCCGTGAATGGACCACCCAGCACTTCATGGAATCCGATAACTTGGGCACCCCTCCTGGGTCAACCTGTACCCCCTACAAGTGCGACGAATAGCCCGCCAATCCTAGAGTGAAGCCCCCTCCGTCTCAATGCCATGAGATGCGGGCCCGTTGCCCTCTAGAACCCGGCCATCCGTGCACCCCACCGCGGGGTAATCCTAGTACAGAAAGTAAAATATACATACACCGGGTACATCGACCGCAACCAGGTCGTGCCCCAAAAGAATAATACAAACAGGCAGTGACGGCAGTCCACATGTCGGACGCTCGCCCCGCAAAATCAAATGTACATAATACAACAGCACTGTACTAGCATTGCATCCAGGCTATCCCCCACGACCGATCCGCAACATCACAGCATAAACATAGAACATCAACGTGAAAGTCACGTTCGCAAATCCGTCTAACCGGGCTATAGCAGTTAGACCGGATTTACCGATCGAGTGACATTCACGGTCGCAGATATAATGTAAACACTGTGAAAAATGTGTTTAAAATTTTCCGATTGACCAAAAATTAACAAGTGGGCCCCCAATCAAAACTGTAGCACTCACAGAAAACCTGGGCCCAATTTTAATACTCCAAAACCCCTAAAATAAGCCCACAAGCCCACTGAAAAAATTTGGTGAAGTGAAGCCTACTTCCTGCGGCGGAAGCGCGGCCAATAAGGGGATAAGGCCGCGCTTCCGCGGTCGTACGGAACGATCACTTTACCAAATTTTTGCAGTATTCTTAGAACTCCCTGCAAATCATTCTGAGACCACCTGAAAAATTTTTAGACTCCAAAAAATTTCGACAGAAACTGATTGTGCTAGAAAAATACGGTTTTTGGAAATTTTGGTCGATCGGAAACGCAAACACATCAAACGAAGCTAGGTAAGGTTAATGGTGTGGCTCTGATACCATGTTGCGCCACGGCAGCGCCCCGGTCTCGTACTCGAGGCCAAAATGCGGAATTAAAATTTTTCCTTACTCGGAAACCGGCGCTACCGCGGACAATGAAAACCCTGATCGTTTACCATTAACCTAATGCTAGCAATCAAGAGATAGGGTGAGAAGTATACCGAGTGATCCGAGTCCTCCGGTCTTCTCGTCATCGTCCCGATCTCCCGCGGAAAGTCTTGCCTCCATATCGTCGCCTCCTCGCCGGAAAGGGCACCACAATGCCTGCGTCTTTTACGGGCTCCCGCCTCAATACCGAGGCAACTCGGGCATGAAGCCGGCAACTCGACATGCTCAAGATATGCTGTAGAATGTGTAGTGTAGTGTCTCACTTGGGTTTTGGTTGCCTTGATGGAGGAAATGAGATAAGAAAAATGGTGCTTGCATTTTTCTAGCATGAATGAGATCAAGAAGATGAAACTCTCAAGAATGAAGAACTCTCTCCTTCTTCTTCTCTCTTTCTTTTTCTTCTTCTCTCTTTTCTTATGAAAAACTTATCATCCAAATGAGAATGGTGGAGGAGGTAATATGAAGCATGAAGGGAGGTGAGTGTAGGGTAAAGCAAGTGGTGACCACTTCAAGACATAATCATCATCAAACTTACATCAAACTTCATCTCATATCTAATCTTCATAAAGCAAGACAAGATGATAGAAAAGAATGGAATAAAAAGATGCTATCATAATTAATCATCTTACAAATAAAACCTCCACCAAATGTAATTTGCAAAACTGCAAATTACCCCCTCCATCAGAAAAGTCCGGCCGGGAAAGAACAAAGGAAAACCGGCCGGAACGGAATACAAACTGGCAACTCCAGAAAACTGGTCCCGTAATAAATTACAGGAAAACCCCGATACTGTGCATACACACCCGCATCTGTATTACGACCGGATACAAATGCAATGAGACAAAATCTACACTGTACTAGACTAGGACCGGCTTAAGCCAAAGCCGGCTAGTAAAATCCGTTCGATCCTGATCCGTGCAATACCGCACGTATCAGATCAAACCCTGCCATATAACTATACGGCCACTAGTACAAAACTGTCCGATCCTGATCCGTGCAATACCGCGCGTATCTGATCGGACCCTGCCATATCTCCATACGGCCTCTACAGCGTTTCACCCGAAAGCTTGAGTAACTGTAAGTGTGGTGGACTCTAAAGACTCGTCAATACTATGGCTGTGGATTTAACCACTAGCACGTCAGAGGTATTAGCCAATAAGTGACGGGCCACCAGCTATTGACCAAAAGGGACGCCGATGAGCGAACTCATCCTGACACCCTACTGAGCCTGTCAGTGACAATATCTGTACAGTCCGGTCCGTTCGTCTATGAGCATCGCATGTCGGGCCTAGGGGGTTGGTAAAACTCAGACCCCCAAAAGCGGTACAAGTCGTGTCGGAGTGTAGCCCAGAACGCCCTGAGATACTACTGGAATACCTACCAGTAAATCTCCTGCCTCGGCCGAGGGCTTTGCGTAATGGCTCTCCTAGACACAGCGCGACCTCACCCCCAATACCGGGAGAGACGAACCCCTGCAGATCCGCTCACTGCCTCCATGTGGCTCGGGACTGTACCCAACTAAAACCTGTTTGCACGACTCCTTTGAGCCGTGGTAGGGTAGTAATCAAAGCACAGTGGGAACTCACACGAGACAAATGACGATCCTCAGGTCGATGAACCAACCTGTACACATGTCACCAGGGAACTGTTATCTGACGTCAGGTATAAGACCAACTAGCATGTTCCCGGCGAGTCCTGTCCGGTATACTCATAACCTAATGAGCACCTGTATACATCTTAGGTGAACCAACTGACACCAGTGGCTTATGAGACCGGCCACCGCCCCTCGTCGGGGTCTCGACTGTATACACTAGTCTACTCTGGAGAATCGATGCCCTGTCTCGAAACTCCCACGACTAGGGACCTTTTAAGGATGTGCTTATAGACCACCAGCTCTCACGTATATGATCGCCATCATACTGCTGGTAGTCAAGCAAGAATCCCAGGGGCTCTATCAACGTGTAATAGCGACATGTCAGGTCACCTAAAGCAGTACACGATGATAAAGATAAACCAGATAGCATACTATCATCTCGAGTAAGACTGTCCTACCGGGATAGGTCCTCCCTCAATCATTGCAATCACGTGCCTGTGATCCAATAATTGACTCTGAGGGCACTATCTCCAACAAAGTCGATTCTTTCTGCAGACGTCGCATTCATCCAGGAGCCTCATGCTCCTTATAGCGAGGGCCTAAGCGAATATAGGACCAACGAAGGCTTATTTATGGCGCCAGATGATACTGACTTGGAGGCCGCCATCGCAGCTTCCGAGCGACTAGCTAGCCACAAAGCATGACTGATTATCCTCGCACAGTCAGGTATACCTCCGTCGTATCTTTGCGTGGTTTCATCACACATTTTTTTTATCATGCTTTGACTGATACTTCTTTTTCAACAGGCATCTCCACTGAAGAAGCTCTCGCGGCTTCTCTCAAGACTTTCGAAGAGGAAGAACGACTTCGTGCTTCCTTGGGCTTTGGTACATTTCGGCTCACTGTGCCTTCATTCCCATTTTTATGGGTAAACTAACTCTTCTTTTCCATCTTATTGCAGGGACTACCTTGATTCAGGTTATCCCGAGCGCCGTGCCGATCGCAAGTGGTGACGTGATGACGCTCCCAAGGACAGCTGCCGAAGTCCTAGCTCCGCCAGTATTGCCAAAAGAAGCTTCACTTAAGCAACTGGTGACGGACGCCATAATGGCTCCAGAGGTAGCTCCTGGCTCGGACGATGACGTTTCCTTTTCAGAGGTCTTAAGAAGATCAGCTCTCACAGCCTAGGTAGAAAGAAAGTGCAAGAGGCATGCAACGAGAGAACGTAATGCCGCCTTGGCTATAGGTGCAGGCTCGAGCGCTGCTTCCCCTATCCCTGCTTCTTCAGAGGGTGCTCCAGTCACCCTGTCTACTACTCATAGACAGGCGGCACGCACGGCTCGGGTAGCAATTGAAATGATGACCCATGGTAACGAAATACTGGGTCCTTTTATTAGAGTTTAATATTCAGATTCTCATATATCATACCCTGCAGGGCCAAGTCCGGGTGAGGAGGTGGCAGGCGAGATGACGACAACTACCGAGCCTGAAGCGGCTACTCTTTCTCAGGAGTCCGGGACTACTCCAATTGCCGCTCTTTCAACTTGTGGTTCCCTGCCATCGCCTGACATTATGAGTGTCACGATGGCCCTCGTGGAATTAGGGGACGAAGCCATGGGCGGCGAAACCACCCCCCGAATGAGATCGAAGAAGTCGTGATGCTCGGCGATGCTACAATCACCGTTTTGGCTGATGACCTGTCTGGTAGGTTTCGGGTTGCTGCATTCTTTTCGTTTTGCAATCCCTTCTGATGACATTTTGTTCCTTTTGAATATAGGTGTGGTGAGCGCTGAGGTTGTTGTTGGACTTCCCTTGCACCTAGTGTAGGGTTTGGTAGCAACACTCATGCCACTTTAAAATTTAGAGAGGTGCAAAGCAAGCTAACCATGAATCTTTACTAGAAAATCTAGGGTAACAAGTTTGTATCACATATAAAGAAGTAAAGAGAATAGGATTTCAACCATTATAGTCCATTCCTTCGCTTCATAAGCTCTGTGTTGAGGTCCCTTCGCTGCGATCATCAAGAACTCCGACTCTCATGAGGCTCCAAAAGGTGAATGATGCATCTTGCTTGAAGTCTTCTTGATCCAAGATGATCTACCTTGAAGAATCTCTAACCCAAGCTTACACTTCACTAATGAACTTATTAGAGAAGTGAACACCATAATCTAAGTGGCTAGAATAGATGAGGATGATGAAGTTGGAATTTTGCCCCTTTTTTGTTTTCAATTTCTCACTATTAATCATCACAAATCAAAAACCTAGTGAAGCTTTTCTTTCAAGAACAAGAAGAAGAAGAAGAAGCTAATCATTTTGTGATGAATAATGAATTATTGTTGTGGTTACAGTTGCAACCATTGGTTAAGAATGAAAGGCTTAACCATTGTAGAGAATAAACCATGGGTTAAGGGTTTAGGTTGAGTTAAACAATATCTACACAAAATATCAAGCTAGATAACAAACGTCAAAGCTTCATGAAAGCTTCATCCAAAGCATAACCCTAATCCAAACCCTAATTAGGTTTAAAGTATAAATCTTTGTTTCATTTGTAACCTTAACTTGTTACAATATTATATATCACATATACAATATATTTTGTAACAAAAGAAAATAATACAATTAACATATATCGCTTATACATCAATGTATTATCAAGTCAGAAAATGAATCAATAAAGCGAGCTTATATTAGTTAATGTAATGTAATATATCACATATATAATTATACATTAAATTATCGAATCAACACTTTATCCGACAATCCGGCTATATTGCATATAATCAACTAATATAACATGTACCAATTCATTGAATCAACACTTGATCCGATGACCCGGCTATATCACATATACCCGGCCGATATCACATATCGCGATAATAGAATACGATATCTCATAAGCACAGTGGGAATCACACAAGACTCTATGACGATCTCGGGTCTACAAACTAACCTGTACCAGTGTCACCGGAGAACTGCTATCTGACGATAGGTATAATACCATCTAGGAGTTCTTGGCGAGTCCGTTCAGTGTATGTTAGTTATATGTATGCCCTAGAGGCCATTACTGTACATATAATGTATATTGTAGTGGATGCTGGGACATATATAGGGAGGACTTTCTTGCTCAACATGATAGTATGCTATCTGGTTACCCTTTACCTTAACGTGTACACTGATTGTCTCTCTATTACATGTTGGTAAAGCCCTTAGGATGTGCACTTGACTACCTGGACTATGATGCGGATAATACTAGTGGGGATATGGTAGTCAATAAGTACATCCTTCAAAGTCCCTAGTCGTGGGTGTATCGAGACGGGGCATCGATATACCAGAGTAGACTAGCGTGTACCTTCTCGACCCATACAGATGGGCGATGGATGATCCCATATCCATTGGTGTTTGACATCAGAGGAGATATACGGGTGCTCAGTAGAGACTGGATACACTGGACGGACTCGCTGAGAACTCCCAGATGGTATTATACCTTACATCAGATGGCAGTTCTCTGGTGACACTGGTACAGAGTAGTCTGTTGACCCAAGATCGTCATAAAGTCTTGTGTGGTTCCCACTGTGCTTTGATTTCCATCTTACCACATCCAAGAGGGCATGCAAAACGGTGGTTTTTGGGTACAGTCCCGAGTCACATGGAGGCAATGAGCGATAGGAGGGGATTCGTCTCTCCCGGTATAGGGAGTTGATGTTGCGCTGTGTTCGATTGGCTATAACCGGAAATCCCTGTCCAGGGTTGCTGAGATTTACTGGTAAGTGTTACCAGTAGTTTCTCGAACTGTTATAGACCTCATATCAACACGACTTATCGAGCTATTGGGGTCTGACGTTAACCACCCCTAGGCAAGATATGCGACATATCAGACGATCAGACCGGACTGTACGGTAGTGTTACTGGTTGGATTCACTGGAGTGTGAGCGGGCTTGCTCGTCGATCTTCAGATCGCTCAATACCCGGGTGGCCGTTATGTTTGGCAGACCGCTTGCGGCTTGTGGGTGCTTGATATGATCATCATCTGCTGCCGGCGTATTGACGAGTCTTTAGAGTCCTACACAAAGGTTTCCTGGCTCAAGCGAAACGAAATAGGAGCGCATATGAGATATGTGCGGGACCGAGAATAATACGTGTATGTGATACCGTATTCCATTCTCGCGATGAATGTGTCGAATGGTTGTATGCGATATAACCTAGTTATCGAATCAAGGATTGATTCGATAAGCCGATACATTGTATACTAGTCGGTTGTGTGCGACATGACCGGATCATTGAATCAAGTGTTGAATTAATTATTTAATGCATAATTATATATTTAATATATTACTTTGCATTAACTAGTATCGGTTCACTTTAAATGGATTTTCTCACTTGGATTGTACACATTGTATATGTGATATACATTTGTACATTTGATTGTATCATGTTTGATGATACATGATAGTTTGGTGTATGGATTAAACCATGGTTGGTCAATGGTTAGGGTTTCTTTTGCTTCATTTATTCATTTATTTATCCATTTTGTTTATTTTAGCAAAAGAAAATAATGAAGAGATAATGGTGGCTTTCTTTGTTTGTTTATGAACCTTCATGAAGGTTTGACCTAAGTGACCATTTTGTCTTCATATCTTAACCCAACCATTCACTAACCCTTGTTAATTCTCTACACCTAACTATGGTTTGATTATGATAAGGATGATTATTCTTTTCTATTCAAAAATAACTTATCATAACAATATTCATCTTCTTCATCTTCTTCTTCCTTGAAGAAGCTTGCTTCATCAATGGTGATTGATGAAAACAAGTGAGAAATCCAATTCTAAAGTCTACCCACTTCCTATTTCTTCATCCTCTACCTCTTGCCAAGTAGTAGAGTGTGTTTCCTTTACAAGTTTTCAAGGCTTGGTGAAGGTGGAGCTTGATCTTGCGATGCTTCGACGTAGATCATCTTCGGCACGTCGTCGATGACCTAGCCCGCTTCTTCTCCGATGAAGCCGACGCAAGAGCCCGGATTTCGATTTGGACAGCGGAGAGGACTTCATTACGGAGCCGTGGAGGTGGAGCACCGGATCTACAAAGGTTGTATTTCCGTATTCTCATAGTTAAGTGTTAACTAGTTTATCTTTCGCCTAGACATCTAGCCGACGATCTGTAGTTTAGGGTTTCTCGGCACCGTAAAATTTGAAATTGGCATGGTTGATGCCTTGCGAGACCTCTTGGGAGTGCCTAGGAACCTTACAGTGGTATCAGAGCTACTAGGCATTGGATGTCGACCTATGGGGGGTTCTCACTGTGTGACAGTGTGGCGAAGCATAGGCTCTTACCCCCAGGGTGTCCCGAGACCGGAAGGTGTTCCGGCGGGTTATAGTCCTCGCGAGGGGGCATGCGTAAAAAGTAGCCGCTGAGGGACCCGTTGGTGCCACGGCGACCCCATTGGATGGGGTTGCTGCCTGACCTACAGTGGTATCAGAGCCTAGCTAGAGCCTTAGGCGAAGTCTAGACGGAGTTTGAAGTCCGAACGAACCCGAAAACCCATTTCAAAATTGCTCTCTGTCCTTTTTTCAAAAACTGGGATTTTTCCAAATTAAAAATTGCTAAAAAATTCAGCAGGGAAATATAAGAATTACGACGCAAAATTTTTCCAATGAACAGTATAATATGCGGCGGAACCGCGGCATAAGCATGGCTTATGCGGCGGTTCCGCGGCCTATTGATGACGTAATCCTCCACTGTTTGCACAGTAACTCTTATTAAATTATGCTGGATTTTCTGGTAATTTTTAATATTAATTCAAGAGTTGAATTTTCTGGGTTGTTTTGGGGATTCGAATGTTCGATCGGATTATCAGATTTTGTCTATGTGGCTTTCCGGATAAATTTTAGAATATGTTAAAAAGTTCGACCGGATATAAATACCCAATTTTTCCCCTGTCGGGAAATTTCCAAGTGTTGGATTTTCCGTGGTTTAACGACGTTCTAAGTAGTGCAAGTAACGCGATGGACCCTCTAGAAGACAACAAACCTTAACTCGATTATGTGACCGTCTTGAACTGCCCTTTGAACCTTCGGGTTTGGGGCAGTATGGCGTGCCACATGTGAGGCGTTGGCTTGACCCTTCTACGGCTGGACCGTTGGTACTGAGGCACGAACTGAATGTTGTTAGACTTGTTTCATGTGTTGATCTGTATCGGGAAAACTTGGGTGTTCGATTGTTCGATCGGAAAGTTTAACATTTTCTATTTATCTGGAATGGGATACAATAATTGGAATTCACAATAGTTATGAGATAACTGAATGAATGTTATAAACATAGCAGTTTAGTCTCACTTGATCGGTTGCCACGGAATTTTGATGTGATCAAAAGTCCGTCGCAATCACGTAGTGTACGTGGATACTCGCCAGGTAAACTTAATAGACAGCCTCACTCCATAGCCCCGACCAAGTGACTGTAGGAGAACCCCGTCGCCGAAAGCATCCGTTCGGGTGCTCGCGGTAGCGGTGTTCCGCCTTGGTGCACTTCGTCGACGGTATCCGGGGTACGGCCGTCTACTGAAGTTTGCGACGAGCATTCGATCAGGATGTCGGGAATCTTGTTGAATTGCCCGACTTGGTATTGAAAAGTGTTTTCGGTAATGAGACTAAAATGCGGGGTTTATAATTGTTAGGCATGCGATGTCTAAGGAATTCATTTGGTCAGGCATGCGATGTCTGAGGATGTTGCGGATTCCAACTGTTGTAGTTTTACACTTTCTTTTCTGTGACCGTAAGTGTAATATGTGATATCGCCGGTTTCGTTGCTATATGTCAACGACAATTGGTCACGCATGTTTACTTACGTTGATAACATGTGATGTTATGTGTTGCTGGATATGTTATATTGGATCGTCGTGTTTGAATAGCCGGGGGTTTTTATGTGAGATGAGTGTTTTTCATTTTCTTTCATGTAAAAAACTTGTATGTAATATTCTTTTATTTGGGGCACTTCCAGGTTGCGGAAGTTGTCACCGTTTGTATATTATTTACTTTTCCGCACTAGGATAGACCCAAGGAGGGGAGCACAAGTAACCGGGTTTTGGAGTCCAGTGGGAGACCAACTCGAGGAGTCGAGTCCGGGTCTCCTAACTCTAGAATTGGTAGGGTTGCTTGCCGCTCTCGTAGGGGTCTAGGGGTGTGGGTTTGGCTATTCATCACGACCGTGGAATCCGTGTTTTATACTGGCTCGTATTGAAAACACGGACGTCCTAGTATATCCAATATTTCATATGTTTCTTCTGTTGCGATATCTGTGATGTGATCATGTGATATTCTGTGATAGATACAGTATATAGTATATATGATATATTATAAAGACGTTACTTATGTTTTACACCCGCGCAAGCCCTGCCCTGCTCTGCCGTTAGTTACCTAACCTAATGGTGCACGAGGGGATATCGAGGCGAATGCGGATGGCATAAGTGTACGTCGTATTTATCTGTGATGTTTAGGTATTTTAAATGATGGGACTTCATTAATGTGATTAATGAAATAAAAGAAACCTAAGATGTTGTAGAATCGAATTTCAAAATAAAACAGGTAGCTACAGTTCTTGCTTTGCACAGAGGTATATGTGATATATCCTGCACCTTATTCGATGAGGAAAGGACCGAGATCCCTTCACCGGGAGTGACTCCTTTAGCAAAACTAGAAAAGCCTCAAAAACACTCCATTTCAAAAATCATTTGATTCTACAACGATATCAAGTTCATTACGCAATAGGTTTTCAGAAAAACCTGTCGTAGCCCTCCGTCATTTCAGATAAGTCCTACTTAGTATTCGTGCTACGTTTGTTGACCTCCGTCAAGGCGTAGTGTGCGGTAGCTAACTAGTATTTATCTGCTTATGCATATGATGCAGATTGGATTAGGGTATTCGTGCGGCCTTGTTGACCTCCGTCAAGGGTCGTGCGGGTGGGTTTAATTCGATCAAGAAATGACGGGTTGAATTTGACTAGTAGCCTATGGTTTGTTGACCTCCGTCAAGGTCATAGGAAGCTAGGGGCAAAATATTATCGGGAATTTCAAGTGTTGAAATTTGCAATGAGATTGCATACCTTCTATGAGATAGTTGGATCCCGATACCCGCTGCGAGTAAGAGTTACTCCTGGGAGAGTTTTATACATTACAATTAGCCGATCAAGTAGGTGTCTAGAAAGGTGTCAACGGGGTTACGCCTCTGGGAAAATGAGGTTTACATTAATTAGGTTCGTGCGAAAGCACGGGGGACCTCCCTCAAAGTACCGACACTGTCCTGGCTGAAAGATTGGCGAACTTGTAGTGTGTAATTAATCCCGGCTAGTCTTTCGTTTTAGGGTTTGAAGGAAGATTTGATAAAAAGCAGTGGGAGCCATCCTGATTAGATAAAATAATAACCAATCTATTCTTGCAAGAGCGCACGCTGAGTGTTTTCTTCTCTCTCTCTCCTGGTAGCGACCATATCACGCCTTAATCAAGATAATAAAACGGATATTTGACCGAACCCGCTTGTTATACTGAGCTGGGGAACGTTGGTCCCGCTCCAACTTAAAATTGTTATAAGACAGAGCAGGAATTTGGGGATTACCTGAATTCCCGTGCCGCCCAAACGAAGAGAGTGCATGCTGATGCATCATCTTTGGGTGTGTTCATTACAAAGAACTGTTTCTCTGTATTCTCTACGTCCTGGGTATGTGATACCAGATCAGGATCCCAGATGTGTAATCTGTTACATAGGGCTATGGAAAGGTAGAGGACTGAGAACGGGTGATAAGTTTCATGAGGCAGAAAACGGGGCAAGAGTTGCAGCCAAGTCTGTTGGTCACTGTCACCCTGTATTACCAATACATTGATTCTGAACGAATGTTATTAGATACCGAACCTGATATACAAAATCATATCAGTTTCTTTATTAGTAAAGAAATGATAAAATTCTGTATTGTTGGATAATGTTTTGAACATTTCCTATATCAAAAGTTGATCGGTTCAGGCACGTTATCTAAAAGCATTGATATTCTAAATCAAACTACAGTTCTTTAGTATACGGAACACACACAAGAGGAAGAGTTCAGAAATGAACGAATCCTTCTTGAGGCATTGTAGACTAGGTCATATCAATGTGACCTAACTGGCTGAGTTACATTTAGATGCATATTTAAATCAGTTTGAATTTACATCTTATGAAACTTGCCAGTCATGTCACAAAGATAAAATGACCACAGCTCTGGAAACAGAGAAAGAGTTGGTAAACTCTTGGGATGATACATGTTGATATATGTAAGGTCCCCTGTCTACACATGCCAGAACCGGTTCTTTATACTTCATTACATTCTTTGATGATCTTTCGAGATTCAGACCTACGTTCCTGTTGAAACACAAGTCCGAACCTTTTGAGATGTTCACAGAATATAAGATAGAAGTAGAGAACCAAAATACATGTATAAGTATTATGTCCTTTGATGTGATCGAGGAGGAGAATACTTGAGCACGGAAATCCTGGACTATTCTAAAGGAGAATGAGATTCTCTCTCAGCATTACTCCTCCGTATACACCATAGCACGATGGTATATCGGGGAGGAGCAATCACACCCTATATGATAAGTTGTGCTCTATGATGAGTAATACTGAGTTAGCCATTTCCTTTTTGGGAGTTATGCGCTTATGAAGTTGCATATCTATTGAATAGGGTTCCGATCAAATCAGTTGCCTACCACTTCATATTTGATATGGAAAGGGAAGAGCCCATATCTTAAGTTGGTTAAGATTTGGGATTGTCCAACCTATGTCTGAAAAGCATAATCCGGACAAGCTCGAGGCAAGGTCTGTAATGTAGAACTCGAAAGGTTCCAGCTATACAAACTATAGCAGATGATTTGATAAAACCAAAGGATTCAATAGTTACCAACGAACTTCAGCCTCTCCGCCGATCTAGTGGAGTTTCTCACCCACCTGAGAGATACTTCTGTTTCTCTATGACAGTGGGAGCGAGGATTACATCATGAGATGATGACCCAACTAGTTTCGAGCAGGCCATCGAGAGTAGTGACTCTGTAAGAATGGCTGGATGCTTATCGATCTGAGATGGAATCCTTATACACCAACAAAGTATGGACTTTGGTTGCAATATCTGAAGGGTTAAATCCCCATCAGGAGCAAGTATATCTTGAGAAGATTACTTGGTGTAGATGGAAAAGTTGAGACTTTCAAAGCTAGACTTGTTAAAAGTTTGCATCATCGACCAGGCGTGGATAATGATGAAACTTTTTCCAGTGCCTATGCTTAAGTCCATCCAGATCCTACTTGCCACGGCTACATACCATTACTACGATATCTGGCGGTTGAGTGCCATGACTACTTTTCTAAATAATGATTTAGAAGAAAGCGTCTATAAGTACACAGCCAGAGGGCTTCGTAGACAGTGGGAGCAGCGGAAACGTGTGCAAGATGCTTTATACGATTAAAGCAGGCATCGCGGAGTTGGAACATCTGTTTTGATGTAGTAGTCAAACAGTTTGACATCATCAAAATGGTAGATGAACCTTGTATATACAAAAAGGTAGTAGGGAGTATGGTGATGATCCTCGTAGAGTACGTGGATGACATACTCTTGATAGGGAAGGAGTTTCCTATGCTACGCCCGATCAATCTCCGCTTATCACAATGATTCTCCATACAGGATCAAAGTGATACCTCCTAAATCCTGGGTTTTGGATCTATGAGATAGATCTAATTGGATGTTAGGACTCTCACTAGTTGCAGTGAGACGGTATCAACCGATCCTGGGGAGAATCACTGGAAGGGTTTCAGGGTGATAAAGACGACTAAATTTCAGTCACAGGCATTGTCTTTACCCTCAGTAAAGGGACGGTATGTTGGAAGAGTTCCAAGCTAGATACCGTGGCATCCTAGATGATAAAGGCTGGATACATCGCTACTTAATATGCTACCAAAGAGGCAGTCTGGGTGTATATTAGTTCATAAGATGAACTTCGTTCCTCCCATTGTGTGACAATGGAGTTGTGGCTTATGCCAAGGAACGTCCGTCCCATCAGTGATCCAGACATATTCTAAGGCAGTATCACCTGATCATGGAGATGGTTGATCTCCAAAGGATCGAGGACAGGAGAGTAGACTCAGAGGACAACACAGCGGATCCACTCACAAAGGCCTGTTCCCAGAGAGAGATTTTTATGGGGATGGTTGAGTATGAGATACTACAACCACTGCTACAGATGGCCCTAGTGCAAGTGGGAGATTGTTAGTTATATGTATGCCCTAGAGGCCATTACTGTACATAGGATGTATATTGTAGTGGATGCTGGGACATATATAGGGAGGACTTTCTTGCTCGACATGATAGTATGCTATCTGGTTACCCTTTACCTTAACGTGTACACTGATTGTCTCTCTATTACATGTTGGTAAAGCCCTTAGGATGTGTACTTGACTACCTGGACTATGATACGGATCATACTAGTGGGGATATGGTAGTCCATAAGTACATCCTTCAAAGTCCCTAGTCGTGGGTGTATCGAGACGGGGCATCGATATACCAGAGTAGACTAGCGTGTACCTTCTCGACCCATACAGATGGGCGATGGATGATCCCATATCCATTGGTGTTTGACATCAGAGGAGATATACGGGTGCTCAGTAGAGACTGGGTACACTGGACGGACTCGCCGAGAACTCCCAGATGGTATTATACCTTACGTCAGATGGCAGTTCTCTGGTGACACTGGTACAGAGTAGTCTGTTGACCCGAGATCGTCACAGAGTCTTGTGTGATTCCCACTGTGCTTTGATTTCCATCTTACCACGTCCAAGAGGGCGTGCAAAACGGTGGTTTTTGGGTACAGTCCCGAGTCACATGGAGGCAATGAGCGATAGGAGGGGATTCGTCTCTCCCGGTATAGGGAGTTGATGTTGCGCTGTGTTCGATTGGCTATAACCGGAAATCCCTGGCCAGGGTTGCTGAGATTTACTGGTAAGTGTTACCTGTAGTTTCTCGAACAGTTATAGACCTCATATCAACACGACTTATCGAGCTATTGGGGTCTGACGTTAACCACCCCTACGCAAGATATGCGACATATCAGACGATCAGACCGGACTGTACGGTAGTGTTACTGGTTGGATTCACTGGAGAGTGAGCGGGCTTGCTCGTCGATCTTCAGATCGCTCAATACCCGGGTGTCCGTTACGTTTGGCAGACCGCTTGCGGCTTGTGGGTGCTTTATATGATCATCATCTGCTGCCGGCGTATTGACGAGTCTTTAGAGTCCTACACAGAGGTTTCCTGGCTCAAGCGAAACGAAATAGGAGCGCATATGAGATATGTGCGGGACCAAGAATAATACGTGTATGTGATACCGTATTCCATTCTCGCGATGAATGTGTCGAATGGTTGTATGCGATATAACCTAGTTATCGAATCAAGGATTGATTCGATAAGCCGATACATTGTATACTAGTCGGTTGTGTGCGACATGACCGGATCATTGAATCAAGTGTTGATTTAATTATTTAATGCATAATTATATATTTAATATATTACTTTGCATTAACTAGTATCGGTTCACTTTAAATGGATTTTCTCACTTGGATTGTGCACATTGTATATGTGATATACATTTGTACATTTGATTGTATCATGTTTGATGATACATGATAGTTTGGTGTATGGATTAAACCATGGTTGGTCAATGGTTAGGGTTTCTTTTGCTTCATTTATTCATTTATTTATCCATTTTTTTTATTTTAGCAAAAGAAAATAATGAAGAGATAATGGTGGCTTTCTTTGTTTGTTTATGAACCTTCATGAAGGTTTGACCTAAGTGACCATTTTGTCTTCATATCTTAACCCAACCATTCACTAACCCTTGTTAATTCTCTACACCTAACTATGGTTTGATTATGATAAGGATGATTATTCTTTTCTATTCAAAAATAACTTATCATAACAATATTCATCTTCTTCATCTTCTTCTTCCTTGAAGAAGCTTGCTTCATCAATGGTGATTGATGAAAACAAGTGAGAAATCGAATTCTAAAGTCTACCCACTTCCTATTTTTTCATCCTCTACCTCTTGCCAAGTAGTAGAGTGTGTTTCCTTCACAAGTTTTCAAGGCTCGGTGAAGGTGGAGCTTGATCTTGCGATGCTTCGACGTAAATCATCTTCGGCACGTCGTCGATGACCTAGCCCGCTTCTTCTCCGATGAAGCCGACGCAAGAGCCCGGATTTCGATTTGGACAGCGGAGAGGACTTCATTGCGGAGCCGTGGAAGTGGAGCACCGGATCTACAAAGGTTGTATTTCCGTATTCTCATAGTTAAGTGTTAACTAGTTTATCTTTCGCCTAGACATCTAGCCAACGATCCGTAGTTTAGGGTTTCTCGGCACCGTAAAATTTGAAATTAGCATGGTTGATGCCTTGTGAGACCTCTTGGGAGTGCCTAGGAACCCTACAGTGTACCCAGTCTCCACTGAGCACCCGTACACTATCTTTGATGTCAAACACCAATGGATATGGGATCATCCATCGCCCATCATATGGGTCAAGATGCGTATACGCTAGTCTACTCTGGAGTATCGATGACCTGTCTCGATACTCCCTCGACTAGGAACAGTTATAGGATGTACTCTTTGACTATCCTGGCCCCACTAATATGATCTACATCATAATCCTAGCAGTCGAGTACATATCCTAAGGAATTTATCCACATGTGAGAGCAAAACGGTAAACCAATACAAGTCAACATGTTAAGATAAAGTGAAACTAAATAGCATACTATCATGTCGAGCAAGAAAGTCATCTCTATATATATCCAAGCATCCACTATAATATACATCATATGTACAACAATGGCCTCTAGGGTATATATATAACTAATAATCTCCCACTTGCACTAAGGCCAGCTGTTATAGTATCTCATACCCAACATCCCGAAGAGCCTCTCAAATTGTATCTGGGGTATGGCCTTCGTGAGTGGATCCGCAGTGTTGTCCTTCATGTCAACTCTCCTGAACTCGATCTCTCGACGATCAACTATCTCCCGGATCAGGTGATACCGCCTCAGAATATGTCTGGACTTCTGATAGGACTTGGGTTCCTTAGCCAAAGCCACAGCTCCATTGTTATCACAATACAAAGGTATTGGATGCTCAATGGACAGAACCACACCAAGTTCAGTGATGAACTTCTTCATCCAGACAGCCTCTTTGGCAGCATCGTTGGCAGCGATGTATTCAGCCTCCATCGTCGAGTCTGCCATGGTTTCTTTCTTGGAACTCTTCTAACAAACCGCCCCTCCATTTAGGGTAAAGACAAATCCCGAGTGCGACTTAGAGTCATCCTTATCACTTTGGAAGCTCGAATCGGTAAAGGACTCCACTTGGAGTTCTCCGTTACCATACACCAAGAACATCTCCTTAGTCTTTCTCAAGCACTTGAGAATGTTCTTCACAGCTGTCCAGTGACTCTCTCATAGATCTGCTTGATACCTACTCACTACACTTAGTGAGTATGCTACATCGGGTCTGGTACATAGTATCGCGTACATGATAGAGCCTACTGCCGAAGCATAGGGTATCCCCTGCGTGCGAGCTCTCTCCAAATCAGTCTTAGGAGACATCTCTTTAGAGAGAGTGAGTCCAAAAATCGTGGGTTGGTTACCACACTTGGAGTCTTCCATATTAAACCTCTATAGTATGGTGTCAATGTACCTGAATTGGGACAATCCCGGTATCCGTTTAGATCTATCTCTATAGATCTTAATTTCCAAAATGCAGGAGGCATCACCTAGATCTTTCATTGAGAATCTATGTGATAAGAAGAGCTTGATCGAGTGCAGCATAGGAACATCATTTCCTATCAAGAGTCTGTCATCCATGTACAATACGAGGAAGACGACCTTACTCTCTGCAACCTTCTTGTATATACAAGGTTCATCTACGTTCTTGATGAAGTCAAACTCTTTGACTACAATATCAAAACAGATGTTCCAACTCCGTGATGCCTGCTTTAACCCGTAGATAGATTTAAGCAGCTTGCACACCTTTTCGCTGCTCCCACTATCTATGAAGCCCTCTGGCTGAGTCATATACACGCACTCCTCTAAATCACCATTTAGAAAGGCGGTCTTAACATCCATTTGTTAGATTTCGTAGTCATAGTATGCAGCAATGGCAAGTAAGATCCGGATGGACTTAAGCATAGCCACTGGAGAAAAGGTTTCGTCATAATCCACACCTGGTCGTTGACGAAAACCCTTTGCAACAAGTCTAGCTTTGTAAGTCTTAACTTTTCCATCTACACCAATTTTCTTCTTAAAGATCCACTTGCTCCCAATGGGGTTTACCCCTTCAGGAGCAACTTCCAAAGTCCATACTTTGTTGGTGTACATGGATTCCATCTCAGATTGCATTGCATCCAGCCACTTCATAGAGTCCCCACTCATGATGGCCTGCTCGAAACTAGTTGGGTCATCATCTTCCATGATGCAATCCTCGGTCCCACCATCTATAAGAAAACCGTAGTATCTCTCGGGTGGATGAGGAACCCTACTAGATCGGCGGAGAGGCTGGGGTTCGTCGGGTACTACTGAATCCTCTGGTTCCAGTAAATCATCAGTTGTAGTTTATGGTGCTGGAACCTCTTCCAGCTCTACCTCTTCGCCACTAATTTCTTTAACAAGAAATTCCTTTTCTAAAAAGGTGGTATGTTGAGAAACAAACACCTTTTGTTTTTCGCTGTGGTAGAATAGATATCCATATGAATTGCTTGGATATCCCACAAACTTGCAAAGAATTGATCTTGCCTCGAGCTTGTCCGGATTTTGCTTTTTAATAGGCCGGACAACCTCATATCTTAACTCGTTTAAGAGACGGTCTCTTCCCATTCCATATCTCATATGGAGTGGTACGCACCGATTTAGTTGGAACTCTATTCAATAGGTATATGGCCGTCTCAAGTGCATACCCCTAGAAGGAAATAGGTAACTTAGCAGTGCTCATCATAGAGCGTACCATATCTAATAGGGTGCGATCCTCCGCTCCGATACACTGTTGTGCTGTGGTGTATAAGGAGGAGTAAGCTGAGAGAGAATACCATTCTCGTTTAGATAATCCAGAAACTCATTTCTTTAGTATTCTCCTCCTCGATCTGATCGAAGGATCTTAATACTTTTGTCCGTTTGGTTCTCTACTTCGTGCTTATATTTTCTAAATTTCTCAAAAGCTTCAGACTTGTGTTTCAACAGGAACACATGTCCGTATCTTGAGAGATCGTCAGTGAATGTAATGAAATAGGAAGAACCGTTCCTGGCATGAATAGACATGGGACTACATACATCACTGTTTATCAGTCCTAAGAGTTCTGTAACTCTTTTTCCATGTCCACTAAACGGAGTTTTGGTCATCTTGCCTTTGAGACATGACTGGAAAGTGTCATAAGATGAAAATTCGAACGGATTAAAATATCCATCCTTATGTAATTTAGCTAACCGTGTTCTATTGATATGAGCTAGTCTACAATGCCACAAGAAGGATTCGTTCATTTCTGAACTCTTCCACTTATGTGTGTTTTGCACATTAAGTATTGTAGTTTGATTAAGAACGTATATGCCATTATTTAACGAGCCTGATCTAATCAACTTTTGATTCAGGAAGTGTTCATAACATTATCCTTTACTACAAAATTATATCCCCTTTTACTCAACAAAGAAACTGATATAAGATTGCATATCAGGGTCGGAATGTAATAGCATTCGTTCAGAATCAATGTATTACCATTTGGTAACATAAGGTGATATTCGCCAACTGCTTTCGCTGCAATATTTGCACCATTCCCTACTCTTACGGAATGATCACCCTCTCCCAGTTCCTTACCTTTTCGTAGCCCATATAACATATTACATATGTGGGATCCTGATCCGGTATCTAATACCCAGGACATAGAGTGAACTGAGAAACAGTTCTCGATAATTACACACCTGAAGAAGATGCATCAACATGCTTATTCTTCATTTGGGTGGCGTGAGAATCCAGATATTCTACTATTCCCTGCTCAGACTTATAACAATTATAAGTAGGAGCGAGACCAACGTTCCCCTGCTCAGTATAACAAGCGGGTTCAGTTAATACATCTATATTATTATCTTGATTAAGGCCTAACAAGGTCACTACCTAGATAGAGAGAGAGAAGAAAACACTTTAGCGTATGCTCTTGCAAGATTAGATCGGTTATTATCTTATCTAATCAGGATGGCTCCCACTGCTTTTTATCAAATCTTCTTTAAAACCCTAAAAGGTAAGATTAGCCAGGATTAATTACACCTTACAAGTTTGCCAATCTTTCGGCCAGGCCAATGTTGGTACTTTGAAGGAGGTTCCCCGTGCTTTCGCACGGACCTAATTAGAATAAACCTCGTTTTCCCACAGGTATAACCCCGTAAACACCTTTCTAGACACCTACTTGATCGGCTAATTGTCATGTGTAAAACTCTCCTAGGAGTAACTCTTACTCGCAGTGGGTATTAGGATCCATCTATCTCATAGAAGGTATGCAATCTCATTGCAAATTTCAACACTTGAAATTCCTGATAATACTTTTGCCCCTAGCAACTCATGACCTTGGCTAAGGTCAACAAATCATAAGTGCTAGCCAAGTTCAACCCGTCATTTCCTGATTGAATTAAACCCACTCGTACGACCCTTGGCTAAGGTCAACAAAGTCGTACGACTACCCTAACTCAATCACATCTCATGTTTTAGCAGATAAATACTAATTAGCTACCGTACACTACGCCTTTGCTAAGGTCAACAAACGCAGCACGAATACTAACTAGTCTCTATCTGAAATGACGGAGGGCTACGCAGGTTTTTCAGAAAACCATGAGCGTAATGAACTTGATATCGTTGTAAAAACAAGTGATTTTGAAAAGGAGTGTTTTTGAGGCTTTTCTAGTTTCGCTAAAGAGGTCACTCCCGGTGAAGGGATCTTGGCTCTTTCCTTATCGAATAAGGTGCAGGATATTTCACAAATACCGCGGTGCAAAGAAAGAACTATAGAAGTAGTCAAAAATTAAATCGTGAGTTTGTAGTATCTGCCAGTTTTGCTAAAGAGGTCACTCCCGGTGAAGGGATCTTGGCTCTTTCCTCATCGAATAAGATGCAGGGTATATCACCTATACCACTATGCAAAGCAAAAACTATAGCTACCCTTTTTGAAAATTTGATTCTTCAACATCTTTTAGGTTTTTTTTCTTATATTAATCTCATTAATAAATCTCATCATTTATTCTTCCTAAGAATCACAGAAGAAACGAAAATACAAGGTACGCTTATGCCATCCGCATTCGCCACAATGTTCCGTTATGCACAGTCAGGTTACTTAACTAACGGCATACCGGGACAGGACTAACGCGGGTGCAAAACATAAGCAACGTTTATTATATATCATATATACAATAATAAAGAATTCGTCTCACGCATATATTATGATCACATCACAGTATATCAGTAGCAGAAGAAACATATGAAATATTGGATATACTAGAAGGTCTGTGTTTTATATCGAGCCTGTATAAAACACGGATTCCACGGTCGCGATGAATAAACAAACCCACATCCCTACACCCCTACAAGAGCGGCAAGTATCGCTGTCAATTCTAGGGTTAGGAGACCCGGTCTCGACTCCTCGAGATGGCTTCCCATTGGACCCTAGAACCCGGTTACTTGTACTCCCCTCCATTGGTCTATCCTAATGCGGAAAAGTAAATAATATACAATGGTGACATCAACCTTATCCCGGAAGTTCCCCAATAAAAGAATATTACATACAATGAATTTTACATGAATGAAAATAAAATCCCTCATCTCACATAAAACCCCCGGCTATTCAGAACACGACGATCCAATATAACATATCACAACAACACATAATATCTCATATCATCAACGTAAGCAAGTATGCGTATCCCGATTGTCGTTGATGTATAGCAACGAAGCCGGCAATACCCCACATACTACACTTACGGTCGCAGAAAAGAAAAGTGAAAAACTACAATATTTGGAATCCATAATCTCCTTAGACATCGTAAACCCGAAATATCACATATTACAGATTTCATGCCTAACTATATGAATTCCACATATTGTATCACAATCACAGAATATCAAGATGATCTTTAACATTTTGATCGAATCAACATACACTCACAAATCACCCCCGTTAGCTCAAAACTTGAGCAAAATTAAAACACTCAAAAACCGTGCCACAGTATCTATGGACCTGCCGTAGGAGGAGTTAACCAACGCCTCACCTATGACACCACGGAACTATGGCAAACCCGAAGGTTCGAACGCGGTTCCATGGGCATAGAATCGAGTTAAGGTTATTATAGTCTTCTAGGGGGTCCATAGGGGTACTTGCATGATTTTACGAATATAATCAACTTCGTAAAATTACAACACTTGGAAATTTCAGCAGGGTACAAAATGTGTTGTGCGAAGTTCAATCGAACTGCTAAAAATAGTCAAGGTTACCAATACAGTGTTAAGTTATATGACTACGAAGCACTACGAATTAGCCCCAGGTCAAACAAATCATCACATGAAAATTGGGCTAAATAAACAATACTATGAAACCCAAAATGAAGACCACTGAGCATAAGAGGAAAACGGGGGGCAGAGGAGCATAGAGGGCCGGCCAGGCCAGAATTATTGGCCTGGGGCTCGGCCAAAATCCGAGCCCCTCCCTTCGTATTTCTCCCATGTTCTTATAATGGCCCATAGATCATTCTGCACCTGTTTGGAAAAATTTTAAAGGACTTTTCTGAAAATTTAAAGAGAGCAAAATATGGGTTTCATAATACCGTATTTCGGAGTCGATTTCGTTTTCGTAATTGTTTTAACACCGTATCTTGAATTCTAGTTTGGCTTTGATACCATTATTGGGCTTCCCTTGCACCTAGTCTAGGGTTTGGTATCAACACTAATGCCACTTTAAAATTTAGAGAGGTGCAAAGCAAGCTAACCATGAATCTTTACTAGAAAGTCTAGGGTAACAAGTTTGTATCACATACAAAGAAGTAAAGAGAATAGGATTACAACCTTTATAGTCAGTTCCTTTGCTTCATAAGCTCCGTGTTGAGGTCCCTTCGCTGCGATCATCAAGAACTGCGACTCTCATGAGGCTCCAAGAGGTGAATGATGCATCTTGCTTGAAGTCTTCTTGATCCAAAATGATCTACCTTTAAGAATCTCTAATCCAAGATTACACTTCACTAATGAACTTATTAGAGAAGTGAACACCCTAATCTAAGTGGCTAGAATAGATGAGGATGATGAAGTAGGAATTTTGCTCTCTTTTGTTTTCAATTTCTCACTATTAATCATCACAAATCAAAAACCTAGTGAAGCATTTCTTTCAAGAACAAGAAGAATAAGAAGAAGCTAAACCTTTTGTAATGAATAATGAATTATTGTTGTAGTTACAATTGCAACCATAGGTTAAGAATGAAAGGCTTAATCATTGTAGAGAATAAATAATAGGTTAAGGGTTTGGGTTGGGTTAAAGAATATCTACACAAAATATCAAGCTAGATGACAAAAGTCAAAGCTTCATGAAGCTTCATGAAAGCTTCATCCAAAGCATAACCCTAATCCAAACCGTTTAAAGTCTAAATCTTTGTTGCATTTGTAACCCTAACTTGTTACAATATTATATATCACATATACAATATATTTTGTAACAAAAGAAAATAATACAATTAATATATATCGCATATAGATTAATGTATTATCAAGTGAGAAAATGAATCAATAAAGCGAGCTTATATTAGTTAATGTAATGTAATATATCACATATATAATTATACATTAAATTATCGAATCAACACTTGATCAGACAATCCGGCTATATTGCATATAACCGACTAATATAACATGTACCAATTCATCGAATCAACACTTGATCCGATGACCCGGCTATATCACATATACCCGGCCGATATCACATATTGCGAGAATAGAATACAGTATCTCATATCGTATTATTCTCGGTCCCACACATATCGCATATATGCTCCTACTCCATTTTGCCTAAGCCAGGAAACCTCTGTGTAAGACTCTAAAGAATCGTCAATACGCCGGCAGCAGGTGATGATCATATCAAACACCCACAAGCTGCTAGCGGTCAGCTAAATGTAACAGCCACCCAGGTATTGAGCGATCAGAAGATCAACAAGCAAGCCTGTATATTCTCCTATGAATCTAATCAGTAACACTACCGTACAGTCCGGTCTCTTCGTCTGATATGTCGCATATCCAATCTAGGGGTGGTAAACGTCAGACCCAGTAACCGATAAGTCGTGTCGATATGAGGCTCATAACAGGTCGAGAAACTACTGATAACTCTTACCGGTAGCACTCCATATCAGCCCTGGCCAGGGACTTCCAGTTATAGCCAATCGCACACAGCACAACATCAACTCCCTATACCGGGACAGACGAAACCCCTTCTATCACTCATTGCCTCCATGTGATTCGGGATTGTACCCAAAAGCCACCGTTTTGCACGCCTTCTTGGACGTGGTAAGGTGGAAATCAAAGCACAGTGGGAATCACACAAGACTCTATGACGATCTTGGGTCTACAGACTAACCTGTACCAGTGTCACTGGAGAACTGCTATCTGACGATAGGTATAATACCATCTAGGAGTTCTCGGTGAGTCTGTTCAGTATACCCAGTCTCCACTGATCACCCATACACCATCTTTGATGTCAAACACCAATGGATATGGGATCATCCATCGCCCATCATATGGGTCAAGATGCGTATACGCTAGTCTACTCTGGAGTATCGATGCCCTGTCTCGATACTCCCTCGACTAGGAACAGTTATAGGATGTACTCTTTGACTACCCTGGCCTACTAGTATGATCTGCATCATAATCCTAGTAGTCGAGTACATATCCTAAGGGCTTTATCCACTTGTGAGAGCAAAACGGTAAACCAATACAAGTCAACATGTTAAGATAAAGTGAAACCAAATAGAATACTATCATGTCGAGCAAGAAAGTCCTCTCTATATATATCCAAGCATCCACTATAATATACATCATATGTACAACAATGGCCTCTAGGGCATATATATAACTAATAGTTGTGACACCTGAAGAAGCACTACCAGCTGTCGCTCTGACGGTCGCTGTCCCTGCGTCTCCTCTTATATCCTCTCAAATGCTGGAAGGTATGGGTTTGCGATTTAAATTAGAACAGCATATTTCACGTACTGACCATGTATTATCGTGATCTTGCAGGAGTTCTTTTTTATCATCTATATCAAGTGCTGAATCCGCACTTCCCCTTCCAGTCGGAAGTTATTCTGCCTGCTGGTGCCTGTGAGTATAGCTTTCTAAACCGACGTCCCTTCTTTCCTTAGACGGGCAACCCGAACGAGCGCGCTCGCTTTCTCTATTTTGCAGCCCTCCCTTTTAAGGCTACATGCTAAATTTTGACTTGATTGCAGCACTACAAATTGGAGGAGGGGACGAGAGGATCGTCATGCCACCAGTACTCCCAACTCTGCCCCCTATTGTAGCTGGTATGGTAGACTCTATTGTTCGTGCATTTTCTTTATCTCTTGAGCTGATATCTGACTATGATTTGTTTTGTAGTGGTCGCACCGACTCCAGCTCCGTTCGAGTCTCGCATCACAATGCCGGCAGGCCCCTTTTCTAGACGTCCATCTTCAAAAGGCGTTGTAACCAGTCTGCGTATGTTGAGCGAATACATTGAGGAGCTTGACGCGGAGGCCCCTACATTCACTGCAGATTTTGCTGCCGAGTTTAATCCAATGTTGGCGATGCTTGTGAACTTCCATAACGAAGGCGTCGTTGAGTCTTAGATTAACCACTACAGAAAGATTGAGGCCTGCCTGCATGAGCTTGAGCTTAGGTGTCCTGCTCCTGAGATTCTAGCTTTGAACTCCCAGCGAGCTGTTGGGTCGAGCAGAGTGTGTCCTTCCTCTGCCATTTTGAACAAGAAGCGACCTTGAGGCGGAAGGAACGCGAGGAGGCTTCAGGTGAATCTGCTCGGCTGCGCACCCAAGTTGAAGCGAATGCCGCGCAACTGAGAACTGTCTTTGATAATTTGCAGCGATGTATTTCGGACGGGCTGGCATTGAGGCAGAAGCTCGACTTTATTGAGTGGGTTACGCAGAGTCACGAAGCTGCCAACGGGAGATCGATGAGAAGGTTTCATCGTGCTTGCAGCAGCGGGCTCGAATTGAAGTGGAGTTGGCTGCGGTGGCCGATCATGAGAAGGAGTTGAGAGGAGTGCGCGAACAGCTAGCAGATTTATTGAAGACACCTCCTCCTTAGTAGCTGTTTTTGTATAGATTGAACACTTGTAACCTTTGAATAATATGTATCCATTTTTTATTCTTTCATATGATTCAACTTGTACTCCATTGAATTCATGAATAAAAGATACACATTTTTTGTTCTATTGTTGCTTTCTTCTCTTCGCTGTGTCATCGCCATGTGATTTTAGCAAGTGTGGCCTGTAAATAGTAGAGAACATTTCATCTTAGTCTCCTTGTAGGGTAGCGATGGCTTAGGAAGCAGGTTTAGGTCTGCTGCCTAAGATTTTTCAACTTTACGAGCCGTGAGGGTCTCACAAAGACTTTTCTCCTTATGATTCGAGAGGATCTCGTAGGTGTATTTTCTCCTTAGGAATCGTGAGGATTCCTAAGTGTGCTTTTCCCTTAAGAGTCGTAAGGATATCACGAGTGAATTTTCTTCCTTGCAAGTCGAGAGGACTTGTAAGTGGTTGTTTCCTTTCTTGTCGATGTTTGACTTAGGAGAGTGTAGCCTGTAGAAAATCTACTTGACCACTCTACGAGGCAATGATAGCTTGGGGGACAGGGTTAGGATCTGCCACCTAAGACATTTTTCAACTTTATGAGCCGTGAGGGTTTCATAAAGACTTTTTTCCCTACGAGTCGAGAGGATCTCGCAGGTGTAGTTTCTCCTTAGGAATCCTGAGAATTCCTAGGTGCGTTTTCTTTTGAGAGTCGTAAAGATCTTACAAGAGAATTTTCTCCTTACAAGTCGAGAGGACTCATAAGTGATTGATGAGTTGACCTGCTCCTGAGTCAAAGCATTGCTTTGATGGGGAGTTCGAGGTTTTACTCTGGCTGTTTCCCACGGGGTCAGAATTAACTTTAACCATGTTCTACAGGGCCAGGAGGGGTTGACTTTGGCCATACGGAGTCAGGATTGACTTTAGCTATACGGGGTCAGGGGTTGCTCTGGCCGTTTCCCATGGGGTTAGGATTGACTTTAGTCGTGTTCTACGGGACCAGGATTTGCTCTAGCCGTTTCCCACGGGTTCATGATTGACTTTAGCCGTGTTCTACGGGACCAGGATTTGCTCTGGCCATTTCCCACAGGGTCAGGATTGACTTTAGCTGTGTTCTACGGGACCAGGATTTGCTCTGGCCATTTCCCACAGGGTCAGGATTGACATTAGCCGTGTTCTACGGGACCAGAATTTGCTCTGGCCGTTTCCCACGGGGTCAGGATTGACATTAGCCGTGTTCTACGGGTCCAGGATTTTCTCTGGCTATTTTCCACGGGGTCAGGATTAACTTTAGCCGTGTCCAACGGGACCAGGATTTGCTCTGGCCTTTTCCCACGGGGTCAGTATTGACTTTAGCCGTGTTCTACGGGACCAGGATTTTCTCTGGCCATTTCCCATGGGGTCAGGATTGACTTTAGCCGTGTTCTACGGGACCAGGATTTTCTCTGGCTGTTTCCCATGGGGTCAGGATTGACTTTAGCCGTGTTCTACGGGACCAGGATTTGCTCTCTCGGTTGTCTGTGAACCGTCAAGGTTTGGAACAGGGACTTTGCCATGGCTCCAAGGTTAATTGTCGCGTCTGGATCCTGCTGGAATGAGGAGGAAGGCTGTTGGTGATCTCTAGGCTGTCTGTGAACTGTCGAGATTTGGAACAGGGACTTTGCCATGGCTCCAAGGTTGATTGTCGCGTCTGGATCCTGCTGGGAATGAGGAGGAACGCTGTTGGTGATCTCTAGGCTGTCTGTGAACCATCGAGATTTGGAACAGGGACTTTGCCATGGCTCCAAGGTTGATTGTCGTGTCTGGATCCTGCTGGAATGAGGAGGAACGATGTTGTTGTTCTCTCGAGATGCAGAAGTTTCCATCGAGACTTGGCTCTCTTTTTTACGGAGCCTAGTAGGATGATATGATCCTCTCTTTGTTTGTGTCCCTGGATTGTATACAGGGATCGATGTGATCTCATCTGTAGGGCAAAAAGTTTCATTTCATTTCATTTTTTTATTTCTTTCCACGATGCTCTATCATTTCAGCTTTTTATATCGCGAAAGTCGCGATTGCCCAATCATTTCGGCTATTTTTCATTGTGCCCAATCATTTCGGCTATTTCATATGCATTTTTATTTTTACTTGCTGACTTTGTTGCAAATTGCCCCATCATTTCGGCTATTTCATATGCATTTTTGGCTCGCAGATTTTTTATCGCGAGTATTGAGTTTGGAATCTGATGCCAATCTCAGCATCAGCATTGCTACGACTGGAATATTGCCAGGAGCGAATCATCATTTGCCGTGAAAGGACTTAGAATTCGATACCGATGTAGGCATCAGCATCGCTACAACTGGGATATTGCCAGGAGCGAATCATCATTTTCCATTGTCGATTTAAACAAAGATGGCTTAGCAAACAGGGTTAGGATCCTGTCGACTAAGGCTTTTGACTTCATGAGCCGTAAGGGTCTCATAAAAGCATTTCTCTCTACGAGTCGTGAGGATCTAGTAGGTGCGTTTTCTCTTTAGGAATCGTGAGGATTCCTAAGTGTGTGTTCTCTTATAAGTCGTAAGGATCTTATAAGAGTGTTTTCTCCTTATAAGTCGAGAGGACTTACAAGGGTCGTTCACCGTGTGAGCATATCCCTAGTCGCTGGTAGGACTTTGTTAGGGAAATGTTTATACGTGGCCGTGGATTGTATACAAGGGTCAATATTGAAACGCTTGTAGGGCAGTCTGTGGGTAGTGATGGCTTAAGAACAGGTTCAGATCCCTACAATTTAAGGCTTTCGAATCCTATGAGCCATGAGGGTCTCAAAGGGGAATTCTCCTTACGAGTCGTGAGGATCCCGTAAGTGTATTTTCTCCTTAGGAATCGTGGGGATCCCTAAGTGTGTTGCTCCCTTGTGAGTCGTAAGGATCTCACGCAGGTATTTTCTCCTCACTAGGTCGAGAGGACCTTGCAGGTATCTTTTAACGAGATCGCACCCTTTCGGGTTTTCACAAAACTCGCCGGTAGCCCTGCTGTTTTTACTCACGGAGCCCTTTCGGGTTTTCATCCTTGCCCATCTCGCTTATGGACAACCCATTTTCTTTCTTTTTTTTATTTTTTTATTTTTTTTGTGTCAGCCTTGGGATGCTGCAGTTTGTAGTAGTTTATAGACGTTTTGGTCAGTTGCAAGTTTTAGGACATTGCGGTCCATCGTTAGTTTAAGGACGTTTCGGTCCGAGGTTACCATTTTGGAGACAATGGTTTCGCTGGATATTACTTATAGAGTTTGTGCTTGGGAAGATAGCGAGCATACATAGGCGTCGTCGTCTATCGTTGACCTAGGCCGTGACTCGTCAGGCGTAGTATTTTTTTAGGAACCGGCCATTTATTGGCCTGAAGGGTCTTCCGCCATCCATATCCATAAGCAGGTAAGCCCCACCTTGGTAGACTTTATCTATGATGTATGGGCCTTCGTAGTTTGGCTCGAACTTCCCTCATTTGGCACGATTGGGGATCATAGGTCTCTTGACTACTAGCACGAGTTCGCCATGACGGAATGTTCTCGGCCTAGTCAATTTCTCATACGAGCGCGTCATCTTTTCTTCGTAAGCTTCCAGGTTCTGTTGCGCCATGAGCCGGATTTCATCAAGGGCGTCGAGCTCCTCAAGCCGAAGGTGAGCATTTTCTTCGTCGGTTAGCTTGTAGTGAACCGCCACTCTTAGAAATGGTAGATCTATCTCCAAAGGGAGTACTACTTCAGTGCCGAATACCAATGCATACGGCGTTGTGTTTGTGGCCGTTTTGAATGTAGTTCGATACGGCCAGAGAGCTTCATGCAGTCTCACGCGCCAGTCCTTCTTATTTTTGGACACCATCTTTTTCACGATCTTCGTCAAGGTCTTGTTGAAAGCCTCAGCCAGACCATTAGCTCGGGGATTATAGCCCGAAGAGTATCTCCAGTCTATATTATGTTGTTGTGCGAAACGGCTAATCTTATGGCTTCTGTAGGCCGACCCGTTATCGGAGATAATCCGTCGCGGAGTGCCGAACCGATAGATGACGTGTGTCTTGAAGAAATGGAGGATATTCTCCGTTTTCACTTCACTTAGTGGTACTGCTTCTGCCCACTTGGAGAAGTAATCCATTGTCTCCAATATGAATCGATGTCCCCTAGACGCTGCTGGTTCAATGGGACCGATTATATCAGTTCCCAACATTTCGAACGGCCAGCTAGCCACTATTGGATGTAGCGGATTTGGATGCTGGTGGATAAAAAGTCCCCATGAATCTGGCATGAGTGGCACTGCTTCGCGTATTCGAGGCAGTCTTGGATCATTGTGGGCCAATAGTAGCCCATCCTTTTGATCTTCAGCTTCATCTTTGGCCCAGCTTGATGAGAACCGCAGAGTCCGTCATGAGTTTCTTGGACGAATCTCCTTGCTTCTTCTGGTCCCAGGCATCTTAGCCATAGAAAATAAAATGATCTCTTATATAAAGTGTCATTGATGAAGGCGAAGGATAGAGCTCGTTTCATGAGCTGATGTCTTGAGGACGCATCTTCAGGTGTTCGACGGAATTTGAAGTAGTCTATAAAGACTTCTCTCCAATCCTCGGCCTTTTCCTGTTCTTTTATTTGTAGGGCTGTCTCTTTGGTTGCTTCTTTCTCATCAGACGTCTCCGGAGATATTTCTGCCGGTGCAAGAACCCGACGGCTTTGCACAATGATCCTCACATCATCGAGGTTTTCGTCAGCTAGTTCTTTAGCGAGTTTGGCTAACGCATCCGCCTTGCTATTCTTCACTCGCGGTATGCTTTCCAGGGCGTAGGAAGGGATTCGGGTCAGCAGTTGTTGCACTCTCTCACTGTACTTTACCAACTCCGATTTGCACGTTTGATAGTCGCCGTTTACTTGATTAACGACCATCTGGGAGTCTCTGTATATGAGGAGGTTTTCGATTCCCATGTCGACAGCGGTCTCAAGACCTACTATCAAAGCTTCATATTCGACTTCATTGTTCATCCTCGGCTCTGTTAAGGAAAAAGCAAAGCGCATTATCCCTCCTTATGGAGTCACGAAGATGAGGCCTACTCCAGACATAATTATGGGGGAGCTGTGCTTTCGCTTCTTCATGGAAGATGCTCCGTCGAAGTAGAGTTCCCATCGGGTATCACTCCTTTCTTTCTCCCTGTCGATCGTGTCAAACACATGCTCGTCTGGCAATTCGCAGTTCAGGGTAGAGTCGGCGGGTATTGGATGCTCAGCGAGGAAGTCGGCGATGGCCCGGACTTTCACTGCCTTGAGAGGTCGATATGTTATCGAGAATTCCCTTAAGAGTAGGGCCGCCCATTTAGCTAGCCGTCCCGTTAGAATGGATTTTGACATCTGTAAGTCTACGGTAGCGCCCCGGCGGTCGATCCGAGGCCAAAATGCGGAAACGAAAACTTTTTCTAAACTTGAAACCGGCGTTGTCGCAGACTTTAATCCTGGATCGAACCATTAACCTATAACTAGAAAACTAGAGAAGGGTTAGAAAGGCTATACCGATCGATCCGTGTCCTTCGGTCTTTGGCCACCTTCCCAAGCTCCTCACGGCATTTCCGATCTCCGGTCTCCTCGTCGGAAAGGGCACCACATCAATGAGTCTTTTTATGGGCTCCTGCTTCGTCTGAGGCAACTTGGACACGAAGTTTGCTAGCCGACGTGTCCAAGGTGATGTAGAGAATGTGTGTGATAACTTTGTCTCAAGCATACATTGATTCTCAACACATGAGAGTGTATGGATGGAGATTGAAGATGATGCCATTAATGGAGATAGTGAGCTCAAGAAAGAATGAGGAAGAAGGAGAGCTTTCTTTTGTGTTGTATGATAAAATGAGAGTGAGATGAAATATGAGAGCTAGAAAAAATAATCACAAGAGCTCACCTCAATACATGGCTGCCCTCTCTCTCTCTATCTTTCATTTCACACCCTTAATCAATCACTAAAGATGACATGGCTAAAAGAATAAGACCATGAGTCACCATCCTTGTCCATGTCATATTTAATGCACCTCATCATGAATTAAGCTCACAATTTCCACCAAAGTAAACATTAACCCAAATGTTTAATTCAACAAAAAGATACGGTAACATCTAAACTAAACTCGTGACGAATCACAAGGATACCCCTCATCTGTATATACATAACTGCATCCGCATTCCGACTGAATGCGAATACGATGAGACTAAAGTAATCCAACAAATCTAATACTAGGATCCGGCTTAAACCAAAGCCCATTAGTATGATCCGTCCGATCATGATCCGTGCACGACTGCACGTATATGATCGAACCCTGCCATAATACCATACGGCCTCTACAACATTTCGCCCGAAACTTGAGAAACTGTCTGTGGGGGACTCTAAAGACTTGTCAATACTTTGGTTGTGGATTTAACCACTAGTATGTCAGTGGTACTAGCCGTACGTAACGGGCTAACAGGTATTGACCAAAAGGGAGGTCAATGAGCGAACTCATCCTTACACCCTACTGAGCCTGTCAGTGACAATATCCGTACAGTCCATTCCATTCGTCTATGAGTATCGCATGTCAGGCCTAGGGGGTTGGTAAAAGTCAGATCCCCTAAAGCGGTACAAGTCGTGTCGGAGTGTAGCCCAGAACACCCTGAGATAGTACTGGAATACCTACCAGTAAATCTCCTGCCTTGGCCAAGGACTTCGTGTAATGGCTCTCCTAGACACAGTGTGATCTCACCCCCAATACCGGGAGAGATGAAACCCCTGCCGATCCGCTCACTGCCTCCATGTGGCTCGGGACTGTACCCAACTAAAACCTGTTTGCACGACTCGTTTGAGCCGTGGTAGGGTAGTAATCAAAGCACAGTGGGAACTTACACGAGACAAATGACGATCTCAGGTTGATGAACTAACCTGTATACATGTCACCAGGGAACTGCTATCTGACGCCACGTATAAAACCAACTAGCATGTTCCCGGCGAGTCCTGTTCGGTGTACTCATAACCCAATGAGCACCTGTATATATCTTAGGTGAACCAACTGACACCAATGGCTTGTGAGACCAGCCACCGCCCCTCGTCAGGGTCTCGACCCGTATACATTAGTCTACTCTGGAGTATCGATGCCCTGTCTCAAAACTCCCTTGACTAGGGACCTTTTAAGGATGTGCTTATAGACCCCAGCTCCCACCTATATGATCGCCATCATACTGCTGGCCGTCAAGCAAGAATCCTAAGGGCTCTATCAACGTGCAATAGTGACCTGTAATGTCACCTAAAGCATGTACACGATGATAAAGATAAACCAGATAGCATACTATCATCTTGAGTAAGACTGTCCTACCGGCATAGTTCCTCCCTCAATCATTGCAATCACGTGCCTGTGATCCAATAATTGACTTTGAGGGCACTATGTCCAACAATCTCCCACTTGCGCTAAAGGCTAATTATTGCGATGTCGCATACTCACAGCCTGTGTGATACCGAACACCCAACTCCTCTACTAATCAGTTTCACAAAGCCCGTTTGCGAAACTATTACATTCGAGGAATAGCCTCAGTGAGTGGATCCGCCCAAATGTTTCTTTCTATGTCTCTCTTTATCTCAAGTTCACGGAGAAAGCCATCTCCCGAAATGAGCAATACCTGTCTTAAAATATGTTTGGATATCTGATGAGACCTAGTTCATAAATGAACTCCAAATCCAAACTTCTTAGACTATATCATCAACTGAATTTAATCGGTATCCTGCATCATGCCTCCCTCAGTGTCCGCTTGGATCACCTGTCCAAACCACTGCCCCTCTTCAGAGGGAAAACTATAACTCTGACAGTCACTCTGTCATCCAGGTCACCTTGGAAGCCTGGAATGATAACCGTCTTCTAAAAGAGGCTGTTGTTATCATCTCCCTTGAACATCCACTTATGTTCTAAAACTGCTTCCGAACGTTTCTCCAGGATAGGATTAATATCACCACTTATTGCATCTAGTGCAAAAACAACATCTGGTGTGGTACTTGACATCTTATGATTGACTCAATTGCCTAAGAAAGTGATGTGCCAATCATGCGCATCCCTCTCCCCTTTAGTCTGTAAGATACCTTTAGAGAGGGTGACTCCATCACCTGCAGATACACTACCGTGCCAGGATTCGTCCATTCTAAAACACCTTTAGAATGTTGTCTAAGTACCCAGATTGGGAAACTACCCAAATCTAGATCTAAAACCATAGATCTAGTAACCAGAATGTCTGATATAATATTCATGTCCTATGTGGAGAAACCACTGTGTGACAATCAAAGTATAACCGATCGTAGTATAGGAATTTCACTTCCTACTCTATGTATGTCATCCAAATACCAGGACATCACACCCTACTGCCTTCTTAACAGATCCATTCCCTATTCTGATGAAGTCAAACCTATAACTGTCACATCAGAAATAGATGATCTATCTCCGCTATATCTGTTTTAGTTTATAAATAGACATAAGCTACTTGTCCACTATGCTTCCGCTTCTCCTACTGACTACGACAACCCTCTGGCAGAGTCATATACACGTACACTTCTAAAGCTAGTTTAGAACGACGCTATACTCATCCTCCTGCCGGGTCTTACTGTTGGATGTAGTGCCCTCAGAGTCAATTATTGGATCACAGGTACGTGATTGCAATGATTGAGGGAGGACCTATCCCGGTAGGACAGTCTTACTCGAGATGATAGTATGCTATCTGGTTTACCTTTATCATCGTGTACTGTTTTAGGTGACCTGACACGTCGCTATTACACATTGATAGAGCCCCTAGGATTCTTGCTTGACCACCAGCAGTATGAGGGCGATCATATAAGTGGGAGCTGGGGGTCTACAAGCATATCCTTAAAAGGTCCCTAGTCGTGGGAGTTTCGAGACCGGGCATCGATACTCCATTAGTAGACTAGTGTATACAGTCGAGACCCCGACGAGGGGCGGTGGCCGGTCTCACAAGCCACTGGTGTCAGTTGGATCACCTAAGATGTATACAGGTGCTCATTGGGTTATGAGTACACCGGACAGGACTCGCCGGGAACATGCTAGTTGGTCATATACCAGACGTCAGATGGCAGTTCCCTGGTGACATGTGTGCAGGTTAGTTCATCGACCTGGGGATCGTCATTTGTCTCGTGTGAGTTCCCACTGTACTTTGATTACTACCCTACCACGGCTCAAAGGAGTCGTGCAAACAGGTTTTAGTTGGGTACAGTCCCGAGCCACATGGAGGCAGTGAGCGTATCTTCAGGGGTTCGTCTCTCCCGGTATTGGGGGTGAGGTCGTGCTGTGTCTAGGAGAGCCATTACACAAAGTCCTTGGCCAAGGCAAGGAGATTTACTGGTAGGTATTCCAGTAGTATCTCAGGGTGTTCTGGGCTACACTCCGACACGACTTGTACCGCTTTTGGGGGTCTGACTTTTACCAACCCCCTAGGCCCGCCATGCGATACTCATAGACGAACGGACCGGACTGCACGGATATTGTCACTGACAGGCTCAGTAGGGTTGTCAGGCTGAGTTCGCTCACAGACATCCCTTTTAGTCAGTACCTGGTAGCCCGTTACGTATTGGCTTATACCTCTGACGTGCTAGTGGTTAAATCCACAACCAAGGTGTTGACGAGTCTTTAGAGTCCCCCACATTCAGTTACTCAGCTTTCGGGCGAAAGGTTGTAGAGGCCGTATGGAGATATGGCAGGGTCCGATCAGATACGTGCGGTATTGCACGGATCAGGATCGGACAGTTTGTACTATAGGCCGTATGGTTATATGGCAGGGTTCGATCAGATACGTGCGGTATTGCACGGATCAGGATCGAACAGATATTACTAGCCGGTTTTGGTATAAGCCGGATCCTAGTATAGTACAGTGTAGACTTTGTCTCATTGCATTTTGTATTTCGGTCGAAATACAGATGCGGGTGTGTATGCACAGTATCGGGGTTTCCTGTAATTTATTACGGGACCAGTTTTTTTGGAGTTGCCAGTTTGCTTTTCGTTTCGGCCAATTTCCATTGTTCCGTTCATTGGCCGAAGATTGGTGGAGGAGGGTTTATTTGCATTGTTGCAAATAGGCTTTTTGTGGAGGGGGTCTTTGCTTATTTTAGCATCATGATGATTTTCATGATGTGCACCATCATTGACTTTTCCTTTCTCATCATGGAGGGACATGATGGTTGTTGATGATGGTGGTGTTGGAGTGAGGGTTTTCTTGTAATCATTTGTTTTTCTTTCATCATCACTTCTCATCATGGTTTTCCACCCACCCCTTGACATTGTTCACTCTCTCTCTCCAATCTAAAAAGGTGGCCGGCCATTCCTCAAAAGGGGATGGGATTCATTTCTTTTGGTGGGGGGAAAAATTGTTATGCTCATTCTCTTGTATGCCACATTTTTCCCACCTCTCACCAAGTTCTTCTTCCTCCACAAAAGGGCAACTCCATAATCCCAAAAGAGACACAAGTTCTACCACACATTCTACAGCGAACCTTGGGCACGTCGAGTAGCCGGCTTCGTGCCCGAGTTGCCTCGGCATTGAGGTGGGAGCCCGTAAACAAAGTAGGCGATGTGGTGCACTTCCGGAGACGAGGAGGAGACGGGACATTCCGCAGGAGATCGGGACGATGACGAGAAGACCGGAGGACTTGGATCGTCGGTATATCTCTATTCCCTTTCTTATAGATAGCTTAGACTAGTTAATGGTTCGATCCGGGTTAAAGTGCGCGGTGGTGCCGGTTTGCTAAGTCCGCAAAATTTAAGTTATTCACCGCTTCCGCTTTCCGGCGTCGGATTGACGGCCGGGGCGCCGCCGTGCACTTACAGTGGTATCAGAGCCTCGCCATTAACTTAGTCTAGCTTTGTGTAATGTGTTTGCATTTCCGATCGATCAAAAAGTTCCAAAACTGCATTTTAGTTCGCATCAGTTTCTGTTGAAAATTTTTGGTCTCGAAAATTTTTTCAGGTTATAAAATATTGATTTACTGGAAAATATAAGGGTTCTGTAAAAATTTGACGAAGTAACTCCACAGTTGGAGCGCGGAACCGCCGCGAAAACCCCATTTGTGCGGCCCTTCCGCCGCGCACTATTCATATCACTTCACCATTTTTTTACAGAGGCCTTCTGGGCTTAAAATATGGGCTTTGGAATATTAAAATTGGGCCAATTGTTTCTGTGAGTGCTACAGTTTTCTTTGGGGCCCACTTGTTAATTGTTTGATCAATCGGAAATTTTTTAAACACATTTTTCACAGTATTTACATTATATCTGCGACCGTGAATGTCACTCGATCGGTAAATCCGGTCTAACTGCTATAGCCCGGTTAGACAGATTTGCGAACGTGACTTTCACGTTGATGTTCTATGTATTTGCTGTGATGTTGCGGATCGGTCGTGGGGGATAGCCTGGATGCAATGCTAGTACAGTTTTGTTGTATTATGTACATTTGATATTGCGGGGCGAGCGTCCGACATGTGGACTGCCGTCACTGCCTGTTTGTATTATTCTTTTGGGGCACGACCTGGTTGCGGTTGATGTACCCGGTGTATGTATATTTTACTTTCTGTACTAGGATACCCCGCGGAGGGGTGCACGGATAGCCGGGTTCTAGAGGGCAGCAAGCCCGCATCTCATGGCATTGGGACGGAGGGGGCTTCACTCTAG
Source organism: Agapanthus africanus (assembly GCA_030015575.1). Taxonomy (NCBI): domain Eukaryota; kingdom Viridiplantae; phylum Streptophyta; class Magnoliopsida; order Asparagales; family Amaryllidaceae; genus Agapanthus; species Agapanthus africanus. The sequence goes on from CM057343.1 coordinate 445,519,591, forward strand.
AATTGGCGGGCTATTCGCCGCACTCGTAGGGGGTATAGGTTTGACCCAGGAGGGGTGCCCAAGTTGCCGGATTCCGTGAAGTGCTGGGTGGTCCATTCACGGCGCTGAAGGGGGCTGCCTCGCTTCAGGTTTTGGCGGGTGACTTGCCGCGCCCGTAGGGGTCTAGGATTACATTGCACAGGCTATCCACACGACCAGGGGAACGTCGGGTTTCAGTAGTGGCTCTGTGAAACCCGGGGTTCCCAGATATCTGTTTTGTTTCTGTGATGCTGTTCATTCTCTGTGATGTTGCATTTTTCATTCACGCCTCGAGCGAAATATAATATATATTAGTAGATGTTGTATATGTTTTACATCCGCGCTAGTCCAGTCCCCGCTCTGTCGTTAGTTAGCTAACCTAACGGGTAATGACGGGACCCAGTGGCGAATGCGGATGGCATATACGTACATCAGTATATTTTCGTTCTTTTTGGTGTGATCAATTGATGGGACTGCATTGATTCGGATCAATGCAAAGTTAAAAACAAACCTAATCTGATGTTGTTGGAACACTTTTTCAAAAAGCTGTTATTGCAAGGACGTTCACTTTTGTTTTGCATCGTGGTATTCATTTGGAATATCCTGCTCCTCAGTCGACGAGGCAAGGGCCGAGATCCCTTCACCGGGAGTGACCCCTTGGACAAAAAGTTTGCGTCAGGGCATTAACTTCACTATAGCCGATTACTTTTGCTTTGCACCGTGGTATTCATTTGGAATATCCTGCACCCCATTCTACGGGGAAAGAGCCGAGATCCCTTCACCGGGAGTGACCTCTTTAGTAAAGGTTTTCGTCACTATATTTTCTAAAAAGCTATCCGTTCCTTCGACGATATCAAGTTCTTTACGTTAAAGGTTTTCGCCAGAAACCATTCGTAGCCCTCCGTCGTTTCATATGGGTAGTCAATAGTATTCAAGCTGTGTTTGTTGGCCAAAGTCAAGGCACAGTGTTTGGTAGCTGTTGGTTATTCATATGCCGCATAGATAGATGCGTTGGTTTGGAACAGTCGTATAGCCTTGTTGGCCAAAGTCAAGGGCTTGTGCGGGTGGATTCGAATCAACCTGGAGAATGACGGGTAGAACTTGACATGTGACTTATGATTTGTTGGCCAAAGTCAAGGTCATAAGAGCATGGGGCAGAAATCACATCGGGAGTTTCAAAAGTACTGAAACTTGCCAGATATGCGCATACCTTCTGGAGTGTGATGATATGAGCGGATTCCGTCACGTTATCATGCGATGATAGTTGGATCCCGATTCCCACTGATGAGTTAGTTTACTCCTCGGGTGACCCCGACTAATTCTTCTTTCAGGTTTGGAGGAGAATTTGAGGTACAGTGGGAGGTTTCCAGATTAGATAAATTGGTAACCATTCTGATCTAGGTTAGAGTGCACGCTGAGTGTTTCTTTTCTCTCTCTCTTGGCAGCGACCATTGACCCGACCCAAGACTTATGACTCAGTGACCAAGTTGACCGAACCTTCTTTACACCGGCTTTTGGATTGTCAGAGTTGCAGACCTCATTGCCACTCCTACTTTTACCCTTTTCTCCAGGACACCCCGTATTACTGCGAACGTCCACTTCCATTGGACAAAGCCATCGTATGGTTAGATACGAACTCGAAGGAATTCGAGGATGGTTTCCGGTTCTGGAGAAAACGGATAGGATTATTCAGTTGTCTTTTCCCTTTTACCTTTTCTCAAGTTATGAGTACTCCTTGGTTTAGGAGATAGTACACCTATTATGCAGATTGGATAGTCTTCTTCCAAACCTTAGGCTGGTGCCGACCGGTAGGGAATGGAGAAAACCAATTAGCCTAAACGGTGTGCAGAAGGTATTAAGATTAAGACAAAGCAAGGGATTAGTAAGAGGGCAAAGTAAATTGCAACAGATATTCACGACCAAACCAAATATTTCGTTACCACTCCCACATCACCTTTGTATTTCTCCAGGACACTCCGTATCACTACGAAGATCCACAGTTTATTTGGATACTCCATCGTATGGTTATATACGAACTCGAATGGAACTTGTTCCAGTTCGGGGATGGATTCTGGTCCAGGAGAAATAGGAATAAAGTACATTCAGGTGTCTTTTATCTTCACCTTCTCTCGCGTTGCGAGTGCTCCTAGGATTAGGACAGTACACCCTTTATGCTTATTGGATAGTCTTCTTCCAAACCATAGGCTGGTGCCGAACGGTAGGGAAGGAAGAAAACCAATTGGCCTAAAGGGGTGTGCGGAAGGTAATGACTAAAGACATATGAAGGGATTTGGAGAGGTGGCAAAGAATTATACGGTTATAGTTGTGAATCTGGATAATGGAAGAGGCATTACTAAGAATACCGGGATACCCCACCGAAACATTTCAATGTTTCAGTTTCACTGTGTACTGTTAAAAGAAAACTGATTTCCCGATTAGATACTTACTCCAGGGTATGTATTTACCAGGTATGATTCTCACATCTGTATGGTTTTACAGATGATGAGTGGGAGTAGGTTATTGGGAATTGGGTGATCATCCTCATTATATCGGGATTCGTTGTAATCGGTGATATTTGAGGAAATCACCTGGGCTGTTTGCCGGTCGGCAAATATTTGGTTTTGAATATCCGCAGTTATGCACCAATTTCAAATTGATATATCTGTACGTCTATTTTCATAGAGTGAGATATACCTTTCTGAAATTATGTCTACGACATTTACCTATATCAGTGGATGGTTAGGTAAGGAGCATTAAACAGCGGTGTAATTCTTCTTAACCATAAGTACAGTTTTCAACCTACGACACACAGTGAATGAGTTATCAGACTCAAGGGACTTATACAGAGTATTGTATGTTGTCCAGGGTCCATCAGGACAGAGGGGTTGGTCCTCGTACTATATTCGGTTTACTTATGACTTCTCTAGTTTTTAGACAGGTGTTTCGTGGAAACACAGGGTCCGAATTTGGAGAAGTTATTGGTATTCGAATAGAGTAGAGAACCAGGTATAGCAAGTATCGGGATTCTTCAAAAGAGATCGAAGATGTAGATACTTGTGTATGGTATTCAGTTGATAGTAATGATAAAGAGATCTTGCTTCTCTTTCAGGTTACTCATAATTGGAAGTATTCCTAAGTTGAGTAACGCTGATCGGCCTCCTTCCATTTAGTTGACATGCGCTGGGGACAGCTGCATGATTTGAATCTGGTTCAATTAAATCAGTGCCTCTGTTTCTATATTGGATATAGAACAGTTCATATCTTAACGATGTTAAGGTACGGGGAGTTGTCCGGTTTATGATTAAAACCAGACACTAGACAACTCAAGGCACGTTTCTGTAATGGCTGTTTGTGGGTTGACCCAGGCTATGACGAGGGTTGATTTTCTACCATCTGGATGAACAATAGCGATATTGTTCTAGACTCGCCACAGTTTTATTAAAAATGGATTTTTTCAGAAAAACAGTAGTGGGAGTATGGTAGAACTGGAAGTGATTCCAGAACCACAAACGATTACTGAAGATTTGATAAGGAACCTAAAGATTCAATCCGGTTTGACATTCCATTGGCCACTCCGCAGATACGGTGAGTAACTTCAGGCACCCGAGAGGTACTACGGTAGCCTCAAGGACGGTGACAGTGAAGTTCTTGTTTACCCACAATTGCCATTGCTGTTGTTCCAGGTTACGAGACCCGGCGGGAGGATGAGTATAGCGTCGTTCTAAACCAGTTTTAGAAGTGTACGTCTATATGACTCTGCCATAGGGTTGTCATAGTCAGTGGGAGCAGCGGAAGCATTGGTGGACAGGTTGCTTCTGTCTATTTATAGACTAGAGCAGATGTAGCGGAGATAGATCATCTATTTCTGACGTGACAGTCATGGGTTTGACTTCATCAGAATAGGGGATGGATCTGTTGAGAAGGTAGTAGGGTGTGATGTCCTGGTATCTGGATGACATACACAGAATAGGAAAAGAAACTCCTATACTACAATCGGTTATACTTTGGTCGTCACACAGTGGTTTCTCCACAAAGGATATGGATTTTATATCAGACATACTGGTTACTAGATCTGTGGTTTTAGATCTAGATTTGGGTGGTTTCCCAATCAGGGTACTTGACAGCATTCTAAGAGTATTTAGGATGGACGACTCCTGGCACGGTAGTGTACCTGCAGGTAATGGAGTCACCCTCTCTAAAGGTGTCTTACAGACTAAAGGGGAGAGGGACGTGCATGATTGGCAGATCACTTGCTTAGGCAAGTGAGTCAATCATGAGATGTCAAGTACCACACCAGATGTTGTTCTTGCACTAGATGCAATAAGTTGACATTAATCCAATCCTGGAGAAACAGTCGGAAGCAGTTTTAGAACATAAGTGGATGTTCTAGGGATATGATAACGACAGCCTCATTCAGGAGACGGTTATCATTCCAGGCTTCCAAGGTGACATGGACGACAAGGAGGTTGTCAGAGTTATAGTTTTCCCTCTGACGTAGGGCAGTATTTTGGACAGGTGATCCAAGGCAATACTGAGGGAGGCATGGCGCGCAGGATACTGATTAAGTTCAGTTGTCGATACAGTCTAAGAAGTTTGGATTTGGAGTTCAATTATGAGCTATGTCCCATCAGACATCCAGACACATTCTAAGACAGGTATTGCTCATTTCGGGAGATGGGTTTCTCCGCGAACTTGAGATATAGAGAGACATAGAAAGAAACTACTAAGCGGATCCACTCACTGAGGCTATTCCTCGAACGCAATAGTTCCGCAAACGAGCTTTGTGAGACTGACTAGTAGAGGAGTTGGATGTTCGGTATCACACGGGCTGTGAGTATGCGACATCGCAATAATTAGCCTTGAGTGCAAGTGGGAGATTGTTGGAGGTAATGCCCTCAGAGTCAATTATTGGATCACAGGTACGTGATTGCAATGATTGAGGGAGGACCTATCCCGGTAGAACAGTCTTACTCGAGATGATAGTATGCTATCTGGTTTACCTTTATCATCGTGTACTGTTTTAGGTGACCTGACACGTCGCTATTACACGTTGATAGAGCCCCTAGGATTCTTGCTTGACCACCAGCAGTATGAGGGCGATCATATAAGTGGGAGCTGGGGGTCTACAAGCATATCCTTAAAAGGTCCCTAGTCGTGGGAGTTTCGAGACCGGGCATCGATACTCCATTAGTAGACTAGTGTATACAGTCGAGACCCCGACGAGGGGCGGTGGCCGGTCTCACAAGCCACTGGTGTCAGTTGGATCACCTAAGATGTATACAGGTGCTCATTGGGTTATGAGTACACCGGACAGGACTCGCCGGGAACATGCTAGTTGGTCATATACCAGACGTCAGATGGCAGTTCCCTGGTGACATGTGTGCAGGTTAGTTCATCGACCTGGGGATCGTCATTTGTCTCGTGTGAGTTCCCACTGTACTTTGATTACTACCCTACCACGGCTCAAAGGAGTCGTGCAAACAGGTTTTAGTTGGGTACAGTCCCGAGCCACATGGAGGCAGTGAGCGTATCTTCAGGGGTTCGTCTCTCCCGGTATTGGGGGTGAGGTCGTGCTGTGTCTAGGAGAGCCATTACACAAAGTCCTTGGCCAAGGCAAGGAGATTTACTGGTAGGTATTCCAGTAGTATCTCAGGGTGTTCTGGGCTACACTCCGACACGACTTGTACCGCTTTTGGGGGTCTGACTTTTACCAACCCCCTAGGCCCGCCATGCGATACTCATAGACGAACGGACCGGACTGCACGGATATTGTCACTGACAGGCTCAGTAGGGTTGTCAGGCTGAGTTCGCTCACAGACATCCCTTTTAGTCAGTACCTGGTAGCCCGTTACGTATTGGCTTATACCTCTGACGTGCTAGTGGTTAAATCCACAACCAAGGTGTTGACGAGTCTTTAGAGTCCCCCACATTCAGTTACTCAGCTTTCGGGCGAAAGGTTGTAGAGGCCGTATGGAGATATGGCAGGGTCCGATCAGATACGTGCGGTATTGCACGGATCAGGATCGGACAGTTTGTACTATAGGCCGTATGGTTATATGGCAGGGTTCGATCAGATACGTGCGGTATTGCACGGATCAGGATCGAACAGATATTACTAGCCGGTTTTGGTATAAGCCGGATCCTAGTATAGTACAGTGTAGACTTTGTCTCATTGCATTTTGTATTTCGGTCGAAATACAGATGCGGGTGTGTATGCACAGTATCGGGGTTTCCTGTAATTTATTACGGGACCAGTTTTTTTGGAGTTGCCAGTTTGCTTTTCGTTCCGGCCAATTTCCATTGTTCCGTTCATTGGCCGAAGATTGGTGGAGGAGGGTTTATTTGCATTGTTGCAAATAGGCTTTTTGTGGAGGGGGTCTTTGCTTATTTTAGCATCATGATGATTTTCATGATGTGCACCATCATTGACTTTTCCTTTCTCATCATGGAGGGACATGATGGTTGTTGATGATGGTGGTGTTGGAGTGAGGGTTTTCTTGTGATCATTTGTTTTTCTTTCATCATCACTTCTCATCATGGTTTTCCACCCACCCCTTGACATTGTTCACTCTCTCTCTCCAATCTAAAAAGGTGGCCGGCCATTCCTCAAAAGGGGATGGGATTCATTTCTTTTGGTGGGGGGAAAAATTGTTATGCTCATTCTCTTGTATGCCACATTTTTCCCACCTCTCACCAAGTTCTTCTTCCTCCACAAAAGGGCAACTCCATAATCCCAAAAGAGACACAAGTTCTACCACACATTCTACAGCGAACCTTGGGCACGTCGAGTAGCCGGCTTCGTGCCCGAGTTGCCTCGGCATTGAGGTGGGAGCCCGTAAACAAAGTAGGCGATGTGGTGCACTTCCGGCGACGAGGAGGAGACGGGACATTCCGCAGGAGATCGGGACGATGACGAGAAGACCGGAGGACTTGGATCGTCGGTATATCTCTATTCCCTTTCTTGTAGATAGCTTAGACTAGTTAATGGTTCGATCCGGGTTAAAGTGCGCGGTGGTGCCGGTTTGCTAAGTCCGCAAAATTTTAGTTATTCACCGCTTCCGCTTTCCGGCGTCGGATTGACGGCCGGGGCGCCGCCGTGCACTTACACTTACAGTCTGGAACAACAGCAATGGCAAGTCAGGGTAAACAAGAACCTCCCTGTCACCGTTTTTGAGGGTATCGGAGTACCTCTCGGGTGCCTGAGGTTACCCACCATATCTGCGGAGTGGCTAATGAAATGTCAATCCAGATTGAATCCTTAGGTCCCTATTAAATTTTCAGTAATCGTCTATGGCTCTGGAATCACTTCCAGTTCTACCATACTCACACTACTGTTTTCTAAAAAAATCCATTTTTATCAAAACTGTGGCGAGTCAAGAACAATATCACTATTGATCTTCCAGATGGTAGAAAGTCAACCCTCGTCATAGCCCGGGTCAACCTACAAACAGCCATTACAGAAACGCGCCTTGAATTATCCAGAGTCTGGTTTTAAGCATAAGCCAGAAAACTCCCCGTACCTTAACATTGTTAAGATATGAACTATTCTATATCCGATATAGAAACAAAGGCACCGATTTAATTGGAACTAGATTCAAATCATGCAGCTGTCTCCAGTGCATGTCAACTAAATGGAGAGAGGCCGATCAGCATTACTCAACTTCGGAGTACATCCAATTATGAGTAACCTGAAAGAGAAGCAAGTTCTCATAATCCTTACTATCAACTGAATACCATACACAAGTATCTACATCTTCAATCACCTTGAAGAATCCTGATACTTGCAACACCTGGTTCTCTACTTTATTCTTATACCTATAACTTCTCAAAACTTAGACCTTGCATTTCTTCGAAACACATGTCTAAGAACTAGAGAAGTCACAAATAAACAGATTATAGTACGAGTACCAACCCTTCTGTCCTCATGAACACTGGACAACATACAATACTCTGTATAAGTCCCCTGAGTCTAATAACCCATTCCCTGTGTGTCGTAGCTTGAGAACTGTACTTATGGTTAAGAAGAATTACACCGCTGTTTAATGCTCCTTACCTAACCATCCACTGATATAGGTAAATGTCATAGACATAATTTCAAAAAGTTATATCTTACTTTATAAAAATAAACGTACAGATATATCAATTTGAAATTGGTGCATAACAACGGATATTCAAAATCAAATATTTGCCGTCCGGCAAACAATCCAGACGATTTCCTCAAATATCACCAATTACAAGGAATCCCGATATAATGAAGATGATCACCCAATTTCCAATAACTTACTCCCACTCATCATCTGTAAAACCATACAGATGTGAGAATCAAACCTGGTAAATACATACCCTGGAGCAAGGGCTAATTGGGAAATCAGTTTTCTTTTAACAATACACAGTGAAACTGAAACAAGTATATGTTTCGAAGGGGTATCCGGGTATTCTTAGTAATGCCTCTTCCATTATCAGATTCACAACTGTAACCGTATATTTCTTTGCCATCTTTCCAAATCCCTTTATATGTCTTTAGTCATTACTTTCTGTACAGCCCTTTAGGCTAAATGGTTTTCTTCCCTCCCGATCGTTCGGCACCAGCCTATGGTTTGGAAGAAGACTATCCAATAAGCATAATGGGTGTACTCTCCTAATCCTAGGAGTACTCGTAACCTAGAGAAGGTGAAGATAAAAGACAACTGAATAAAACCTTATTCCTATTTTTTCTGAACCAGAATCCATCCCCGAACTGGAACACGTTCCTTCGAGTTCGTATATAACCATACGATGGAGTATCCAAATAACTGTAGATCTTCATAGTGATACGGAGTGTCCTGGAGAAATACAAAGGTGAAGTAGGAGTGGCAATGAAATACTTGGTTTGGTCGTGAATAGCAGTCGCAGTTTACTTTGCCCTCTTTCTAATCCCTTTATTTGTCTTAACTTATTTCCTTCTGTATACCATCGTTAGGCTAATTGGTTTTCTTCATTCCCCACCATTCGGCACCTGCCTATGGTTTGGAAGAAGACTATCCAATTAGCATAATAGGTGTACCGTCCTAATCCAAGCAGCACTCGCAACCTGAGAGAAGGTAAAAGGAAAAGACAACTGAATAGTCCTATTCATTTTCTCCAGAACCGGAAACCATCCTCGAATCTAGAACAAGTTCTTTTGAGTTCGTATATAACCATACGATGGTTTTATCCAATGGAAGTGGACGTTCATAATAATACAGTGTGTTCTGGAGAAATGCAAAGGGTAAAAGAAGGAGTGGCAATGATGTATGCAACTCAGACAATCCAAAAGCCAGTATTTTAAGAAAGTTCGGTTAACTTGGTCACTGAGTCATAGTCAAGGGTCGGGTCATGGTCGCTGCCGAAGAGAGAGAGAAAAGAAACACTCTGCGTGCACTCTAACCTAGATCAGAATGGTTATCAATTTATCTAATCAGGAAACCTCCCACTGTAATCTCAAATTCTCCTCCAAACCTGAAAGAAGAATTAGTCGGGATCACTCGAGGAGTAAATCAACTCATCAGTGGGAATCGGGATCCAACTATCATCGCATGATAACGTGATGGAATCCACTCACGTTATCACACTCCAGAAGGTATGCGCATATCTAGCAAGTTTCAGTTTCTTTAGAAACGCCCGATGTGATTTTTACCCCATGCTCTTATGACCTTGACGAAGGCCAACATTTCATAAGTCACATGTCAAGTTCTACCCGTCATTATCCAGGTTAATTTGAACCCACCCGTACATACCCTTGACGAAGGCCAAAATAGTAGTACGACTGTCCCAAACCAACGTATTTATCTATGCAGCAGAAAAGTAACAAATAGCTACCATACACTATGCCATGACGAAGGCCAATAAATATAGCATGATTACTAAGTGCTACCCGTCTGAAATGACGGAGGGCTACGAATGGTTTTTAGCGAAAACCTTTAACGTAATGAACTTGATATCGTTGAAGGAACCGGATAGCTTTTTATAAATATAGTGGCGAAAACCTTTGCTAAAGAGGTCACTCCCGGTGAAGGGATCTCGGATCATTCCCCGTAGAATGAGGTGCAGGATATTCCAACTGAATACCGCGATGCAAAGCAAAAAGTAATCGACTATAGTGAAGTTATTACCCTGACGCTAACTTCTGCCTAAGGGGTCACTCCCGGTGAAGGGATCTCGGCCCTTGCCTCATCGACCGAGGTGCTGGATATTCATAACCGAATACCACTGTGCAAAACAAAAGAGAACGTCCTTGCAATAACAGCTTTTTGAAAAAGTTCCAACAACTTCAGAATAGGTTTGTTTAGCTTGCATTGATCCGAATCAATGCAGTCCCATCAATTAATCACACTACAAAAGAACGAAAATATGATGTACGTATATACCATCCGCATTCGCCACTGGGTCCCGTCATCACCCGTTGGGTTACTTAACCAACGACAGTGCGGGGACTGGACTAGCGCTGGTGTAAAACATATACAATATCTACTAGTATATATATCAATATATAATAATCGCTAAAGGCGTGATAAAAATGCAACATCACAGAAATGTAATAAGTATCACAGAACAATACAGATAATCTGGGATCCCCGGGATTCCTTTGAGCCGCAAGTGAAACCCGACGTTCCCATGGTCGTGTGGATAGCCTGTACAATGAAACCTAGACCCCTACGAGTGCGGCAAGTTACCCACCAAAACCTGAAGCGAGGCAGCCCCCTACAACAAAGTGAATGGACCACCCAGCATTTCACGGAATCCGATAACTTGAGCAACCCTCCTTGGGTCAACCTATACCCCCTACGAGTGCGGCGAATAGCCCGCCAATTCTAGACTAAAGCCTCCTCTGTCTCAAAGCCATGAGATGCGGGCTCGTTGCCCTCTAGAACCAGGCTATCCGTGCACCCCACCGCGGGGTAATCCTAGTACAGAAAGTAAAATATATACAACGGGTACATCGACCTCAGCCCGGTCGTGCCCCAAAAGAATAATATACAAACAGGAAGTGACGGCGATCCACATGTCGGACGCTCGCCCCGCAATATCAACTGTACAAATAATACCAAACTGCACTACCATTGCAACCAGGCTATCCACCATGACAAATCCGCAACATCACAGCACAACACAGAACATCAACGTGAATGTCACATTCGCAAATCCGTCTAAAAGAACTATAGAAATTAGACAAGATTTACCGCTTGAATGATATTCACGGTCACAGATATAAAGTAAGCACTGTGAACTAACTTATTTAAAATTTTCGATCGACAAAATTTCCCGAAGTAGGCCCAAAGCACAACTGCTGCACTCAAAATTATCTGGGCCAAAACCAAAAATTCCAGAAACCACAATTCCAAGAGAAAAACCACCTGAAGAAAAATGGTGCAATGAAGCCCCAGAACGGCGGCGGAACCGTGACCAAAATGTGGGTAAGGCCGCGGTTCCGCGGCGCTCCTGTGGGATCACTCTACCAAATTTCTACAGTGATCTTAAAAAAGCCTGCATGATTTTCTGAAACACTCAAAATAATTTTTCGACGACAAAAAAATTTCGACAGAAACAGCATAAATTGGAATCACGGTTTCGGAAATTTTGTTCGATCGATATTTTAAATAAGTTAGAATAAGCTAGTAAAGGTTAATGGCGTGGCTCTGATACTATGTAAGTCTACGGTAGCGCCCCGGCCGTCGATCCGAGGCCAAAATGCGGAAACGAAAACTTTTCTAAACATGAAACTGGCGCTGTCGCAGACTTTAATCCCGGATCGAACCATTAACCTATAACTAGCAAACTAGAGAAGGGTTAGAAAGCCTATACCGATCGATCCGTGTCCTTCGGTCTTTGGCCACCTTCCCAAGCTCCTCACGGCATCTCCGATCTCTGGTCTCCTCGTCGGAAAGGACACCACATCAATGAGTCTTTTTACGGGCTCCCGCTTCGTCCGAAGCAACTCGGACACGAAGTTTGCTAGCCGACGTGTCCAAGGTGATGTAGAGAATGTGTATGATAACTTTGTCTCAAGCATCCATTGATTCTCAACACATGAGAGTGTATGGATGGAGGTTGAAGATGATGCCATTAATGGAGATAGTGAGCTCAAGAAAGAATGAGGAAGAAGGAGAGCTTTCTTTTATATTGTATGATAAAATGAGAGTGAGATGAAATATGAGAGCTAGAAAAAATAATCACAAGAGCTCACCCCAATACATGGCTGCCCTCTCTCTCTCTCTATCTTTCATTTCACACCCTTAATCAATCACTAAAGATGACATGGCTCAAAGAATAAGACCATGAGTCACCATCCTTGTCCATGTCATATTTAATGTACCTCATCATGAATTAAGCTCACAATTTCCACCAAAGTGAACATTAACCCAGATGTTTAATTCAACAAAAAGATACGGCAACATCTAAAGTAAACTCGTGACGGATCACAAGGATACCACTCACCTGTATATACATACCTGCATCCGTATTCCGACTGAATACGATTACGATGAGACTAAAGTAATCCAACAAATCTAATACTAGTATCCGGCTTAAACCAAAGCCCACTAGTATGATCTATCCGATCATGATCCGTGCACGACTGCACATATATGATCGAACCCTGCCATAATACCATACGGCCTCTACAACGTTGCGCCCGAAACTTGAGAAACTGTCTGTGGGGGACTCTAAAGACTCGTCAATAATTTAGCTGTGGATTTAACCACTAGGATGTCAGTGGTACTAGCCGTACGTAACGGGCTACCAGGTATTGACCAAAATGGAGGTCGATGAGCGAACTCATCCCGACACCCTACTGAGCCTGTCAGTGACAATATCCGTACAGTCCGGTCTGTTCGTCTATGAGTATCGCATGTCAGGCCTAGGGGGTTGGTAAAAGTCAGACCCCCAAAAGAGGTACAAGTCATGTCGGAGTGTAGCCCAGAACACCCTGAGATACTACTGGAATACCTACCAGTAAATCTCCTGCCTTGGCCAAGGACTTCGTTTAATGGCTCTCCTAGACACAGCGCGATCTCACCCACAATACCGGGAGAGACGAAACCCCTGCCGATCCGCTCACTGCCTTCATGTGGCTCGGGACTGTACCCAACTAAAACCTGTTTGCACGACTCCTTTGAGCCATGGTAGGGTAGTAATCAAAGCACAGTGGGAACTCACACGAGACAAATGACGATCTCAGGTCGATGAACTAACCTGTATACATGTCACCAGGAAACTGCTATCTGACACCAGGTATAAAAACAACTAGCATGTTCCCGGCGTGTACTGTCCGGTGTACTCATAACCTAATGAGCACCTGTATACGTCTTAGGTGAACCAATTGACACCAATGGCTTGTGAGACCAGCCATCACCCCTCATCGGGGTCTCGACCCGTATACACTAGTCTACTCTGGAATATCGATGCCCTGTCTCGAAACTCCCTCGACTAGGGACCTTTTAAGGATGTGCTTATAGACCCCAGCTCCCACGTATATGATCGCCATCATACTGCTGGCCGTCAAGCAAGAATCCTAAGGGCTCTATCAACATGCAATAGTGACCTGTAATGTCACCTAAAGCATGTACACGATAATAAAGATAAACCAGATAGCATACTATCATCTTGAGTAAGACTGTCCTACCGGCATAGGTCCTCCCTCAATCATTGCAATCACGTGCCTGTGATCCAATAATTGACTTTGAGGGCACTATATCCAACAACATAAAATACTTGAGAGGATCCACCTTTGATACGAGATGGACCTCATGCGCCAACTCATAGTGCCTAAGCTTCGTTATCGCGAAGATCAACGCCAGGCAGTATTTTTCAATGGGAAAGTAATCATTTTCTACCCCCTGGAGAACTCGACTCAAGTAGTAGAGGGCTTTTTCCTTCCCTTGGTCGTTTTCTTGTGCCCATAATGCGTCTAGAGAACCTTCAAGGGCGGTTGTATACAGAATAAGATGCTTTCCCTTGACTGGAGCGGTTAGTACCGGAGGGTTCTGTAGGTATTGCTTAATTTCGTCCAGTACACTTTGTCATTTGTGATCCCAAACGAACGGGGTTCCCTTCTTCATCAAGTGACTGTAGGGACGACATTTGCCGGAGAGGTTAGCTATGAACCGCTGGATATACGCGAGCTTTCCTTGGAGAGACCGCAGTTGTTTGAGAGTTCTTGGCGGAGGCATTTCCATGATTGCCTTAATCTTTGATGAGTCTATTTTGATGCCCCGGTGTCGCACGACGAATCCTAAGAATTTTCCCGAAGAGACTCCGAACGCGCATTTCAGAGGGTTCATCTTCAAGTTGTATTTCCGAAGATGTTGGAACACAATCTTCAGATGCTCCCAATGTTCTTCGTACGATTTGTTTTTCACCACAAGGTCATCGATATTGCATTCGACGACTTGATGTATGAGGTCATCGAAAATCTTTGTCATTTCCCTCTGATAGGTAGCGCCAGCGTTCTTCAGGCCGAAAGGCATCACTTTGTAGCAGAATATGCCCAGCGGGGTCCGGAAAGTGGTATGGTTCTGGTCTTCGGGATGCATCTTTATTTGATTGTACCCTGATGAGCCGTCCATTAAGGAGAAGACTTCTTGAGTGGACGTGTTGTCTATCATTAACTCGGTAACCGGTACGGAAAAATTATCCTTCGGGAAAGCTTTGTTGAGGTCCCAAAAGTCTACGTAGATGCGCACTGTTCCATTTTTCTTCATCACTGGGACGATGTTGGCAATCCAGTCAGGATACTGAACCTCTTGGATGAAGCCGGAGTCGATTAGCTTTTTGACTTCGGCGTTGATGCTCATCTCAAGCTCGAGCCGCATTCTTCTCGGCGCTTGATTGATTAGTTTGACGTCCGGAGAAATCGCCAATTTGTGGACGGCTATTTCTGGATCTAATCCTGGCATCTCGGAATAATTCCACGCAAAACAGTCTTTATGCTGCATGAGCACATCTTTGAGCGTAGCCACCTTTTCTTCATACATCAACTCACTGACGAACATCGGCCGTGTTGGATATAGTGCCCTCAAAGTCAATTATTGGATCGCAGGCACGTGATTGCAATGATTGAGGAGGACCTATACCGGTAGGACAGTCTTACTCGAGATGATAGTATGCTATCTGGTTTGCCTTTATCAGTCATGTACAGGTTCATGTGACTGATCACTGTTACACGTTGATAGAGTCCTTAGGATCTTGCTTGACTACCAACAGTATGATGGCGATCATATACGTGAGAGTTGGGTAGTCTATAAGCACATCCTTAATAGTGGTCCCTAGTCGTGGGAGTTTCGAGACAGGGCATCGATACTCCAGAGTAGACTAGTGTATACAGTCGAGACCCCGACGAGGGGCGGTGGCCGGTCTCATAAGCCACTGGTGTCAGTTGGATCAGCTAAGATGTATACAGGTGCTCATTGGGTTATGCGTACACCGGACAGGGCTCGCCGGGAACCTGCTAGTTGGTATTATACCTAGCGTCAGATAGCAGTTCCCTGGTGACATGTGTACAGGTTAGTTCATCGACCTGAGGTCGTCATTTGTCTCGTGTGAGTTCCCACTGTGCTTTGATTTCTACCCTACTACGGCTCAAAGGAGTTGTGCAAACTGGTCTTTTTTGGGTTCAGTCCCGAGCCACATGGAGGCAAGTGAGCAGATCGGCAGGGGATTCGTCTCTCCCACTATTGGGGGTGAGATCGCGCTGTGTCTAGGAGAGCCATTACACAAACCCTCGGCCGAGGTAGGAGATTTTCTGGTAGGTACTCCAGTAATATCTCAGGGTGTTCTGGGCTACACTCCGACACGATTTATACCGTTATTGGGGGTCTGACATTCCCAGCCTCCTAAGCCCGATATGTGATACTCATAGACGAACGGACCGGACTGTATATACATTGTCACTATTAGGCTCAGTAGGGTTTCAGGATGAGTTCGCTCATCGGCTACCCTTCAGGTCAGTACATGGACAGCCGTTACGCACTGCTAGTGTCGCTGACGTGCTTGTGGTTAAATCCACTGCCAGGGTACTGACGAGTCATTAGCATCCCCCACAGATAGTTTCCCAAGTTCGGCTGAAACGTTGTAGAGGCCGTATGGTTTTATGGCAGGGTTTGGAAAATGCACGTGCGTTTACACACGTGTCATATTTCGGGCAGATAATACTGGTGGGCTTTGGTTTAAACCGGATCCGAGTATTATACTGTGTAGATATAATATCTTTGTCGCAGTTGCATTTGTATTCGGTCGTAATACAAATGCGGGTATGTTTATACTGTTACGGGGTTATCCTGAAATTCATTTCGGGATCGCTTTTGGAAGTTGCCAGTTTTCTATCACCCGTCTTAAACATTCGATTTAATACGGATTTATTTTTTCTTCATTTGGGTGAGTCATGAGTGTGGAAGCTTCTACATGGTGACTAGGCTAATGAGTCATTAGTGCATTTAATGATGGATGATGACTAGGGTTAATGATTCATCATTTGCATTTAATGATTTATGCAAGGTGTTAAATGAATCATTCATTCATTTAATGTTATGGTCACCTTCCCCTTCTCCTACACTCACCCCTCCCTCTTGATATGTGGCCGGCCCCCTCTTCTTCATTTGTGCTAGCCACTTTGTAAAAGATTATGGTTGTTGATTAAAAGAATATGGTTCATGGAAATTTGATAGTTCATTTCTCATTTCATTCCATTCCAAAAGGCAACTTCATTAACCGTTCATCCATGGTTTTGGATGTAACGAGACAAAGTGTTCTACTCGTTCTCTACTTCATCTTGGTCATATCTTTTAGCAGACTTGATGACCGAGTTGCCTCGGTTCAGTGGCGGGAGCCCGTTTAAAGAGCCGAAGATGTGGTACCACCTCGACGAGGAGCCAGGAGATTGGAACAGCCGCAACGGAGCGTGGGATGATGGTTAAAGAACGAAAGACTCGGATCGTTCGGTATAACCTTTCTACCCATTTTGTAGTTTGTTAGTTTAGCGTTAATGGTAGATCCGGGTTATAGTATGCGATAGCGCCAGCTAAAAATTTTTTGTTCCGCATTTAGCGTCTGAAAGACGGCCGGGACGCTACCGTAGACTTACAATGGTATCAGAGCCACGCCATTAAGCTTTACTAACTTGTGCTAACGCGTTTAAAACATCGATCGAACGGAATTTCGAAAACTACAAATTTCTGGGGTAAAGTTTCTGTCGATTTTAAATCAGGTCTAAAAATTATTTAGAGCACTATAGAAAATAGTGCAGGCTTTTAAATGAACACAGCAGATAGAAGATCCACTGAATCGACCGTACGGCCGCGGAACCGCAGCCGTCTTGGTGGTTTAGTTGGCCATTTTTCTTCTGGGGTTTCATCTTGGGAAATTGCTGTTTTTGGTATATTTCTTTTGGGCCCAGATTTGTTACTGTACAGCAGATGTACGTGGGGCCCACTTCAGGATATTTTGTCGATCGAAATTTAAACGTGTTAGTTTACAGTACTTACATTATATCTCCGACCGTGAATGTCATTCGAGCGGTAAATTGAGTCTAATTGCTGTAGTCCTTTTAGACGGATTTGCGAATGTGACATTCGCGTGATGTTCTGTGTTGTGCTGTGATGTTGCGGATTTGTCATGGTGGATAGCAGTGTGCAATGGTAGTGTGGTTTGGATTTATTTAAACATTTGATATTGCAGGCCGAGCGTCCAACATGTAGACTGCCGTCACTGCCTGTTTGTATAATATTCTTTTGGGGCACGACCGGGCTGAGGTCGATGTACCCGTTGTACATATTTTTTTATTTCTGTACTAGGTTTACCCCGCGACGGAGTGCACGGATAGCCGGGTTCTGGAGGGCAACGGGTCCGCATCTCATGGCTTTGAGAGGCAGAGGGGCCTCACTCTAGAATTGGCAGACTGTTCCCGCACTCATAGGGGGTACAGGTTGATCCAAGGAGGGGTGCTCAAGTTACCGGATTCAGTGAAGTGCAGGGTGGTCCATTCACTATGCTGTAGGGGCTGCCTCGCTTCAGGTTTTGGCGGGTAACTTGCCGCACCCGTAGGGGTCTAGGTTTCATTGCACAGGCTATCCACACGACCAGGGGAACATTGGGTTTCAGCAGCGGCTCTGTGAAACCCGGGGATCCCAGATTATCTGTATTGTTCTGTGAAGCTTATTACTTTTCTGTAATGTTGCATATTATCACGCCTGGAGTGATTATTGTATATTGGTATATATACTAGTAGATGTTGTATATGTTTTACACCCGCGCTAGTTCAGTCCCCGCTCTGTCGTTAGTTAAGTAACCTAACGGGTGATGACGAGACCCAGTGACGAATGCAGATGGCATATACGTACATTTTATTTTCGTTCTTTTCTGGTGTAATTAATTGATAGGACTGCGTTGATTCTGATCAATGCAAAGGAAAACAAACCTGTTTGGCAGTTGTTGGAACAGTTTTAAAAAGTGTTATTACAAAGACGTTTCCTTTTGTTTTGCATAGCGGTATTCGGTTGGAATATCCTGTACCTCATTTGACGAGGCAAGGGCCAACATCCCTTCACCGGGAGTGACCTCTTGGGCAGAAGTTTGCGTCAGGGTAATAACTTCACTATAGTCGATTACAAGTTGTTTTGCATCGCGGTATTCAGTTGGAATATCCTGCAGCTCATTCCACGAGGAAAGAGCCGAGATCCCTTCACCGGGAGTGACCTCTTTAGCAAAGGTTTTCGCCACTATATTTTTATAAAAAGCTATCAAGTTCCTTCAGCGATATCAAGTCCATTACGTTAAAGGTTTTTCGCCAAAAACCAGCCGTAGCCCTCCGTCATTTCTTTTGGGTATTCAGTAGTATTCAAGCTATGTATTTTGACCTAACGCTAAGGCATAGTGTTTGGTAGCTGCTGGGTATTCATTTGTTGCATAGATAGATGAGTTGGTTTGGGATAGTCGTTCTGCCATTTTGGCCAAACGTCAAGGGAATGTGCGGGTGGGTTCAAATTGACAAGATAATGATGGGTAGAACTTGGCATGTGACTTATGACATTTTGACCTAACGCCAAGGTCATAAGAGCATGGGGCAAAAATCATATCGGGAGTTTCTAAAGAAACTGAAACTTGCCAATTATCCGCATACCTTCTGGAGTGTGATAACGTGGGTGGATTCCGTCACGTTATCATGTGATGAGAGTTGGATCCCGATTCCTACTGATGAGTTGGTTTACTCTTCGGGTGATCCCGATTGATTCTTCTTTTAGGTTTGGAGGAGAATTTGACAGTATAGTGGGAGGTTTCCTGATTAGATAAAGTGATAACCATTCTGATCTAGGTTAGAGTGCACGCAGAGTGTTTCTTTTCTCTCTCTCTCTTTGGCAGCGACCTTTGACCGATCCTAGACTATGACTCAGTGACCAAGTTGACCGAACCTTCTTAAAATACTGACTTTTGGATTGTCTGAGTTGCATAAGTCATTGCCACTCCTTCTTTTACCCTTTGCATTTCTCAGAACACCCCGTATTACTACGGACATCCACTTCCATTGGATAGATCCATCGTATGGTTATATACGAACTCGAAGAGACTTCTTCGAGGATGGATTCAGGTTCAGGAGAAATACAATTGGTTTATTCATTTGTCTTTTATTATCACCTTCTCTCAGATTGCGAGGGCACCTTCGTTTAGGAGAGGACACCTATTACGCTTATTGGATAGTCTTCTTCCAAACCATAGGCAGGTGCCGAAAGGTAGGGAATGAAGGAAACCAATTAGCCTTAGTAGGGTGTACAAAAGGTAATATGTAAAGACAAAATAAAGGGATTAGAAAGAAGGCAAAGTAAATTGCGACCGCTATCATTCACGACCAAACCGCGTACTTCATCACCACTCCTATTTCACCTTTGATTTTTTTTCCCAGTTCGGGAGAAATAGAATAAGGTATTATTCAGTTGTCTTTTATCATCACCTTCTCTCAGGTTGCGAGTGTTCCTTGGTTTAGGAGGGTACACCTATTACGCTTATTGGATAGTCTTCTTCCAAACCATAGGCTGGTGCCGAACGATATGGAAGGAAGAAAACCACTTAGCCTAAAAGAGTGTACAGAAGGTAACGACTGAAGATAAATAAAGGGATTTGGAAAGATAGCAAAGAAATATACGGTTACAGTCATGAATTGGATTATGGAAGAGGCATTACTAGGAATACCAAGATACCCCTACGAAACATTTTCAAGTTTCAGTTTCACTGTGCATTGTTAAAGGAAAACTGATTTCCCGATTATATACTTACTCCAGGGTATGTATTTACCAGGTATAATTCTCACATCTGTATGGTTTTACAGATGATGAGTGGGAGTGAGTTATTGGGAATAAGGTGATCATCCTCATTATATCGGAATTCGTTGTAATTGGTGATATTTGAGGAAATCACCTGGGTACAGTTTTCAACCTACGATGCACAGGTTTTGAGTTATTCGACTCAGCGGACTTATACAGAGTATTGTATGTTGTCCAGTGTCTATCAGGACAAAGGGGTTGGTCCCCGTACTATGTTCTATTTACTTGTGACTTCTCTAGTTCTCAGACAAGTGTTTCGTAGAAATACAAGGTCTAAGTTTTGAGAAGTTGTGGGTATAGGAATAAAGTATCGGGATTCTTCAAAGAGATCGAAGATGTAGATACTTGTGATTGATATTCAGTTGATAGTAATGGTGTTGAGAAACTTGTTTCTTTTTCAGGTTACTCATAATTGGATGGATTCCTAAGTTGAGTAATGCTAATTAGCCTCTTTCCATTAAGTTGATATGCACTGGAGACAGCTGCATGATTAGAATCTGGTTCCAATTAAATAAAGTGCCAAAGTTTCTATATTGGATATAGAATGGTTCATATCTTAACGATGTTAAGGTACGGGGAGTTGTCCGGCTTATGCTTAAAACCAGACTCTGGACAACTCAGGACACGTTTCTGTAATGGCAGTTTGTGGGTTGGCCCAGGCTATGATGAGCATTGACTTTCTACCATCTGGAAGATCAATAGTGATATTGTTCTCGACTTACCACAGTTTTAGTAAAATGGATTTTTTCAGAAAACAGTAGTGGGAGTATGGTAGAACTGGAAGTGATTCCAGAACCGCAAACGATTACGGAAAATTTAATAGGGCCTAAAGATTCAATCAGGTTTGACATTCCATTAGCCACTCCGCAGATATGGTGGGTAATCTCAGGCACCCGAGAGGTACTCTGGTAGTCTCAAGGACGGTGACAGGGAGGTTCTTGTTTACCCAGACTTGACACTACTGTTGTTCCAGGCTATGAGACCCGGCAGGAGGTTAAGTATAGCGTCGTTCTAAACTAGCTTTAGAAGTGCACGTATATATTATTCTGCCAGAGGGTTGTTGTGGTCAGTGGGAGCAGTAGAAGCATAGTGGGCAAGTAGCTTATGTCTATAGACTTGAGCAGATATAGCGGGGATAGATCATCTAATTTTGATGTGACAATCATGGGTTTGACTTCATCAGAATAGGGGATGGATCAGTTAAGACGGTAGTAGGGTGTGATGTCCTGGTATTTGGATAATATACACAGAGTAGGAAGTAAAATTCCTATACTACGATCGGTTATAATGTGGTCATCACACAGTTGTTTCTCCAGAAAGGATACAGATATAATATCAGACATTCTGGTTTTAGATCTAGATTTGGGTAGTTTCCCAATGTGGGTTCTTTGACAGTATTCTAATAGTTTTTAGAATAGATGACTCCTGGCATGGTGGTGTACCTGCAGGTGATGGAGTCACCCTCTCTAAAGGTGTCTTACAGACTAAAGGGGAGAGGGATGTGCGTGATTGGCAGATCACTTGCTTAGGCAATTGAGTCAATCGTGAGATGTCAAGTACCATACCATATGTTGTTTTTGCACTAGATGCGATAAGTTTGTATTAATCCAATCCTGGAGAAAGATAAGGAAGCAGTTTTAGAACATAAGTGCATGTTCTACGGATTTGATAACGGCAGCCTCCTTCGAGAGACGGTTATCATTCCAGGCTTCAAAGGTGACATGGATGACAAAGTGATTGTCAGAGTTATAGTTTTCCCTCTGACGAAGGGGGCAGTATTATGGACAGGTGGTCCAAGAGGATACTGTGGGAGGCATGGTGCTGGATACTGATTAGGTTCAGTTGACGATACAGTCTAAGAAGTTTGGATTTGAAGTTCATTTATAAACTAGGTCCCATCAGATATCAAGACATATTCTAAGACAGGTATTACTCAATTCGGGAGATGACTTTCTCCGCGAACTTGAGATTAAGAGAGACATAGAAAGAAACTTCATGGCGGATCCACTCACTGAGGCTATTTCTCGAACACAATAGTTTTACGAACGGACTTTGTGAAACTGATTAGTAGAGGAGTTGGATGTTCGATATCACACGGGCTGTGAGTATGCGACATTGCAATAATTAGCCTTAAGTGCAAGTGGGAGATTGTTGGATATAGTGCCCTCAAAATCAATTATTGGATCGCAGGCACGTGATTGCAATGATTGAGGAGGACCTATACTGGTAGGACAGTCTTACTCGAGATGACAGTATGCGATCTGGTTTGCCTTTATCAGTCATGTACAGGTTCAGGTGACTGATCACTGTTACACGTTGATAGAGCCCTTAGGATATTGCTTGACTACCAATAGTATGATGGCGATCATATACGTGAGAGTTGGGTAGTCTATAACCACATCCTTAATAGTGGTCCCTAGTCATGGGAGTTTCGAGACAGGGCATCGATACTCCGGAGTAGACTAGTGTATACAGTCGAGACCCCGACGAGGGGCGGTGGCCGGTCTCACAAACCACTGGTATCAGTTGGATCACCTAAGATGTATACAGGTGCTCATTGGGTTATGAGTACACAGGAAAGGACTCGCCGGGAACCTGCTAGTTGGTATTATACCTAGCGTCAGATAGCAGTTTTCTGGTGACATGTGTACAGGTTAGTTCATCGACCTGAGGTCGTCATTTGTCTCGTGTGAGTTCCTACTGTGCTTTGATTTCTACCCTACCACGGCTCAAAGGAGTCGTGCAAACAGGTCTTTTTTGGGTTCAGTCCCGAGCCACATGGAGGCAAGTGAGCGGATCGGCAGGGGATTCGTCTCTCCCGGTATTAGGGGTGAGATCGCGCTGTGTCTAGGAGAGCCATTACACTAACCCTCGGCCGAGGTAGGAGATTTTCTGGTAGGTACTCCAGTAGTATCTCAGGGTGTTCTGGGCTACACTCCGACACGACTTATATCGCTATTGGGGGTCTGACGTTACCAACCCCCTTGGTCCGATATGCGATACTCATAGACGAACGGACCGGACTGTATATACATTGTCACCGTTAGGCTCAGTAGGGTTTCAGGATGAGTTCGCTCATCGGCTACCCTTAAGGTCAGTACATGGGCAGCCGTTACGCACTGCTAGTGCCGCTTACGTGCTTGTGGTTAAACCTACTGCCAGGGTACTAACGAGTCATTAGATTCCCCACAGATAGTTTCCCAAGTTCGGGTGAAACGTTGTAGAGACCGTATGGTTTTATGGCAGGGTTCGGAAAATGCACGTGCGTTTACGCACGTGTCATATTTCCGGCAGATAATACTGGTGGCCTTTGGTTTAAACCGGATCCGAGTATTATACTGTATAGATATAATATCTTTGTCTCAGTTGCATTTGTATTCGGTCGTAATACAAATGCGGGTATGTTTATACTGTTACGGGGTTATCCTGAAATTCGTTTCGGGATCGCTTTTGGAAGTTGCCAGTTTTTTATCACCCGTCTTAAACATTCGGTTTAATACGGATTTATCTTTTCTTCATTTGGGTGAGTCATGAGTGTGGAAGCCTCTAGATGGTGAATAGGCTAGTGAGTCATTAGTGCATTTGATGATGGATGATGACTAGGGTTAATGATTCATCATTTGCATTTAATGATATATGCAAGGTGTTAAATGAATCATTCATTCATTTAATGTTATGGTCACCTTCCCCTTCTCCTACACTCACCCCTCCCTCTTGATATGTGGTCGGCCCCCTCTTCTTCTTTTGTGCTAGCCACTTTGTAAAAGATTATGGTTTTTGATTAAAAGAATATGGTTCATGGAAATTTGATAGTTCATTTCTCATTTCATTCCATTCCAAAACGCAACTTCATTAACCGTTCATCCATGGTTTTGGATATAATGAGACAAAGTGTTCTTCTCGTTCTCTATTTCATCTTGGTCATCTCTTTTAGCAGACTTGATGACCAAGTTGCCTCGGTTCAGAGGCGGGAGCCCGTTTAAAGATCCGTAGATGTGGTGCCACCTCGACGAGGAGCCAGGAGATCGGAACAGCCGCAACGGAGCGTGGGATGATTGTTAAAGAACGAAAGACTCGGATCGTTCGGTATAACCTTTCTACCCACTTTGTAGTTTGTTAGTTTAGCGTTTATGGAAGGTCCGGGTTATAGTATACGATAGCGCCAGTTAAAAAGTTTTTGTTCCGCATTTAGCATCTGAAAGACGGCCGGGGCGCTACCGTAGACTTACAGGCCGTAGGTCATTTGCCGTTCCCAAATCGATTTTTCTGAGGTTATCTGCAGTAGTATGTATCCTATTTTCCAGCCCTTTTGGCGCCAGTGGAAACTCTGAGATCACCTCGTCGTCATTATTTTCAAAGCACCAGGCGAGGTCATCCATATCCTTGCCTTTTCCTTCTTCTAACAGCGTTATCGCGTGACAGGTACGAGATCGCTTCTAAGACCGATGTTGATCCGGCTCTACTCTCGCTGCATGTGCGGCTTTCGGTTCATGCTTCTGTAGTGGGGTTACCCTCCGACTGCTGGATAGAGTGAACCTGCCTTGTTGACACTGGTCTTCTACCCAGTCTTTGAATGTGAAGCAGTCCTAGAGAGGATGTCCTATTGCTCGGTGATAGGAGCAATAGTCTGGGTGAGAGCCCTCGCCTGCTTGCTCGGGGTGCTTGGACTCCGGAAGTGTCATCGTCTGATGTTTTATGACAAGATCGAATATCTTCCTTGTCTTGTCTTGTGGAAAAGAATATGCTCGACCCATCTTCTTTATAAGAGACGGATCCATGCTGCCCAATTCTCGATTGCGTGGCTTCTTAGACCCGCTTTGCCGCTGTTGAACATTTTTTCCATTCTTTAACTTTTTTCTACCTCTGCGTCGTGTCTTTTGTATGATGGGTTGACGACGAGGATCATTGTCATTCTCCGTAGCCTGCTGAAGGAGGCGTTGCGTCCTGGCTTTCTCGTAGATGGCCATTTCGCGGCTATGATCATCCCGGACCTTCTGACCCGCTTCCCTTATTATCTTGTCCATCTGTTTTTCAAACGACGGACTCGGCATTTTCACGGCGGGACCTTGTCTTGGTTCAGGGTTAGCATCTTCTACTAGAGCATCTCCTTCTTTATCAAAATCATGTATGACGTGGCAGCCATGGAATCTCTCCCGTTTCTTGGATTGAACATATCCAAGCCCGATCGTTTTCATTCTCCTGTTGGGCAATTTTCGCTGAGTTTCGGGGACGTTCCAGATCCTGTCATAGAACTTAGCTTTTCGAGCAGTCTGTTTGATGGTTACGCCTTAGCGCCTCAACATCCTTTTTAACCTCTCTGTGTAGTATCTGGGCAGACGGATGGCCTGGAGCCAATCAAGCAGAGAATCGGCGCCATGCCAGATTTCTTTCTCCACTTTGGTTTCCACAGATCGATAAAAGAGGATCGCCTTTTCATCTTTTTGCCTGGGAGGGACGTAGAACGTCTGCAGTTCTTGCACACTGTAGGTATCAAGTGCGTCGAGCTCTTTGTAGTGCTCTTGCGGTACCATGGCGATCTGCAAACTCCGATCGTCACCAGCGAAGGCTTGTATTGATGGCCGGACAGAAAATACTGTATTGACTTCATCTTCTGAGTCGCTGCCGAAGACTAGCATTGGGGTGGACGGTCCCGGCTTGTTGCAATGGAGTGGCCCTGAATAAATTATTTCTTCTTCCTCCTCAGTATCATCCGAAGACCGGAATAGTGGTGATAGCCTTGTTCTTCGGTTTATGGCATCTTTCTGTGTCTTCGAAATCTGGTAAGAAATATTTCGCATCTTCGTACTTTCGGACTTCATTCATGGAGATTGGGTTCAACTCCCCTGTCACGGTATACTCGAGACCATCCTTGAAATACTTCATACACTGATGCTGTGTAGAAGGGATGATATTGTACTCGTGTAACCAACGCCTACCGAGCAAAGCATTGTAACATGTCTTGGCGTCAATGACGTGAAATTTGATGTCCGTGATGAGTAGCCCAAAGCGTAACGTCAGTATCACAGACCCGAGCGTCCGTGATGACTGGGAATCAAATCCGGAGATGGTGATTTTATCATGAGCGAGATGTTGAACGCTCATGCAGATTTCCTTCAACAATCTTACATTGAGGAGGTTGACGGAGGACCCATTGTCAACCAGGATTTTTCCTATCTTGATATCATGACAGTATCCGGAGACATAAAAGGGACGGTTATGCTTGCACGTCCCGAAGAGGTGGTCTTCATCGCCGAAGGTGAAATCGGCCGTGTGCACTTCTTCCAGCTCATCCTTCATATTTTCTTCAGCAAGGAAAGCTTAAAATTGGTTAGGCTCTTGCAATGCCTTGATCAAAGAATCTCTCACCTCCTTAGAGAGCAGAAGGGCATCGAGAATGCTTAGCTGTGAGGGGATCTTCCTCAGGTGTGCCAGAGCGTTGTAATCTACCTTGTTTTTCTTGGGCGGGTCCTTGGCTGCCAGCTCTTCGACGACTCGATCATCGAGGGCAATATCCTCAGGGACCTTTTCTTTCCTCTTATCCTTTTTGTTCGATCCCTTGTTTGCGGGTCTGAGATTCTTTTCAGGTAGCGTGCGATTGCGCAGCTGAATGTTCTCGCAGCTCTTCGGTTCTTCGTCTTTTCCTGGAGTGGATTCTTTGAAGAGGAGGCCGAGAGTCATTTCTTCTTCAGAATCGCTCCCGAAGGTAAGAACTTGCGATCCCCTGTTATCTACCATGTGACAGTTGCCGGCAGCTCTTCCTCGCACGTCTGTCGCATTTTTCCGCTGTCGACGAGCCTCATGCTTTATCCTCTTGAAGTGTTGCCTGTGAGCGACATACCCTGGCTACCAATTTTTAAAGGTGTTGCACTCTTCGGTGGGGTGTGCAATCCTTCGATGATATAAACAGTAATTAGGATGCACATCCTCTTCATTAAGGTGTATCTCATCAGAATTGTTTCCTTCGGAGGGCGGCAGTTTCATTCCTATCGATATGGCTTTAGCGAACCTTTTTCTCGTCTTGAACCTGCTTTTGCTGGCGGCCAAAGTGCTCCTATCTGGTTGGGGTGCTTCAATCTTTCCGTTCAGTCGCTGGCGGTTGGCTTTTCCAAATATGACTGTTTCGCACTCTCGATCAGCCTTGCTTTTCAGAAGAGCTTCTTTCAGGAATGCATCAATCATCTCGTCTGACGGTCCTAGGAGCTCCAATTCTGGATTTGCCCTAGTTTCTCTGCGTCAGGAGCTTCTTCACCGTCTATCGACGAGTGAGAGATCACATGGCAGCTTGCCACATAATTCTCAGGTTCATCCGATGAGTCTTCCCCCTCATCATTTCCATCCTCAAGGATGTGGTTGAGAAACTCTTGGAGTGTGACTGGAGTCCGCGCTTTCTGGTTATATTCTTCCAGCGCGTCAATATGTTTCTGCAGGTCCGTGTGCTTGTCACCAAGTTTCACAGGCTTTCTGGTCCTCTTCTTCTTTTTCGAAGACTTTGACGGCTGGGTATGGGCGTTTTGACCATCCCCACCAATTTTTGGCGTCGGGCATGGCTTCAGAATTCCCTTGAAGACTTCGGGTTCCAGCGGACTTTTCCATTTGACCGCCGGGCATGTTTGGAGATCCTTCAGCATTCTTTTAGTTTTGGTTGAACGAACGACCTCCCATGGGGCTTCTTCTACAAAAGAGCATGATGCCCCTGTTGTGTCCGCCTTTTTGAGAGCGTGCGGCTGGGGCTGGTTTACTTTCCAATTCTCGGACAGTGCGAATTTTCCCTGTTGGTATTGGCTCTCAATCCACCCTTTGAAGACGAAGCAATTTTCGATTGGATGGCCTATCGCTTGGTGATAGGGGCAATAATTGGGATTATTAGCTTCACCAGGTTGCAATGGGCGTTTTGGATCCGGCAAGTTGATGAGCCTGTTGCGCACGGCCAGCTCGAACAGTCTCCTCGTTTTATCCTGGGGAAACGAATAAGGGCACTTCATTTTCTCATTGAAGAATCGCCGTCTTTCATCTTGGCGATCAGTTGGCTTTGGATCACTGGGCTGCTGCGGAGCATTGGCGATGAAGGTCGCTTTCCCTTTCCCTTTTTCATTTCGAGATTCCAACTTCGAAGAAGAGGGTTTATCACCCATCTGATCCATTTGGGCCAGTTTGTCAATCATGTCCTAGAAAGTAGTTGGCTTGAAGAACATCATGAATTGCAAAATGGTCGCCTGCGGATCAAGAGTATCCACGAACATGCCTACCGCAGGTGCTTCCTCGATCGCTGCTCGCACTTTGACCATAGATTCCACCATCGTATCGCGTATTGCACCCATGTTTCGCCTGGCTTCACTCTGGCGTTAATTAACGCGGTGATCGGGGTGCGCTCTCTAGCGCTTGCGAAACGTTGGGTGAACAACAATTCCATTTCCATAAAAGTTTTGACGGAGTCGTTGGGAAGCTCCGAATACCACTCAAAGGCCATTTTCGCCAAGCTGCCGAAAAACCGGCAAAGCAGTAACTTATCATCCCCTCCAGTGTTGCCGCAGAGAGACCTGAACTGATCGACATGTTGATAGGGATTGCCTGTCCCCTTATATACGTGAAACTTAGGAATCATGTATCCTGGTGGGTACTTTATCTGATCGTACCATCCTGGATATGGTCGCCATGTTCTGACGACTTGGCCGGTTGCTTCATTCGCTTGATGAGCCCGTATTTGCTTGGCTATATAATCATCGAGCATGGCTTTTAAGATGGTCTCCTCCTTGGCTGCTGACAGAGCCGGCAGAGGATTTGATGTCTCTCCTCTACCATCTTTGATTATTACCGGAGGATCTTCGGCTGGAGGGACCGGCTGGATCATCAGGCCCACCATATCTTGGAATAAAAGGGCCATTTGTTTTATGTTGTCCGCTTGTTCCACAACCTCTTTTTCCTTCTTCTCAAGAATACTCCGAAGGAATTCGGCATCAGCTTCCTGCTCATGACGTTGCTCCGAGGATGTCTCCGGGCTTGCTTTTGGTCCCGTGAGTGCGGCCATAGCTGTTAGCATCTTCTGGAGCTTTGGTTGTTGCTTCTCCTGTGCCTTAGTCACTGATTGTGTAAGCGGTCGATGACCTGTAGAGATACGGCTATCATTTTTTCTAGATGCCATATAGACGGTATGCACCACCATGCCTACAGACTTAGGGCGTTTAGGCTCAGTGCCCTTGACATTTGTCACAGACAGGAATTTTCTCCGGCCTTCTCCTCTTGTGGGCGGTCGAAGTTGAGGGAGCCGTTGCAGTAGGTACCCAAACAGATGACACCTTCTGTGGCTTGACAGGATAGTCCTCTTCTCGCAGTGCTTTCATCTTTTCCTGTCGGTGGGGGTAGTCTTGATCAATCACGGAGTCTTAGACTTGTCGCCAGACCTTGTAAATTTTGGAGGACAGCGGCTGAGGGGGCTGCTCCGGCTTCACATTTGTAGCGTTCTTCATAGGTAGAGGAGATCTTTTGAGCACAGCCGTCAGAGAGTTCTTGCAGTCCTTCCTTAGAGGTTCAAAGTTGTTCCCAGTTGGAACAACAGCATCGACTTCTACCATTGGAGCTGGCGGAGTCAATCCAGAAAGGGAATTGCCCCCATCTTTCCTCACTCGACGCCAGTGGCGATGTCGAGCATGTCGTGCGGCCGGGATCACCTTCGCTGTTGGATGAGCTTCTTCTTGCCCCTTACTTTGAGGAGAGACTGTTATTGGTGCTAGCCTGTCAAAGACTGACGCCCGTTGACAGGGGGTAGTCAGTCTTACGAAGGCCGACTTTCGAATAGGGGAAGCAGCCTTCGTGACTTTGTCTGGAATGGGAGCTGAAACGACCAGTCTTGTGAAGACCGACCCTTTAGCAGAAGAAGTCGCCTTGGTGACTTCAGGAGTAGGAATGGCTATGCGCTTTGGGATAACCTCTTCAGGAATCGTGGACTTCTTCATGGGCCCATCTGAGCTTCGGCCCAGTCTGTTGAAAACTAAGGCAGTGGACTTGGACGACCCGTTGAGAGGGGCCGCGGTAGTTGCAAGCCGATCAAAGACCGACTTTTTTGGAGCTTCTTGCGATGGTACAGGAGCGCTGAAGCTTGTTGCCGGGATCATGGCCCCGAAGAATAGCCCAGTGGTGGATTAGGTCACTTGTTCCACCGGAATTGTGAAGAGGGAGGCCGCTTTGGGCCCGTAGGTTACTCCTCCAGATGAGGCGGAACGGGAGTTGCAGCTGGAGCAGTTAGAGGCCATTGATGTTTTTCTTTTCTGCACGAGAGCAAAACCAAATCTTAGTACCTCGAACCCAAGGGCAACCATATCAAACCGCGATTCTTTCGTGAACGCGACACACGAAGTGTGGAGTGGAAAGAAGAAAAGGTCCCATCGGGGGTGCCAGAATCTGTTCTCCGCCGAAAAACGCGACCAGGACGTTGGGACGTCCGGCCTGAATTTTGAGGGCAGATGCTATTTGGTGCTATCCGTCCACCTCTTCGAAGATACCAAGTTGATTTATGATACCATGTATCGAAGGTTTAAACGGATGCGGCCGATGTAGCAGACTTCGTCAGATTCCCCCTCGTTGAGCGGTTTTTGATTGTGGGGACGCTCTTCCCTGTAGGCGCAAGCCTCTGCAGTTAATTACGCTACCGTATCGTGGTAACCACTTTCTCCTTCTCCAGATGGTCACTTCATGTCGTGGGTGTATGTTTTGTTTTTGGTTGCCCGTGGATTGTATACGGAGACTAATGTATGTTGTCGCCCGTAGGGTGTGGATTAGTCCAAATCTGTATTTTCTTAGATTTGGGTTTGGATTGGGTTTAAGGATTCGTTAGTCTCATTAGAGACTAAGATCAACTTAAACGTTTGCTAAGGATATGTTAGTCTAATTTTAGACTAAGATCTACTTAACAGGATCATTTAGATCCAACAAAAGAGTATTTGGGCTTTATTGTTTTAGCTTAGGGACTTTGTGGTCCATAATTAGTTTAAGGACGTTACGGTCCAATGTTAGTTTAAGGACATCTCGGTCCAGTTTAGAGACATCATAGTCTGTAGGGTTTAGTTTAGGGACATCACGGTCCAGTTTAAAGACATCATAGTCTATAAAGGTTAAGGACATCATAGTCCATGGGTTTAAGGACCTTATAGTCCAAGGTTAAGGACATCATAGTCCATGAGTTTAAGGACCCCACAGTCTATGGAATGTCTGGCCGTCGGGACCCATCACCTCTCTGTAGACGTTGAAGGATTACAACGACAAATATTAGAGGAGTGAAGAGATATACCCTTGAACCGATTTTGGTTGGGAGATCAATAGTCTAATTAGGACTAAGGTCTGAGATTTATGAGCATATAGGCTCAATTAATCTGAATGAGGGTTCTGTGGCCAACTTGGGCTCGGCCCATTCAGTTAAAATGTTAAACATTTGATAATGCTGAGCATTGATTTGGGTTCTGACAGCCTTTGTCTTTTATTGAATGCTGAGCATTCGTCATAGCTCTAGGGCTTTACTTCAAGAACAGTTTATGTTCTATCAGCGCACGCGTGAGGAACACGTGGCGTGCTTGGCGCTAGCACCAGTTAATGAGAGCAAAGCGCTTCTTTGATATAGCGCACACGTGAGGAGCACGTGGCGTGCTTAGTGCTAGCGCCAGTCTATGAGCGCGAAGCGCCGGTTTATGAGCGCAAAGCGCTATTTGTTAAATGGCGCACGCGTGAGGAGCTCATGGTGCGCTTGGCGCTAAGGGCCAGTCCATGAGTGCAAAGCGCTATTTGTTAAATGGCACACACATGAGGAGCGCGTGGTGCGCTTGGCGCTGTGCGCCAGTCCAAGAGCGTAGAAGCGCTTCTGATCAGTTTTATGATCTGAGAAATAAATTCTCGTTTATAAGAGACTTTGTCTCAAGGTTCTAAGAACAAAGTTCTTATTTTATAAGAGCTGTTTCAATCTCTTATTTTGGTGAAAAACTTTGCCTTTATGGATCTGTGATCCTAAGAGAATTGAATTATTCTCCCCCTTTATATAGTGAGATGTTCATGATCTCTTTTTTTTAAAAAGACCTTAATCTTATAGATCTATGATTTGTGAGAAGAATTATGTTCTTCTTCTTCTTTAATGAGATTTTTCTTATCTCTGTTTTTTTTACCTTGAAGAAAAGTTCTTCTTCTACCGAGAGCTTGCTCTTCTTTCTGAGATTTCTCAAAGTTTATAGGGGGTTCCTCTATATGAGACTTGAAGTCTTGGGGCCTTTATATAGGGCAAGCAGATTTGTTCAATCGGTTAAGGAGATCTTTTCTCCAATTGATTTGGGGATTTCCCCATCGTTGGATCTTTGATCCAAGGGTTTCTGATTTACAGAAGGCAATCTTCTTGTTTTTAACAAGATTGGAAAATCTTTTCCCATACAGAATTTATTCTGTATTTTGGTAATTTTTTAATCACCATTGGATCATTAATCCAATGGTGCTCTGATTTACAGAGCACAATCTTTTTGTTTGGAAAGATTTTGAGGAATCTTTCCTTAACAGAATTTCATTCTGGTCAATTGATAATTTATCATCTTTATTAGATCTTTGATCTAACGGTGGGGAATATTTAGTTCCAGCGCTAGCGCACTCGTGCTTTTCATGTGAGCGCTGCTTCAGAGCGCTGGTGCTCTTTGCGCTAGCGCACTCGTGCTTTGCACGTGTGCGCTGCCTCAGAGCGTTGGCGCTCTTAAGAAGCGCTACTCATTTCAAATTTTGAAAACTTGAACAGAGCTTTGCTCTGATTAGGGGAAACAACCACCCCTCCATTGAAGGTAAAGACAAAACCCGAGACCGACATACTGTTGTCATTATCACTCTAGAAGCTCAAATCGATAAAGGACTCCACCTGGAGTTCTCCATTACCATAAACCAAGAACATTTCTTTAGTCCTTCTCAAGTACTTAAGAATGTTCTTCACAACTTTCCAGTGCTTCTCCCCAGGATTTGATTGATACCTACTTCCAACACTAATTGCGTAAGCTATATCCGGTCTGATACATAACATCGCATACATGATTGACCCAACTGCAGAAGCATAGGGTATCCCTTGCATGCGAGCCCTCTCCAAATCAGTCTTAGGAGATATCTCTTTGGGGAGAGTGATTCCTTAGTAAGCGGGTTGTAAGGATTCTTTAGCACCATGCCGAGGGTTAAGGTTGCATCACACATGCTATAACAAAAATTTAGGGGGTGCTAAACAATCCTAACCTTGAATCGAACTAGAAAGTTAGGATAACAACTTGTAATATCACATATTAACTAGTGTCTAACACTAAGTGGGGAGAACTACAACCTTTGTAGACCTCCTCTTATGACTCCTTGGATCTCCTAGAGTTTGAACCGGCTTGCTTGAATCCTTCCAAGTCCACGACGATCCACGTGGAGTCCCTTTGCTCAAGATCCTTGCTCCACTTGATCAAGATGAAGATGAAGCAAACAATCTACACTAATGGGCTAGAGTAGTATAGATTGGTAATGTGGTTTGTGTTCTCACTTAAAAACTCTTTCTTTCTAAGTTCCTCACTCAATGAAAAAATCAAGAGAGCATGAAGGAGGAAGAAGAAGGAGATGGCTAGCTTGAGCTCTTTTGTGATAATGATAATTCTCATGATAAATGAGAAAAGAAAAATAGATATATGAGGCACACTCATATCCAAATCATGGTTAATAAATATTTAGATATTTTCATATGTGAGTTAAAGAGAAAAGAAATTAAACCATGGTCAAAACTTAGGTCAAGTTAAGAATAGTGATGAAGAATATTCAACCATGCTTTAAACATTTTCTTTTTCTCAATAATGAAAACATACATATACATATATATCTACCATGTAAGTCTTGCATTGCCATCTCCTATGTATAAACAACCATGACACATGTATGTATGTATATGTGCATTTACATCAACATGTATATATGCATACCATCAAAATAGAAAAGGTTTAAACAAGTGAGCTAAAATTCAATATTAAATCAACACATGATTTAATAAACCGGTCATATCTCATACGATCCGACCAATAGAAAACGCCCAATTAAAATACGGTATCATATACATACATTTAATCAAGCTCCCGCGTATATCTCATATGCATACCACATCATTTCGCCTGAGCTAGGAAACTCCTAAGTGGGACTCTAAGACTCGTCAATACGCCGGCAGTAGGTGATGATCACATCAAACACCCACAAGCCGCAAGCGGTCAGCTAAACGTAACGACCATCCGGGTATTGAGAGATCATAAGATCAACAAGAAAACCTGCTTATACCCCTGTAAATCCTGTCAGTAACACTACCGTACAGTTCGGTCTCTTCGTCTGATATGTCGCATATCTAGTCTAGAGATGGTAAACGTCAGACCCCAGTAACCGATAAGTCATGCCGATGTGAGGCTCATAACGGGTCGAGAAATTACTGATAACACTTACCAGTAGATCTCCATATCAGCCCTGGCCAGGGACTTCCTATTAAAGCCAATCGAGTACAGCGCAACATCAACCCCCAATACGGAGAGAGACGAAACCCCTCCTATCGCTCATTGCCTCTATGTGATTCAGGACTGTACCCAAAAGCCGCCGTTCTGCACGTTCTCTTGAGCGTGGTAAGATGGAAATCAAAGCACAGTGGGAATCGCACAAGACTCTATGACGATCTCGGGTCTACAGACTAACCTGTACCAGTGTCACCATAGAACTGCTATCTGACGATAGGTATAATACCAACTAGGAGTTCTCGGCAAGTCCGTTCAGTGTACCCAGTCTCCACTGAGCACCCGTATACCATCTTTGATGTCAAACACCAATGGATGTGGGATCATCCATCGCCCATCATATGGGTCAAGAAGCGTATACGCTAGTCTACTCTGGAATATCGATGCCCTGTCTCGATACACTCTCGACTAGGAACAATTATAGGATGTACTTGTGGACTACCCTGGCCCCACTAGTATGATCTCCATCACAGTCCTAGTAGTCAAGTACACATCCTAAGGGCTTTATCAACATGTGAGAGCAAGACAGTATCACAATACAAGTAAACATATTAAGGCAAAGAGCAACCAGATAGCATACTATCATGTCGAGCAAGAAAATCCTCTCTATATATATCCAAGCATCCATTATAATATACATCATATGTACAATAATGGCCTCTATGGCATATACATAACTAACACGGGTAAATTACCACGTTTAGAATCTTCCATACTAAATCTATTTAGTAAGGTGTCAATGTACCTGGCTTGGGACAATCCCAACATCCTCTTAGATCTATCTCTATAGATCTTAATCCCCAGGATGTAGGAGGCATCACCTAGATCTTTCATGGAGAAATTTTGTGATAAGAAAAGCTTAACCGAGTGTAGCATAGGAACATCATTTCATATCAAGAGTATGTCATCCACGTACAATACGAGGAAGACAACCTTACTCTCTACAACCTTCTTGTATATACAAGGTTCATATATGTTTTTGATGAAGTCAAACTCTTTGACTGCTACATCAAAACAGATGTTCCAGCTCCATGATTCCTGCTTTAATCTGTACATTGATTTAAGCAGCTTGCACACCTTTCCACTGCTTCCGCTGTCTATGAAGCTCTCTGGCTATGTCATGTACACGCTCTCTTCTAAATCACCATTTAGAAAAGCGGTCTTGACATCCATCTGCCATATTTCGTAGTCACGGTATGCAGCAATGGCAAGTAGGATCCCGATGGACTTAAGTATAGCTACTGGAGAAAAGGTTTTATCATAATCGACACGTGGTCGTTGACGAAAACCCTCTGCTATAAGTTTGGCTTTGAAGGTCTCAATCTTTCCATCTACACCAAGTTTCTTCTTAAAGATCCACTTGCTCCCGATGGGTTTTACCCCTTTAAGAGTGTAGGGTTCCTAGGCACACTAATGAAGTCTCACAAGGCATCAAACATGGCCAATTCAAATTTTACAAGTGCCGAGAAACCCTAATACGAATCGTTAACTAGATGTATAGGTGATGCGATGCAAGTAAACAACTTTAACTGAAAAGGAAGGGGCTACAACCTTTGTAGATCCGGTCCTCCACCTCCTAGGCTCCGTGATGACGTCCCTCCGCTGTCCAAATTGAATCCATGACCCTAGCATCGGGTTCATCGGAGAAAAGGGCGGACTTGGTCGTCGGCTTCGATGCCGAAGATGATCTACGTCGAGGCATCACAAGATCAAGCTCCCACTTCACCAAGTCATGAAAACTTGTGAAGAAAACACCCTATAATACTTGGCAAGAGGTAGAGGATGAAGAAATAGGAAGTGGGTTCACTTTAGAATTGGATTTCTTACTCTTTTTCACTAGTTGCCATTGATGGAGGCAAGCTTTCTTCATGTTGAAGAAAGAGAAGAAGAAGAAGATAATATGATAAGTTGTTTTCAAAAAGAAAATAAAATGAATACTTATCATATTTCAACCATGGTCAAGTGTAGAGAAAGAACTATGGTTAGTTTGGATGATTAGGGTTAAGCATGAAGACAAAATGGTCACTTAGTCAAAGCTTCATGAAGCTTCAACAACAAACAAAGAAAGCCACCATTTTCTCTTTATCATTTCCATAATAAATAAATAAATAAATAGATAAATGAATAAGTAAATCAAATGAAACCCTAACCACTAACTAACCATGGTTTAATTCTTTACACAAACCCAAGCTAGCATGTTTCATCAAACATGATACAATCTTGTACACAAAAATATATCACATATACAATGTGCATTTCAAGTGAACTTCAAGTGTGAAAATCCATTTAAAGTGAACCAATACTAGTTAATGCAAAGTGATATATCAAATATATAATTATACATCAAATCATTAAATCAACACTTGATTCAATGATCCGGTCATATCGCATATAACCGACTAGTATCCAATGTATCGGCTTATCGAATCAATCCTCGATTCGATAAGTAGGTTATATCGCATACAACCATTCGACACATTCATCGTGAGAATGGAATACGGTATCACATACACGCATTATTCTCGGTCCCGCACATATCTCATATGCGCTCCCATTTCGTTTCGCTTGAGCCAGGAAACCTCTGTGTAGGACTCTAAAGACTCGTCAATACGCCGGCAGCAGATGATGATCATATCAAGCACCCACAAGCCGCAAGCGGTCTGCTAAACGTAACGGCCACCCGGGTATTGAGCGATCAGAAGATCGACGAGCAAGCCCGCTCACACTATTGTGAATCCAACCAGTAACACTTACCGTACAGTCCGGTCTGTTCGTCTGATATGTCGCATATCTCGCCTAGGGGTGGTAAAGGTCAGACCCCAGTAGCTCTATAAGTCATGTCGACGTAAGGTCCATAACATGTGTGAGACTACGGATAACACTTACCAGTAGATCACTGCAACCCTGGCCAGGGATTTCCTGTTATGGCCAGTCGAGCATAGCGCAACATCAACCCCCAATACCGGGAGAGACGAATCCCCTCCTATCGCTCATTGCTTCCATGTGCATCTAGACTGTACCCAAAAACCACCTGTTTGCATGACTCAGTAGAGCCGTGGTAGGGTGGAAATCAAAGCACAGTGGGAGACATACAAGACTCTATGACGATCTCGGGTCAACAGACTAAACTGTACCAGTGTCACCAGAGAACTGCCATCTGACGTGAGGTATGATACCATCTGGGAGTTCTCGGTGAGTCCGTTCTGTAAGTCCACGTTGCGACCCCCGGTTCTTACGGGGAGGCGGAAACGGTATAAAAATCAAATTTTTAGTGCAAGAGGCAACATGGACTAAACTAGGTCGGGATCGTTACCTAAACTAAAACTAGCAAACTTTGCTAAAGTGAGTTAGCTACTCGGATGAAGATGGTTATACCTAAACTTGAACTCCTTCTTCTTCAAACTTTGTAGAGGTTGATGGTTCTCCTTTGTCGCCTTCTTCCGTCGAAGATGGATCCACCTCGAAGGCTCGACCTTTGGGCTCTTTCTCGAACTTGGAGTGAACTAGAATCGCCGGCTTGCTAAACCCTTGATCCTAGAGTGAGTAGAGAGTGTCTAAGGGTTGCCTTTTGTTTTTAAAGAGAAGGATTCTCAACACATGAGAAGGTTTCTCTTTGCTAGAGGAAGAAGAAGATGAAGTGAGGAGAGAGAAGCTAAATGATAGAATGAGCTATGTTTTTCTTTCTTGCAACCATAATGCCAAAAGAAAAGAATTATCTAATAATAATAATTGAAAATGAGAATAGTTGATGGTAATTTGGAATGACCACTACCATGCTTCATTTAATGAATTGTAAGCATAAATCAAGGAGGACTTTTTAAAGCATGATGGTGGTCAACATTCAACCATGGTCAACAAGTCAACCATGGTCAACAAGTCAACAAAATCAACCATAACAAAATTCTCATTTAATTACTATTATAAATAGATAATCCTTAAATCCATTAGGGTTTGGAAAAAGATAACTGTCAACTGTGCATACGCACCCGTTCCGAAACCCTAATGAAAAAACTCATCCTCCGCCTCAAGCAACTGTGCATACACACCTGGATTCTCGTTCCGAGGAACAAGAATACCGAGATATAAAAGCAACCCCAAAACATATACCAGTATCTGGCTCAAACCAGAGCCTGCCAGTATAATCCTTCCGGACTCCAAACGTGCACAAGTGCGCGGATGAGAACGAACCCTGTCGCAAAACCATGCGACCTCTACTCTGTTTTGCCCAGAGGCGAATACCCTCTGTGTGGGACTCTAAAGACTCGACACTACGCTGGCAGTGGGTTTAACCACAGACCGCAAGCGGCACTAGCTGTGCGTAACGGTCCCCAGGTAGATGTCGACAAGAAGGCTGACGAGGTGAAACCCCATCTGTACTCCTACTGAGTCAGAATGTGACAGTCTCCGTACAGTCCGGTCTGTTCGTCTGATACATCGCATGGCGGGCCTAGGGGGTGGTAAACGTCAGTCCCCCAATAGCGGTACAAGTCGTGCCGGAGCGAAGCCCAAAACACCCTGAGATAACACTGGAAACCTACCAGTATATCTCGTTTGCCCTGGCCAGGGACTACTCGTGTAATGGCCCTCCTAGACACAGCGCGATGTCAACCCCCAATACCGGGAGAGACGAATCCTGTCTAACCGTCACTGCCTCCAAGTGCTTCGGGACTGCACCCAACCACCACCTGTTTGCACGACTCCTTTGAGCCGTGGTAGGGTAGTGATCAAAGTGCAGTGGGAACACACTTGAGGCGAAGTGCCAGTGTCAAGTCAGCGGACTAAGCTGTACTCATGTCACCTGGGAACTGATAACTGACGATAGGTATAATACCAACCTGTCAGTTCCCGACGAGTCCTGTCCAGTGTACTCGTAACCCAACGAGCACCCGTATACTATCTCCAGTACGACGTACTGATGGCTGTGGGACAGACCATCTCCCACACTGGGATGAGAAGCGCATACGCTAGTCTACTCCGGAGTATCGATGCCCTGTCTCGATAGTCCTGCGACTAGGGACCTGTATAAGGATGTGCTTATAGATTACCCAGCCCCCACTAGTGTGACTGCCATCACAACGCTGGTAATCAAGCAAAGATCCTAAGGGCTCCACTAATGCGTATAAGTGATATACTGAAATAAACACAAGTACACATTGAAGTAGAAACAAACCAAGTAGCATACTACTATTTTGAGCAAGATTGTATATACAAGGTGAATATCCCAAGCATCCATTAAGTAATATACAAACTAGTATGATACAGTAATGGCCTCTAGGGCATATACACTAACAATCTCCCACTTGCACTAAGGCCATGTACTGGCGTATCGAAGACCTATCATCTCGATCAGCCGCTCGAACTGAGTCTGGGGCAAGGCCTTGGTGAATGGATCTGCAGTGTTGTCTTCTGAAGCGACTCTCCGAACCTCGATCTCCTGGCGATCCACGATCTCCCTGATCAGGTGATACCGCCTCAAGATGTGCCTGGATCTCTGATGGGACCTGGGTTCCTTCGCTAAAGCTATAGCCCCGTTGTTGTCGCAATACAGAGGTATTGGGTCAACAATGGACGGAACCACCTGAAGTTCTTTCAAGAACTTCCTCATCCAGACAGCTTCTTTTGCGGCATCAGATGCAGCGATGTATTCCGCTTCCATCGTCGAGTCTGCAACGGTTTCCTGTTTGGAACTCTTCCAACACACCGCCCCTCCATTGAGGGTGAAGACAAAACCCGACATGGACTTGGAATCATCCTTGTCACTCTGGAAGCTGGAGTCAGCAAAGGCCTCGATCTGGAGGTCTTTTCCGCCATACACCAAGAACATCTCCTTAGTCCTTCTCAGGTACTTGAGAATGTTCTTTACTGCTATCCAGTGTTTCTCCCCAGGGTTAGACTGATACCGGCTTACCACACTCAGTGCATAAGCTACATCCGGTCTGGTACACAACATCGCATACATTATAGAGCCTACCGCAGAAGCGTAGGGTATAATAGACATGCGATCCCTCTCCAAATCAGTCTTGGGAGACATCTCTTTAGAGAGGGTGATCCCGTGACAAGCCGGTAGGTTACCGCGCTTGGAATCTTCCATACTGAATCTTTTCACTATGGTGTCGATGTACCTGGACTGAGAAAGTCCCAATATCCTCTTGGATCTATCACGATGGATCCGGATCCCCAGGATGTATGAGGCATCACCCAGGTCTTTCATGGAGAACCTTTGTGACAAGAACCCCTTGACAGATTGTAGCATAGGAATGTCATTTCCTATCAAGAGAATGTCATCCACGTATAAAACGAGGAATACTACAGTTCTCGCTACAAATCTACTATAGATGCATGGTTCATCTGGATTTTTGATAAAGCCAAATTCTTTGACTGTCTCATCAAAGCAGATGTTCCAACTCCGCGATGCCTGCTTTAGTCCATAGATGGACTTAAGCAACTTGCACACCTTTCCGCTGCTCCCACTCTGAATGAAACCCTCTGGCTGGTCCATATAGACACACTCCTCTAAATTTCCATTCAGAAAAGCTGTCTTTACGTCCATTTGCCAGATCTCATAATCGTGGAAGGCAGCAATGGCAAGAAGGATCCGAATGGATTTCAGCATGGCTACTGGAGAAAAGGTTTCGTCGTAGTCCAAGCCAGGTCTTTGTCGAAAACCCTTTGCTACCAGCCTAGCTTTATAGGTCTCAACCTGTCCATCTACACCAATCTTCCTTTTGAAGATCCACTTGCATCCTACGGGTTTTACCCCGTCTGGAGCAATGTCCAACGTCCATACTTTGTTGGTGTACATGGACTCCATTTCGGTCCGCATTGCACCCAGCCATTTTACCGAGTCAATGCTCTGAACGGCCAGCTGGAAGCTAGTAGGCTCATCATAATCTATGATGCAATCCTCTCGATCCCCGTCTATGAGAAAACCGTAGTATCTCTCGGGCGGATGAGACTGCCTACTACTCCTGCGGAGCGGCGTAGGAATGTCCTGTTCTTCCGAACCCTCTGGTTCCACTAAACTTTCAGTAATAGTCCGTGGTTCTGGAATTTCTTCCAGTTCTACTGCGCTCCCACTTATTTCTTTTTCTATGAACTGGTGTTCTAGAAAGTGGGCATGACGAGAAATAAGAACTTTTTGTTCCTCTTCACAGTAGAAGAAATATCCCTTGGAATTCTTCGGATATCCCACAAACTTGCACAGTACTGATCGTGCCTCGAGCTTGTCCGCATGCTGCTTTTTGACAAAAGCTGGACTTCCCCATATCTTAATGTGATTAAGATGGGGTCTCTTCCCACACCATATCTCAAATGGCGTGGTAGGCACAGTCTTAGTGGGAACTCGACTCAAAAGGTATGCGGCTGATTCTAGCGCATATCCCCAGAATGATCGCGGAAACTCAGCGTTACTCATCATGGACCGCACCATATCCAATAGGGTGCGGTTCCGTCTCTCCGATACACCGTTATGTTGCGGGGTGTAAGGAGGAGTAAGCTGAGAGAGAATTCCGTTCTCTTTTAAATAGTCCAGGAATTCGGCACTTAAGTATTCTCCACCTCGATCCGATCTTAGAATCTTAATACTTTTGCCGGTCTGTTTCTCTACTTCATTCTTATACTCCTGGAATTTTCCAAAGGCCTCGGACTTATGTTTCATTAAGAAGACATAACCGTACCCTGAGAAGTCATCCGTAAAAGTAATGAAGTAAGAATGTCCGCTTCGGGCATGTGTAGACATTGGACCGCACACGTCACTGTGTACGAGTCCCAAGAGCTCGCTCGCTCTTACTCCATGTCCAGTAAACGGAGTCTTTGTCATCTTTCCTTTGAGACAGGATTGACAAGTGGCATACGACTGATATTCGAACGCATTCAAATACCCTTCTGTATGTAACTTCGTCAACCTTCTCTCATTGATGTGACCCAATCTACAATGCCATAAGAAAGTCTGATTTATTTCTGGAGACTTTCTTTTGTGTGTATTCTGGACATTAAAAATCTGTGGTTGGTTTAACACGTATATACCATTACTCAAAGTACCTGACCCAATCAAAACTTGATTAAGGTGAATGTTTACAACATTACTTACAAACGCAAATTCATAACCTTCTTTAGAAACTAAAGATACAGAAATGATATTACAAGTTGCGTTGGGTACAAAAAAGCAATTACGCAAAACCAAAACATGTCCATCTGACATTCCCAGGTGATAGTCCCCCACGGCTTTAGCATCCATGCTAGCTCCGTTCGCAACTCTGAGGGTCATGTCACCTGCCTTCAAATCCCTACGGTTTCTCAACGCCTGCAAAGAATTACAGATATGAGATCCTGATCCGGTATCCAATACCCAGGAAGTAGAGTTTATTGAAAGACAGTTTTCAATAACATACACACCTGAAGCTGAAGCTGCAACCTGCTTCAATTCCTGTGTTCTGGCCTTCCAGGCCCTGCAATCATTCTTCCAGTGTCCTTTCTTATGACAAAAGAAGCATTCTTCCTTATCCACAAGCTTCCCCGCTATCTTTGTTGCTTTACCTTTTCCCTTCGTATCCACTTTACTAACACCGCCCCTTGGTTTGGCGGGGGCTTTCTTCTTCTTTCCCTTGGCTTTCGCCTTGGACCTAGAAGAAGATGATCCTCTTACAAACAAAGTGGATGTTTCCCTACCTTTCTGTAGGGTGCCCTCTGCGCTCCTCAGCATGTTGAGGAGCTCTGATAGTTCAACCTCTTTTTCTTGTAGGTTGAAGTTCAGTATAAACTGGGCGTAAGTGGAAGGAAGGGACTGGAGAACTATATCCGTATATAGCTCACTCTCCAATGTGATCCCTAGGTCAGCGAGCTCCTCAATGTAGCCGATCATCTTTAGCACGTGCTCGGCTACTGATGATCCGACGGCCATTCTTGTCGAAAATAACTTTTTCGACGCTTCGTATCTTGCGATACGTGATTGCTCTCCATACAGTTCTTTTATATGAAGCAATATGGACTCCATGTCCATATTCTCATGCCTCCTCTGATGTTCGTTGTCCATTGAGGCAAGCAGGAGGCATTTGGCCTTCGCACTATCAATCTCCCAAGTCTTGTGGATTTCCTTATCCGCGACACTGGAAGTTGGACCAGGGACAGGGGGAGCTTTGGTGGTAAGAAGATACCCCAGCTTGTCATAAGTGTTGCTATCTTGACATTCCTGAGCCAATCTTTGTAGTTTGGCCCTGTCAGTTTGTTTTTATCTAGGAGTAACTTAAGTCCAGTCATGTTGATTTGGTCGCTGCAATTAGGAGAGAGAAGAAGAAACACTCAGCATGATGCTCTTGCAAGTTTAGAGTGGTTTTTAATTTGTCTAAACAGGATGGCTCCCACTGTCTCTCGAATCCCTCCTCAAACCATAAAGGAAGAATTAGTCAGGATCAATCCCACCGTACAATACTTGCTTAACCGTTCAGCCAGGCCAGTGTCGGTACTTCGAGGGAGGTTTTCCAACGCTTTCGCGAAGTTCCTTAATTAAATAACCTCTTTTCCCTGGGGGCGTAACCTCGCTAACACCTTTCTAGGCACCTACTAGGTTTATAGCATTGATCGTTTAGTGAG
Organism: Agapanthus africanus; assembly: GCA_030015575.1. Taxonomy (NCBI): domain Eukaryota; kingdom Viridiplantae; phylum Streptophyta; class Magnoliopsida; order Asparagales; family Amaryllidaceae; genus Agapanthus; species Agapanthus africanus. Next base: position 445,564,037 of record CM057343.1, read on the forward strand.
AAATTTCCCGAGGAGTAGCATATACTCACAGTAGGATCGGGATCCAAATATCATCGCGTGACGAAACTGAAGGAATCCTACCAGAATCACCACACTCCAAATGGTATGCAAATCTAGTAAGTTTCAGTACTTATGAAACTCCCGATGTGGATTTTTGCCCCATGCTCTTATGACCTTGACTTTGGCCAAAATATCATAAGTCACATGTCAAGTTCTGCCCGTCACTATCCAGGTTAATTTGGATCCATCCGTACCTGCCCTTGATTTTGGCCAAAATGGCAGCACGACTGTCCCAAACCAACGCATCTATCTATGCTACACATGAACACCCAATAGCTACCAATCACTATGCCTTGACTTTGGCCAAAATACATAGCTTGAATACTATTGCCTATTCATGCGAAGCGACGGAGGGCTACGAATGGTTTTGGCGAAACCGTGAATGTAGTGAACTTGATTTAATCGATGGAACGAGATAGCTTTTAGAAGGAGTGGCTCAATCTCCGCATTTAAAAGTTAGTTTTGAAAAGAACCGAGTGGTTTTTTGAAAGTGTTCCAACGACTTCAACTTGGTTTATTATCTTGCATTAGTTCTTTTAATGCGTGATATTCTTGCATTAGTTCTTTTAATGCGTCCAATCATTTAATCCTACCATTGCAGAAAACAACCAAAATATGACGTACGCTTATGCCATTCGCATTCGCCACGGGGCCCCGTCATTACCCGTTAGGTTACTTAACTAACGACAGAGCGGGGGCTGGGCTAGCGCGTCTGTAAAACATAAGCAACGCCTAAATAATATCATATATAGATATACTGCAATGATAAACATTTCAGATCACAGATAAATACATTGGATATACTAGCAATCTGTAATTTGTACGAGCCTGTAACAAAAACAGATAACACGGTCGCGGTGAATAGCCAATACCCTACCCAAGACCCCTATGGGTGCGGCAAACTACCCGCCAAGTACCCGAAGCGTAGCAACCTCCCTCATCTCCATGAGTAGGCCACTCGACACTTCGGCATACCCGGTAGTTTGTGCACCCCTCCATGGGTCTATCCTAGGAGCAAAAACAGTAAAAAGAAATTATACAATGACGGCTACAACCCCGACCCGGTTGTGCGGCCATACAAATAATTATTACATCAATTTACAAATTTACATGAATTGCAAGAAAAGAAAACTCTCGTCTCACAACCCCCGGCTATTCATCCGCGACAATCCAACAAATTTATATACACATTCCAGCATCAAACACAGATCATGTATAACCCCGACCAATCGACTTATAGCGATTAGCCGACGTTCAATACATGCAAACATCACAGATATAACCATCATAGTCAAAGTGCAGTGAAGTTCGGAAAAAATACGGAATTATAGGACCCCAAAAGGAAATTTCTTTTCTGGAAAATCTGGGCACATATAATATATTTCAAAAATCCCAAAACCAACACAGACACACACTGCACGAAAAACGATGCACAGAAGACGACAAGGCGCGGCGCTTCCGCAGCGGATGCCTAGCTCACGCGGCGGAAGGGCGGTGGTTTGGACGAATTACTGTATCGTTTTTCTTGGGTGTTCACACAAAACCCTGAGCCGAATTTACATGTATAAAGTTTTTCATTTTGAGCCAAAAAATTTTCAACAGAAACTCAGGTTTTGTAATTTTCCGGTTTTGTGATTTTTTCGGTTCCGAACTTCGTTACACTTCACTACCAAGCTAGTTTAAGTTTAGTTAGGCTCTGATACCACTGTAAGTCCACGTTGCGACCCCCGGTTCTTACGGGGAGGCGGAAACGGTATAAAAATCAAATTTTTAGTGCAAGAGGCAACATGGACTAAACTAGGTCGGGATCGTTACCTAAACTAAAACTAGCAAACTTTGCTAAAGTGAGTTAGCTACTCGGATGAAGATGGTTATACCTAAACTTGAACTCCTTCTTCTTCAAACTTTGTAGAGGTTGATGGTTCTCCTTTGTCGCCTTCTTCCGTCGAAGATGGATCCACCTCGAAGGCTCGACCTTTGGGCTCTTTCTCGAACTTGGAGTGAACTAGAATCGCCGGCTTGCTAAACCCTTGATCCTAGAGTGAGTAGAGAGTGTCTAAGGGTTGCCTTTTGTTTTTAAAGAGAAGGATTCTCAACACATGAGAAGGTTTCTCTTTGCTAGAGGAAGAAGAAGATGAAGTGAGGAGAGAGAAGCTAAATGATAGAATGAGCTATGTTTTTCTTTCTTGCAACCATAATGCCAAAAGAAAAGAATTATCTAATAATAATAATTGAAAATGAGAATAGTTGATGGTAATTTGGAATGACCACTACCATGCTTCATTTAATGAATTGTAAGCATAAATCAAGGAGGACTTTTTAAAGCATGATGGTGGTCAACATTCAACCATGGTCAACAAGTCAACCATGGTCAACAAGTCAACAAAATCAACCATAACAAAATTCTCATTTAATTACTATTATAAATAGATAATCCATAAATCCATTAGGGTTTGGAAAAAGATAACTGTCAACTGTGCATACGCACCCGTTCCGAAACCCTAATGAAAAAACTCATCCTCCGCCTCAAGCAACTGTGCATACACACCTGCATTCTCGTTCCGAGGAACAAGAATACCGAGATATAAAAGCAACCCCAAAACATATACCAGTATCTGGCTCAAACCAGAGCCTGCCAGTATAATCCTTCCGGACTCCAAACGTGCACAAGTGCGCGGATGAGAACGAACCCTGTCGCAAAACCATGCGACCTCTACTCTGTTTTGCCCAGAGGCGAATACCCTCTGTGTGGGACTCTAAAGACTCGACACTACGCTGGCAGTGGGTTTAACCACAGACCGCAAGCGGCACTAGCTGTGCGTAACGGTCCCCAGGTAGATGTCGACAAGAAGGCTGACGAGGTGAAACCCCATCTGTACTCCTACTGAGTCAGAATGTGACAGTCTCCGTACAGTCCGGTCTGTTCGTCTGATACATCGCATGGCGGGCCTAGGGGGTGGTAAACGTCAGTCCCGCAATAGCGGTACAAGTCGTGCCGGAGCGAAGCCCAAAACACCCTGAGATAACACTGGAAACCTACCAGTATATCTCGTTTGCCCTGGCCAGGGACTACTCGTGTAATGGCCCTCCTAGACACAGCGCGATGTCAACCCCCAATACCGGGAGAGACGAATCCTGTCTAACCGTCACTGCCTCCAAGTGCTTCGGGACTGCACCCAACCACCACCTGTTTGCACGACTCCTTTGAGCCGTGGTAGGGTAGTGATCAAAGTGCAGTGAGAACACACTTGAGGCGAAGTGCCAGTGTCAAGTCAGCGGACTAAGCTGTACTCATGTCACCTGGGAACTGATAACTGACGATAGGTATAATACCAACCTGTCAGTTCCCGACGAGTCCTGTCCAGTGTACTCGTAACCCAACGAGCACCCGTATACTATCTCCAGTACGACGTACTGATGGCTGTGGGACAGACCATCTCCCACACTGGGACGAGAAGCGCATACGCTAGTCTACTCCGGAGTATCGATGCCCTGTCTCGATAGTCCTGCGACTAGGGACCTGTATAAGGATGTGCTTATAGATTACCCAGCCCCCACTAGTGTGACTGCCATCACAACGCTGGTAATCAAGCAAAGATCCTAAGGGCTCCACTAATGCGTATAAGTGATATACTGAAATAAACACAAGTACACATTGAAGTAGAAACAAACCAAGTAGCATACTACTATTTTGAGCAAGATTGTATATACAAGGTGAATATCCCAAGCATCCATTAAGTAATATACAAACTAGTATGATACAGTAATGGCCTCTAGGGCATATACACTAACACGTTCAGTGTACCCAGTCTCCACTGAGCACCCGTATACCATCTCTGATGTCAAACACCAATGGATATGGGATCATCCATCGCCCATCGCATGGGTCGAGAAGACATACGCTAGTCTACTCTGGAATATCGATGCCCCATCTCGATATTCCCACGACTAGGAACATTGAAGGATGTACTCATGGACTATCCAGGCCCCACTAGTATGATCTGCATCATAGTCCTGGAAGTCGAGTACACATCCTAAGGGATTTATCAACATGTAACAGAGAGACAGAAAGTATACATGTTAAGATAAAGAGCAACCAGATAGCGTCTATCATGTCGAGCAAGAAAGTCCTACCTATATATGTCCCAGCATCCATTACAATATACATCTAATGTACAGTAATGGCCTCTAGGGCATACATATAACTAACAATCTCCCACTTGCACTAGGTCCATCTGTAGCAGTGGTTGCAGTATCACATACTCAACCATCCCCTAAAAGTCTCTATCTGGGAAAAAGCCTTCGTGAGTGGATCCGCCGTGTTGTCCTCTGAGTCTTCTCTCCTAACCTCGATCACCCTGGAGATCAACTATCTCCATGATCAGGTGATGCTGCCTCAGAATATGTCTGGGTCACTGATAGGACCAGGGTTCATGGGCCAAAGCCACATTTCCATTGTCACACAATGGTAGGAACCTAGTTCATCTTATGAACCAATATACACCCAAACTGCCTCTTTGGTAGTATCTTTAATAGCGATGTTACCAGCCTTTATCGTCTAGTTTGCCACGGTATCATGCTTGGAACTCTTCCAACATACCGTCCCTCCACTTAGGGTGAAGACAATGCCTGTGACTGACATTCAGTCGTCCTTATCATCCTGGAACAATTCCAGTGATTCTCCCCAGGATCGATTGATACCATCTCACTACAACTAGTGAGAATCCTAACATCCATCTAGATCTATCTCATAGATCCAAAACCCAGGATTTATGAGGTATCACTTTGATCCTATATGGAGAATTTATGTGATTAAAGGAGATTGACCTAGCGTAGCATAGGAAACTCTTTTCCTATCAAGAGTATGTTGTCTACGTACAATACGAGGATGACCACCTTACTCTCTACTACCTTTTTGTATATACAAGGTTCGTCTACTATTTTGATGAAGTCAAACACTTTGACTATTATATCAAAACAGACGTTCCAACTCCGCGATGCCTGCTTTATTCTGTAAAGCAATCTTGCACACGTTTCCGCTGCTCCCACTGTTTACGAAGCCCTCTGGCTGTGTTCTTATAAACGTTCTCTTCTAAATCATTATTTAGAAAAGTAGTCATGGCACCCAACCACCAGATATCGTAGTCATGGTATGTAGCCATGGCAAGTAGGATCCGGATGGACTTAAGCATAGCCACTGGAAAATGTATCATCATTATCTACGCATGGTTGATGACTAAAACCTTTAACAAGTCTAGCTTTGAAAGTCTTAACTTTTCCATCTACACCAAGTAATCTTCTCAAGATATACTTGCTCCTGATGGGGATTTAACCCTTCAGATATAGCACCCAAAGTCCATACTTTGTTGGTGTACATGGATTCCATCTCAGATCGCTAAAGCATCCAGCCATTCTTACAGAGTCTTTACTCTCGATGGCCTGCTCGAAAATAGTTGGGTCATCATCTCATGATGCATTCCTTCCTCCCACTGTCTACGAGAAACCGAGGTATCTCTTAAGTGGATGAGGAACCCAACCAGATCGGCGGAGAGGCTGAGGTTCATCGGGAACTATTGAATCCTTTGGTGCTGTCAAATCAGTTGCAGTTATGTATAGCTGGAACCTTTTCAATTCTACAGAACTGACCTTGCCTTGATCTTGTCCGGATTTTGCTTTTGACATAGGCCGGACAATCCAAAATCTTAACTTACTTAAGAGATAGGCTCTTCCTATACAATATCTTATATAGAGTGGTAGGCATTGATTTGAATCGAACCCTATTCAAGAGGTATGCAACTTCATAAGTGCATAACTCCCTAAAAGGAAATAGGAAACTCAGTAGTACTTATCATAGAGCGCACCATATCATATAGGGTGTGATTGCTCCGCCCCGATATACCATCGTGCTATGGTGTATACGGAGAAGTAATGCTGAGAGAGAATCTCATTCTCCTTTAGAATAGTCCAGGAATCCCATGCACAAGTATTCTCCTCCCTGATCTTATCATAGGACATAATACTTATACCCGTATTTTGGTTCTCTACTTCTAACTTGTGTTCTGTGAATATCTCAAAAGGTTCGGACTTGTGTTTCAACAGGAACATATGTCTGAATCTTGAGAGATTATCAGAGAATATAATGAAGTACAAAGAACCGGTCCTGGCATGTGTAGACAGGAGACCTTATATACATCATCATGTATCAGTCCCAAGAGTTTACTAACTGTTTCTCTGTTTTCAATAAACAGAGCTATGGTCATCTAATCTTTGTGACATGACCGGCAAGTTTTCATAAGATGTAAATTCAAACTGATTAAATATACATCTAAATGTATCTTCAGCCAGTCGGGTCGCATTGATATGAGCTATTCTACAATGCCTCAAGAAGGATTCGTTCATGTCTGAACTCTTCCTCTTGTGTGTGTTCTGTATACTAGGAACTGTAGTTTGATTTAGAACGTTAATGCTTTTAGATAACGTGCCTGAACCGATCAACTTTTGATATAGGAAATATTCAAAACATTATCCATCAATACAAAATTTTTATCATTTCTTTACTAATAAAGAGACTGATATGATTTCGTATATCAGGTTCGGTATCTAATAGCATTTGTTCAGAATCAATGTATTGGTAATACAGGGTGACAGTGACCAACAGACTTGGCTGCAACACTTGCCCCGTTTTCTGTCTCATGAAACTTATCACCCGTTCTCAGTTTTTCTACCTTTTTGTAGCCCTATGTAACAGATTACATATCTGGGATCTTGATCCGGTATCAAATACCCAGGATTCAGAGGATACTGAGAAACAGTTCTTTATAATGAACACACCCGAAGGAGATGCATCATATGCACTTTTTTCGTTTGGGTGGTATAGGAATTCTGGTATTCCCTATTTCCTGCTCTGTCTTATAACAATTATAAGTTGGAGCGGGACCAACGTTCCCCTAGCTCAGTATAACAGGCGGGTTTGGTCAATATCTGTATTATTATCTTGATTAAGGCGTGATATGGTCGCTACCAGAAGAGAGAGATAGAAGAAAACACTCTGCGTGCGCTCTTGCAAGATTAGATTGGTTATATATTTTATCTAATCAGGATGGCTCCCACTGTTTTTATCAAATCTTCCTTCAAACCTTAAAAGGAAAGACTAGCCGGGATTAATTACACTCTACAAGTTCGCCAATCTTTCAGCCAGACCAGTGTCGGTATTTTGAGGGAGGTTCCCCGTGCTTTCGCACGGACCTAATTACAGTAAACCTCGTTTTCCCAGAGGCGTAACCCCGTTGACACCTTTCTAGACACCTACTTGATCGGCTAATTGCAAAGTGCAAAACTCTCCCAGGAGTAACAATTACTCGCAGTGGGCATCAGGATCCAACTATCATATAGAAGGTATGCAATTTCATTGAAAATATCAACACTTGAAACTCCCGATAAAGGTTTTTACCCCTAGCACTTATGACCTTAACTATGGTCAACAAATCATAAGCACTAATCAAGTTCTACCCGTCATTTCATGATTAATTAGACCCACCCACATGACCCTTAACTAAGGTCAACAAAGTCACGCTACTGTCCTAACTAATCGCATCATATGCAGTGTAGGAAGACATCACTTAGCTACCGTACACTGTGCCTTAACTAAGGTCAACAAACACAGCACGAATACTAAGTACTCTACTTCCTAAAATGATGGAGGGTTGCGGCTGGTTTTTAAGAAAACCTTTAATGCTTTGAACTTGATCTCGTTGCGGAATCAAATGGTTTTTAAATGGAATGTTTTTTAGGCTTTTCTAGTTTTGCTAAAGGGGTCACTCCCGGTGAAGGGATCGTCGGCCCTTTCCTCGTCGAATGAGGTGCGGGATATATCATATATATCACTGTGCAAAGCAGAAACTATAGAAGCTATCAAAAGACGAACCGAGGGTTGTAGCATCTGCCAGTTATTGCTAAAGGAGTCACTCCCGGTGAAGGGATCTCGGTCCTTTCCTCATCGAATAAGGTGCAGGATGTTCTATAATGAACACCGCGATGCAAAGCAAGAACTGTAGCTACCAGTTTTATTTTGAAATTTGATTCCACAACATCAATTAGGTTTATTTTCTTATATTAATCTCATTAATGAATGTCCCATCATTTAAGTCCACCTAAACATCACAGATAAATATAACGTACGCTTATACCATCCGCATTCGCCTCGATGTCTCGTCTGCACCGTTAGGTTAGGTAACTAACGCCAGAGCGAGGCAGGGCTAGCACGGGTGTAAAACATAAGCAACGTCTATATAATATATCATATATACTATATACTATATCTATCTGAACAAACCACATGATCACATCACATATAACGCAGCAGAAAATATCATATGAAATATTGGATATACTAGGACGTCCGTGTTTTCAATACGAGCCAGTATAAAACACGGATTCCACGGTCGTGATGAATAGCCAATCCCACACCCCTAGACCCCTACGAGAGCGGCAAGCAACCCTACCAATTCTAGGGTTAGGAGACCCGGACTCGCCTCCTCGAGTTGGTCTCCCACTGGACCTTAGAACCCGGTTACCTGTGCCCTCCTCCTTGGGTCTATCCTAGTGCAGAAAAGTAAATAATATACAAATAGTGACATCATCCGCAACCTGGAAGTGCCCCAATAAAAGAATATTACATACAAGTTTTTACATGAATGAAAAGGAAAAACACTCATCTCACATAAAACCCCCCGGCTATTCAAACGCGACGATCCAATATAACATATCCAGCAACACATAACATCACATGTCATCAACGTAAGTAAATATGCGCATCCCAATTGTCGTTGACATATAGCAACGAAACCGGCGATATCACATATTACACTTACGGTCACAGAAAAGAAAGTGTAAAACTACAACTGTTGGAATCCACAACCTCTTTAGACATCGTATGCCTAATCAAATGAATTCCTTAGACATCGCATGCCTAACAATTATAAACCCCGCATTTTAGTCTCAAAATCGAAAACACTTTTCAATATAAAGTCGGGCAATTCAACAAGATTCCCGACATCCTGATCGAATGCTCGTCGCAAACTTCAGTAGGCGGCCGCACCCCCGACGCCGTCGACAAAGTGCACCAAGGCGGAACACCGCTGCCGCGAGCACCCGAACGGATGCTTTCGGCGACGAGGTTCTCCTACAGTCACTTGGTCGGGGCTATGGAGTGAGGCTGTCTATTAAGTTTACCCGGCGAGTATCCGCGTATGCTACGTGATTGCGACGGACTTTTGATCACATCAAAATTCCGTGGCAACCGATCAAGTGAGACTAAACTACTAGATTTATAACATTCATTCAGTTATCTCATAACTACTTGTGAATTCCAAATGTTGTATCACATTCCGGATAAATAGAAAATGTTAAACTTTCCGATCGAACAATCGAACACCCAGGTTTTCCCAATACAGCTCAACACATGAAATAAGTCTAAAAACATTCAGTTCATGCCTCAGTACCAACGGTCCAGCCGTAGAAGGGTCAAGCCAACGCCTCACATGTGGCACGCCGTACTGCCCAAAACCGGAAGGTTCAAAGGGCAGTTCAAGACGGTCACATAATCGAGTTAAGGTTTGTTGTCTTCTAGAGGGACCATCGCGTTACTTGCACTACTTAGAACGTGATTAAACTACAGAAAAATCCAACAATTGGAAATTTCCCGGCAGGGGAAAAAGTGGGTATTTATATCCGGTCGAACTTTTTTAACATATTCTAAAATTACCCGGAAAAACACACTGACAAAATTAGACAATCCGATCGATACACCGAGTCCCCAATACAACCCAGAAAACTCAACTCTTGAGTAAATATTAAAAATTCCCAGAAAACGCAGCACTGCAAAATAGGAATTACTGTGCAAAATTCAATGCAAGAGGAGACTAAAGGGCCGCGGAACCGCCGCATTAGCATGCTAATGCCGCGGTTCCGCCGCGCTTTGATGGACTTAGGAGTACGGGCTTCTCAGTAATTCTTAGAATCTCCTGCTGGGTTTTCTGCATATTTTTAATTCTCAAAAATCCACGATTAGAAAATGTACAGAGAGCAAGTTTGAATTAGGGTTTCGGTTCGATCGGACTTCTAACTCCGTCTACGCATCGCCTAAGGCTCTAGCTAGGCTCTGATACCACTGTAGGGTTCCTAAGCACACTAATGAAGTCTCACAAGGCATCAAACATGGCCAATTCAAATTTTACAAGTGCCGAGAAACCCTAATACGAATCGTTAACTAGATGTATAGGTGATGCGATGCAGGTAAACAACTTTAACTGAAAAGGAAAGGGGCTACAACCTTTGTAGATCCGGTCCTCCACCTCCTAGGCTCCGTGATGACGTCCCTCCGCTGTCCAAATTGAATCCATGACTCTAGCATCGGGTTCATCGGAGAAAAGGGCGGACTTGGTCGTCGGCTTCGATGCCGAAGATGATCTACGTCGAGGCATCACAAGATCAAGCTCCCACTTCACCAAGTCATGAAAACTTGTGAAGAAAACACCCTATACTACTTGGCAAGAGGTAGAGGATGAAGAAATAGGAAGTGGGTTCACTTTAGAATTGGATTTCTCACTCTTTTTCACTAGTTGCCATTGATGGAGGCAAGCTTTCTTCATGTTGAAGAAGGAGAAGAAGATGAAGATAATATGATAAGTTGTTTTCAAAAAGAAAATAAAATGAATACTTATCATATTTCAACCATGGTCAAGTGTAGAGAAAGAACTATGGTTAGTTTGGATGGTTAGGGTTAAGCATGAAGACAAAATGGTCACTTAGTCAAAGCTTCATGAAGCTTCAACAACAAACAAAGAAAGCCACCAGTTTCTCTTTATCATTTCCATAATAAATAAATAAATAAATAGATAAATGAATAAGTAAATCAAATGAAACCCTAACCACTAACTAACCATGGTTTAATTCTTTACACAAACCCAAGCTAGCATGTTTCATCAAACATGATACAATCTTGTGCACAAAAATATATCACATATACAATGTGCATTTCAAGTGAACTTCAAGTGAGAAAATCCATTTAAAGTGAACCAATACTAGTTAATGCAAAGTGATATATCAAATATATAATTATATATCAAATTATTAAATCAACACTTGATTCAATGATCCGGTCATGTCGCATATAACCGACTAGTATCCAATGTATCGGCTTATCGAATCAATCCTCGATTCGATAACTAGGTTATATCGCATACAACCATTCGACACATTCATCGCGAGAATGGAATACGGTATCACATACACGCATTATTCTCGGTCCCGCACATATCTCATATGCGCTCCCATTTCGTTTCGCTTGAGCCAGGAAACCTTTGTGTAGGACTCTAAGACTTATCAATACGCCGGCAGCAGATGATGATCATATCTAGCACCCACAAGCCGCAAGCGGTCTGCTAAACGTAACGGCCACCCGGGTATTGAGCGATCAGAAGATCGACGAGCAAGCCCGCTCACACTCCTGTGAATCCAACCAGTAACACTTACCGTACAGTCCGGTCTGTTCGTCTGATATGTCGCATATCTCGCCTAGGGGTGGTAAACGTCAGACCCCAGTAGCTCGATAAGTCATGTCGACGTAAGGTCCATAATATGTGTGAGACTACTGATAACACTTACCAGTAGATCACTGCAACCCTGGCCAGGGATTTCCTGTTATGGCCAGTCGAGCATAGCGCAACATCAACCCCCAATACCGGGAGAGACGAATCCCCTCCTATCGCTCATTGCCTCCATGTGAATCGGGACTGTACCCAAAAACCACCTGTTTGCACGACTCAGTAGAGCCGTGGCAGGGTGGAAATCAAAGCACAGTGGGAGACACACAAGAATCTATGACGATCTCGGGTCAACAGACTAAGCTGTACCAGTGTCACCAGAGAACTGCCATCTGACGTGAGGTATGATACCATCTGGGAGTTCTCGGTGAGTCCGTTCAGTGTACCCAGTCTCCACTGAGCACCCGTATACCATCTCTGATGTCAAACACCAATGGATATGGGATCATCCATCGCCCATCGCATGGGTCGAGAAGACATACGCTAGTCTACTCTGGAATATCGATGCCCCATCTCGATATTCCCACGGCTAGGAACATTGAAGTATGTACTCATGGACTATCCAGGCCCCACTAGTATGATCTGCATCATAGTCCTGGAAGTCGAGTACACATCCTAAGGGCTTTATCAACATGTAACAGAGAGACAGAAAGTATACATGTTAAGATAAAGAGCAACCAGATAGCGTCTATCATGTCGAGCAAGAAAGTCCTACCTATATATGTCCCAGCATCCATTACAATATACATCTAATGTACAGTAATGGCCTCTAGGGCATACATATAACTAACAAAAAGCAACTTCCAAAGTCCATACTTCGTTGGTGTACATGGATTCCATCTCAGATCTCATAGCATCCAGCCATTTCACAAAGTCCCTACTTGTGATGGCCTGCTCGAAACTAGTTGGGTCATCATCTTCCATGATGTAATCCTCACTTCCACCATCTATGAGAACACCATAGTATCTTTCATGTGGATGAGGAACCCTACTGGATCTGCGGAGTGGCTGAGGCTCGTCAGGGATTATTGAATCCTCTGGTTTTACCAAATCATCAATTATAGTTTGTGCAGCTGGAACTTCTTCCAGTTCTATCCCTTTACCACTAATTTCTTTCACAAGAAATTCCTTATCTAAAAAGGTGGCATATTGAGAAACAAACACTTTTTGTTCCTCGGTATGGTAGAAGATATATCCATTTGAATTTTTAGGATATCCCACAAACTTGCAAAGAACTGATCGTGCCTCGAGTTTGTCCGGATTCTGTTTTTTAACATAGGCCGGACAACCCCATATCTTAACTCGTTTAAAATATGGTCTCTTTCCACTCCATATCTCATATGGTGTCTTAGGCACTGATTTTGATGGAACTTGATTCAATAGGTATGTAGCTATCTCAAGTGCATAACCCCAAAAGGAAATAGATAACTCAGCATTACTCATCATAGAGCGCACCATATCTAATATGATGCGATTTCTCCGCTCCGAAACTCTATTATGCTGTGGTGTATATGGAAGAGTAAGCTGAGAGAGAATTTCATTCTCTTTTAAATAGTCACGGAATTCCGTGCTCAAGTATTCTCCTCCTCGATCAGATCGAAGTACTTTAATATTTTTACCCGTCTGGTTCTCAACTTCGTACTTATATTCCTTGAATTTCTCAAAAGCTTCAGATTTGGGTTTCAACAAGAACACATGTCCGAATCTTGAGAGATCATCGGTGAATGTAATAAAGTATGAGAAACAATTCCTGGCATGTGTAGACATAAGACCGCATACATCACTATGTATCAGTCCCAAGAGTTCTGTAGCTCTTTCTCCGTGTCCAGTAAACGGAGTTTTGGTCATCCTGCCTTTGAGACATGACTGGCAAGTTTCATAAAATGTAAACTAGAATAGATTCAAATATCCATCTTTGTCCAACTTCTCTAGTCTTGTCGCATTGGTATGACCAAGTCTACAAGTCCACAAGAAGGATTCGTTCATTTCTGAACTTTTCCTCTTGTGTGTGTTCTGTATGTTTGGAACTGTAGTTTGATTTAGAATGTATATACCGTTATACAACGTACCAAACCCAATCAATGCTTGATTTAAGAAAATGTTCATAACATTTTTATCTAGTACAAAGTTATATCCTTCTTTTTCTAATAAAGAAATTGATATTATATTGCATATTATTTTTGGTATAAAATAACAGTCGTTCAGAATCAATGTATTATCATTTGGTAATATAAGGTGATATTCGCCAACTGCTTTGGCTGCAACAATTATACCATTCCCTACTACGAGAGACTTATCACCCTTTCCCAGTTCTCTACTTCTTCTTAACCCATGTAACATATTATAAACGTAGGATCCTGATCCGCTATCCAATACCCAGGACGTAGAGCATACTGAGAAACAGTTCTCGGTAACGAACACACCCGAAGAAGATGCATCATCATGCTCTTTCTTCATTCAGTTTGTGTAGGAATCCTAATATTCCCCTATTACTTACTCATACTTATGACAATCATAAGATAGAGCGGAACTAACGTTCCCCGGCTCAGTATAATAAGCGGGTTCGGTCAATACATCCATATTATTATCTTGATTAAGGCATGTCATGGCCTAGAGAAAGAGAGAGAGATGAAAACACTTTAGCGTGCGCTTTTGCAAGATTAGATTGGTTATTATCTTATTTAATCAGGATGGCTCCCACTGTTTTTATCAAATCATCCTTCAAACCCTAAAAGGTAAAACTGGCCAGGATTAAGTACACCCTACAAGTTCGTCAATCGGTCAGCCAGGTAGGTATTGGAACTCCAAGGGAGCCTCCCCGTGCTTTCGTATGAAACTAATTAAATAACCTCATTTCCACAGGGGTATAACCCCGTTAACACCTTTCTTAGACACCGACTGGATCAGCTAATTGTAAAGTGGAAAACTCTCCCAGGAGTAACACTTACTCGCAGTGGGTATCGGGATCCAACTATCTCATAGAAGGTATTCAATCTCATTGCAAATTTCAACACTTGAAATTCTTAATATCTGTTTTTACCCCTAGCAACTTATGACCTTAACAAGGTTAACAAATCATAAGCGCTAGTCAAGTTCAACCCCTCATTTCGTGATTGAATTAAACCCACATGTACGACCCTTAACAAGGTCAACAAAGCCGTACGACTACCCTAATCCAATCGCATCATATGCGGCATATAGGCACTAATCAGCTACCGTACACTACACCTTGACAAGGTCAACAAACGCAGCATGAATACTAAATAGCACTTATCTGAAATGATGGAGGGCTATGATTGATTTTGAATAAAACCTTTAACGTAACGAACTTGATATCATTGTAGAGTCTAGTGATTTGAAAAGGAGTGGTTTATGCTCTGGTTTTAAAATCGAGTAGTTTTCAAAACAAACCGAGTGGGTTGTAGCATTTGCTAGCTTTTGCTAAAGAAGTTATTCCCGGCGAAGGAATCTTAGCTCTTTCCTCATCGAATGAGGTGCTATATCCATAAAAAGAATACCACTATGCAAAGCAATAACTAGAGATACCTTTTTGAAAAATTTGATTCTACAACATCTTTTGGTTTTTTTCTTTTCATTAATCTCATTAATGAAGTCCCATCAATTAATGTTTCTTAAATATTACAGAAAAATGAAACGAAAATAGAACGTACGCTTATGCCATCCGCATTCGCCACGGGGCCCCGTCATGCACCGTTAGGTTACTTAACTATCGGCAGAGCGGGGGCTGGACCAACGCGGGTGCAAAACATAAGCAACGTTTATTATATATATCATATATATATAACATTCGTCTTATGTAGTTATATGATCACATCACAGAACTCAGGCAGCAGAAACAAACATATGAATTATAAGATATATTAGGAGGTCCGTGTTTTAAATTAATCCGGTAATGAAAAACACGGATTCCACAGTCGTGATGAACAGCCAAACCCATATCCCTAGACGCCTACGAGAGTGACAAGTGGCCCTGCCAATTCTAAAGTTAGGAGACCCGATCTCGACTCCTCGAGATGGTCTCTCACTGGACTCTCGAACCTGGTTACTTGTGCTCCCCGTCTTGAGTCTATCCTAATGCGGAAAAGTAAATAATATACATCAATGGTGATATCATCCTTAATCCGGAAGTGTCCTAATAAAAGAATATTACATACAATTTTTACATGAATGAAAATAAAAAAACTCATCTCACGCAAAAAACCCCGGCTATTCAGTCACGACGATCCATTATAATATATTACAGCAAAACATAACATCACATGTCATCAACGTAAGTAAATATGCGTATTCCGAATGTCGTTAACGTATAGCAACGAGATTGGGGATACACCACATATTACATTTACGGCCGCAGAAAAGAAATGAAAGCTACAATAATTAGAATCCGCATATTCCTTAGACATCATAAACTCGGAATATTTCGGATTTCATGCTTAACACTTTAAATCTTGCATTTACCTCTCGAATTGAAAACACTTTTCAATATCGGTCAGGTAATTCTACAGGATTCCCGATTAAATGATCGAATGCTCGTCGGGAACTTTAGTAGATTGTCGCACCCCCGATGCCATCAACGAAGTGCACTTGGGCGAAACACCGCGGCCGCGAGCACCCGAGTGGATGCTTTTGGCTACAGTGTTCTCCAATAGTCACTTGGTCGACGCTATGGGGCGTGGCTATCTAGTAGTGTTTCCCAGCGACTATCCGCGTACAATACGAGATTGAGACGGAGTTTTGATCCGGATCGAAACTCCGTGGCAACCAATCAAATGAGACTAAAATGCTAGATATACAAAACACAAAGTAGTTTTCACAAAACTAATTAATGTAGATTCCAATTATTGTATCACATATCATATATATCTGGACGATGTTAAATATTTTAATCGATATATCAAACACCCACAAATCACAGAGACTTCAACAACTTGAGTCTCACTAAAAATACCCAGAAAGTGAAAAATCACATAATGGAGCTACACAAGAAAAATGAGTCCCTGACTCACCAAACACGCCGCGGAACCACGGCTAAACCCATGGTTATGCCGCGGTTGCGCGGCCAATTGGTTAAGTTAGGCTTTCGTATTTCTTGGGGCTCCATAAAAAACCCTGCATTAATTTCTGCATATTTTTATTCTGAAAAATATCGACTTTTGAAAAATTGGACAGAAACTTGTGATTTTCAGGGTTTCGAAGTTCGATCGAACACTTTAATATCATTTAGATCAAACCTATTGCTCTAGCTTGGCTCTGATACCATGAAAGTGTGTCTTAAAACCTCTACTAGGTTTCTACATGCATCAAGTATGCAATTTTAAAAAATCTAGAGGTCTAAGCAACACTAACCTAGAATCGAACTAGAGAATTAGGGTTTGAAAGCATGTAAACAAGCTTTACACTAAGTGAATAGAGAATACAACCTTTGTGGACCGGTCCTTCACTTTTAAAGGTCCAATTAGTAGTCCCTTAGCTTCAAGTAGTTGCCCCTCAAACTCCTTTTAGGCTCCACTTAGTGAAAGGAACGAGCTTGCTTCGTCGTCTTCAAGGCCGAAGATGATCCACCTTGAAGTTACTCTAACTCAAGCTACCTCTTCACTAATTAAAGAACTAGTGAAGTAAACAACCTAATCTAATGGCTAAATAGGTTGATGAAGTATGTATTTTTCTCACTTTAGAATTCTTTTTCTTTTTCCACTCAAGAAAATCAAGAGAGGGAAGAAGATGAACTTGAGTGAAGAAATATCTCAAGGTGAGAAGGAGAGAGTTAACCATGGGCTAAAGATAATGGTTGGGTTATAAATATTTAGAGTAAAACAAAATTGGTGAGATGAGTCATGACTTTTACGTGCTTCCGCAAGCATCTAAGCCATGCTCATTTCCACCTCATTTTGTATTTACTCTTAATAAATAATTACCCACTAATCTTTAGGTCATGGTGTGAGTCTCATAAACCCATGTTCAATGTATCATCAAGTACGATACAGTATATAAATACATATATTAATATATATCACATATATATTAAATGTATTTCAAAAAGAAGAAAATCTTTAAGTGAGCACAATATTAGTTAATATATATTAATATATCAAATATAAAAATATATATCAAATTATTAAATCAACACTTGATTCAATAATCCGGTCATATGATATATAACCGACTAATATCATTTATATATATATATATATATATATCAAATTATCAAATCGACACTTGATTCAATAACCCGGTCATATCACATATAACCGACAACTTTTAATATACTATATCAAATCAATACTTGATTCAATAATCCAGTCATATCATATATAACCGGCCAATATCAAATATATATACATATAACATATCATTGGATCAACACTTGATTCAACAATCCGGTTATATCATATATAACCTAACCGATATCACATATCGCGAGATTAGAATACGATATCACATACTCGTATTTAATCAAGCTCCCGCATATATCACCATTACTTCGTTTCGCTAGAGCTAAGAAACCACTGTGTAGGACTCTAAAGACTTGTTAATACGCCAGCAGTAGGTAATTATCACATCAGTCACCCACAAACCGTCAGCGATACTGACTGGACGTATCGGCTACCCAGGTATTGAGAGAATAGAAGATCAACAAGAAAGCTTGTCCAAACTCCCGCAAAGCCTATAAGCAACACTAACCGTACAGTCTGGTCTCTTCGTCTGATATGTCGCATATCAAGTCTATGGGTCGAATCGTCAGATCCCGTAACTTGATAAATCATGCCGATGTGTGGCCTATAACCGTTCGAGAAACTACTAATGATACTTACCAGTAAATCTCATCAGCTCTAGCCAGGAACATATTGTTATAGCCAATCAGGCATAGTGCAACATTAATTCCCAATACCGAGAGAGACGAAACCCCTCATATCGCTCATTGTCTCCATGTCTCTCGGGGCTGTACCCAAAATCCACTTATTTGCACGACTCCTTTAAGCCGTGGTAGGGAGGAAATCAAAACACAGTGGGAACCACACAAGACTCTATGATGATCTCGGGTCTACAGACTAACCTGTACAAGTGTCACCACAAAACTGCTATCTGACGATAGGTATAGTACTAACTAGGAGTTCTCGGCGAGTCATGTTCGGTGTACCCATTCTCTAATGAGAACCTGTGTACAATCTTTGATGTCAAACACCAATGGATGTGGGATCAACCATCACCTCATACAGGGTCAAGAAACGTACACTCTAGTCTACTCTGAGATATCGATGCCCTGTCTCGATACTCTCTCGACTAGGAACGGTTAAAGTATGTGCTTGCGGACTACACAAGCTCCACTAGTATGATCTGCATCATAGTCATGGTAGTCAAGATAATATCCTAAGGGCTTTATCAACATGTATCAGAGAGATAGTAAAATAATACTAAGTGTACATGTTAAGATAAAAAGCAACCAGATAGAATACTATCATGTCGAGCAAGAAAGTCCTATATATATATGTCCAAGCATCCACTATATCATATAATAATGGCCTCCAGGACATACATATTCCTAACACTACAGTTGGGTCTATCATGTACGCGATGTTATGTACCAGACCGGATGTAGCTTACGCACTTAGTGTGGTAAGCAGGTATCAATCAGATGCCGGGAAGAAACACTGGACAGCTGTGAAGAACGTTCTTAAGTACTTAAGAAGGACTAAAGAAATGTTGTTAGTGTATGGTAATGGAGAACTCCAGGTGGAGTCCTTTACCAATTCGAGCTTCCAGAGTGATAAGGACGACAGTAAGTCGGTCTCGGATTTTGTCTTCACCCTCAATGGAGGAGCGGTATATTGGAAGAGTTCCAAGCAAGATACCGTAGCAGACTCGACGATGGAGGCTGAATACATCGCTGCCAAAGATGCTGCCAAAGAAGTTGTCTGGATGAAGAAGTTCATTGCTGAACTTGGTGTGGTTCTATCCATTGAGCATCCAATACCCTTGTATTGTGATAACAATGGAGCTGTGGCTTTAGCCAAGAAACCCTGGTCACATCAGCGATCCAGACATATTCTTAGGTGGTATCACCTGATCCGGGAGATAGTTGATCGCCGGGAGATCAAGGTCAGGAGAGTTGACACGAAGGATAACACAGCGGATCTGTAAGGTTTGTCTAGCACCCTATAATGAGTTTTGAAGCATCACATGTCCTAAACTTTGGATTTTGATGGTGCTAAACAAGCATGCAAAGGAATCGATCCTAGAAAATTAGGGTTTCGAAACTTAAGACTTATAAAGTTAGGGTTTCGAGACTATAACCTTTGTAGCTCCCTTTTACTGGACTCCGTGGTCTCTTGGGTGTTGAATGGAGGTCCTCTTGAAGTCCTCTCGCGTCCACGACGATCCGCCCGGAGTTCCCCGTCCAAGCTCGCAACTTCGTAAAACCGAAGAGAACACTCTAAACAAGTTGGCTAAACTTGTGTAGAATGAAGTTGTGGTTAAGATTCTCACTTCAAAACCCTTTCTTTATGTGTGTATTGCTCACTAGAAGAAACTAGAGAGCAAATATGAAGGAGGAAGAAGATGGTGGCAATATTTTAACAAGAGGTGAAAATATGATAACCATAAGAAAAGAAATGAAATATATCCTTTTATATTTTATTCCTTCTCACTTCAAACCATGGTTAAATCTCTTGGTTGGTATTTAATTAGGGTTTAAACCATGTAAGGAAAGGTTAATCTAAGGTTAAGGGTAGGTGAGAATGGTTAGGTTAAGGAAGAGTGTAGAAGCAAGTGAAGATTATCCTTTCCTTTTTCCATTTTGTTTTAAACCTTAAATCAAATAAAACACAAAAGATTTATCCATGGTGTGAGTCTCATATTGCCACCATTTCCATGTGTAAACAACCATGATAGATGGGTGTATGTATGTATGTATGTATGCACATCCATATGTGCATGAAACTAGCAAGAAAGAAAGAAAGAAAAACATGCATGCATGCACACATCCATCATCCAAGAAAAGGTTTCAAGTGAGAAAACTAATGGTTAAATGATAAATCAACACTTGATTTATCAATCCGGCCATATCACATATGACCCCACCAAAAGCAAGCCGCTCGATCAATGTACGGTATCATATACGCACATTTTAATCGGGTCCATGCGCATATCGCATACGCGCACCACAACGTTTCGCCTGGACTAGGTAACTCCTGTGTGGGACTCTAAGACTCTTTAATACGCCGGCAGAGGGTGATGATCATATCAAGTACCCCCAAGGCGCAAGCGGTCAGCTAAACGTAACGGCCACCCGGGTATTGAGCGATCAGAAGAAAACAAGCGAACCTGCTACAACTCCCGTCGAGCCAACCGGCAACACTACCGTACAGTCCGGTCTCTTCGTCAGATATGCTGCATATCGAGCCTAGGGATGGTCATGTCGACCCTAATAACTCAATAAGTCGTGCTGGTGAATGGTCTATAACAGATCGAGAAACTACTGATAACACTTATCAGTAAATCTCAGCAGCCCTGGCCAGGGACTTACTGATAAAACCAGTCGGGCACAGCACAGCATTAACTCCCTATACCGGGAGATACAAAACCCCTCCTATCGCTCATTGCCTTCGTGTGTCTCGGGACTGTACCCAACGGCCGCCTGTTTGCACGACTCAGTAGATCCGTGGTAGAGTGGCAATCAAAGTACAGTGGGAGAACACACAAGACTCTATGACGATCTTGGGTCTACAGACTAACCTGTACCAGTGTTACCTGAGAACTACTATCCGACGATAGATATAAATCCATATAGGAGTTCTCGGTGAGTCCGTCCAGTGTACCCAGTCAGCACTGAGCACCCGTATATGATCTTGATGTCAAACATCGATGAATGTGGGAACATCCATCGCCCATCGTATGGGTCTAGTATCATATACGCTAGTCTACTCTGGTATATCAATGCCCCGTCTTGATATACCTACGACTAGGGACTTTTCAGGATATGCTTATAGACTACAGATGTCCCACTAGTATGATCTCCATCATAATCAGAGCAGTCAAGCCAATATCCTCAGGGCTTTATCAGCATGTATTAGTGAATAATAAGCATGATCAAATCAACATGTCAGATAAAGAAGAACCAGATAGCATACTATCATGTCGAGCAAGAATTTATACTGAATATATATACATGTATAGATACATCCACTATCACATAATGGCCTCTAGGGCATTCATATATCCAACAATCTCCCACTTGCACTAAGGCCAGTTATTGGCGTATCTCATACCCAACATCTCAAAAAGTCGCTCATGCTGCGGCTGAGGGAGGGCCTTGGTGAATGGATCCGCGGCGTTATTCTTTGTGTCTACCCTCCTAATCTCGATCTCGCGGCGATCTACAATCTCCCGGATCAAATGAAAACGCCTCAGGATGTGTCTGGACCGCTGATGGGATCTGGGCTCCTTGGCTAACGCCATAGCCCCATTATTGTCACAATACAAAGGTATTGGATCAATAATGGTTGGAACTACTCCTAGCTCCGAGACGAACTTCTTCATCCAGACGGCTTCCTTGGCGGCATCATTTGCAACAATGTACTCAGCTTCCATCGTAGAGTCTGCAACGGTATCTTATTTGGAACTCTTCCAACTCACCGCCCCTCCATTAAGGGTAAATACAAACCCAGAGATAGATTTGCTGTCGTCCTTATCGCGCTGGAAGCTCGAATCGGTAAAGGCCTCCATTTGGAGATCTTCATTACCATACACCAAGAACAATTCTTTAGTCCTTCGCAAGTACTTAAGAATGTTCTTCACAGCTGTCCAGTGATTCTCTCCTGGGTTGGATTGATACCTGCTTACAACACTAAGTGCATAAGCTACATCTGGGCGTGTACATAACATCGCATACATTATAGATCCTACTGCCGAAGCATAGGGTATGATACTCATGCGAGCTCTCTCTTCATCGGTCTTTGGGCAAGAATCCTTGGAGCGAGTGACCCCATGGCAAGCGGGTAAGGCACCCCGTTTGGAGTCTTCCATACTAAACCTTTTTAGGATGGTGTCAATGTACCTGGTTTGGGACAATCCCAATAACCTTTTGGATCTATCCCTATAGATCCTTATGCCCAGAATGTATGTGGCATCACCGAGGTCCTTCATGGAGAACCTCAGTGATAAGAAAGATTTGACCGACTGTAGCATAGGAATATCATTTCCTATCAGAAGAATGTCGTCCACGTATAATACGAGGAATGTGACAGCTCTTCCTACAGCCTTCTTATAAACACAAGGTTCATCTGGATTTTTGATGAAATCAAACTCTTTGATGACATCATCGAAATAAATGTTCCAACTCCGTGATGCCTGCTTTAACCCATATATGGATTTAAGCAATTTACATGCTTTCCCGCTGCTCCCACTGTCAATGAAGCCCTCTGGCTGATCCATATAAATGCATTCTTCTAAATTTCCATTTAGAAATGCGGTTTTAACGTCCATCTGCCAGATTTCATAGTCGTAATGAGCAGCAATAGCAAGTAGGATCCGAATGGATTTAAGCATGGCTACGGGAGAAAAAGTCTCGTCATAGTCCAAATCTGGTCTTTGACGAAAACCCTTCGCCACAAGTCTTGCCTTATAGGTCTCCACTTGCCCATCTACACCAATCTTTCTTTTAAAGATCCATTTGCACTCCACAGGTTTTACCCCAGGGGATACAATGTGCAAAGTCCATACTTTGTTGGTGTACATAGACTCCATTTCGGATCTCATGGCATCCAGCCACTTCACAGAGTCTTTACTCGTGATAGCTCGCTGAAAACTGGTAGGATCATCATCATCCATGATGCAATCTTCTCCGTTACCATCAATGAGGAAACCGTAGTACCTCTCCGGTGGGCGAGAAGTCCTACCAGACCTACGGAGTGGCCAAGGTTCTTCAGTTTCTGTTCCAACAGCCGGTTCAACCAAATCGTCATTTGCAGTTTGTGTCTCTAGAACCTCTACTAGATCCACCACCTTGCCATCATCTTTATCTGTGAAAATCTCTTTTTCTAAGAATGTGGCATACTGAGAAACAAACACCTTTTGTTCTTCTTTGTGGTAGAATAGATATCCATAAGAATTCTTTGGATATCCTACAAAATTACACATGACTGACCGTGTCTCGAGTTTGTCCGGATTCTACTTTTTAACATAGGCCGGGCAACCCCAAATCTTAATTCTCTTAAGTGATGGTCTCTTCCCATGCCATATCTTATATGGCATGGTAGACACGGTTTTGGTTGGAACCCTGTTTAGCAAAAACGCTGCAGTCTCCAATGCATGCCCCCAAAACGAGACTGGTAACTCAGCGTCACTCATCATGGACCGGACCATATCTAATAGGGTCCTATTCCGTCGTTCTGACACACCGTTGTGCTGTGGTGTGTAAGGAGGAGTGAGTTGAGAGAGAATCCCATTCTCTTTTAGGAAGTTTGCAAATTCTGCACTTAGATACTCACCACCTCGATTTGATCGAAGCATCTTGATACTCAAGCCGGTTTGTTTTTCTACTTCTTGTTTATATTCAATGAATTTCTCGAAAGCTTCGGACTTGTGTTTTAATAAAAATACATGACCGAATCTTGAGAAGTCGTCAGTGAATGTAATGAAGTATGAAAAACCGCCTCTAGCCTGTGTAGACATTGGCCCACATACATCACTATGTATGAGGCCCAGGAGCTGAGTAGCTCTTTCTCCGTGTCCAGTAAACGGAGTTTTGGTCATTTTACCCTTGATACAAGACTGGTAAGTCGCATAAGATTTATATTCAAAAGAATTTAAATATCCATCTTTGTGTAACTTGTTTAGTCTTGTTTCGTTAATATGACCAAGTCTACAGTGCCAAAGAAAAGCTTCATTTAATTCTGAAAGTTTTCTTTTATTAGTGTGTTGTATACTGAAAACTGTTTATTGATTTAGGACATATATACCGTTATTAAGCGGACCATACCCAACCAACATTTGATTCAAGTTAATGTTCATAAAATTGTTCTGCAACACAAAATTATATCCTTCATTGTCCAACAAAGAAACGGATATTATATTACAAAGCATACTTGGTACAAAATAACATGGATTCAAAACCAAAATACATCCAGATGGCAACCCCAAGTGATACTCTCCTACTGCGAATGTATGTACACTGGAACCATTTCCAACGCGGAGAGTATTGTCACCTGTCTTCAAAACCTTGCTATTTCTCAGCCCCTGCATAGAATTGCAAATGTGAGAACCTGAACCGGTATCTAATATCGAGGAAGCAGAGTTTATTGAAAAATAGTTTTCAGTCACAAACGCACCTGAAGCAGAAGCATCACCATGCTTCATCTTGAGACTTAAGTACTCCGTGTAATTGCGCTTCCAATGTCCTGTCTTGTGGCAATGAAAACATTCGCCCTTCCCTGAGTCTCCAGCCTTGGACTTTCCCTTTCCCTTCACCTTTTTAACTTCATCTTTAGGATTGGTGGGCTTCTTCTTTTTCTTTCCCTTGGTCTTGGCTTTCGGGCGAGAAGAAGAAGATTGTCCAACAGTCATAATGGGAGTTCTTGCTGACTTCATAGTGCTCTCTGCACTCCTTAACATATTAAGGAGTCCAGGGAGTTCTTTCTCCATGCCATGCATGTTGAAGTTCACTATGAACTGAGCAAAGGTGGAGGGAAGGGACTGCAGAATAATATCTATATACTGTTCATTGTCCATCGTCCATCCAAGGACCTCAAGCTCTTCTATAAGAGCTATCATCTTCAGAACATGGTCTCCTACTGGTGTGCCAGGGGCCATCCGCATCTGAAACAATTTTCTTGATGCTTCGTATCGTAATACGCGGGATTGCTCCCCATACAACTCCTTTGTATGGAGCAATATACCGTGAATGTCTATGTCCTCGTGCTACTTTTGATGTGTGTTGTCCATCGATGCAAGCGCGAGGCATTTGGCCGTGGCACAGTCAGCGTCCCATGTCTTGCGGACTTCAATGTCCGCAACTGAGGATTTTGGACTAGGGACGGGCGGGGCTGAAGCCGTGAGGACATATGATACTTTATCATAAGTCAAGGCGATTTTCAGATTCCTCAGCCAGTCTTTATAGTTGGTCCCATTCAGTTTGTTTTTATCTAGTAAAAGCTTAAGTCCAGTCATAGGTATCTGCCATTAAGAGAGAGAAAAGAATACACTCAACGAAAGCTCTTGCATAGATTAGATTGGTTATTATCTTGTCTAATCGATATTTCCCACTGCTTTTATCGAGTTTTTCTTTCAAACCTTAAAAAGAAAAACTAGCCAGGATTAATTACAGTCTACAACTTCGCTAACCATTCAGTCAGGCCAGTGTCGGTACTTGAGGGAGGTTCCCCGTGCTTTCGCACGGACCTAATTAGAGTAAACCTTGTTTTCCCAGAGGCGGAGCCCCGTTAACACCTTTCTAGACACCTAATGAGTTAGCTAATTGTAAACTGTAAAACTCTAGGAGCAACTATTGCCCACAGTGGGATCGGGATCCAACCATCACATGGAAAGTATGCAATCTCATTGCAAATTTCAACTATTGAAATTCCCGATGTGGTTTTTACCCCTAGCACTTATGACCTTAACTAAGGTCAACAAATCATAAGTACCAGTCAAGTTCTACCCGTCATTTCTTGATTAATTAGACCCACTCATATGACCCTTAACTAAGGTCAACAAAGTCATAAGAATGTCCTAATTAATCTGCATCATATGCAATGTAGGAAGACATCACTTAGCTACCGTACACTACGCCTTAACTATAGTCAACAAACGTAGTACGAATACTAAGTACTTTACTTCCTAAAATGACGGAGGGTTGCGGATGATTTTTAAGAAAATCTTTAACGCTTTGAACTTGATATCGTTGTAGAATCAAATGGTTTTCAAAAGGAGTGGCTTAAGCTCCGCAGTTTTGAAATATAGCTTTTTCATAAATAGCCGAGTGGTTTTTAAATCCGATTCTACAACATCTTTTTAAGTTTATTTTCTTTACATTAATCACATTAATGTAATCCCATCATTTAAGTCCTTAAGCCAATCATAGAAAAGAAACGAAAATAACACGTACGCTTATGCCATCCGCATTCGCCGCAATGTTCCATTATGCACCGTTAGGTTACTTAACTAACGGCATACCGGGACGGGACTAGCGCGGGTGTAAAACATAAGCAACGTCTACTATATATCATATATATAATATGTCATTGGTATCAGAGCCGACCTAGAACATTAGGCGACGCTTTTACGAAGTAAAAATCCCGATCGGACAAAAATACGACGTTTTTGGACCCTCTCTGGACAAATTCTAAAATCTGACTTTTTTCAGAATTAAAAATACTTAAAAAATACAGTAGGGAAAACTAAGAATTATGGTGAAATACGATGCAATGAACTGTTCATATGGCCGCGGAACCGCGGCAATTCCTTGCTTAGGCCACGGCTCCGCGGCCGTACAGTGATATCATTCCATGAAAATTACACTGTAATTCTTAAGTCTGCTTGTATACTGTTTTAGGTATGTTTAATCTGAATATAGTACTGTATTTTCTGGAGATGGTTTTGGACGCATAGATTCGATCAGTATTTTCATTTCGTTGTTTTTCCGGGTAAATTAGAAAGTATTGAAGTGTTTGAACGAGTATCAATTGCTCACTATTCACGGGGTTTAAATACTTTGGAAATATGTGCAAGTCTTTTTTTGGTGGTCCCTCTAGAAGACAACAAACCTTAACTCGATTATGTGACCGTCTTGAACTGTCCTTTGAACCTTAGGGTTTGGGGCAGTACGGCGTGCCACATGTGAGGCGTTGGCTTGACCCTTCTACGGCTGGACCGCTACTACTGTGTCACACTCCGGGGTTTTTTGAACTCTGCTCAAGTGTTGAGCTTTAGTGAATCCTGGGTATTTGATCGTTCGTTCGAAAACTTCAATACTGTCTGTTTATCCGGAATGTGTTGCAATGTGTGGAATTCATATTATTAGGCATGAAATACGAAATATGTGATATTTCGCATTTATGATGTCTAAAGAGAATGTGGATTCCAAATATTGTAGTTTTACACTTTCTTTTCTGTGACCGTAAGTGTAGTATGTACGATATCACCGGTTTCGTTGCTATACATCAACGACAATTGGGGTATGCATACTTACTTACGTTGATAATATGAGATATTATGTATTGCTGAGATATGATGTGCAAGATTGTCGCGATTGAATAGCCGGGGGTTTTTATGTGAGATGAGAGTTTTATATTTTCATTCATGTAAATTCAAATATAATGTAATATTCTTTTATTTGGGACACTTTTGGGTTGAAGTTGTGTCACCAGTGTTGTATATTATTTACTTTTCCGTATTAGGATGGACCCAAGGAGGGGAGCACAGGTGACCGGGTTCTGGGGTTCAGTGGGAGGCCATCTCGAGGAGTCGAGACCGGGTCTCCTAAACTCCAGAATTGGTAGGGTCACTTGCCTCTCTCGTAGGGGTCCAGGGTGTGGGCTTGGCTATTCATCGCGACTATGGAATCCGTATTTTCTATTCTGGCTAAATACTAAATACGGACGTCCTAGTATATCCCACTTTATATCTATGTTTCTGCTACCATGGATAAATCTTTTGTGTTTTATTTGATTTAAGGTTTAAAACAAAATGGAAAAAGGAAAGGATAATCTTCACTTGCTTCTACACTCTTCCTTAACCACAACTTGTGAAAATATTGCCAGTTTCTCGATCTGATAAGTGTTAAACCCTAATTAAATACCAACCAAGAGATTTAACCATGGTTTGAAGTGAGAAGGAATAAAATATAAAAGGATATATTTCATTTCTTTTCTTATGGTTATCATATTTTCACCTCTTGTTAAAATATTGCCACCAAGGTTTGTCTAGCACCCTATAATGAGTTTTGAAGCATCACATGTCCCAAAGTTTGGATTTTGATTGTGCTAAACAAGCATGCAAAGGAATCGATCCTAGAAAATTAGGGTTTCGAAACTTAAGACTTATAAAGTTAGGGTTTCGAGACTACAATCTTTGTAGCTCACTTTTGCTGGACTCCTTGGTCTCTTAGGTGTTGAATGGAGGTCCTCTTGAAGTCCTCTCACGTCCACGACGATCCGCCCGGAGTTCCCCGTCCAAGCTCGCAACTTCATAAAACCGAAGAGAACACTCTAAACAAGTTGGCTAAACTTGTGTAGAATGAAGTTGTGGTTAAGATTCTCACTTCAAAACCCTTTCTTTATGTGTGTATTTCTTACTAGAAGAAACTAGAGAGCAAATATGAAGGAGGATGAAGATGGTGGCAATATTTTAACAAGAGGTGAAAATATGATAACCATAAGAAAAGAAATGAAATATATCCTTTTATATTTTATTCCTTCTCACTTCAAACCATGGTTAAATCTCTTGGTTGGTATTTAATTAGGGTTTAAACCATGTAAGGAAAGGTTAATCTAAGGTTAAGGATAGGTGAGAATGGTTAGGTTAAGGAAGAGTGTAGAAGCAAGTGAAGATTATCCTTTCCTTTTTCCATTTTGTTTTAAACCTTAAATCAAATAAAACACAAAAGATTTATCCATGGTGTGAGTCTCATATTGCCACCATTTCCATGTGTAAACAACCATGATAGATGGGTGTATGTATGTATGTATGTATGCACATCCATATGTGCATGAAACTAGCAAGAAAGAAAGAAAGAAAAACATACATGCATGCACACATCCATCATCCAAGAAAAGGTTTCAAGTGAGAAAACTAATGGTTAAATGATAAATCAACACTTGATTTATCAATCCGGCCATATCACATATGACACCACCAAAAGCTAGCCGCCTGATCAATGTACGGTATCATATACGCACATTTTAATCGGGTCCATGCGCATATCGCATACGCGCACCACAACGTTTCGCCTGGACTAGGTAACTCCTGTGTGGGACTCTAAGACTCGTCAATACGCCGGCAGAGGGTGATGATCATATCAAGTACCCCCTAGCCGCAAGCGGTCAGCTAAACGTAAAGGCCACCCGGGTATTGAGCGATCAGAAGAAAACAAGCAAACCTGCTACAACTCCCGTCGAGCCAACCGGCAACACTACCGTACAGTCCGGTCTCTTCGTCAGATATGCTGCATATCGAGCCTAGGGATGGTCATGTCGACCCTAATAACTCAATAAGTCATGCTGGTGAATGGTCTATAACAGATCGAGAAACTACTGATAACACTTATCAGTAAATCTCAGCAGCCCTGGCTAGGGACTTACTGATATAACCAGTCGGGCACAGCACAGCATTAACTCCCTATACCGGGAGAGACGAAACCCCTCCTATCGCTCATTGCCTTCGTGTGTCTCGGGACTGTACCCAACGGCCGCCTGTTTGCACGACTCAGTAGAGCCGTGGTAGGGTGGCAATCAAAGTACAGTGGGAGAACACACAAGACTCTATGACGATCTCGGGTCTACAGACTAACCTGTACCAGTGTTACCTGAGAACTACTATCCGACGATAGATATAAATCCATATAGGAGTTCTCGGTGAGTCCGTCCAGTGTACCCAGTCCGCACTGAGCACCCGTATATGATCTTGATGTCAAACATCGATGAATGTGGGAACATCCATCGCCCATCGTATGGGTCTAGTATCATATACGCTAGTCTACTCTGGTATATCAATGCCCCGTCTTGATATACCTACGACTAGGGACTTTTCAGGATATGCTTATAGACTACAGATGTCCCACTAGTATGATCTCCATCATAATCAGAGCAGTCAAGCCAATATCCTCAGGGCTTTATCAGCATGTATTAGTGAATAATAAGCATGATCAAATCAACATGTCAGATAAAGAAGAACCAGATAGCATACTATCATTTCGAGCAAGAATTTATACTGAATATATATACATGTATAGATACATCCACTATCACATAATGGCCTCTAGGGCATACATATATCCAACAGGATCCACTCACGAAGGCCCTTCCCCAAACGCAATTTGAGAGTCTTTTTGGGATGTTAGGTATGAAATACTATAACAACTGGCCTTAGACGCCATTATTGTATGATATAGTGGATGCAAGTGGGAGATTGTTAGGAATATGTATGCCCTAGACGCCATTATTGTATGATATAGTGGATACTTGGACATATATATGAGGAATTTCTTGCTCGACATGATAGTATGCTATCTAGTTGCTCTTTATCTTAACATGTACACTAGTATTATTATACTTTCTCTCTTATACAAGTTAATAAAACACTTAGGATGTTAGCTTGACTACTAGGACTATGATGCAGATCATCCTAGTGTGGCTTGTGTAGTCTGCAAGCATATCCTTTAACAGTTCCTAGTCGAGGGAGTATTGAGACAGGGCATCAATATTCCAGAGTAGCTTAGTGTATACATTTCTTGACCCAGTATGGGGTGATGGTTCATCCCACATACATTGGTGTTTGACATCAAAGATTGTACACAGGTGCTCATTAGAGAATGGGTACACCGAACAAGACTCGCCGAGAACTCCTAGATGGTACCATACCTATCGTCAGATAACAGTTCTCTGGTGACACTGGTACAGGTTAGTTTGTAGACCCGAGATCGCCATAGTGTCTTGTGTGGTTTCCACTGTACTTTGATTTCCTCCCTACCGCGGGAGTCATGCAAACAGATGGATTTTAGGTACAGTCCCGGGTCACATAGAGGCAGTGAGCGATATGAGGGGCTTCGTCTCTCTCGGTATAGGGAGTTGATGTTGCGCTATGGTCGATTGTCTATAACAGCAAGTTCCTGGCCAGGGCTGATGAGATTTACTGGTAAGTGTTATCAATAGTTTCTCGAAAGGTTATAGGCCAACATCGGCATGACTTATCAAGTTACTGAGGTCTGACGATTCCACCCTTAGACTTGATATGCGACATATCAGACGAAGAGACCGGACTGTACGGTAAGTGTTGCTTATAGGCTTTGTGGGAGTTTGGACAAGTTTGCTTGTTGATCTTCTATTCGTTAAATACCTGGGTAGCCATTACGTCCAACTAGTACCGCTGACGGCTTGTAGGTGACTGATGTGATCATTCTAACTACTGGCGTATTGACGAGTGTTTAGAGTCCCACACAGAGGTTTCCTAGCTCAAGCGAAACGAAGTAGGGCACATATGGTGATATGTGCGGTAGCTTGATTAAATACGAGTATGTGATACTGTATTTTAATCTCGCGGTATGTGATATCGGTTAGCTTTTATGTAATATAACCGGATTATTGAATCAAGTGTTGATTCAATGATATGTTATAAGTATATATTTGATATTGGCCGGTTATATATGATATGACGGGATTATTGAATCATGTGTTGATTTGATATAGTATATTGAATGTTGTCGGTTATATGTGATATGACCGGGTTATTGAATCAAGTGTTGATTTGATAACGTGATATACATATAAATGATATTATTCGGTTATATATATGATATGACCGGATTATTGAATCAAGTGTTGATTTAATAATTC
The DNA here is from genome assembly GCA_030015575.1 of Agapanthus africanus. Taxonomy (NCBI): domain Eukaryota; kingdom Viridiplantae; phylum Streptophyta; class Magnoliopsida; order Asparagales; family Amaryllidaceae; genus Agapanthus; species Agapanthus africanus. Next base: position 445,596,264 of record CM057343.1, read on the forward strand.
GATATATATTTTTATATTTGATATATTAATATATATTAACTAATATTGTGCTCACTAAAGATTTTCTTCTCTTGTTATATATAATGATATATATATATATATGATATATATATATATTTATTTATATATAAAATTCTATTTTGTGTCATGGTGGATGATACATTGAACATGGGTGTGTGAGACTCACACCAAGGCTAAAGATAATTAGGGTAATTATTTATTTAGAGTAAAAACAAAATAAGGTGGAAATGAGCATGGCTTAGATGTTTGTAGAAGCATATAGAAGCCATGACTCATCTCACTTATTTTTGTTTTACTCTAGATATTTTCTCACCCAACCATTATCTTTAGCCCATGGTTAACTCCTCATTATCATACTTGAGATTTTTCTTCACCCTAGTTCATCTTCTTCCTCTCTAGGTTTTCTTGAGTGGAAGAAAGAAAAAGAGAAATATATTTCTAAAGTAAGCAAAATTCCTACTTCATCTACCTACTCTCATCTATCCCATAAGATTAGATTGTTTGCTTCATTAATTCTTTATTAATGAAGAGGTAGTTTGAGTTAGAGAAACTTCAAGGTGGATCATCCTCGGTCTCGAAGGCGACAAAGTAAGCTCGTTCCTTTCACCAAGTGGATCCTAAGAAGAGTTCTAGGGACTACTACTTGGAGCTTAGGGACTACTACTTGGAGTTTTAGAAGTGAAGGACCGGTCTACAATGGTTGTATTCTCTATTCACATAGTGTAAAGCTTGTACTCTCTATTCACTTAGTGTAAAACTTGTTTACTTGCTTAGAAACTCTAATTCTCTAGATCGATTCTAGGTTAGTGTAGCTCAGACCTCTAGATTTTTTAAATTGTATAATTGATGCATGTGGAAATCTAGTAGAGGTGCTAAGACACACTTTCAGTATAGAAAGACGTTAAGCCTGGCAGGGGAACACTTGCTACCGGTGACAGTACTGGACTCGGTGGATATCCGGAGGATACCGACCGGAGTGATATGAGACAGATGGATATGACCAATCTGATGAGATGGTGCTTAAGATATGAGGGTCGATCCGATGAGACGGCGTCTGAAATATGAGGATTTACGTGTCGATGCTGGACACGGGTTTTATGATGATTTGGAGTGTCGTTGCTTGACACTCAGGATTTTATATTGATTTTGATGTGTCGTTGGTTGACACATATTGGATGATACAAATATACATGATATGGATGACATGATAGCATATATTGACACAGGCACGAGTTTATATATTTAAATACATATGTTTACATGATCACTTTAATACCACACGGTACTATATTATTATATTACTGTATAACCTAGGAGATCGTCATACATTCGATTTCTACCTGATAATGTTTCCTACTCACGATATGGCAACTCACCCCCGTTGTGCCATAGTTTTCTTACAAGATCGACCGCTCGGATCAGTAGCGGTTTGCTGGCACGTTGCTTCTTTCGGGTGATTTGCATTGGTAGGTGGGTTACAGTACAGAGCGTAACCACCATTATATACTTTATATTCATTGTGTCTAGTTAAAAACTCCATTAACCAGACTATGTATATTTGGTAGACTTAGGGACCAGCTGTATATTCTTTCAGATTTAGTGACGAGACTTGTATTATTTTTTATATTGGATTTGATGATGTTTGGGTTTCTTTACTTTTTTCTGTGATTCATCTTCACCTTGGGCTTCGTATATTTCGTATTGCGTGGTTGTGATTCTGCCAATTGGCGAAGAGCTAGCTCCCACTTGGGGACGCCTATATTATTATTGTTATGTAATGGTTTTGATTAAAATTTACAAAGGAGGTGCTGCCCAAATTTCAAATGACCAAAATGTTTTCAAAGTTATAGTATATAATCCACTTGTATTTCAAATGAACAATATTTATATTTATAAAAGAACTTGATTTCCGTTATACCCCAATTTCAAAACTTCACCTCCATAATATTTTCCTAAAAGGGTTTAGATTTCTGTATTTTCGGCTTACTTGGGTTACAGTAGGGTCCTATAAACTTCACGTGATCTAAGGGCCGGTTACGCGCCATTTCCGGATCGTGACACTAGTCATGGGAGTATAGAGACTGGGCATCGATATTCTGGAGTAGACTGGTGTATACGTTTCGAGACCCTGACAAGGGACGGTGGCCGGTCTCACAAGCCATTGGTGTTGTTTCACCTAAGATAGTATGTAGGTGCTCACTGGACATGAGTACACCTGACAGACTCCCCAAGAACTTCAAGATGGTATTATAGCTATCGTCAAATGGAAGTTCTCTAGTGGCATGAGTACAGGTTAGTCTTTTGACCTGAGATAGTCATTTTTCTTGTGTGAGTTCCCGTACATAGATTAATACCTTACCACGGCTCAAGAGGAGTTGTGAAAACTGGTTTTAGTTAGGTACAGTCCCGAGCTACATGGAGGCTGTGAGCGACTGTTGGGGATTCGTCTCTCCTGGTATTAGGAGTTGATGTCGCGCTGTGTTCGGTTGGCCATCACCCTAAAACCTTAGCCATGGTGGATGAGATTTACTGATATGAGTTCAGTGGTTTCTCGGTTGGTGATGAGCTTAAGTCCGACACGACTTATCTGGTTATCAGGGGTCTGATGTTTTCCACCCCCTAAACCCGATATGCGATACTTTTAGACGAAAAGACTGGACTATACGGAGATTGTCACATTCAGTCTTAGCAGGATATGGACAGACTTGATTGTCGACCTCCTGTTTGACATATACTTGGGTAGCCATTACATACAGCTAGTGCCGCTGACGTGCTTATGGTTATGAATTTATCCAGTGATCATTTTTAGCGTATTTTCGAGTCTTTAGAGTCCCACACAGAGGGTATTCCTGGATCAGACGATATGATATAGATAACGTATGTTGGTATATACAGGTGTCCGATTAAATATGTGTACAGGCTACACGAACTTTAATTGGACGATTGATAATACTAGCGGCTTAGAATTAAACCGGATTATTAAATCAAGTTTTGATTTAATAGTTTATATATGTATTTTTAATATATATATATATATATTCTAGTATTATTGTTTACTATTCATTTTCTCTCTCTTGGCTATTCGTATTTCTATACGGATACGCGTATATGTATTTCGATATATATACCGGGTTGTATTCCGTATTTCTACGGAATATCTTCTAGAAGATGGACATCTCATTATATGATTTTCTTTTGGAAAATCATTTGGAAATGAGGTAAAGGGTGAAGTGGCATTGAGCATGGCTGTAGACATGTAGAGAGGAATGAGCTTTATTGGTTTATTCTAAAATGTTGTGAGATTTTTTTTGTATAGTTGCAAATTATGAAGCCATTCTTTTCTACAATCTATCATTCATTCATTCTCTTCATGAAAACACTTAGCTCATTCTTATGATGGCTACCTCCTCTTCGCCTCCTCCTCCTTCTTCTTGAGATGCTCTCTTGAGCTTCAAATTAGAAACAAAAAATAGTGGAAAATTCCTACATTCCCACTCTCCATTCAAAGCGAGATTGGAGCGTCGGTTTCTTCACTAGGTGAAGCTGGAGCTTGGATTTGTTCTCTCGGATGGATCATCTTTGGTAAGAGTTTTCGCTATTCAAGCTTGTTCCCGACGTTCTACGAGAAGCTTAGAGGGGTTTTCCACGATTGGGTGGACACGCGTCAAAGGTTGTATTCCCTAAACTTTGTATGCTAGTTTTCTAGTTTGGGTGTTTGGAAAGATCACTAGGGATTTGGTTCTATTGCCCTCTTGTAAATTTTTGTTTTTCGGTTCCGCATCGGCCGTGGTTGCCACGGCGAGGGCACTAGGAACTTTGAAGTTGTGCCTCCGGTGATTGAGACATTAGATGTGCAGAGTTTATGAGGCTCCTGTGTTTACCGGCATGGATGCATCATAGGATCCTTTTTCATTCCTCGACAGGATGGAGAGGATTTTTCATTCGATGAGATCCTCCGATGTGAGATCAGTAGAGTTAGCTAGTTTTCATTTTGAAGTTCTTGCTCAGACCTGGTGTGATTCGATCGAAAGAGGCCGAGCGGTGAGTGTTCATCCTAGGACTTGGGGCGAGCTGTCAAAGGTCTTCCTAGCCTGATTTCTTCCTCAGAGTGTCAGAGATACCCAAGCACGTAGTTTCGAGTCTTTGTGCAAGACTCCGGTCATGATGGTAGCCGAGTATGACCTTCAGTTCACCCAGTTAGCGTGATATGCTCCTTATTTGGTCCCTACTGAAGAGATCCGGATTAATAGGTTCGTGTGCGGACTTGATGCGCAGCCGTTATTCTCCGTTGGTGCCCAGCATTTTGATATTTATGCGAAAGCAATGGATGCGGCCATATTGATAGAGGAATATTATGTTGAGATTGGAGTGACTCCAGAGCCGAAGCAGGCTCGAGTTGAGACTCCATTTGTTGAGCGAAAGTGAGGTGGCATGCCTGAATAGCCCCAAGAGCCGTCATTCAACACTGATAGGATGAGAAGACCAGCCCGGTTGTGTTTAAACTATAAGAGGCCCGGCCATACAACCAGAAAATGTCCTTCCAGGCATTAGAACAGGATATCGTCCTGACAAGCTGCTTCATTTTCTTTTCCATTTTCACCGGTGATTACTCTACTTCCATTTGGAGATCGGAAGGTTTGTGGATATGATGGTCTTGCGCAGAGAGGACAGGTATTCAGAGATAAAAGACGTCAGGCCATGGGCAGTGGGCGAGCGAGAGTTCTTGATCTGACTGCTCTGGATGCTCAGGCACCTTTGGGTGATCGGAGTATCACTCTATGTTTTGGCGATGATTAGGATATCACCCTTTATTTTGGCCTTGATGTTTTGGTGATCCAAGTAACACATTTTCTTTTTCATGCACATCCATTGCATTTAATTTTATTTTCATGCATTGTACGTTGTGTCGTAGATGGTGTGATTCGTGTAGCGGGTATTGGAGTTTCAGTCATTCGAGTTTCACACTTTCATTCTTCATGCATACACTTTGCATCATGATATTTTGGAAATTCGAGTGTCGATGATTGGCACAGAATTTGAGAATCTTTTATCGATGAGGATTTTCTCTTTGCGCACGATCCTTTACGATGCGCTTACATTTTACGTATGATATATATACACGTTATCACATATTATGTAGTACTTCTAGCATGTGTGAGATTTAATAAAATGTTTTAAGATTGGGTTTAAATTTAAATTCGAGGAACGAATTTATTTAAGAGGGAATATTGTAGCATTTTAGAATTTTTAAAAGATTATTTTAGAAATTTTAAATAATGGTAAATGGGTTTTATTAAGATTATTATAATTATGGAATTTGTTTATTGTAATTTGTTATATATAGATACCTATAAATATTTATAATAGCAAAACCAATATTTTCATTTGAAATGTTACACTTAGTTTGGACATGGCAAACATTTATATATGTTAATGTTTTCATTTGGAATTGTAATGAAATTAGGGATTTTATTTTTTACATGGCATGGCTACATTTTTTTTATTAATTATAATAGTAGGAGAGGGAGGTAGAGGCATGGGCTCAGTCATGCCATGCCTCCTCCATGTTTCCCTCTCATGTTCCTCCTCGTCCTTTCCTCATTTTCCTCTCTCACTCATTCATCTCACCCTCTTATCTCTCTTCTCCCTCCAACTCCAAATATATCACTCTCTCTCAAACACTCAAACCCAAATCCCAAACTCAAAACTCTTGCTCTTCTCCATCTAAGTATGCTCCCTTCTCAATGTCACCAACTAGAACCTTTCAAGTCTCTAAGTGGCTTCATTGAAGCTTGAATCTCCTTTCTAAATTCCATTCTAAGGTAAAAGATCCACCTTTTATCAAGTCTATAGTTTATTTGCATGAAAAGCTATAAGTTTGCATAAAAATAAAATTTTTGTGGTTTTAGATGTAAGCACAAATGGAGTTTTTGATGTTTACTTAGAGTTGTAGAGTGAGATAATGAAGTCTTCATGGTGATTTGCAACTTGTATTGGGAAGTAGAGGGTATTTTAGAGCCATGATCATTATTTTGGTTAAAAACATTAAGTTTTCATTGGGTTTTCATGTTTTGGATTTGTGTTTTGATCTCTGAAAAAAATTTGATAGATCGTTTTGAGCTAATTAGGCAATTTTAAGAGTTTACACGAAAAACGAGACCCTAATTCTAAATTTAGGCCGACTAGTTTGATTGATGTAGTTTGTTTGATCGGCCAGACCATGGAGTTTTGGTCTACGGTTTTTACAGCAACGTATACACATTTATATTAAACTTATTTTAAATATCAAAATTTTCTAGATTTCACGTGGAGAAATCTGGAAGTGTTTTAGTTTATATTTGGCGATGTTTAAAGATTTTTGAACTTGTGAAATTGATTTCTAAACCCGTGATTCAATCTTTTTATATACGGAGATTCCGGGGGGGTCGTCTTAAGTAGTTAGCACACGAATAGCATCCGTTGGTCATAGGTTCTAACCTATGGACGTTTACTCGCTATAACAATGCCGATTTGGATTCTTATGTGATTGTATGCTTATTTCTATGTTAAGTTCGATTGTGGAGACCTCCGAGGCAGTGAAGAAAGGCAAGACTGTCGTAGGATATGACTAGCTAGATCGTATATCAGTGAGTAGATTATATCTACGAGTGGGGAATCGGGTGGATGGCGTATAGCACCCCCGTGAAATATATTTCTTAATTTATGCTATTCATACGCTTATGGTTCATGTTACGCATAGGTAGACTTCCCGTTAATTAGTATAACTAGTTAGTTTAGCTTTAGTAGGCTTATTGTAAATCCACTTGATAGAACATTAGCACAAATACTAATGATTGCCATGTTGCACGATCACATACTCACATGTTATACTACACATCATTAGTACTACCATGCCACATAAAACTTTCCATGCTTACATATTAAAGTAAGGTTTATATTAAAAGAAATATCCGCATTATAGTAAAAATGATGTTATAATACGATTAACGTTATGTGCGTGTACGTGAATAGATGTCCATACTGATTGTTGGGCGAGTACATGACTGGAGGTCCGTACTAAATGTCGTGCGTATACTTGACATAAGGTATCCGTACCAATCACTGAGCGAGTACGTTAATGAGATGTCTGCATCGGTCGCTGTGTGCGTACGTAGACTTGTAGTATGCATGAATTGCTATATGTGTACGTAGATTTGATATCCATACTATTTATGCTATGTGTTTGGATACATAGATTAGATATCTGTACCGATCATTATTATGATATGATATATAATGGTATATTTGATGGTTATCGTATGAGGCGAGATTTCGTACTAGATGAGATTGTTGGATATAGGTGTCTTCAAGGCAATTATTGTAATTGAAAGAGGACATATACAGAGAACAATCTTACTCGAGATAATAGTATGTTATCTGGTTTGTCTTTATCATTGATGTGTATACGTTTTACTCGTTATCACATATCGCTAACACATAATGATAAATCCCATGGGATCTTTGCTTGACTACCAGAATTTTGATAAGGATCATACTAGTGGGGCCTGGATAGTCCATAAGCACATCCTGAAAGGTCCCTAGTCGAGAGAGTATCGAGACTGGGTATCGATACACCAGACTAGTCTAGTGTATACATTTCTTGACCCCGACCGGGGCGATAATTGATCACATAGCCATTAGTGTTTGACACCAAAGATTGTATACTAGTGCTCATTAGATGAATGGAAGGACTCACAAAAGAACTTCTAGATTGGATTATACTTATCGTCTGATAGCAGTTCTCTAGTGACATGAGTACAGGGTAGTCTGTAGACCTAATATCGTTATAGTTTCTTATGTGTGTTCCCACTGTACTTTAATTACTATCCTACCACAGTTTTAAAGAGTCGTGCAAATAGGTTTTAGTTGATTACAGTCCCGAAGCACATGGAGGTAATGAGCAATTGAAGAGATTCGTCTCTCCCGGTATAGTGAGTTGATGTCGCACTGTGCATGACTGGCTATAACCATAAGTCCTTGGCCAAGGCAGTCAAGATTTACTGATAAGTGTTATCAGTATTTTTTCAGGTGGTTATGAGCTTGACTTCAACATAGCTTACCGGGTTATTGGGAGTCTGACGGAACCATCTCCTAGACCCGGTATGCGACACTCTTAGACGAAAAGACCGGACTGTACGAAGACTGTCACTGATAGACTTTTCATGGTTTGGATGAGCTTGCTCGTAGACCTTCTTTCGATCAATACCTGGATAACCATTATGTGCAACTAGTACCCCTAATATGCTTATAGGTATGGATATGATGCTAACCTAGTGCCAGCGTATTTCCGAGTCTTCAAAGTCACACACAAAGGTTTCCCGGCTCATGCGAAACGATGTAGAGAGCGTATAGAGATATGTGCAGGAGCCCGATAAAACACGTGTATTTGATACACGTATTTTACTCTGGCATTTTATGATATTAGCCGGTATATATATTGATATATCCGGATTATTAAATAAAAGTGTTAATTTAATATATATATATATATATATATATATATATATATATATATATCATGCTTACTTTAATTTTTCTTCTCTTAATTATTATTTGTATATGATACAAATATAATTAATATGTATATGATACATATTAGTTGTGTGTATGAGACTCACATAGAGAATGATATGAGGATAATTCATTTTCTTTATTTATTAAAGAAAAAGGAAATGAATAATAGAAAAAGAGAAGAGTGTGGTATTTTGGAAATAGCTCTAAATCTTTTATTTTAGATGGCTAAGTCTTTTATCTTCATACTCATTCTCACCATCATATTTTCTCTCTATTGAGATTTGATTTAGAGAGAAAGGAAAATAAAAAGGGAAGAAAATTGGTGAGCAAAATTATCTACATCTTCTTACATCACTTCTTTAGTAAATTATTGTTGCAAGTTGCTTCACATACATATTGTTTGTGAAGTGGGAGTTTGGGTTGGGCTATCTCAAGGTTGATCATCTTTGACGAGAAGATCGTCGTGCAAGCTCGATCATTATCATGTGGAGACTAGTCGGAGTCCAAGGAGAGCTGGCTAACGTACTACAAAAGTTGTAGCCACCAAACTTTTTAGCCATCTTTTTTTATTCCAAGTTTAGTCTTTTGGATTGATTCTAGGGTTTGGATGAATTGTGTCTCTAGATTTTTTAAATTATTCATTCTGATGCGTTTTAAAACCTTTCTAGATGACTATAGTATCCTTCCAGTGGTATCAGAGCTGGTCCAACGACTACAACTTGATTTGATGGCTTTAGAATTAATCACAAAATTCCATTTTAACTTGGCAGTTTTCAGCCGCATTTTTATGAAAAAAATCAACCCTAAAACATGTTGTTTTGCCTTGTACTCAATCCCCGGAGCTCTCGTTTTGGAATGGAGACTTCGTCAAGGATTGGAGGTTACTTGTGGCATCTTGGGTAGCCATTTTCAAACTCAGTTTTCAAAAAAAATTGTACTATTTTTTATGGCTGAAATCAGCCATATTATTGCTGTCCAAAACTGCTGTTAAACCTAGCTTTTTGCCGTAATTTCGATCCCCGCGAGGTGTTGGTTTAAACCATGACTCGCGGTAGGGATCGGAGGTACCCGAAGAGTCGTGGGGGGTTGGGTGGGCAAAATGATGGGTTTTCGGTTGTCAGAGTGCGCTTGATTTTCATCGTTTGGAATTTTGAGTGTTTGCTTCAATGTGATAAATTCTATTGTCATGGTTTTCCAAGATATGTGATGTTGATGGTGATATATATATATATATATATATATATATATATATATATATATATATATATATTATGATGTTGATGATGATATATATATTGTGATGGTTAAGTCGGATCATCGTGATGAATAGCCCTCGTGTGAGATGCTTGTACATTTGATGTTATATGTATTTCATTTATTTGGGACGAGCGGTTGACTTGTAGCTGTCATTGTCGTCATTTTTATATTCTTTTATTGGGACACGGCCAGGATGCATTCGTTGTTACTGTTGTATATATTTCAATTCATCTACTAGGATACCCCGTGGTGAAGTGTTTGAGTCACCTAATTCTAGAATACATAGGGTGACCATCTCAAGGAATTGAGATACGGGTCATTTTATTGTAAGATTGACGGGTGGTGCACCACGCTTGTAGGGGTTAGGTGATATATATGTCCTAAAGGCCATATTGTCTAGTACGGAATTGTATATTACATTTTGGATATTTAGGATATATATGTTTAAGACAGTCTTACTCAACATGATAGTATACTATCTGGTTTGTCTCTATCTTAACATGTGTATATGTTCATTTTTACGTATCGCTAATACATGTTGATTTAGCCCGTAGGATATTTGCTTGACTATCAGCGTTATAATGGCAATCATACTTGTGGGGGTGGGTAGTCTATAAGCACATCCTTAAAATTGTCCCTAGTCATAGGATTATCGAGACTGGGCATCGATACTCTAGAGTAGACCAGTGTATATGTTTCTTATTCCTGTCAGAGGAGATGGCCAGTCCCGAAGCCATTGGTATACGGTACCAAAGATAGTATACAGGTGCTTACTAGGTTTATGAGTTACACTGGACAGACTCACTGGGAATTGCTAGTTGGTATTATTCCTATTATCGGATAGCAGTTCTCTGGTGACATGAGTACAGGTTAGTCCCATGACCCGACATCACCATTAGTCTCAAGTGTGTTCCCACTGTACTTAGACTACTACCCTACCACGGTTTTAAAAAGTCGTGCAAACTGGTAGTGGTTGGGTGCAGTCCCGAAGCACTTGGAGGCAGTTGGTGATAGAAGGGATTCGCCTCTCCCAATATAGGGAGTCGATATCATGCTATGCTTAGTTGGATAATACCACAAGTTCCTGACCAAGGCAAGTGAGATTTATTGGTAGGAATACCAGTAGTTTCTCAGGTTGTATTGAGTTCCACACCGACACGATTTATCGCGCTAATAGGGGTCTGACGTTTACCACCCTCTTAGGCCCGATATGTGATACTCTAAAACGAACAGACCAGATTGTACGAAGAATGTCACTTATAGGCTCGGTAGAGGTTCGGGCGAGTCTTCATGTCGATCTTCCTTTAGAACGATACCTGTGTAGCCGTTGCGTACAGCTAGTGCCACCAACGTGCTTGTGGTTAAAACCACTACCAGAGTACTGTTGAGTCTTTAGAGTCCTACACAAAGGGTTACACGGTACAGGCGAAACGTAGTAGTATGCATATTTAGATACGCTCGGGTGTTCGATTGAAAATGTGTATTTAATACACGTGCTTTAATCGGACAATTTTAGTAATACCAGAAGATTTGAAAGATAGCCAGGTATGGAGCTAGTATTATTGCTCTCATTTAGGTATTTGTATTATAACCTGAATACGGTATTTATACGAATACGGGTATTTATATGAATACGGGTATTTGTGTCACGACCCAAAAGTACGGAACGTGACCGGCACTTAGATTACGAAACGTCTAGAGGCGCAACGTAACCTAAGTAAGCCGAAGCCCAGAAATCTAAACCATATAAAACAAGAAGAAGTAAAAGAAAACAAGTATAAAAGCATCAGCAAATTTCCCAAAAATTTCGGCAAAGTCTCCTCTGTAAAAACTGGCCCCAAACGAGTACAACAAGTATAATATACACAAACAATAAAAAGCATCCCCAAACGGGAGCTAGCAACGCTAACAGGCGGAAACAACCACAACAAGCACAATAATATACAACGCCAAAGGGCGAGGCTCAAAGAAAACAAATCCACCAAAACAGAATAATACAAGCGCGACTCTAAGGTCGAAATAAATAACTGGTCCAGTAACTATCAAGTAATACAAGTTTGGTTGATGGAGCTTTCTAGATAGAAATTAAATAACAAAAGTACAATGGCGGTCCAGATACAAGTGAACCAACCTACCGTGCAAATCACCCGGAATGAAATGATATGCCAGCAAACTGCCAAGGAACCCTGTACATCGAACCTGTAATAAAATTTGGCACAACGGGGTGAGTTTCCAACTCGTGAGTAGAAAGTATCTGCGAAAAGAAATCGAATACACGACGCTATCCTAGGTCATAATAATACACTACTATATCCCAATCATCTAGTAATAGCAGGGTAATACTACGTGTAAATGCAACTGCTCCGTGCTCGTGTCAGTGCCTCAAGTAATAATATGTCATGTGAATGAATATGTATGCACTATGAATGTAAAACAATCAATCCTGAAATCTAGATATATCTGTATAAAGAAGATCTTTAACTTTTATTATGGTAAATTTGTATAAAATCTAAAATATCATCGATGAAATCCTTGGAAATCCGTGTCAAGCATCGACACAAAACATGTAAATCTCAAGTCTCAATACCTCATAGTCTCAATGTCTCATAGTCTCAATATCTCGGGCTCCATCAGTCCGAATCGGCCCATATCATCAAATTTGACGACAACGGTCGGTATCCTCCGGATATCCGTCGCGCCAGACATCACCGGTAGGTAGCCTTCCCCTGCCAGGCTCATCGTCTACAACTCGATCTTCTTATCCCGGGGTACCATACCGGGCCCACCATGTACCCGAGACGGTTCATCCACTCCTCGAATCGGGTCTCGAAATCCAACAGAAAACATGAAATCTCATGGTGGACGACACATACATCACGAGAAAACCGCATCTTATATTTTAAAAAGAGAGGAGGAGAGAGAGAGAAGTTTGTTTTATATATTTTTGCGGTTTTCCCCAAAATCCAAAAATCTCATACAAATCCAAAATCCCAAAATCATGAGTAAGTATATGATAAGTGTCGGCATATTCCCCATAATACTGCATGATAACATGAAAATGCGAATGCATGAAATGTCTAAGTAATAAATACCATGTCTATACTAACACCAGAGAGTAATCACAATATTATATCGATCTAGCTGTTAGCTGATTTTATCAACAAAAGATAATATGATCTAAAGTGTACGTGACATAGCAATTACCGATGATGATGTGTGTAAGACGGCAAATAAGTGTGCGTAGAATATGCGCATCATCGGTAATGGTGCTGGTGTCCTAACAGGCAGAGTTTTATACCGATATAAAAACATATGTATGAACATGCAACATTATGATTACAGTATGAATGTAAAGACGGATGTGGATAACCACACATCTGCGATATACAAGTACAACTGCTACTATATGAATCAGAACCTAAACTAGTGTCCATCTAACCTCCTAAGGAACTAAACCTACGAAACTAGTCAATAAGAAACAAGAGTCCACCTAAGGTCTGAATCCATATCTTTAATAGTCGGCGATCCAGCCTCAATAGCGTCACGTACGTAGTACGACTTCCTCGAATCAAGAGTGCGGACCAATCATCATATCTATGCCTCGTACGGTAAATCCATCGTACGGCATCCCAATATCGGGGTACGGGTCAAGTATCACCTACGTGTCTCATTATTCGTATGATATCATCATCAACACATGTCATGATCAAGGTGTTATACTGTAATCGCATACATCAATCATATATCATTGCCATCATAATTATACATCATTAACTTATCCTCAGAAATATCATGTCATATGTATCATATTGTGATTAAGTTACACTTATATCATATCATCATCAAGTCATACCTATATGATGTCGTAATCAAGTCATACATATATCATACCGTGATCAGTCACAAGTTACAGTCCGGGTGCTATTTTAGAGTCCCATATACCTCAATAACATCACCACCCATTATAATTTATGTATAGCTGTTAATTATCTCATTCTCTAATGATCCGCTAACCCTTTAATACGACTGTATAGCCAAGAATCACGGCATCAAGCCCAGTTATACTGTTTCATTCCCGTGTATCATATCACATCATTGTATCCCATATACGTATTGTAATATATACCTAGTCCTATATATATATACACACATACACGTATACATCACGTCGAGTTTCAGTGTATGCGTGTGTGTGTACCTACCTGAAACCTACGAATCTCTTCCAAGGTATTCATCCTTTGGTATGGTCTTTCTAAATCAGTCTAGTCCAGCCTATGGTCATTACTAGAGTCCTGCTCATTAAGAATCTAGGGTCACATTTGGCTTCCTAATATCAATAAGTACTATTCCTATTCTACGTTGCGGGGGTGCTATACGCCATCTACCCGACTTCCCCCCGTAGATATATATCTACTCACCTGGTCCCTATCTGCCGAAGACGGTGTCGCCATCCTCTTCTTCATCGCCCACAGTCCACGTGAGGGGTACCTATACACAAACATATATAGTATCGTAAACTAAATCACGGACAAAAGTCAAAACGACACACGTAACGCGCATAGGTTAAAATCTATGTCCCGCTCACGCAAAAGAACCAAATATCGCTCGATATCGGCGTACAAACTCCGATTAATCGAGATAAACAGCAACAAACAACTCATAGTTTTAAAACTCATTACTTATAATATAAAACATGATTTATTTCATCGAAACCCTAAAATCCATCAAATCGGCCGATTTCGAAAAACCCGAAAATACCAATTTACCATTTTTCTTCAAAACTTGACATTTAAATGAAACAAATGGTCATAAAACTCATTAAATAGCATAACTAGACTATACAACCCATTACTATATTTTTATTACACACATTTGTATTAATACAAAATTCCTAGTTTGCAACTTTTATAAATTTTCAATATCCTACAAGCAAAATTCCACAATTCCACAACAAACTTGATTTTGCATGAATTAATGTATTAAACTAGAATTTATAATGATAATGATATAATTAAACCATAATTTATATTTTAAATCTCATTTATTTAAGAATTTCCAAAAACTAGTTAGCAAAAAATAGCATTTTTATTAGTATTTTTCAATTATCAAAAGAAACTTGTGACCAAACTAAGTTTTTCATTCCTTAAACATGTCAATATCCTCCTTTAAACAACAATCTAATGTTACAAAAATTAATTGGAATTTATCTCACCAATATATATAATATATAGAAATTTAGTTTGAAAAAAATGGTTTAATTTAAACCATTTTGTATAACAATTTACAATATAACAACCATGCATGATTTTCCATTTTCCAAAAGTGTTAAACTAGTTATTATAACCCTAATGAATTAATAAAACCATAACTTGAATTTACAAACCCTAACTTGAATTTTAGAACTTGCAAATAGAATTAATTCATTAAATCAATTTATACTAGAATGAAACATTAAATAACAATAATTCAAAAGAACAAGATTTATACCTTCACACAAGAAATCCAAACATGAAAATAAGCCTCCAAAATGCATGCTTTCCATCTCCAAAATCCATGTAAAGTGAGCAAAGAATAGAGGGTAGGAATTTATTAGGATTTTGTGGAATTTTTATTGAATTTTTAATGAATTTTTGATGTTTTTTGTAACAAAACCAAGGGGCTAAAGTAGGGGGCTGCCATGGGGAAGTGGCCGGCCAAAGTGGGGAGGAAATGGGAGAGAAATAAATGGTGTAGACAAGTGTAGAAACTTCCTTCCTTCATTTCCTTCTTTATGTCTTTTCAACTTTTGTTCATTTTCTTTTTATTTTTCAAAAACAAAACTAATTTCTAGAAACCACTTGAAGAATCAAGAGAGGAGGCTACCAAGGCTGGCCAAAATAGTGTGAGGGAGTAAAAGAGAGTGTGGTTTTGTTTGGGAAAAGAAAAAAGTTATACCACACTCCATTTGCACTAATTTTACCGAAAAAAGTCTTTTTCTTCGATATTTTCTAACACCGGTTAACAACCCTATTTAAATTCAAAAACCACATGATAAAATTTTGTTTAATGTATTATGATGCAAAAAAAATTTGTTTCAACTCATTCCAGTTTGTAATTTTCCCAAATTAAATGTATTAGTGACGGCTTAAAATAATATTAAAATAATTAATTTCGGAAAAAAAAATTCAGAAATTTTAAAATATCACCAGTTGCTCAATAAACACCAAATACTAGCAATTATATAACTAGAATATTTATATTTAATTTTAAAATAAAGATATTTGTATTTTGACTTTTACAGAAAACCCCCTTATTTTACCGATTTTCCGAAATTTCACCAAAACGATTTTCACAACGTTACAATCTTCCCCCTTAAAGAAATTGGGTCCCCGAATTTAAATTAAAACTCCCCCTCCAAATACTAAAACATTTAGCCAAACACTTAAATCGTCGGGGCTCCGAAATCATCAATACATAACTAAAATCAACTCCGTCAAGTGTAACGCAATCATCGGAGTTATGGTAAAGATAAAAAATCAAAACCCAATACGAAAACCAACATAATATATATCAAAACTATAACTTATATATATATAGTGCGCATCTTAATAAAGAAGCATACAAAAAACTCTCTTGAAAATCGCCGTGCGATGCACGTGTCATGGCATAAGTAACGGACGTTTATTTTTTTAAAAAAATGGCTATATATATATATATATATATATATATATATATATATATATATATCTCTTTTTATTTAACATACACGTCCCGCCTGGTTACTAAATCAAATAGTAATGATTATGAAAACATACTGCTCAAACTGAAATCAATCCCAATCACATCAAAAGTATATCATGTGCGTCCGTTGCGCACTGAAATCGGAACCAAATATAGATACCACGAATACACACAAAAACAAAACTAAGTGCAACAGGTGTGCACCAAAAACATCTGTCAAGTGCAACGGGCTTGCACGACTCAATATCAGGTGCATCTAATCTGCACAAAACCCCGATTTAGTGCATCTGGTGTGCACAAAATCGCATCAAGTGCGCCAAATGGGCGCAAGAATCTCAATCAGGTGCACATGGTGCACGAAATCATACACCGAATATTAAAATCGAAACCACAGTACGAAAATGCATAAAACTAGGTCGAAGCATATGCCAAAATCATGTGTAACCATATGCAAGAAATCAAATCAAAATCTCAAAATATATTAAAACCAAATCAAGTGCACTGGGTATGTACAAAACAACATCAATACAACCGATATATGGAACATGCATAGAATATAATGAAAGTACACATAAGAAATACCAATCGTACAACAAAATCCTCAAATACGATGATCCAACCGACGGAAATATGAAATTCAAATCACCAAGTCGCAATCGTAAACACCATCGTCAATGTGCGCCTCTTTCCTCTGATGTCGATTGTTTCGAACTCGTCTCTTCATAGCTGTGCTGACTGCGCTACCAACGGCAATACTCATATCTAGAGTCTCCCACGTAGTCGATCTCTTCACCTGATATCCGAACTACATTAAACTTTTCGATCGATCCATCAAAATCCCATAATTCCCCGAGAGCTCAACACTCAAGTACAGTTTAAAAATATCCGGTACATACCCCAGTATCGATGGTCCAGCCGTAGAAGGGCAAACCCAAGCCTCACTAATGGCACCGCGGAACTGCCGTAAACCCTAAGGTTCAAGGGCGTTCTCGTAGTCATTATGTCGAGTTAGGGTTTCATTCTTCTAGAGGGTCCATCGAAATACCTGCATGTTCTTCCGAATACCTTAAACTTGGGAAAATGGTTTTTCTGATAATCGTTCAAACCCTTTAACTTCGCCTGGACACCATGTGAATACCCTTCTCCCGCACGCTAAACAATGCTTCAATCCTCAAGAATAATCGATACCCTAATGGTTATCGCATTCGAGCCGCAGCTCCTTCTGCCCGTGTGCCCGTGGTAACAGAAACCACTCTCCGATATCGATGAAGATAGATCAAAGGAACGAATGAAATATGGTGCAAAGAAATATACATCCTAAGGCTCCTTAAGCAGAGTAGCGTATCGTAAGCATGCCGCGGACCATACCCACGGTACGTCACTCAAGCTAAGTCGCCTACTCCATCAACCAAGGGTCACCTAGACTTATAAAAGGTTAAACCTAGCGCTCTGATACCAACTTTGTCATGACCCGAAAGTACGGAACGTGACCGGCACTTAGATTACGAAACGTCTAGAGGCGCAACGTAACCTAAGTAAGCCGAAGCCAAGAAATCTAAACCATATAAAACAAGAAGTAAAAGAAAACATGAAGAAAAAAAGTTTAAAAGCATCAGCAAATTTCCCAAAAATTTCGGCAAAGTCTCCTCTGTAAAAATTGGCCCCAAACGGGTACAACAAGTATAATATACACAAACAATAAAAAGCATCCCCAAACGGGAGCTAGCTCAACGCCAACAGGCGGAAACAACCACAACAAGCACAATAATATACAACGCCAAAGGGCGAGGCTCAAGCTCAAAGAAAACAAATCCACCAAACTAGAATAATACAAGCACGACTCTAAGGTCGAAATAAATAACTGGTCCAGTAACTATCAAGTAATACAAGTTTGGTTGATGGAGCTTTCTAGATACAAATGAAATAACAAAAGTACAATGGCGGTCCAGATACAAGTGAACCAACCTACCATGCAAATCACCCGGAATGAAATGATGTGCCAGCAAACTGCCAAGAAACCCTGTACATCGAACCTGTAATAAAATTTGGCACAACGGGGGTGAGTTTCCAACTCGAGAGCAGAAGATATCTGCGAAAAGAAATCGAATGCACGACGCTATCCAAGGTCATAATAATACACTACTATATCCCAATCATTTAGTAATAGCAGGGTAATACTACGTGTAAATGCAACTACTCCGTGCTCGTGTCAGTGCCTCAAGTAATAATATGTCATGTGAATGAATATGTATGCACTATGAATGTAAAACAATCAATCCTGAAATCTAGATATATTTGTATAAAGAAGATCTTTAACTTTTATCATGGTAAATTTGTATAAAATCTAAAATATCATCGATGAAATCCATGGAAATCCGTGTCAAGCATCGACACAAAACATGTAAATCTCAAGTCTCAATACCCCATAGTCTCAATGTCTCATAGTCTCAATATCTCGGGCTCCATCAGTCCGGATTGGCCCATATCATCAAATCTCACGACAACGGTCGGTATCCTCTGGATATCTGCCGCGCCAGACATCACCGGTAGGTAGCCTTCCCCTGCCAGGCTCATCGTCTACAACTCGATCTTCTTGCCCCGGGATACCATACCGGGCCCACCATGTACCCGAGACGGTTCATTCACTCCTCGAATCGGGTCTCAAAATCCAACAGAAAACATGAAATCTCATGGTGGACGACACAAACATCACGAGAAAACCGCATCTTATATTTTGAAAAGAGAGGAGGAGAGAGAGAAGTTTGTTTTATATATTTTTGCGGTTTTCCCCAAAATCCAGAAATCTCATAGAAATCCAAAATCCCAAAATCATGAGTAAGTATATGATAAGTGTCGGCATATGCCCCATAATACTGCATGATAACATGAAAATGCGAATGCATGAAATGTCTAACTAATAAATACCATGTCTATACTAACACCAGAGAGTAATCACAATATTATATCGATCTAGCTGTTAGATGATTGTATCAACAAAAGATAAGATGATCTAAAGTGTACGTGGCATAGCAATTACCGATGATGATGTGTGTGAGCCGGCAAATAAGTGTGCGTTGAATATGCGCATCATCGGTAATGGTGCTGGTGTCCTAACAGGCAGAGTTTTACACTGATATAAAAACATATGTATGAACATGCAACATTATGATTACAGTATGAATGTAAAGACGGATGTGGATAACCACTCATCTGCGATATACAAGTACAACTGCCACTATATGAATCGAACCTAAATTAGTGTCCATCTAACCTCCTAAGGAACTAAACCTACGAAACTAGTCAATAAGAAACAAGAGTCCACCTAAGGTCTGAATCCATATCTTTAATAGTCGGCGATCCAGCCTCAATAGCGTCACGTACGTAGTATGACTTCCTCGAATCAAGAGTGCGGATCAATCATCACATCTATGCCTCGTACGGTAAATCCATCGTACGGCATCCCAATATCGGGGTACGGGTCAAGTATCACCTACGTGTCTCATTATTCGTATGATATCATCATCAACACATGTCATGATCAAGGTGTTATACTGTAATCGCATACATCAATCATATATCATTGCCATCATAAATATACATCATTAATTTATCCTCAGAAATATCATGTCATATGTATCATATTGTGATTAAGTCACACTTATATCATATCATCATCAAGTCACACCTATATGATGTCGTAATCAAGTCATACATATATCATACCATGATCAGTCACAAGTTACAGTCCGGGTGCTATTTTAGAGTCCCATGTACCTCAATATCATCACCACCCATTATAATTTATGTATACCTGTTAATTATCTCATTCTCTAATAATCCGCTAACCCTTTAATACGACTGTATAGCCAAGAATCACGGCATCAAGCCCAGTTATACTGTTTCATTCCCGTGTATCATATCACATCATTGTATCCCATATACGTATTGTATATATATATATATCTATACCTAGTCCTATATATATATACACATACACGTATACACCACGTCGAGTTTCAGTGTATGCGTGTGTGTGTACCTACCTGAAACCTACGAATCTCTTCCAAGGTATTCATCCTCTGGTATGGTCTTCCTAAATCAGTTTAGTCCAGCCTAGGGTCATTACTAGGGTCCTACTCATTAAGAATCTAGGGTCACATCTGGCTTCCTAATATCAATAAGTACTATTCCTATTCTACGTTGCGGGGGTGTTATACGCCATCCACCCGACTTCCCCCCGTAGATATATATCTACTCACCTAGTCCATGTCTGCCGAAGACGGTGTCGCCATCCTCTTCTTCATCGCCCGCAGTCCACGTGAGGGTTACCTATACGCAAACATATATAGTATCGTAAACTAAATCACGGACAAAAGTCAAAACGACACACGGAACGCGCATAGGTTAAAACCTATGTCCCGTTCACGCAAAAGAACCAAATATCGCTCGATATCGGCATACAAACTCCGATTAATTGAGATAAATATCAACAAATAACTCATTGTTTTTAAACTCATTACTTATAATATAAAACATGATTTAATTCATCGAAACCCTAAAATCTATCAAATCGCCCGATTTCGAAAAACCCGAAAATGCCAATTTACCGTTTTTCTTCAAAACTTGACATTTAAATAAAACCAATGGTCATAAAACTCATTAAATAGCATAACTAGATTATACAACCCATTACTATATTTTTATTACACACATTTGTATTAATACAAAATTCCTAGTTTGCAACTTTTATAAATTTTCAATATCTTACAAGCAAAATTCCACAATTCCACAACAAACTTGATTTTGCATGAATTAATGTATTAAACTATAATTTATAATGATAATGATATAATGAAACCATAATTTATATTTTAAATCTCATTTATTTAAGAATTTCCAAAAACTAGTTAGCAAAAAATAGTATTTTTATTAGTATTTTTCAATTATAAAAAGAAACTAGTGACCAAACTAAGTTTTTCATTCCTTAAACAAGTCAATATTCTCATTTAAACAACAATCTAATGTTACAAATATTAATTTGAATTTATCTCACCAATATATATAATATATAGAAATCTAGTTTGCAAAAAATGGTTTAATTTAAACAATTTTGGATAACAATTTACAATATAACAACCATGCATGATTTTCCATTTTCCAAAAGTGTTAAACTAGTTATTATAACCCTAATGAATTAATAAAACCACAACTTGAATTTACAAACCCTAACTTGAATTTTAGAACTTGCAAATAGAATTAATTCATTAAATCAATTTATACTAGAATGAAACATTAAATAACAATAATTCAAAAGAACAAGATTTATACCTTCACACAAGAAATCAAAACATAAAAATAAGACTTCAAAATGCATGGTTTCCATCTCCAAAATCCATGTACAGATGAGCAAAGAATAGAGGGTAGGAATTTATTAGGATTTTGTGGAATTTTTATTGAATTTTTAATGATTTTTTGTTTTTTTTTGTAACAAAACCAAGGGGCTAAAGTGGGGGGCTGCCATGGGGAAGTGGCCGGCCAAAGTGGGGAGGAAATGGGAGAGAAAAAAATGGTGTAGACAAGTGTAGAAACTTCCTTCATTCATTTCCTTCTTTATGTCTTTTCAACTTTTGTTCATTTTCTTTTTATTTTTCAAAAACAAAACTAATTTCTAGAAACCACTTGAAGAATCAAGAGAGGAGGATACCAAGGCTGGCCAAAATAGTGTGAGGGAGTAAAAGAGAGTGTGGTTTTGTTTAGGAAAAGATAAAAGTTATACCGCACTCCATTTGCACTAATTTCACCGAAAAAAGTCTTTTTTTCGATATTTTCTAATACCGGTTAACAACCCTATTTAAATTCAAAAACCACATGATAAAATTTTGTTTAATGTATTATGATGCAAAAAAAATTTGTTTCAACTCATTCCAGTTTGTAATTTTCCCGAATTAAATGTATTAGTGACGGCTTAAAATAATATTAAAATAATTAATTTCGGAATTTTTTTTCCAGAAATTTTGAAATCTCACGAGCTGCTCAATAAACACCAAATACTAGCAATTACATAACTAGAATATTTATATTTAATTTTAAAATAAAGATATTTGTATTTTGACTTTTACAGAAAACCCCTTATTTTACCGATTTTCCGAAATTTCACCAAAACAATTTTCACAACGTTACAATTTGTGTCTTGATACAAATACATGTATTTTCTTCTTAATATGAATACGCGTATTTCATATTTTTGATACAAATACGGTATTCGTATTTTGGTAGAAATACGGGTATATGTATTTATTATAAATACATGTATATAAGGTTGTGTATATATATATACATATATATTTATATATATGTGTAAATATGTGTACAAGTAACGTGGCCTTCTCTCTTCTTCTTTTCTCTTCATGGTTGTTCTAGTTGTGTGTGGTCTTGTGACTCACACTAGTGATCACAAACCCACCTACTTATTATTATTTTTTAAATGTTATGAAGAGATAAGAAGAGAGAGTATATTATTATTATGATTATCTTGTAACCATCTTCTTCTTCTTCCTCTTAATTTTTCTCTCTTGAGCTTTGAGGAAAATAAAAAGAGCATCTTGATACTATTACTATACCTCTAAGTATCAAGACTTAGAAATCTAGATCTTTAGTTACTTCTTAGTTCATTACTATAAGTTAGAGCTTAAACCGGCATTCTCGGGTGGATCATCTTTGACGTGGGGAGAGGACTTTGCAAGCTCGATCCAAAAACCCTAGGAACTCAAGGAGAGGACCACACAAGACCCGAAGGACACGAATTCAAAGGTTTTAGTCCTCTAAGTAGTTGAACACTTTAGTTTTTGTTAGTTTAGTGTTTGGATTCAAATTCTAGGGCATTAGTTTCTAGTGCTCAAGATATTTTTAAAGTTTTTGATTCCGCAAAGGCCATAGTAGTCACGGCACGAGCAATAGTAACTTACACTGGTATCAGAGCCTACCTAAACACTTAAACTAATTATAGACGATATTTGAATTTCAAAACCGAAATAGTTCCGTATTTTGAAACCTGAAAATCCAAGTTTCTGTTGAACTTTTTTTGCCTCTGAAATTTTTTTAGTATATTGCACAGTGCTATATTTGGTACTAGTTTGTCACTGTAGAAACACGAGACCATAATATTCAATATGGGCCGACATTCCACCAATATTTGCGGCTACAAAGTGAGCTTTGGCCTCATGCTTCGTACAGTGGCTTGGGTGCTTGGATTAAGGGTTTTGGTATACTTCATTTTGGCCCAGATCTCATCTACTGTTATCTTTGTATATGGGCAAAACAGAATGTTTCTAAATTGAAATTATAACATCGTTTATTCTCTTTTCATTTGTATATGTGTTTCTAAATGTCAGCTAATTGCTATACGTCGATTAGTAGGGGTTGCACATATCTTGTTTGCTTTGTGGTTATGAAATGAAGTATTGGATCGTTGTGATGAATAGTCGGGGGTTATAAGAAGAGTATTCTTTTGTTTATTCATTCATGTAATAAATATTGTAATATTCTTTTGCGAAGCACTTCCGGGTAGAGGTTGTAGCCACTAATGTATTATTATTTATATTTCTTTATCTAGGATAGACCATGTTAGTGATATATGCACTAGATGCCATTATTGTATAGTATAGAATTGTATGTTACATTTTGAAAGCTTGGAATATATACAGATATATAACCGTCTTGCTCAATATGATAGTATGCTATCTGGTTTGTATCTATTATAACATGTGTATATGTATCTTTCTACGTATCGCTAATATATATTGATAGAGCCTTTAGGATCTTTTTTTGACCAGCGTTGTGATAACAGTCACACTAGTGGGGGATGGGTAGTCTATAAACGCATCCTAAAACTTGTCCCTAGTCATAGGATTATCGAGACAGGGCATTTGATACTCCAGAGTAGACTAATTTATACGTTTCTTATCCCCGTCAGGGGAGATGGCCTGTTCCGCAGCCATTGGTATACAATACCAAAGATATTATACATGTGCTCATTAAGTTATGAGTTACACTGAACGGACTGCTGGGAACTGCTAGTTGGTATTATATTGTAACATTTCAGAAAAGAATAAAATATTATTTTTGGGAATTTTTATAATTAAATAATAAAATATTGAATATTTTAATAAGGCGGTATAATTAAATACCGATAAATTGGGAAAAATTTGGAAAATTATGGAAATTACTAAAATGAGGGTACTTTATGTGATTTAATCAAATTATGAGAGTTTATGATTTATTATACACTAATTTTGTGCTAATCGCGATTGAAAATCGCTAATCGGACTTTAAGCGTGTTTTGTGCACACGTCTTTTTTTCACACTTGTTACATTTTTCCTACATGATTTTTGGGTGTATGGTTATTTTTTTGGGTTTACTATTTCCAAGAGAAGAAAAGAAAAGAAAAGAAAAAGGAAAATGGAAAATGAATAAACAAAAGAGTATGGGAGGTATGGGCAAGTGAGAGAGTGTGAGAGGGGTTTCTTTGACTTGGGCCATTCTCTCCACTTCATTCTCTTCATCTTCTTCTCCTTCTCCTTCATCATGGCAGCACCTCCTCTCTCCCCCTCCATAAATCACCTCACTTCATCACCAAAACAAACACAAAACCCTACTCCCACTTCACAAAAAGTGTGCACAAGCTCTCAAGCAACCCTTTGGACCAAGAAAGTTTGAGTTTTGGCGCTGTAGAGGATTCATGAGTGCAAAATGAGGTAATTATTCCATCAAAAGTGTAGAATTTCCATTCCTTTAGCATCCATGATAAATTAGAATTGATATTGTGTGGTTTGGGGACTTTGAAAACTTTAAGTTGAGGATTAGGGTTTGAGTTGAACCCAAAGGTGAAATTGAGATTAGCAGAGACCTTATGACCCATGTAGGGATTGTATCTTGGACTGAAACCAGAGAATAAACCCGGAATATGAATTTAGAAACCGGATATCAGAAAAACTGTGAAATTTTGATGGTAATTGGAAATCTGCTAACACTCGGGGACCTGGAAAATTAATTAGCAAAGACAGTGAAACATGCAGGCACTTAGGAAGCATCACCCAAGACCCTAGCCCCTACCCCCTCACTTGGGCCGCAAATAAAATCTTTCTGGCCGCAATTTGCGGCCAGAGCATGGAGTTTGGGCTTCGTGCTTGCTCTGTGTCTCCTATACCAGTAAACTACACTCTTGGCATATGCAACATTGGCTAATTTGACCTAGGGTAAAATCTAGTTCCATTTTCAAGAGTTGCTGTTTTGATTCGGGGTTTCGTTTCTCGTATTTTGAATTCTGGATTGTCGTATCTGTGTTTTACCTCGATCACTTGACGTTTGTACAACGATATCGAGGGTTGTTGGTGGTTTTGAAGGCGAGGTCCATAGGTTCTAACCTATAGGCTTTTAGCGTGTCGTTTTAGTTTTCCGATGTGATTTTAATACGCATTTACGATTGGATTATATGTGTAAGTGCCCACGTGATGGCGAGACGTTGAAGATGAAGATAGCGACATCGGCATCGGCACACAAGAAGCAGGTGAGTAGATTTATATCTACGGGGGAAGTCGGGTGGATGGCGTATAGCACCCCCGCAAAGTTGTGAGAAAAGAATAGGATATGATATATATACTTTTATATGTTAGGGTGTGACATGAACCTTAGCAAGAAAGCTTAGGAGATTAGGGGTTAATGTTAGAGAGAATGGATGAAAAGACCCTAGTCGATTTCTTAGTCCCGAAAACCCTAGAGTAAAGATTTGCATACACGCACATGCACATACTCGCATACATTGATATCCTTGTGCGTATTGGGGACATATTTATATTTGTATTCTTATGCTTGGATGACTGGAATGTTATATGATACTTGGGAATGAGTCGATCTGATCGGGCATGATGCCGTGAGATATTTAATGCGTGACCGAGATATGTCATGATGTTATAGCGGGTCGTTGGATGACGATACTATGTTGATGATATATTTATGATAGTTGACGAGTTATATATCGAGATATGAGATAAGATATGTTAAGATATTTATAATGGATCGCTTGGGCGATGTATACTCCTATATGATATGATAAGTATGGATGACATCGGATTATATGAGGCTGTAGATCAGTAGCCAGATCATGATTAGTGTTGATGATATTAGTAGTGTGCTAGACTTAGATCAGTACCCCATGTTCACGATATGTGATGATAAGGATATCAGATGAGTAATGAGATAAATGTTATATTTAACCCGTACCCAGATTTGGGATGGCGTACGATAGATTTACCGTACGAGAGATAGTTATGAGGATAGATCCGCACTCTTGACTCGCGGATGCCATATTATTTATTGTATCGTACGTGATACTATTGAGGCGAGATCACCGACTACTAGGTATATATATAAATAGATCGACTCAGACTTAGGTGGATTCCCTTACCCTTTTGATTGGGCTCGAGTCATACTCATTTTCAAAAGTGGAGAATCATGAGTATTTTAAATACCAAACTGTATGACTCGTATATTGGGTAGGTATATTTTTCAGTGTCGCCGCTACTACATCACTTTCTGTATATTCATGATGTTTCATCGCATTGCATGCTTGTACATATGTTATCTGTAATTATCATGATACCCTGCTGTCAGGACACCAGCACCATTACCGATGATGCGTATGCTCTACGTACACTTGCTGGCCGGCTCACACACATCATCATCGATAATTGCCATGTCACGTACACTTTAGAGAATATAATTTCATTGACATAGCTTGTTAGCTGATAGTTTCGACATGGTATTAGTGTACTTGCTTCATATGCCAGTTTAGACATTGCACTTATTACTTGCAAATCCATGCATATTAATATTCACTGTTTACTTGCTATTGATGATTGGATTTTGGATTTTGGATTTTCATGATATTTTCTGGATTTGAAAACTGCATGTGAAAGTTTTATAAAACTAATATGTTATTTTAAAAAGAAAAATGCGGTTTTCTTTGATATGATGAGTATTGTCCACCATGATGTTTTCTCGGTTATGAAATGGATTTTGAGACCCGATTCGAGGAGACGTAGGAACCGTCTCGGGTACATGGTGGACCCGGTATGGTACCCCGGGGCGAGAGTGATTTCATGGAGGATAATGAGCCTGGCAGGGGCAAATTGCCTACCGGTGATAGCATTTGGACCTGGCGGTTATCCGGAGGATACCGACTGGAGTCACGAGATGGATATAGGCCGACCCGTACTGCCGGAACCCGCGGGCCGATCCCGAAGATGATACGGAGCCTGAGATATATGAGGATTTACGTGCCGATACTAGGCACAGGTTTCATGATGTTTTCGAGTGTCGATGCTGGGCACTCAGGTTCCATGATTTTTATGTGTCGCTAGGGACACACGTTGATTTATATCCTCATACTTTCATGCATATTTTTCTATGACTTTTACATGCATGATGTTGTTATGTCATGGGTTGACACATGGATGAGACCCACATGCATACAGGCTTTGATTACATAGTTGGATGATATCCACATACTTATAGACTTCAGGAAATAGTTGACACTGATTTCATGATGATTATATTGATCATACCTCATACATGTGATATATTGCTACCTCAGGCACTGACCCGAGCACATGGGATTACACTTATGTATAGATATTTACCCTTGCCACTTTTCTTGCTTCAGACTTGTCATTTTGAGGTTATATATGTATTGATCATATTGACGTAGGATCGTGTCATACATACGATTTCTACTCGTAGATGTATTCTACTCACGAGTTGGCAACTTACCCCCGTTGTGCCATAGTTTCTTGCAGGTTTTTCCGTACAGGTTTCGTTGCGGTTTTGCTGGCACACTGTTCCTTCCGGGTGATTGCTTTGGTAGGTGGGTTTTTTTGCATCAGGACCACCATTGTATATTTGTTATTTCCGTTGTATCTAGTAAAACTCCATCAACCAGACTTGTATTATTTGATAGACATAGAAGACCAGTGTATATTCTTTCGACCTTAGAATCGCGCGTTGTATTATTATGGATTTCATGCTATTTCAAGTTTCCTTTTCAGTATTGATCCTCGCCCTTCTGCGTTGTATATTATATTGCTTGCATGGATGTGACCGTCGATTGACTGTAACGTTTTCAAAATAATAAAATATTATTTTCGGGAATTTTTATAATTTAATATTATTTTAATGAATATTTTAATATTCGGGTATAATTAAATACAAATAAATGGGGAAAAATTTTGGAAAATTCTAAAATAGGGTATTTTATGGAATTATGCCATTTTAAAGTTTTTAAGACTAGTTATATGCTAAATTAGTGTTAATCGCGATTAAAAATCGCTAATTGGATTTTTAGCATTTTTGTGCAAAAATTTGCACATATCATTTTCCATACTTGTTACACTTGTGTTACATTTCTATTGCCATGGTTGTTCTTTTGGGTTCGCTATTAGAGTGAGAAGAAAAAGAAAAAGGAAAAGAAAATAAAAGGAAAGAGTAAGTGATGATGAGAGAGAGAGAGACTAGGTCAAACCCTCACTTTTTGAACCATACCAATCATTTCCCCATCTCATTTCTCTCTCCCCATCCCCAAGAGCTGAGCTGCTGCTTCTCCCTCTCCCCCTCTCTCTCCCTCTTCATGAAACCCTAGATCCACCATGAAAACAAAGCCAAAACCCCATTCCCACTTCACAAAACTTGCTCCCAAGCTCACTAGCTACACATTGAACCCAGCAAAATTGGATTTGGAGGACTTTGAGCAACTCAAGAATTTTCTTGAGTTGCCAAAGGAGGTAATTTCTGCACGCCTAGTTTAGTAATTCAATTCTTATTGCATCCATTCTAGTTTCATGTCGATATGTTGTCGTTTGGTGGATTTGTGAAACTTTAAGTTAGGGTTTATGTGAGATCTGAGATTAAAGATGAAATTGAGGATTGTGGTGACCTTAGAAACCCTAGTGTGATGTTATTTTAGGCCCAAACCTGGAACTAGAACCAGAATACGGATTTATGAGACGATGTCGGAGAAAAACTGTGAATCTGTGATCGTAATTAGGAATCTGCTATCACCCTGAGACCCCAAAAATAAAACTGAGTTGACAGTGAGATGTGCAGGCACCATGGAACCACCACACCAAACCCTAGCCCCCAACTCATTCCCTCGGCCGCCAATTAATTCCTTCTGGCCGCAATTTGCGGCCAGAGCAGGAGGGAACCTTCTCGATTTTGGTGCATGGCCCCATTTCCTCTAGTCTTGACCCTAGGTATGTCTAGTTTTGACTGATTCCATCTAGGGTAAAATCTGGGTTGATTTTCCTATGTTGGTGCATGATTTACGACTTGGTTTAGCATGGATTTTGGTATTTGGTGTTTCGTTTCTGTCGAGTGGCGTTTGGACGTCAACGACAAGTGACTATTTATCGTGTTTGCATGCGAGGTTATAGGTTTTTACCTATAGGCGTAGCGTGTGCCGTTTTGGTTTCCGATGTGATTTTCATATGCTTTAGCATTTGTGATATCCTTGTAGGTCCCCACGTGATGTTGAGGCGAAGAAGATGAAGATAGCGACATCGGCATCGGCACACGAGATGCGAGGTGAGTAGATTTATATCTACGGGGAGAAGTCGGGTGGATGGCGTATAGCACCCCTGCAGTCCGTGGTGATGTATACGAATACGTATACACACATATATTTATTATGTGTTGTTTAGGATTATTGATGGTAATAATGGTATTATTGGTGATAAGGATGTATTGGTTTAGTATAGTGCGAAACCCTAGAGTAGTGGTTGCACCTACACATACACGTACACATATACTTGCATGCATTCTTTCATCTATCTGTGCGCATATAGAGGTGCGTATATCTACACATGGGTATGGGACTATGTGTTCATATACGGGATTGAGGATGGTACATGGGATTGAGTTGAGTCGATGAGGTTTGATTGAGGCCGCGAGACTCGGCGATATGACAGAGTTCGTATTTGAGATGTGATATGATGGTAGTGATACCGGATATGTGATGAGATGAATGGGATATTGACCCGTACCCAGCTATTGGGATGCCGTACGACGATTTACCGTACGAGCTTTATATTGATGTTAGATCCGCACTCATGACTCGAGGATGTTATATGATATACTGTATCGTACGTGATGCTATTGAGGCGAGATCACCGACTATATATATATATATGTATATCGACTCAGATTTAGGTGGCTTCCATACCCCTCCCGGTTGACTTGATTGTTTGGTTCGTAGTTCGCATAGTAGGCGTTAGACTAGACCCGAGTCATACCTATTTCAAAACTAACGAATTGGGGATATTTTAAAGATAGGCAAAAGGGTTTATACAGACATTTTCAAACGACGCATCTTTTCTTAAAACACCGTAGCCCTTATTTTACCAAAAGCCCTGATTCGTTTTATTTCAAAAGGCAAGGTTGCATGATATATCTAGTGAGGCAGGTTCTCTACTGTTGCATTGATTATTCGATTCCGCATTTTCATGCTATTTGCATTGCATCTCTTGTATTGTTGATATATTTCAGTTATGCTGCTAGGACACCAGCACCATTATCGATGATGCGTATATTCCATGTACACTTGTTGCCGGCTCACACATTTCATCATCGATAATTGCCATGTCACTACACTGTAGTACTGTTGCATTCAGTGTATGTCGCTTACATTTCTTTACATGTCGCATACATCATGCTTTCTGATTATACGCATTGAGATATGTTGTTTCCATGATATTTCTGGTTTTTGGGAACCGTGGGTGTTTCAAAAAGAGAATATGTAATTGTTTTAAAACCCGGTTACCCTTGATATGATATTTCAGTGCGTCCACCATGTGTTTTCTAGGTGCTGAGAGCGACATGTGAAACCCGATTCGAGGAGGCGGATGAGGCCGATTGCGGGTACATGGTGGACCCGGTATGGTTCCCCGGGGCAAGAAATGTTTTTCGTGGAGTAGACGATGAGCCTGGCAGGGTGGCGAGTACCTACCGGTGATTGGTTGGACCTGGCGGTTATCCGGAGGATACTGACCAGAGTCGATAGATGGATATGGGCGTACTGCCGGGGCCGAGGGCCGATACCGCAGACAGAGCCCGTGGGCCGATCCGGACTGACGGAGCCCGATATATGAGGATTTACGTGCCGATGCTGGGTACAGTTTTCATGATGTTTTCGAGTGTCGATGCTGGGCACTCCGGTTCCATGATTTTGACATGTCGCGATGGACACGGATGGTTTATATCCTCATATTATTCCCATGCACATGCTTTATGATATTTACATGCATGATGGTTATTGTCATTGGGTGACGAGTGGACGGGATCCACGTATATGCAGATTTGATTACATTGATCATACCTCACATTTATGATATGCTATTACCTGAGGCACTGGCACTACACTCATGCATAGAGATTACCTTTCCAGTTTTGCATGCTTCAGACTTATTCATATTGAGGTTTATTTATATTTGATCGTATTGACCTAGGATGGGTCATGCATTCGATCTCTGCTTGTAGATATTTTCTATTCACGAGTTGGAAACTCACCCCCGTTGTTCCACAGTTCTTGCAGGTTTTTGCCGTACAGATTCCATAGCGGCATTTCTGGCACACTGCTTCTTTATGGGCGACTTGCTTGGGTAGGTGGGTTCTTTTGTATCAGAACCGCCATTGTTCATGTATTATTCATTATATCTAGAAATTCCATCAACCAAAACTTGTATATTGTTTCAGACTTAGAAAATAGTGTTGTATTATTTCGACCTTAGAGTCGCGCTTGTAGTATTACGGTTTTCTGGCTGTTTTGAGTTTCTTTTGGGGTTTTTGATCCTCGCCCTCTGGCGTTGTATATTATTATTGCTTGCGTGGTTGTGACCGTCGATTGACGAAGAGCTAGCTCCCGCTTGGGGATGCCTTTTATCATTTCATATATATTATTCTTGTTGTACCCCGTTCAGGGCCAGTTTTTACAAAGGAAACTCTGCCGAAATTTTCAGGAAAGGTTACACAATTTAAAAATACATATTCGGCTTAGTTATTTAAAAACTTTGATTTTCGAAACATGATTTCTTTACTTCTTAAAACCAGTTTTCCTTATTTACTCTTTAAATGGTTTTAGATTTTTGGGCTTTTGGCTTACTTGGATCAGATGGGGTCCTATAGACTTCATATGGTTCAAGGGCCAGTCACGTGCTCTTTCGGGTCGTGACATTGACGAAGAGTTAGCTCCCGCTTGGGGTTGCCTTTTTATCATTATGTATATATTTATCATATTGTACCCCGTTCGGGGTTAGTATTTACAAAGGAAACTCTGCCGAAATTTTCAGAAAAGACTTGTGATTTTAAAAATACATATTTCGGCTTATGTTGCTAAAATTACTTGATTTAAATTGGTTTTTCCTCTACTCTACTTAGTTTTGATTTCTGGGTTTTGGCTTACTTAGATTACGTACGCCTTGAGACGTTTCGTAATTTAAGTGTCGGTCATATTCCGTACTTTTCGGGTCGTGACATATATCTATCGTCGGACAGCAGTTCTCCGGTGACATGAGTACAGATTAGTCCATTGACTTGAAATCACTATTCATCTCGAGTGTGTTCCCACTGAACTTAGATTACTACCCTACCATGGCTCTAATAAGTCATGCAAACAGGTAGTAGTTGGGTGCAGTCCTGAAGCACTTAGAGGCAGTAGGTGATAGAAGGGATTCGTCTCTCCCAGTATTGAGAGTTGATATCATGCTGTGTGCGGTAGGCCAATTATAAAAGTCCCTAGCCAGAGCAAGTAAGATTTACTGGTAAGTACACCAATAATTTCTCTGGTTGTATAGGGCTCCACACCGACATGACTTGTCGCGCTATTAGGGGTGTGATGTTTACCACCCCCGTAGACCCGATATGTGATACTCTTACATGAACAGACCGGACTGTACGGAGAATGTCACCTATAGGCTCAGTAGGGGTTTGGACGAGTTCTCTTGTCGATCTTCCTTTATACGGATACCTGGATAGCCTCTATGTACAGCTACTGCCACTAACATACTTGTGGTTAAACCCACTGCCAGCGTATTGTCGAGTATTCAGAGTCCCACACAGAAGGTTTTCCGGTTTAGGCGAAACGATGTAGTTTGCGTATTTCAATATGCTCGGGTGTTCAATTGAACACGTGTATTTATACACGTGCTTTAATCGGACAGTTTAGTAGTACTAGCAGGTTTGAAAGATAACCAATTTTGATGCTAGTATTATATTACTCTTTTTTGGATATTTGTATTTTAACATGAAGACGGTATTTATACGAATACGTGTATTTGTACAAATACGTGTATTTGTACTTTAATACAAATACGTGTATTTGTACTTTAATACAAATACATGTATTTCTTTCTAAATATGAATACGCATATTTTGTATTTTTGATATAAATATGGTATTCGTATTTTGGTAGAAATACGATATACGTATTTATTATAAATACGGCTTTTAGGGTATACTTGATTATATACACATTTATATATATGTGTGTGTACTTAGATGAGGTAGCCTCTCTCTACTCTCTCTCTCTCTATCATTTCTTCAAGAAGTGTGCGGTCTTGTGACTCACCCTAGTGAGTCACTTGCACACCCACTTATTTGTTTCTAGTTTGAAGAGATAAGAAAGAGTGTGAGGATATTTTTTTGTGAGGATAGTTTTTCATCAAGTGTTGATATTTTCTTGAGTTGCCATCTCATTCTTCTTCTTCTTCCTCTGTTGCTCACTTGAGTTTTGAGAGATAAAAAGAGAGCATCTTGTTCATAAACTACACCCTCCTAAGCATCTTGTCTTAGCAAGACTTGAATTTTAGTTGTTTCATACAAGCTATCGCTTGAATCGGCATTTAGGGTGGATCGTCTTTGATGCGGGAAGTTCGACTTCTAGAGCTCGATCCGAATAACTAGGAGCTTAAGGAGTGAACCTTTCAAGACCCGAAGGACTGTCTACAAAGGTTATTACACTAACCTAGTAGCTAAAGCTCTAGTTAGTGTTGTTTTAGTTTAGTGTTTGGACTTGTATTTTAGGGTTTCAAGTGTGTAGTGCTCAATTTTTTTTAAATTTTTTTGATTCTGCAAAACCGTAGTAGCCACGGCAATGATCACCATACACTTACACTGGTATCAGAGCCTACCCAAACACTTAACTGATTGAATAGATAAGGTTTAAAGTTTCGAAACCGAAATAATCCCGTAACGAAAATCTGGAATCCAAGTTTCTGTCAAAAATTTTCTGATCTCTGAAAATTATTTTTACATATACAAGAGAGATCCTTATACTAGTAGTATATCACTGTAGAAAGACGAACCTATTTGGCAAACTTTTGATCGCCAAAATATTGCAAATGACTGCAATTTGTGCTTGTACTTTTGCCTCTGGTCTCGTGTTTCGTGTAGTGGTTTGATCACTTGGATTTAGGATTTTTGTGATTCACAATTTTGGCATAGATTTCCTATCGTGTTATCTTTGTATTCGGGCTTCATGGAATATTTCGAAGTCGAGAATTTAGCATCGTTTATTTATTTTGTGTTTGTATATGTGTTACGAAACATCGACTAATTGCTATACGTCGATTAGTAGGGGTTGCATATATTTTGTATCTTGTTTGCGATGGTCTGTGGATATGAAGTATTAGATCATCGTGATTGAATAGCCGAAGGAATGTAAGAAGATTGTTCTTTTCTTTCATTCATGTATTTGTAAAAGTGATGTAATATTCATCTGTAGGGCACACCTGGGTTGAGCTTGTAGCCACCGTTGTATTATTCATTTACTTTTCTGCACCTAGGATAGGCCCAAGGGGGGTGCACAAAATACCGGGTTCTTGAAGTGCCGAGTGGCCTACTCATCTCATTGAGGGAGGTTGATTCACTTCGGGGATTTGGTGGATAGTTTGCCACGCCCATAGGGGTCTAAGGTGAGGGTTTGGCTATTCATCATAACCGAGGAATCAGTTTTTCGTTCTAGGGTAAAACGAAACATGGAAATCCTAGTATATCCAATATTTTCATCTGTGTTGCTTTTGTTGTGATCTGTGATGGCTATTATTGTGTGAGACGAATGACTATATATAGATTATATATAATAAATGTTGTTTATATTTTGCACCCATGCTAGCCCTGCCCCCACCCTGCCGTAAATTAAGCAACCTTACGGTGAAGACCCAGGGCCCCATGGCGAATGCATATAGCATAAGCGAACGTTCTATTTTCGTTTCTTCTTCAATGATAGGGTTAAATGATGGGACCACATTAATTTTGATTAATGAAAAGAAAACAAACCAAAAGTTTAAATCGTTGGAACAATTTAAAAACACTCAGTTTTCCTTAAAAACACCTTTTAAATGTGGAACCTAAACTACTCCATTTAAGAGCCATCAGGTTCCTTCTACTATATCAAGTTCGATACGCTCACAATTTTTGCCAAAACCAGACATAGCCCTCCTTCATTTTAAATGGGTATTCACTAGTATTCAAGCTGTGTATTTTGACCTTCGCCAAGGCATAGTGATTGGTAGCTATTTGGATATCTGTCTTTAGCATAGATAAATACGTTAATTTAGAACAGGCATACAACTATTTTGGCCTTCGTCAAGAGTTTGTACGAATCGGTCTAGGTTTGCCAGGACAATGACGGGTAGAACTTAACTTGTGTCTTATGATATTTTGGCCTTCGTCAAGGTCATAAGTGCCTGGGGGAAAAATTCACATCAGGAGTTTCAAAGAAAAAGGAAACATGCTATTTTTGCATACCATTTGGAGTGTGATGATTTTAGTAGGATTCCTTCAAATTTATCATACAATGATAGTTGGATCCTGATCCTACTGTGAGTAATTATTACTCATCAGGAGTGTTTTTCACTTTACAATCAATGCTATAAACCAAGTAGGTTTCTAGAAAGATGTTAACGAGGCTACGCCTCCAGGAAAAAGAGGTTATTTAATTAAGGAATTTCGTGAAGGCATTGTAAAACCTCCTTCGAAGTACCGACACTAGCCTGGCCGAAAGGTTAAAGCTAGGATGCGATTAATCTTGAATAAATCTTCTTTTATGGTTTGAAAGAGGATTTGAGGAAATAGTGGGAGCCATCCTGTTTAGATAAACTAAAAACCAATCTAAATTTGCAAGAGTATCATGCTGAGTGTTTCTTCTCTCTCTTTCCTATTTACAGCGACCAAGATGACCGGGCTTAAGTTACTATTAGATAAAAATATATTGACGGGACCAAACTATAAAGATTGGCTAAGAAATATCCAGATGGCCATTACTTATGACAAGTGTGCTACCTCCTTACTACTAAATCCCCCGCCGTCCCTGGTCCAGAATCACCATCATGGATGTTGAGATCCGTAAGACTTGGGATATAGACTGTGCGAAAGCCAAGAGCCTCGTGCTGGCCTCTATTGATAATGAACACCAAAGGCGACACAAGAAGATTGACTTAACTTCTATCTTCCTCCAGACCAAAGATTTATATGAAGAGCAATCTCGTATCGCAAGATACAAGATCTCAAAGAAACTATTTCAGGAGAGCTTGGCAATCGGGACATTTGTAGGGGATCATATCCTTAAAATGATCAGTTTCATTGAAGAGCTCGTGGACCTAGGGACCATGTTGGAGAACAAGTTGTATACAGACATGATTCTACAGTCCCACCCCTCTACTTATGCCCAGTTTATATTGAATTTCAATATTCAAAGGAAGAAAGTTACACTTCTAGAGCTCCTTAATATGTTAGGGAGTGCAAAGAGTATCCTAAAGAAAACCAGGGAGACACCCTCTCAACTTATTGGGGAACCTTCTTCCTCTAGATACAAGATGAGAGCCAAGGGGAAGAAGAAGAAGCCCCCCACACCAAGCCAAAAGGAGGTGTCGATAAGGTACAGGGAAATGCAAAAGTTGGGGGGCCAATAGTGACAAAAGAGGAATGCTTCTATTGTCACAAAAAAGCTCATTGGAAGAAGGAATGCAGGGCTTGGAAAGCCAGGAACTAGAATTCGAAACAAGTTGTAGCTTCGGCTTTAGGTGTGTTTATGATTGAAAACTGTTTGTCAATCAACTCTACAACTTAGGTATTGGATACCGGTTCAGGATCTCATTTCTGTAATTCATTGTAGGCACTGAGAGGCAGTAGAGTTTTGAAGGCGGGTGATAAGACCCTCAGGGTTGCTAACGGAGCAGGCGTGGATGCTGTTTCTGTAGGGGAATAACACCTAGGATTGACAAGTGGAAACATTTTGATTTTGCGTAACTGTTTTGTATACCAAGTTTGACATATACTATCATCTCTCTTTACTATCTAAAGAAGGTTATGATTATACATTTGTAAGCGATGTTGTAAACATTCGTCTTAATCATGGCTTGATTGGGTTTGGTACACTAGACAACGGTATATACGTATTAAATCAACATTCAGTTTTCAATGTCCAGAACACACTCAAAAGAAAGACTCCAGAATTGAATCATGTTTTCATATAGCATTATAAACTAGGTCAAATCAATAAAACACAGTTGATAAAGTTACATAAAGAGAGATATTTGGATCCATTTGAATATCTGACTTATGCAACTTGTCAATCATGTATTAAAGGAATGATGACAAAGACTCTGTTCACTGGACACGAAGTAAGAGCTACCGAGCTCTTAGGACTCATACACAGCGACGTGTGTGGTCCAATGTCTGCACATGCAAGAAGTGGTTATTCCTACTTCATTCTATTTACCGATAATTTCTCAAGGTATGGACATGTATTCTTGATGAAATATAAATCCGAGGCCTTTGAAAAATTCCAGGAGTACAAGAATGAAGTGGAAAAACAAACAGGAAAAACTATCAAGACACTTTGATCTGATCGGGGTAGTGAATACTTGAGTACCG
This sequence comes from Agapanthus africanus, assembly GCA_030015575.1. NCBI lineage: Eukaryota > Viridiplantae > Streptophyta > Magnoliopsida > Asparagales > Amaryllidaceae > Agapanthus > Agapanthus africanus. The sequence goes on from CM057343.1 coordinate 445,634,794, forward strand.
AGTTCCTAGAATATTTAATAAAGAATGGAATTCTCTCTCAGCTTACTCCTCCATACACACCTCAACACAACGGTGTATCGGAAAGGTGGAACCACACCTTACTAGATAAGGTGTGTTCCATGATGAGTAATGCAGAGTTGCCGCGATCCTTCTGGGGTTATGCACTAGAGTCTGCTGCATATCTTTTGAACAAATTTTAAACTAAGTCAGTGCTTACCACTCCATATGATATGTGGAGTGGGAAGAAACCCTATCTTAAGTATTTTAAAATATGGGGATGTCCAGCTTTTATCAAAAAGCAGTATGCGGATAAGCTCGAGTCACGATCAGTATTGTGTAAGTTTGTAGGATACCCAGGGAATTTCAGGTGATATCTTTTATATTATACAAAGGAACAAAAGGTTATTGTTTCTCGGCATGCCCACTTTTTAGAGAATCAATTTCTTGAAAATGAAATAAGTGCGAGCGCAATAGAACTGGAAGAAATTCCAGAACCACAATCAATTGCTGAAAACTTGGTGGAACCTGGCTTGGCAAAAGGTTTTCGTCAAAAAGAACTGGCTTAGACTATAATGAAATATTTTCTCCAGTGGCTATACTTAAATCCATTCGGATCCAACCTGTCATTGCTGTCTTCCATGATTATGAAATTTGGAAGATGGACGTAAAGACCGCTTTTCTAAATGGAAATTTGGAAGAGTGTGTTTATATGGATCAGCCAGAGGGCTTCATAGAGAGTGGGAGCAGCAGAAGAGTGTGAACGTTGCTTAAATCCATTTATGGATTAAAGCAGGCATCGCGGAGTTGGAACATCTGCTTTGATGAGACGGTCAAACAATTTGACTTTATCAAAAATGCAGATGAACCATGCATTTATAGTAAAATTGTAGCGAGAACTGTGGTATTCCTCGTCTTGTACATGGATAACATTCTATTGATAGGAAATGACATTCCTATGCTACAATCAACCAAAAGCTTCTTGTCACAGAAGTTCTCCAAAAAAGACCTAGGTGATGCCTCTTACATTCTGGGGATCCAAATCTATCGTGATAGATCTAAGAGAATATTGGGACTTTCACAGTCCAGGTACATAGACACATTACTAAAAAGATTTAGTATAGAAGATTCCAAGCCCGGGAATTTACCCGCTTGTCATGAAATCACCCTCTATAAAGAGATGTCTCCCAAGACAGATTTGGAAAGGCATCGCATGAGTATTATACCCTACGCTTCGACAGTAAGATCTATAATGTATGCAATATTGTGTATTAGACTAAATGCTGCTTACGCACTGAGCATAGTAAGCAGGTATCAGTCAAACCCTGGAGAGAAGCACTGGATAGCAGTAAAGAACATTCTCAAGTACCTGAGAATGACTAAGGAGATGTTCTAGGTATACGGCAGTAAAGACCTACAGATTGAGGCCTTTGCCGACTCTAGCTTCCAGAGTGACAAGGATGACTCCAAATCCATGTCGGTTTATTTCTTCACCCTCAATGGAGGGACGGTCAGTTGAAAGAGCTCCAAACAGGATACCATTGTTGACTCGACGATGGAGACAGAGTATATCGCTGCATGTGACATCGCAAAAGAAGTAGTCTGGATAAGAAAGTTCATTACAAAACTTCAGGTGGTTCCGTCCATTATTGACCCAATACCTTTGTATTGTGACAACAACGGGGCTATAACTTTAGCGAAGGAACCACGGTCACATCAGAGATCCAGACATATCTTGAGGTGGTATCACCTGATCAGGGAGATCGTGGATCACTAGGAGATCAAGGTGAGGAGAGTAGACATGGAGAAAAACACTGCAGATCTACTCACAAAGGCCATCCCTCAGACACAGTTCGATAGGCTATTTGAGATGATAGGTCTGCTGCGATATGCCAATACATGACCTTAATGCAAGTGGGAGATTATTAGTGATATATGCCCTAGATGCTATTATTGTTTGGTACATGATTGTATATTATATTTTGGAAGCCTGGGATATATACAGATATATAACAGTCTTGGTTAATATGATAGTATGCTATCTGGTTTGTATCTATCATAATATGTGTATATGTATCTTTTTATGTATCGCTAATACATGTTGATAGAGCCCTTAGGATCTTTTCTTGACTCTTAGCATTATGATGGAAATCACACTAGTGGAAGCTTGGGATACATACAGATATATAACAGTCTCTGCTTGACTACCAGCACATCCTTAAACTTGTCCCTAGTCCTAGGATTATCTGTAAGTCTATGTTACCCATCCCGGTGCTTAACGAGAGGGGGGGGGGGAGGGGCGGAATAGGTAAAAATCAAATTTTTCTTTAAAGGAAACATAGACTAACCATGAAGGATCTTTGCTAAACAAAAACTAACAAACTAACATGGAGCTTTAACTATTAGGTTAAGAAATTATACCTAAAGCTTGAACTCCTTCTCTTCTTGTGTTGCTTCTTCTTGTTGTGAGCTCCTTGGAGTGGTGTAGATGGCTCCTCCTCACCGTCTTTTCTATGACAAAGAAAGATCCACTCGAAGGCCTCTACCTTGAGCTCCAACCTCTATCTTGAAGTAACTAAGGTGCTTGGTGTGCTAGACTAAGAACCCTAGAGTGAGTAGAGAATTGTTTTGGTTGTTTGATCTCACAATGCTCTTGATTTTCAACTCATGAAACAAGAGAGCCTTGAGAGAGGAAGAGGAGAGAGCTAGCAAGAGAGAGAAAGTGTCATGATAAAATGAGGTGTTTGCTATCATATGATGAAAAAAAATAATGATAATTTTAATTAGGATAATTGTCATGGTTGATGTTGATTTGACCATTATCATGTCACAATTAATGCTAAGCACAAAATATCTCATGCTTAGCAAAAATATCTAAGTCAACTAAAGTCAACAAGTCTAATGGTCAAACCAATTAACCATGATACAATTATCTCTAATTAAAACTCATTAATCAATTTTCTCCATCTCATTATGGTTTTAATCAAGTCAATGGTCAAAACCCTAATGAGGCTTCTCTGCCTCAATCAACTGTATATACACACCCGAATCCGTGTTCCGAGGAACACAAATACAATGAGACCGAACCAACCCAAAACTAAATACTAGGATCTGGCTTAAACCAAAGCCTACTAGTGTCAACTGCCCGAACCCCAAGCACGCATAAGTGCGCGTATATGAACGGACCCCGTCGTAAAACCATACGATATCTACTCCATTTTGCCTAAAGGTGAGCAACCCTCTGTGTGGGACTTTAAAGACTCGACACTACACTGGCAGTGGGTTTAACCACAGGCTATAAGCGGTACTAGCTGTACATAACGGTCCCCAGATAGATGACGATAATAAGACCGATGAGGTGAACCCATCCGAACTTCTACTGAGTCTGAATATGAAAATCTACGTACAGTCCGGTCTGTTCGTCTAAGAGTATCGCATGTCGGGCCTAGGGGGCGGTAAACGTCAGACCCCTAATAGCAGTATAAGTCGTGTCGGAGTGTAGCCCAGAACACCCTGAGAAACTACTGGAAACACTACCAGTAAATCTCGCTTTTCCTGGTGATTAGTGTCAAAACTTGTATTTACCGCAATCAGAAACGGCGTCGCTTCGCAGCTAGCCGGTGAGTACGGGTCGATCCACAGAGACGGGTAAATTTCTTTTATGTGTTTTAACGAGTTGATTCAAAATGTCATTTTGGTTGGTTTATAAAAATCTATAAAAACTGATCTAATTAATCTAATTAAGAGTCTTGCTAGGGTTAGGCTTACGGGAAGTTTTGGAGATTAACGTTTTTCCTCACCGCTTTCAATGCCTTCTTTTTTTTAGATCTATTAGATGTTAATGTAATTATTAATAAAGTGGATCCAAATCTTTTGGGAAGATTTTTCTTCCTCTAGATTTGTATCCTTCCTTTATTGATAATTACCCTAACCCCTACGGAAAACGCGCGCAACCGGCCCTTTATACTACGGTTCATCGTTACCTCGAAGGGTAGGATGCCGTAGGGAGCGGTTGTGCTCGTATGCGTGGAGTTCTAATTCATTAGGTGAAAGTGGTATTGAAAGGGGTGAGAGATCTCATCTCTCAACCCTTTCCCTAAGGCTAACCCTAACAAGCGAGGAGATTACTCGCTCATTAGGGGATGAGAAAACATTTTAATTAAAAGAAACAGAAATAAAATACCTTCCTAAGTTGAAGGCTCCCTCCAAACAAGAAGAACAGATCTGAATTTATCTTTCAGAAATTCTGAAATTTATTGATTGAAAAGAGGCCTCCGGTTTTACAATTTTAGATTACAATTTATAAGTAAACAGAAGAATTAGGGTTTCAGAGTCTCGCGCATGTGCAATTACAGATATGCCCACGAAAAATCCCAACCCCTGCACCGACGCACCGACACGAGGAAAATCCACCGACACGGGCTCTGAATGGCTGCGGATCCGCGACAAATGTTGGCTTGGGCCACAGATCCGCGGCCCTTTGGTGGGCTTGGGTCACCAATTTTCTGCACTTGGGTTGTATTGTCTTGGGCTTCCTATTTTCATATGTATTTTCTCTGTTGGGCTCTAGGTCTTCTCCAGATCTTCAGTGAAAACTTATTCGTATCTTTTGACCGTTCACTTGACATTTTGGACCTTGCACTGTTCTTCGTCTAGGCTTGACTAGGATCCGTCTAATTGTTGGTCAAAAGTCCCTTTTTCTGTTGTTTTGTGTCTTTTTCACTGTATTTGCTCCAGAAACCTGTATCCAGTAATATGCAACAAACGTGCGTCAAGGGTACCTGTTTATTTATAAAAAGGATAAGAATAGGGGAATGAAAAATGCAATATGATGGTCTGAACAAATACCCACAAACTTATCTTTTGCTCGTCCTCGAGCAAACTTATTTTTTATTCACTAAAATCCTAACCACACTTTCGCAGGGAAACGCGATTGCACTGAGCTCGTGCAACAAGCCGTTAAACCTCTAGGTGTCCCTAGTAGGAGGAGTGTTGTCTCCTGAGGGTTTTCAGCGGATTACACCGACAAAATCCTATCAATTCGGCCCATTAACTTTTGTTCTCTAATTAGGTTTTCTAACAAGGAATTCTATTATCTTTTGACTCACAAATTATCCACCCACATTCTTCACACTTCCTCATTATTTAACTTAAGATTATATATGTTATGTAGACCTACTTAGCTTTCGGCATCTCTTAAGTCTTCCTTCTAGGGTTCCATCTCCACTTAGGAATTTCTATCACTCTATTAAAGATACAAGTTCTATCTTTCATTCCTCTCTCTTATCTAAATTTCAATCACATACCCCTAAGTGTGTGTATAGATCACCCCTACACTTGGAGATTCAAATCAAGCAATCATGCCCTTGTCCGTTGTCCAAAGCACTTATTAATTAGTGAACTTTTAATTGAATTTCGCTTACACATCCTTCATGCGACCGTTAATACTTCTTGAGGTACCAACAACCGATTACAAGATGCGTTAGCAATTTAAAGCGTACATCCTAGTTTTGCAACTCCTAAGGCTTTTAGCAGTGACTCCCAAACCAGTTGGTCTAAGGCACTAGGTGATGAAGCACCCTCGCTAAATATTTTTCTATTTTTGCAGCCTTTAGTAATCACAAAAACCAGTGTCCATTTATTATTCTTTATTCACACTTATATATTTTTTATTTTCATCATACTAAGGACTTTAGATAAGGGCATCTCAAGGTCTCTTCTACTATTCCAAGTTTCAAGGTGCGTGATTGTGCAAATTGTAGGGTATACGTTTTCAGAATCTAGATTTAAGCTAGGAACTATTTTTCAAACTTATACTCTAATAAGAACATCAATACTCTTCTCTTGTTTCGACTTAGCCCAAGAAGTGAGCCCAAAATTTGCCTATTTCTAAATAAACTACAAAGGCATATACTTTCTACCGTTAAACTTTAAGGAAGGTTATCTTTAGGGTTTTTAATTTAATACGTCAAAGATCTAGTTGTTCCTAGCCAGTTAACCTATCTGTCAAACTCTAGTCAATTAGCCAAAATTGAATACAATAATTTTTATAATTTTTGAAAATTTTCAATTTTTATGGGTTTTCAAATAGGTATGCAAATGCAAAAATATATACAAATGAATGCGAAGGAAGAAGACGTACCGAGCATAAATACCCCCAAACTTGAACTTGACAGTGTCCTCACTGTCATACTAAACCAAGAGGGTCAAAATACCGGCACTTCCCTGTTTATTTATTTATAATTTTTTTATTGTTAAGAAAAACAAAAATATATACAAAAAGGCCCTCCCCCAAACTTCATTTAAACTATGTTAGATATTACTGCAAAACTTTGCATCGACCAAACGTCAACACCAACCATTTGAAAAATTTATCAGTAAAGAGTATTGGTTGGTGGAAGAATAAGTTGTGGCGGTCCAAAAAGAATTGGGGAAGATAGAAGTGGTGGTATGGAAGGTGTGGAAATGAATATACATGAGGTGGTGATGCATCAACACGAGAATGTAAATGATCAGCAATCAGTGGAGTGTTGGCATTCTCGTAGCTTATTAAAAGAAATGGGGGTATTTCAACTTCTAAAGGAGGAGGTTGACTCACCACAATACCCCCAAGATGTTTCTGTGTGTCCTCTAGTGACTTGGCATCATCCATCAATTTTGTATGATATTCAATTATGAGGGAATTTATCTCCTCGATGTCCGCCATGGTCCAACCGAAAGCTTGCCGCCTATCTTGTAAGACCATTAAGAGGGCGTTCTCTTGCTCGAGGGCTAGAGAAGCCGATATGATAATGGGAAGGGTCTCATTCTCACCTATGTAAGCATATCTATGCTGAGATGGCAACGGCGTGAGTTCGATTTTCAGAGGCGAAAGAATCATTGCGGAATCTACCTCGAACTCAAAGGACTTCAACACAGGTTCGAAATCACTGCAAACAACCGATTCGGATGGCTCGACTGACTCATCCAAAAATTCAAACGACTCATATTCGGGCTGTGAGTCGTCATCATCCAAAAAAGTGAAACATTCATAATCAACATCGGTTGTGTCAACGGTGGTAGGCTCAAGGAGAGACGCACTAGTGGCGTCAAAACTGTTTTCATTAAACAAGAATCTTTCAAGCTCGCAGTCCTCCTGCGTGATTTCGTGAATAGAGCAAACTTCTCGTGTACTAGTTTTAGGCACGGGGGGGCAGACTTCCCATCTTATAAATATTGAACTCACTAGACATTTTCCCAAAGGATAGAGTCATGGAGCCATTGCGACAGTTTATTACAGCATTGGAAGTGGCCAAAAATGGTCGACCAAGGATCACCGGAATTTGGTTTCTTGGGTTAGCAACAGGTTGCGTATCCATAACGATAAAATCAACAGGGAATATGAACTCCCCGACTTTGATCAACACATCCTCTAGTTGACCCCTTGGATGGGTGATTGATCGATCAGCCATTTGGAGAGTGCAACGAGTGGGTTTCAACTCTCCAACCCCTAATTGTTCGTACACGGAGTAGGGAATCAGGTTAACACTAGACCCAAGATCTAAAAGTGCTCGATTAATTTTCTTATCCCCAATTGTGATGGAAATCGTAGGACAGCCGGGGTCCTTTCGTTTTTGGGGTAAGGTTTGATGGTGGTTAATAGTATTGCTCACTGCACTAGCCACTAGCACTTTCTTGGGTACTTGAGATGCCTTTCTCTTCGAAGTGCATAAGCCCTTTAAGATTTTTGCGTATGAAGGGACTTGTTGGATAGCATCCAAGAGAGGTATATTTATGCTAACCTGCTTAAATATCTCCACAATCTTCTCCACTTGTGCATTTGGATTATTAGGACTCAACCTGTTTGGGAATGGAGCATTCTGAAAATTTGTTGAGTCAAAAGTCTGTGGAGTAGAATGTGAAGTAGGAACGGATCCCAGTGTGGATGTGTTCGTGTTGTGAGAAATGGGTCCGTTCGAGTCAGAAGAAGTAGAGCCGTGTGAAGGGTGGAGAATAGGCTCTAAAGAAAAAGGTGAAGAAGGAAGTGAAGAGAATGAAGAAGGGGAAGAAGAACCACCGGCGGGGATGTCATCACTAGTTCCCACATTATTTTGCAACTCTCTTCCGGATCTCAACGTGGTCACCGCATTTACATTGTGATTGTGATATGTGTTTTGTGTGTGACCGGGATTGGGCAATGGTTGAGATGGAATCTTTCCCTTTTCTCTCTCGCTCAATGCAGCAGTTAATTGTGCAATTTGTGCCTCAATAGATTTGATACTTTGATCGTGTGAGGCATTGTTATTTATTAAAGATTGAACATAACTTTCAAATCTTGCTGCGGATTCTGTAGATTTCTTAAGAAATGCATCTAGACTTTTCTCGAGCGAGCTAACCTTATCATCATTTGGTTGAACTAAGTTGTTCGTTTGATTTGTATAAGGTTGTTGTTGGAAAGGTTGCTGGTTTTGAGTTTGTGAAGGTGCTTGTTGTTGTTGTGGAGGAGGAGATCTTTGAAAATTGTGATTTCCTTGGACTTGTTGATTTTGGTTCCAAGCGAAATTTGGGTGACTCCTCCACCCCTGATTGTATGTCGAAGAGTACGGATCGTTTCGTTGTCGTTGCTGAAATGCAGCATTGACTTGATCCTGTCCTTGAATAGGTACATTATAAGGACACTCTTCGGTTAGATGTGATGGGTTCGAACAACAAGCACAAACAGTTCGTGTGGGTAGAGTAGGGGCAGGAGAAGACGATGAGATTTTGGTCTCAATGGCTTCTAGCCTTTTCATAAGTGAGGCCATCTCGGCCTTCATAGCAATCGACATATCTATTTGATATATGGCTGCCCTAGATTGACCAACTGAAGAAGATGATGTGGTCTTGGTACTCTCCCACTGAATTGTTTGCTCACTAAGGTCCTTAAGAAACTGCCACGCTTCGTCACTAGACTTGGAGAGAAAATGACCTTGACATATTGTTTCTAGCAACTGCTTCGTTGCGGCGTTCAATCCCTCGTATAATGTTTGGCAAAGTTGCCAACTTTCGATCCCATGATGAGGCATTGAACGAGTAGGTCCTTAAATTTCTCGAAGCACTTCCAGAATGGTTCGGAAGGAAGCTGTGAAAATTGTATTATCTCGTTGCGGATTCTAGCAGTTTTGTGATGAGGATAGAACTTTTTCAGAAAAGCTCTCACAAACTCGTCCCAATTTCTAATGGAATGTGATGCGGTGCTGTATAGCCACTTCTCGGCTAGGTCACATAAGGTAAAAGGAATTACCCTTAGCCTTATCGCGTCATCACTTAATTGGGTTGTTTTCATCATAGCGCACACATTTTGGAATTTATTAATAAAAATATACGCATCTTCAGATTCCAAACCATGAAATTTTGGCAGCATATTGATGAAATGTGGTTTTATTTCGAAATTATCCCCATTTGCCGGTGGGGGTGAAAGACATGTGGGTAAAGAAGTGTGGATGGGGTAGAAGAAATCCTGGAGCGCAACTCGTGCGGGCGCTACAACAGGAGGAAGATTCGGGTTATTCGCACCTGGCGGAGGTGGAATCATTCCCGTCGGTAAGGTATCGTTGGGGTCGAATCCCGACATAACTTCGAAAGAAGAATTTGACGATGGTGGTAAGGAAATGGACGGAATGTCGACGAAGGGTTCGCCGAAGGGTTTGTCGGTCGGGACCAACGAAACACGGACTAATCGGGCGTTAGTATCCCTAGTCCAAAATGACATACACTAAAGGAGCAGTGTAGTTAGAAAAAATAGAAAAACGGAATGTGGGGGTAAGATAACGTCAATGAGAAGAAGTGAGTGAAAGTGAGTTGCAAGTTTTTTAGCGGCAAGTTGCAAGTTTTTGAAAAGATTTATATTTTTTTTTATTTTTGTGTGAGTTTTGCAAAGAAGTTTTTGAAAAGGGACTCGTGACACAAATGTATCAACCACACATGCACAATCAGGCCTAGATCCAGGGTCGCCTAGGTCTGCTAGACAGCTCCTAACTAGGGCTAGAAATAGGACCTCAAACCGCCTCTTCACGGACAAATACGGCCAGGTAAGTGGGAAGGAACCACCACTACAGTGGGCCTAATTAATAACCACTAGCCTAGACACCGCAATGTCGGTTAGGATAAACGGCCGATGCCTATACTAGTCCTTTTCCTATTGAGCTCGATGTCCTTAGGTCTGAGTCTAGTCTTTTTTATTTAATTGTGGTCGATGCAAAATGCTTTAAGTGTTTTCTGGGGTCCTGGGAAGGGTGATGAAATCCCCACCCAATCTGAGTTTGGTCAATTAGCCCCTTAGAGTCCGGTTAAATTATGCAAAACAATAAAATTCACTTGCAATCAATTTTAGCACGGCGTAAAGAAACCTGCAGAAAATCTGTTATTTAGAAGGGGGAGAAAGATTTTTTTTAGCGCAAAGAAACCTGCAGAAAATTTTTACAGTGGAGATATGGAGGTTGCAGAGGGGAAGAAAAAGAGAGCAAACCCTAAAATTTTGATGCAGAGAACCCAACAAAAGCCGCGGATCCGCGGTATTTAGGGGTAAATTGCGGCGGAACCGCGGTGTCTTGAGCAGATCAGGCTCTGAAAAAAAATGTGCTGCTCTGTGCTTGCAATCCCTCTCTGTTCTTATGCTCCTTTTTCTGTTTTGACCTTCTGTAAAACTCCAGATCCGCGATGCTTTGCTGTTCCTGCAAGATTCAAACGATACACCCTTCAACCAGATCAAAGTTGATAATTTTTGTAACTTTTTTTTATATTGTCAGATTTTTATAATTTTTTTAAAAATTTATATCAACCCGAAAATTCACAAAAAGAAAAATTACGCTGTCCCCGGCAACGGCGCCATTTGATTAGTGTCAAAACTTGTATTTACCGTAATCAGAAACGGCGTCACTTCGCAGCTAGCCGGTGAGTACGGGTCGATCCACAGAGACGGGTAAATTTCTTTTATGTGTTTTAACGAGTTGATTCAAAATGTCGTTTTGGTTGGTTTATAAAAATCTATAAAAACTGATCTAATTAATCTAATTAAGAGTCTTGCTAGGGTTAGGCTTAGGGGAAATTTTGGAGATTAACGTTTTTCCTCACCGCTTTCAATGCCTTCTTTTTTTAGATCTATTAGATGTTAATGTAATTATTAATAAAGTGGATCCAAATCTTTTGGGAAGATGTTTCTTCCTCTAGATTTGTATCCTTCCTTTGTTGATAATTATCCTAACCCCCACGGAAAACGCGCGCAACCGGCCCTTTATACTACGGTTCATCGTTACCTCGAAGGGTAGGATGCCGCAGGGAGCGGTTGTGCTCGTATGCGTGATGTTCTAATTCATTAGGTGAAAGTGGCATTGAAAGGGGTGAGAGATCTCATCTCTCAACCCTTTCCCTATGGCTAACCCTAACAAGCGAGGAGATTACTCGCTCATTAGGGGATGAGAAAACATTTTAATTAAAAGAAACAAAAATAAAATACCTTCCTAAGTTGACGGCTCCCTCCAAACAAGAAGAACAGATCTGAATTTATCTTTCAGAAATTCAGAAATTTATTGATTGAAAAGAGGCCTCCGGTTTTACAATTTTAGATTACAATTTATAAGTAAACAGAAGAATTAGGGTTTCAGAGTCTCGCGCATGTGCAATTACAGATATGCCCACGAAAAATCTCAACCCCTGCACCGACGCACCGACACGAGGAAAATCCACCGACACGGGTTCTGAATGGCCGCGGATCCGCGGCAAATGTTGGCTTGGGCCGCGGATCCGCGGCCCTTTGGTAGGCTTGGGTCACCAATTTTCTGCACTTGGGCTGTATTGTCTTGGGCTTCCTATTTTCATATGTATTTTCTCTGTTGGGCTTCTAGGTCTTCTCCAGATCTTCAGTGAAAACTTGTTCGTATCTTTTGACCGTTCACTTGACATTTTGGACCTTGCACTGTTCTTCGTCTAGGCTTGACTAGGATCCGTCTAATTGTTGGTCAAAAGTCCCATTTTCTGTTGTTTTGTGTCTTTTTCACTTTATTTGCTCCAGAAACCTGTATCCTGTAATATGCAACAAACGTGTGTCAAGGGGACCTGTTTATTTATAAAAAGGATAAGAATAGGGGAATGAAAAATGCAATGTGATGGTCTGAACAAATACCCCCAAACTTATCTTTTTCTCGTCCTCGAGCAAACTTATTTTTTATTCACTAAAATCCTAACCACACTTTCGCAGGGAAACGCGATTGCACTGAGCTCGTACAACAAGCCGTTAAACCTCTTGGTGTCCCTAGTAGGAGGAGTGTTTTCTCCTGAGGGTTTTCAGCGGATTACACCCACAAAATCCTATCAATTCGGCCTATTAACTTTTGTTCTCCAATTAGGTTTTCTAACAAGGAATTCTATTATCTTTTGACTCGCAAATTATCCACCCACATTCTTCACACTTCCTCATTATTTAACTTAAGATTATATATGTTATGTAGACCTACTTAGCTTTCGGCATCTCTTAAGTCTTCCTTCTAGGGTTCCATCTCCACTTAGGAATTTCTATCACTCTATTAAAAATACAAGTTCTATCTTTCATTCCTCTCTCTTATCTAAATTCCAATCACATACCCCTAAGTGTGTGTATAGATCACCCCTACACTTGGAGATTCAAATCAAGCAATCATGCCCTTGTCCGTTGTCCAAAGCACTTATTAATTAGTGAACTTTTAATTGAATTTCGCTTACACATCCTTCATGCGACCGTTAATACTTCTTGAGGTACCAACAACCGATTACAAGATGCGTTAGCAATTTAAAGCGTACTTCCTAGTTTTGCAACTCCCAAGGCTTTTAGCAGTGACTCCCAAACCAGTTGGTCTAAGGCACTAGGTGATGAAGCACCCTCGCTAAATATTTTTCTAATTTTGCAGCCTTTAGTAATCACAAAAACCAGTGTCCATTTTTTATTCTTTATTCACACTTATATATTTTTTATTTTCATCATACTAAGGATTTTAGACAAGAGCATCTCAAGGTCTCTTCTACTATTCCAAGTTTCAAGGTGCGTGATTGTGCAAATTGTAGGGTATACGTTTTCAGAATCTATATTTAAACTAGGAACTATTTTTCAAACTTATACTCTAATAAGAACATCAATACTCTTCTCTTGTTTCGACTTAGCCCAAGAAGTGAGCCCAAAATTTGCCTATTTCTAAATAAACTACAAAGGCATATACTTTCTACCGTTAAACTTTAAGGAAGGTTATCTTTAGGGTTTTTAATTTACTACGTCAAAGATCTAGTTGTTCCTAGCTAGTTAACCTATCTGTCAAACTCTAGTCAATTAGCCAAAATTGAATACAATAATTTTTATAATTTTTGAAAATTTTCAATTTTTATGAGTTTTCAAATAGGTATGCAAATGCAAAAATATGTACAAATGAATGCGAAGGAAGAAGACGTACCGAGCATAAATACCCCCAAACTTGAACTTGACAGTGTCCTCACTGTCATACTAAACCAAGAGGGTCAAAATACCGGCACTTCCCTGTTTATTTATTTATAATTTTTTTATTGTTAAGAAAAACAAAAATATATACAAAAAGGCCCTCCCCCAAACTTCATTTAAACTATGTTAGACATTACTGCAAAACTTTGCATCGACCAAACGTCAACACCAACCATTTGAAAAATTTATCAGTAAAGAGTATTGGTTGGCGGAAGAATAAGTTGTGGCGGTCCAAAAAGAATTGGGGAAGATAGAAGTGGTGGTATGGAAGGTGTAGAAACGAATATACATGAGGTGGTGATGCATCAACACGAGAATGTAAATGATCAGCAATCAGTGGAGTGTTGGCATTCTCGTAGCTTATTAAAAGAAATGGGGGTATTTCAACCTCTAAAGAAGGAGGTTGACTCACCACAATACCCCCAAGATGTTCCTGTGTGTCCTCTAGTGACTTGGCATCATCCATCAATTTTGTATGATATTCAATTATGAGGGAATTTATCTCCTCGATGTCCGCCATGGTCCAACCGAAAGCTTGCCGCCTATCTTGTAAGACCATTAAGAGGGCGTTCTCTTGCTCGAGGGCTAGAGAAGCCGATATGATAATGGGAAGGGTCTCATTCTCACCTATGTAAGCATATCTAAGGTGAGATGGCAACGGCGTGAGTTCGATTTTCAGAGGCGAAAGAATCATTGCGGAATCTACCTCGAACTTAAAGGACTCCAACACAGGTTCGAAATCACTGCAAACAACCGATTCGGATGGCTCGACTGACTCATCCAAAAATTCAAACGACTCATATTCGGGCTGTGAGTCGTCATCATCCAAAAAAGTGAAACATTCATAATCAACATCGGTTGTGTCAACGGTGGTAGGCTCAAGAAGAGACGCACTAGTGGCGTCAAAACTGTTTTCATTAAACAAGAATCTTTCAAGCTCGCAGTCCTCCTGCGTGATTTCGTGAATAGAGCAAACTTCTCGTGTACTAGTTTTAGGCACGGGAGGCAGACTTCCCATCTTATAAATATTGAACTCACTAGACATTTTCCCAAAGGATAGAGTCATGGAGCCATTGCGACAGTTTATTACAGTATTGGAAGTGGCCAAAAATGGTCGACCAAGGATCACCGGAATTTGGTTTCTTGGGTTAGCAACAGGTTGTGTATCCATAATAATAAAATCAACGGGGAATATGAACTCCCCGACTTTGATCAACACATCCTCTAGTTGACCCCTTGGATGGGTGATTGATCGATCAGCCATTTGGAGAGTGCAACGAGTGGGTTTCAACTCTCCAACCCCTAATTGTTCGTACACGGAGTAGGGAATCAGGTTAACACTAGACCCAAGATCTAAAAGTGCTCGATTAATTTTCTTATCCCCAATTGTGATGGAAATCGTAGGACAGCCGGGGTCCTTTCGTTTTTGGGGTAAGCTTTGATGGTGGTTAATAGCATTGCTCACTGCACTAGCCACTAGCACTTTCTTGGGTACTTGAGATGCCTTTCTCTTCGAAGTGCATAAGCCCTTTAAGATTTTTGCGTATGAAGGGACTTGTTGGATAGCATCCAAGAGAGGTATATTTATGCTAACCTGCTTAAATATCTCCACAATCTTCTCCACTTGTGCATTTGGTTTATTAGGACTCAACCTGTTTGGGAATGGAGCATTCTGAAAATTTGTTGAGTCAAAAGTCTGTGGAGTAGAATGTGAAGTAGGAACGGATCCCAGTGTGGATGTGTTCGTGTTGTGAGAAATGGGTCCGTTCGAGTCAGAAGAAGTAGAGCCGTATGAAGGGTGGAGAATAGGCTCTAAAGAAAAAGGTGAAGAAGGAAGTGAAGAAAATGAAGAAGGGGAAGAAGAACCACTGGCGCGGATGTCATCACTAGTTCCCACATTATTTTGCAACTCTCTTCCGGATCTCAACGTGGTCACCGCATTTACATTGTGATTGTGATATGCGTTTTGTGTGTGACCGGGATTGGGCAATGGTTGAGATGGAAGCTTTCTCTTTTCTCTCTCGCTCAACGCAGCAGTTAATTGTGCAATTTGAGCCTCAATAGATTTGATACTTTGATCGTGTGAGGCATTGCTATTCATTAAAGATTGAACATAACTTTCAAATCTTGCTGCGGATTCTGTAGATTGCTTAAGAAATGCATCTATACTTTTCTCGAGCGAGCTAACCTTATCATCATTTGGTTGAACTAAGTTTTTCGTTTGATTTGTATAAGGTTGTTGTTGGAAAGGTTGCTGGTTTTGAGTTTGTGAAGGTGCTTGTTGTTGTTGTGGAGGAGGAGATCTTTGAAAATTGTTATTTCCTTGGACTTGTTGATTTTGGTTCCAAGCGAAATTTGGGTGACTCCTCCACCCCTGATTGTATGTCAAAGAGTACGGATCGTTTCTTTGTCGTTGCTGAAATGCAGCATTGATTTGATCCTGTCCTTGAATAGGTGCATTATAAGGACACTCTTCGGTTAGATGTGATGGGTTCGAACAACAAGCACAAACAGTTCGTGTGGGTAGAGTAGGGGCAGGAGAAGACGATGAGATTTTGGTCTCAATGGCTTCTAGCTTTTTCATAAGTGAGGCCATCTCGGCCTTCACAGCAATCGACATATCTATTTGATGTATGCTTGCCCTAGATTGACCAACTGAAGAAGATGATGTGGTCTTGGTACTCTCCCACTGAATTGTTTGCTCACTAAGGTCCTCAAGAAACTGCCACGCTTCGTCACTAGACTTGGAGAGAAAATGACCTTGACATATTGTTTCTAGCAACTGCTTCGTTGCTACGTTCAATCCCTCGTATAATGTTTGGCAAAGTTGCCAACTTTCGATCCCATGATGAGGGCATTGAACGAGTAAGTCCTTAAATCTCTCGAAGCACTTCCAGAATGGTTCGGAAGGAAGCTGTGAAAATTGTATTATCTCATTGCGGATTCTAGCAGTTTTGTGATGAGGATAGAACTTTTTCAGAAAAGCTCTCACAAACTCGTCCCAATTTCTAATGGAATGTGATGCGGTGCTGTATAGCCACTTCTCGGCTAGGTCACATAAGGTAAAAGGAATGACCCTTAGCCTTATCACGTCATCACTTAATTGGGTTGTTTTCATCATAGCGCACACATTTTGGAATTTATTAATAAAAATATACGCATCTTCAGATTCCAAACCATGAAATTTTGGCAGCATATTGATAAAATGTGGTTTTATTTCAAAATTATCCCCATTTGCCGGTGGGGGTGAAAGACATGTGGGTAAAGAAGTGCGGACGGGGTAGAAGAGATCCTGGAGCGCAACTCGTGCGGGCGCTACAACAGGCGGAAGATTCGGGTTATTCGCACCTGGCGGAGGTGGAATCATTCCCGTCGGTAAGGTATCGTTGGGGTCGAATCCCGACATACCTTCGAAAGAAGAATTTGACGATGGTGGTAAGGAAATGGACGGAATGTCGACGAAGGGTTTGCCGAAGGGTTCGTCGGTCGGGACCAACGAAACACGGACTAATCGGGCGTTAGTATCCCTAGTCCAAAGTGACATACACTAAAGGAGTAGTGTAGTCAGAAAAAATAGAAAAACAGAATGTGGGGGTAAGATAACGTCAATGAGAAGAAGTGAGTTGTAAGTTTTTTAGCGGCAAGTTGCAAGTTTTTGAAAAGATTTATATTTTTTTTATTTTTGTGTGAGTTTTGCAAAGAAGTTTTTGAAAAGTGACTCGTGACACAAATGTATCAACCACACATGCACAATCAGGCCTAGATCTAGGGTTGCCTAAGTCTGCTAGACAGCTCCTAACTAGGGCTAGAAATAGGACCTCAAACCACCTCTTCACGGACAAATACGGCCAGGTAAGTGGGAAGGAACCACCACTACAGTGGGCCTAATTAATAACCACTAGCCTAGACACCGCAATGTCGGTTAGGATAAACGGCCGATGCCTATACTAGTCCTTTTCCTATTGAGCTCGATGTCCTTAGGTCTGAGTCTAGTCTTTTTTATTTAATTGTGGTCGATGCAAAATGCTTTAAGTGTTTTCTGGAGTCCTGGGAAGGGTGATGAAATTCCCACCCAATCTGAGTTTGGTCAATTAGCCCTTTAGAGTCCGGTTAAATTATGCAAAACAATAAAATTCACTTGCAATCAATTTTAGCGCGGCGCAAAGAAACCTGCAGAAAATCTGTTATTTAGAAGGGGAGAAAGATTTTTTTAGCGGAAAGAAACCTGCAGAAAATTTTTACAGTGGAGATATGGAGGTTGCAGAGGGGAAGAAAAAGAGAGCAAACCCTAAAATTTTGATGCAGAGAACCCAACAGAAAGCCGCGGATCCGCGGTATTTAGGGGTAAATTGCGGCGGAACCGCGGTGTCTTGAGCAGATCAGGCTCTGAAAAAAAATGTGCTGCTCTGTGCTTGCAATCCCTCTCTGTTCTTATGCTCCTTTATCTGTTTTGACCTTCTATAAAACTCCAGATCCGCGATACTTTGCTGTTCCTGCAAGATTCAAACGATACACCCTTCAAACAGATCAAAGTTGATAATTTTTGTATATTTTTTTTTTATATTTTCAGATTTTTATAATTTTTTTTAAAATTTATATCAACCCGAAAATTCACAAAAAGAAAAATTACGCCGTCCCCGGCAACGGCGCCATTTGATTAGTGTCAAAACTTGTATTTACCGCAATCAGAAACGGCGTGGCTTCGCAGCTAGCCGGTGAGTACGGGTCGATCCACAGAGATGGGTAAATTTCTTTTATGTGTTTTAACGAGTTGATTCAAAATGTCGTTTTGGTTGGTTTATAAAAATCTATAAAAACTGATCTAATTAATCTAATTAAGAGTCTTGCTAGGGTTAGGCTTAGGGGAAGTTTTGGAGATTAACGTTTTTCCTCACCGCTTTCAATGCCTTCTTTTTTTAGATCTATTAGATGTTAATGTAATTATTAATAAAGTGGATCCAAATCTTTTGGGAAGATGTTTCTTCCTCTAGATTTGTATCCTTCCTTTGTTGATAATTACCCTAACCCCCACGGAAAACGCGCGCAACCGGCCCTTTATACTACGGTTCATCGTTACCTCGAAGGGTAGGATGCCGCAGGGAGCGGTTGTGCTCGTATGCGTGTTGTTCTAATTCATTAGGTGAAAGTGGCATTGAAAGGGGTAAGAGATCTCATCTCTCAACCCTTTTCCTAAGGCTAACCCTAACAAGCGAGGAGATTACTCGCTCATTAGGGGATGAGAAAACATTTTAATTAAAAGAAACAGAAATAAAATACCTTCCTAAGTTGACGGCTCCCTCCAAACAAGAAGAACAGATCTGAATTTATCTTTCAGAAATTCTGAAATTTATTGATTGAAAAGAGGCCTCCGGTTTTACAATTTTAGATTATAATTTATAAGTAAACAGAAGAATTAGGGTTTCAGAGTCTCGCGCATGTGCAATTACAGATATGCAAAAATCCCAATCCCTGCACCGACGCACCGACACGAGGAAAATCCACCGACACGGGCTCTGAATGGCCGCGGATCCGCGGCAAATGTTGGCTTGGGCCGCGGATCCGCGGCCCTTTGGTGGGCTTGGGTCACCAATTTTCTGCACTTGGGTTGTAATGTCTTGGGCTTCCTATTTTCAAATGTATTTTCTCTGTTGGGCTTCTAGGTCTTCTCCAGATCTTCAGTGAAAACTTGTTCGTATCTTTTGACCGTTCACTTGACATTTTGGACCTTGCACTGTTCTTCGTTTAGGCTTGACTAGGATCCGTCTAATTGTTGGTCAAAAGTCCCTTTTTCTGTTGTTTTGTGTCTTTTTCACTGTATTTGCTCCAGAAACCTGTATCCTGTAATATGCAACAAACGTGGGTCAAGGGTACCTGTTTATTTATAAAAAGGATAAGAATAGGGGGAATGAAAAATGCAATATGATGGTCTGAACACCTGGCTAGGGACTTTGTGTAATGGCTCTCCTAGACACAGGGCGATATTAACCCCCAATACCAGGAGAGACGAATCCTGTCTAACCGTCATTACCTCCAAGTGCTTCGGGACTGCACCCAACTAATATCTGTTTGCATGACTCAATAGAGCCGTGGTAGGGTAGTAATCTAAGAACAGTGGGAACACGCTCGAGGCGAAGTGACAGTGTCAAGTCAACGGACTAAGCTGTACTCATATCACCTGGGAACTGTTAACTGACGATAGGTATAGTACCAACCAACATTTCCCGACGAGTCCTATCCAGTGTACTTATAACCTAATGAGCACTTGCATACCATCTCCAGTACGACGTACCGATGGCTGTGGGACAGACCATCTCATCAGCTGGGATGAGAAGCGCACACACTAGTCTACTCTGGAGTATCGATGCCCTATCTCGATAATCTTACGACTAGGGACTTATATAAGGATGTGCTTGTAGACTACTCAACCCCCACAAGTGTGACTGCCATCACAATGCTGGTAGTCAAGAAAAGATCCTAAGAACTCTATCAATATGTATTAGCGATACGTCAAAAGAAACATATACACATATTAAGATAGATACAAGCCAAGTAGCATACTACCATATCGAGCAAGACTGATAGAAATATGTGTATATATATCCCAAGCTTCCAAAATGTAATATACAAACTAGTACTATACAATAATGGCCTCAAAGGCATATCACACTAACAATCTCCCACTTGCACTAAAGCCATGTGCTGGCATAAAGCAGACCTATCATCTCGAATAGCCTCTCGAACTGTGTCTGAGGAATGGCCTTTGTGAATGGATCTGCAGTGTTATCTTATATAGCAACCCTCCGAACCTCGATCTCCCGGCGATCCACGATCTCCCTGATCAGGTGATACCGCCTCAAGATGTGTCTGGACTTCTAATGAGACCTGGGTTCCTTTACTAAAGTTATAGCCCGTTGTTGTCACAATACAGAGGTATTGGAGCAACAATGGACGGAACCATCTGAAGTTCTGTTAAGAACTTCCTTATCCAGACTGCTTCTTTTATGGCATCAGATGCTGCGATATACTCCTCTTCCATCGTCGAATCAGCAGCGGTTTCCTGCTTGGAACTCTTCCAACAGACCGCCCCTCCATTGAGGGTAAAGACATAATCCGACATGGATTTGGAGTCATCCTTATCACTCTGGAAGCTGGAGTCAGCAAAGACCTCGATTTGGAGGTCTTTTCCGCTGTAAACCAAGAACATATCCTTAATCCTTCTCAGGTACTTCAGAATGTTCTTTACCGCTATCCAGTGCTTCTCCCCAGGGTTTGACTGATACCGGCTTACTACACTCAGTGCATAAGCTATATCTGGTCTGGTATACAACAGCATATACATTATAGAGCCTACCGCAGAAGCGTAGGGTATAATAGACATGCGATCCCTTTCCAAATCAGTCTTGAGAGACATCTCTTTGGAGAGGGTGATTCCGTGACAAGCCGGTAAATTACCGCGCTTAGAATCTTCCATACCGAATCTTTTCAGTATGATGTCGATGTACCTGGACTGCAAAAGTCCCAATATCCTCTTAGATCTATCACGATAGAACTGGATCCCTAGAATGTAAGAGGCATCACCTAAGTCTTTCATGGAGAACCTGTGTGACAAGAACCCTTTGACAGATTTTAGCATAGGAATGTCATTTCTTATCAAGAGAATGTCATCCACGTACAAGACGAAGAATACAACAGTTCGTGCTACAATCTTACTATAAATGAATGGTTCATCTGGATTTTTGATACAGTCAAATTCTTTGACCGTCTCATCAAAGCAGATGTTCTAACTCCGCGATGCCCGCTTCAGTCCATAAATGGACTTAAGCAACTTGCATACTTTCCCGCTGCTCCTACTCTAATGAAACCCTCTGGCTGGTCCATATAGACACACTCCTCTAAATTTCCATTTAGAAAAGCAGTTTTTACGTCCATCTACCAAATCTCATAATCGTGGAAGGCAGCAATGGCAAGAAGGATTCGAATGGACTTGAGCATAGCCACTGGAGAAAAGGTTTCGTCATAGTCCAAACCAGGTCTTTGACGAAAACCCTTTGCAACTAGTCTAGCCTTATAGGTTTCAACATGTCCATCTACACCAATCTTCTTTCTGAAGATCCATTTGCAGCCTGCGGGTTTTACCCCTTCTGGAGCAAAGTCCAAAGTCCATACTTTGTTGGCGTACATGGACTCCATCTCGGTCCGCATTGCTTCCAGCCATTTTACCGAGTCGGTGCTCTGAATGTCCTGCTGGAAGTTAGTCGGCTCATCATTACCAATGATGCAATCCTCTCTATCCCCGTCTATGAGAAAACCGTAGTATCTCCCAAGTGGATGAGAAAGCCTACTACTCCTGCGGAGCGATGCAGGAATGTCCTGTTCTTTTGAAACTTCTTCTTCCACCAAGCTTTCAGTAATATCTTGTGGTTCTGGAATTTCTTCCTGTTCTATTGCGCTCCCACTTGTATCTTTTTCTAAAAACTGATGTTCCAGAAAGTGGGCATGACGAGAAACAAAAACCTTTTGTTTCTCTACGTAATAGAAAAGATACCCCCTGGAGTTCTTTGGGTATCCCGCAAACTTACACAGTACTGAGCGTGTCTCGAGTTTGTCTGCATGCTGCTTTTTAACAAAAGCCGGACATCCCAATATCTTCAGATATTGAAGATAGGGTTTCTTCCCACTCCATATCT
This sequence comes from Agapanthus africanus, assembly GCA_030015575.1. NCBI lineage: Eukaryota > Viridiplantae > Streptophyta > Magnoliopsida > Asparagales > Amaryllidaceae > Agapanthus > Agapanthus africanus. The sequence goes on from CM057343.1 coordinate 445,656,955, forward strand.
GATATGGTGTGGTAGGCACAGTCTTGGTAGGAACCTTGTTTAAAAGATATGCAGCTGATTCTAGTGCATAGCCCCAGAATTATCGTGGTAACTCAGCGTTACTCATCATGGAACGTACCATATCCAATAGGGTTTGGTTACGTCTCTCTGATACACCGTTGTGTTGTGGAGTGTATGGAAGAGTAAGCTGAGAGAGAATTCCTTTCTCTTTTAGGTAATTCAGGAATTCGGCACTTAAATATTCACCACCTCGATCAGATTTCAGTTTCTTGATACTTTTGCCGGTTTGTTTTTCTACTTAATTCTTATATTCCTGGAATTTCTCAAAGGCCTCGGATTTATGCTTCATTAAGAAGACATGTCCATACCTAGAGAAATCATCTGTAAAAGTAATGAAATAGGAAAAACCACTTCTTGCATGTGTAGACATTGGACCACACACGACGCTGTGTACGAGTCCCAAGAGCTCGCTCGCTCTTATTCCGTGTCCAGTGAACGGAGTTTTTGTCATCTTTCCTTTGAGATATGATTGACAAGTTGCATAAGAATGATATTCGAACAGATCCAAATATCCTTCTTTATGTAACTTAGTTACCTTGTCTCATTGATATGACCCATTCTACAATGCCATAAGAAAGCATGATTTAATTCTGGAGACTTTCTTTTGTGTGTATTTTGGATATTGAAAATCTGCGGTTGGTTTAATATGTATATACCGTTGCTTAATGTACCCGACCCAATCAAAACTTGATTAAGGTGACTGTTTACAACATTGCTTACAAATGGAAAATCATAACCTTCTTTTGTGACTATCACTTAGGATTGACAGATGGACATGTTTTGGTTAACAGTTCGTGCTACAATCTTACTATAAATGCATGGTTCATCTGGATTTTTGATACAGTCAAATTCTTTAACCGTCTCATCAAAACAGATGTTCCAACTCCACGATGCCTGTTTCAGTCCATAAATGGACTTAAGCAACTTGCATACTTTCCCGCAGCTCCCACTCTGAATGAAACCCTCTGGCTGGTCCATATAAACACACTCATCTAAATTTCCATTTAGAAAAGCGTTTTTACGTCCATCTACCAAATCTCATAATCGTGGAAGGCAGCAATGGCAAGAAGGATTTGAATGGATTTGAGCATAGCCACTGGAGAAAAGGTTTCGTCATAGTCCAAACCAGGTCTTTGACAAAAACCCTTTGCAACAAGTCTAGCCTTATAGGTTTCAACATGTCCATCTACACCAATCTTCTTTCTGAAGATCCATTTGCAGCCTGCGGGTTTTACCCCTTCTGGAGCAAAGTCCAAAGTCCATACTTTGTTGACGTACATGGACTCCATCTCGGTCCACATTGCATCCAGCCATTTTACCGAGTCAGTGCTCTGAATGGCCTGCTGGAAATTAGTCGGCTCATCATTACCAATGATGCAATCCTCTCTATCTCCGTCTATGAGAAAACCGTAGTATCTCTCAAGTGGATGAGAAAGCCTACTACTCCTGCGGAGCGATGCAGGAATGTCCTATTCTTTTGAAACTTCTTATTCCACCAAGCTTTCAGTAATAGCTTGTGGTTCTGGAATTTCTTCCTTTTCTATTGCGCTCCCACTTGTTTCTTTTTCTAAAAACTGTTGTTCCAGAAAGTGGGCATGACGAGAAACAAAAACCTTTTGTTCCTCTACGTAATAGAAAAGATACCCCCTGAAGTTCTTTGGGTATCCCACAAACTTACATAGTACTGAGCGTGCCTCGAGTTTGTCTGCATGCTGCTTTTTAACAAATGTCGGACATCCCAATTTCTTCAGATATTGAAGATAGGGTTTCTTCCCACTCCGCATCTGATATGGTGTGGTAGGCACAGTCTTGGTAGGAACCTTGTTTAAAAGATATGTAGCTAATTCTAGTGCATAGCCCCAGAATTATCGTGGTAACTCAGCGTTACTCATCATAGAACGTACCATATCCAATAGGGTTCGGTTCCGTCTCTCCGATACACCGTTGTGTTGTGGAGTGTATGGAAGAGTAAGCTGAGAGAGAATTCCATTCTCTTTTAGGTAATCCAGGAATTCGGCACTTAAATATTCACCACCTTGATCAGATTTCAGTGTCTTGATATTTTTGCCGGTTTGTTTTTCTACTTAATTCTTATATTCCTGGAATTTCTCAAAGGCCTCGGATTTATGCTTCATTAAGAAGACATGTCCATACCTAGAGAAATCATCCGTAAAAGTAATGAAATAGGAAAAACCACTTCTTGCATGTGTAGACATTGGACCACACACGTTGCTGTGTACGAGTCCCAAGAGCTCGCTCGCTCTTACTCCGTGTCCAGTGAACGGAGTCTTTGTCATCTTTCCTTTGAGACATGATTGATAAGTTGCATAAGAATGATATTCGAACGGATCCAAATATTCTTCTTTATGTAACTTAGTTACCTTGTCTCATTGATGTGACCCAGTTTACAATGCCATAAGAAAACATGATTTAATTCTGGAGACTTTCTTTTGTGTGTATTCTGGATATTGAAAATCTGCGGTTGGTTTAATATGTATATATCGTTGCTTAATGTACTCGACCCAATCAAAACTTGATTAAGGTGACTGTTTACAACATTGCTTATAAATGCAAAATCATAACCTTCTTTAGACATTAAAGATACATATATGATATTACAAGTCGAACTGGGTACAAGATAACAGTTGTGCAAAACCAAAACATGTCCATCTGTCAATCCTAAGTGATAGTCCCCCACGGACTCAGCATCCATGCTTGCTCCGTTTGCAACTCTAAGGCTTATATCACCTGCCTTCAAAACCCTATGGCTTCTCAGTGCCTGCAAAGAATTACAGATATGAGATTCTGATCCGGTATCCAATACCTAGGAAGTAGAGTTGATTGATAGACAGTTTTCAATAACATACACACCTGAAGCCGAAACCACAACTTGCTTCAGGTCCTGGTTCTTGGCTTTCCAAGCCCTACAATCTTTCTTCCAGTGTCCTTTCTTGTAACAATAAAAGCATTTTTCCTTTCCCACAATCTGTCCCACTACCTTTGCTTTTCCCTTAGCTTCCACCTTACTAACACCGCCCCTTGGTTTGGTGGGGGCCTTCTTCTTCTTTCCTTTGGCTTTCGCCTTGGACCTAGAATAGGAAGTTCCTCCAATAAACAAAGCGGGCGTTTCCCTGACTTTTTCCAGGGTGCCCTCTGCACTGCTCAACATGTTGAGGAATTCCGGAAGTTCAACTTTTTTTCCTTGCATGTTGAAATTCAGGATAAACTGGGCGTAGGTGGAAGGAAGGGACTGGAGAATCAAGTCAGTGTACATCTCATTCTCTAACGTTGTCCCAAGTTCCGCGAGCTCCTCAATATAGCCAGTCATCTTCAGGACGTGTTCCCCTACAGATGATCCTGTTAGTGTATATGCCCTAGAGGCCATTACTGTATCATACTAGTTTGTATATTACTTAATGGAAGCTTGGGATATTCATAGTTGTATAGACAATCTTACTCAAAATGGTAGTATGCTACTTGGTTTTTTTCTACTTTAATGTGTGCATGTGTTTCTTTTAACATATCGCCTATACACATTAGTGGAGCCTTTAGGATCTTTGCTTGATTACCAGCGTTGTGATGGCAGTTACACTAGTGGGGGCTGGGTAATCTACAAGCAAGTCCTTATACAGGTCCCTTGTCGTAGGATTATCGAGACGGGGCATCGATACTCCGGAGTAGACTAGCGTATGTGCTTCTCATCCCAGCAGGGGAGATGGTCTGTCCCACAGCCGTCAGTACGTCGTACTTGAGATAGTATGCGGGTGCTCGTTAGGTTACGAGTACACTGGACAGGACTCGTCGGGAACTGTTGGTTGGTACTATACCTATCGTCAGTTATCAGTTCCCAGGTGACATGAGTACAGCTTAGTCCACATACTTGACACTCTCACTTCGCCTCGAGTGTGTTCCCGCTGTTCTTAGACTACTACCCTACCACGACTCAAAGGAGTCGTGTAAACAGGTAGTAGTTGGGTGCAGTCCCGAAGCGCTTGGAGGCAGTGACGGTTAGACATGATTTGTCTCTCCTGGTATTGGGAGTTGATATCGCGCTGTGTCTAGGAGAGCCATTACACATAGTCGTCCCTGGCCAGGGCAAGCGAGATATACTGGTAGGTTTTCCAGTGTTATCTCATGGTGTTCTGGGCTACACTCCGACATAACTTGTACCGCTATTAAAGGACTGATGTTTACCCCCCTAGGCCCGCCATGCGATATTCTCAGACGAACAGACCGGACTGTACAGAGATTGTCACATTCAGGCTCAGTATGAGTTCAGATGGGTTCACCTCATCAGTCTTCTTATTGGCATCTACCTGGGGACCGTTACGTACAGCTAGTACCACTTGCGGCCTGTGGTTAAACCCACTGCCAGCGTAGTGTCGAGTCTTTAGAGTCCACACAGAGGGCTATTCGCCTTTGGGCAAAACAGAGTAGAGGTCGCATGAGGGTTCGTTCACATCCGCGCACTTGTGCGCGTTTGGTGTCCGGGCAGTTATTACTAGCGGGTTTTAGTTTAAACCAGATCCTAGTATATGTTTTGGGATTGGTTTTATCTCATTGTATTCTTGTTTCTCGGAACACGGGTGCGGGCGTGTATGCACAGTTGACAGAGGCAGAGGCAGAGGGTTTTCATTAGGGTTGTTGACCGTTGACTTTTTCCAAACCCTAATAAGAATGATGAATATGGTTAATAATATTAATTAAGGATAATTGTGCCATAGTTAGTTGAATATTTGACTTTTGTTGAATTGTTGACTTTGTTGACCGGTTGACCATTGTGGTCTTGTTGACCATCATCATTTCATTTCAATGATACTTCTTGTTCTTTGCAAAATGCATTAAATGAATGTAATGATAGTGGTCATTCATAAACTGACCATCACAATTTCTTAATGATTATCATTATTATCATTATTCCAAATATGAGAGCATGGTTGTAAAAAATAATCTTCATTCTTACTTGCTCATTCTCTCTCATCCAAAGCTCATCCTCTTCCTCTCTCTCAAAGCTTTCATGTCTCAAGTGTTGAGAAGCATTAGCTATTGAGACAAAACATTCAAAACTTCTCTCTACTCACTCTAGAGTTCTAGGTTTAGCAAGCCAAGCACTTTAGTTACCTCTAGGTTGAGGTTGGAGCTCAAGGTAGAGGCTTTCAGGTGGATCCTTCTTCGACAAAGAGAAGACTACGAGGTGGAGTCGTTCGAACCACTCCAAGGAGCAAGAAGAGAAGGAGTTCAAGACCTAAGTATAACCCTCTAACCGAGTAGTTAAACTTGTAGTTAGTTTGCTAGGTTTTTGTTTAGCAAAGATCCTCTTTTCTAGTCCATATTGCCTTATATCAAAAAATTGTTTTTTACCGTTTCCGCCTTCCCGTAAGAACCGGGATGGGCAACGTGGACTTACAGTGGTATCAGAGCCTAGCTAAACAACAACCAGCATGTTAGCAAAGTATTTAGAATTTCGATCCGAGAAAAAATCGCAAAACACGTCCGAAAACTGAACTTTCTGCCGATTTTAAAACTGCTCCAAAAATAATTACACATATCTTAAAAATCGGCTCAGGGTTTTCTAAAAACATGCAGCAAAAATGAGCCGCTGACTCGGTCAACTCACCGCGTAACCGCGGAGATACCATGCATTTCTCCATGGATCCGCGGCCAAGTTGACTCGGCCGTGACTCGGGTTTGCTGCAGTGTGTTCAGTATTCTATTTTGGGATTTTTAAAGTATTTTGTTTCTGCCCAGATTTTCCAGAGAACAAAGTTGTGTTTTGGGTAGTTACAAATCCGTATTTTTGATCGAAGTTCTGTAAACTTTAGCTAATGGGTTATATCTGTGATGTGATATATGCACTGAACGTTAACTAATCGCTATACGTCGATTAGTAGGGGTTGTGCATATCTGTGATCTGTAATGTTGATGGATTGTGTATATGAACTCGTTGGATTGTCGATGATGAATAGCCGGGGGTTGTGAGATGAGAGTTTTCTTTATCTTTCATTTGATGTAATATGTAAATTGATGTAATATTATTTTATGGCCGCACATCCGGGATGAGATTGTAGCCGCCATTGTATATTATTTCTTTTACTGTTTTTGCTCCTAGGATAGACCCAAGGTAGGGTGCAAAAACTACCGGGTACCTCGAAGTGCCGAGTGGCCTACTCACGTTGCTGAGGGAGATTTCTTCACTTCGGGTACTTGGCGGGTAGTTTGCCGCACCCGTAGGGGTCTAGGGTGGGGTTTGGCTATTCATCGCGACCGTGTAATCCGTCTTTCATTGCAGGCTCGAACGAAACACGGATTTCTAGTATATCCAATGTATTCATCTGTGATATGGAATGGCTATCATTGCATCTGACGAATGTGTTGGAGATAGTGCCCTCAGAGTCAATTATTGGATCACAGGTACGTGATTGAAATGATTGAGGGAGGACCTATCCCGGTCGAACAGTCTTACTCAAGATGATAGTATGCTATCTGGTTTATCTTTATCATCGTGTACTGCTTTAGGTGACCTGACATGTCGCTATTACACGTTGATAGAGCCCCTAGGATTCTTGCTTGACCACCAGCAGTATGAGGGCGATCATATAAGTGGGAGCTGGTAGTCTATAAGCACATCCTTAAAAGGTCCCTAGTTGTGGGAGTTTCGAGACAGGGCATCGATACTCCAGAGTAGACTAGTGTATACAGTCGAGACCCCGACGAGGGGCGGTGGCCGGTCTCACAAGCCATTGGTATCAGTTGGATCACCTAAGATGTATACAGATGCTCATTGGGTTATGAGTACACCGGACAGGACTCACCGGGAACATGCTAGTTGGTCTTATACCAGACGTCAGATGGCAGTTCCCTGGTGACATGTGTACAAGTTAGTTCATCGACCTGTGGATCGTCATTTGTCTCGTGTGAGTTCCCACTGTACTTTGATTACTACCCTACCACGCTCAAAGGAGACGTGCAAACAGGTTTTAGTTGGGTACAGTCCCGAGCCACATGGAGGCAGTGAGCGGATCTTCAGGGGTTCGTCTCTCCCGGTATTGGGGGTGAGGTCGCGCTGTGTCTAGGAGAGCCATTACACGAAGCCCTTGGCCAAGGCAGGAGATTTACTGGTAGGTATTCCAGTAGTATCTCAGGGTGTTCTGGGCTGCACTCCGACACGACTTGTACTACTTTTGGGGGTCTGACTTTTACCAACCCCATAGGCCCGCCATGCGATGCTTATAGACGAACGGACCGGACTGTACGGATATTGTCACTGACAGGCTCAGTAGGGTGTCAGGCTGAGTTCGCTCACAGACGTCCCTTTTGGTCAATACCTGATAGCCCGTTATGTATTGGCTTATACCTCTGACGTGCTAGTGGTTAAATCCACAACCAAGGTGTTGACGAGTCTTTAGAGTCCCCCACATTCAGTTACTCAAGCTTTCGGGCGAAAAGCTGTAGAGACCGTATGGAGATATGGCAAGGTCCGATCAGATACGTGCGGTATTGCACGGATCAGGATCGGACAGATTGTACTAGAGGCCGTATGGATATATGGCAGGGTTCGATCAGATACGTGCGGTATTGCACGGATCAGGATCGAACGGTTTTTACTGGCCGGCTTTGGTTTAAGCCGGATCCTAGTATAGTACAGTGTAGATTTGTCTCATTGCATTTGTATTTCGGTCGGAATACAAATGCGGGTGTGTATACTCAGCAGCGGGGTTTTCCTATAATTTATTACGGGATCAGTTTTTGGAGTTGCCAGTTTGTTTTCTGTTTCGGCCATATTTCTTTGTATCTTTAATTGGCCGAAAATTGGTGGAGGAGGGCTTATTTGCATTTGTGCAAATAAGCAATTTGGAAGGGGGTCTTTGCATATTCTTGTGTCATGATTATAGCACCATACCTTGACTTCTTGACTTCATGATTGTTCATGATGGTTGGACTTTGTTTGTGATGAGTGATAGTAGAGTGTTGGTTTTGCCTTGTAATCATTGGTTCACATGATTTCTTTTTCCCTCTCTCTTGCATTATTCTATCACTCTCTCCTCTCATTCCCATACACACAAGAGACATGGCCGGCCACTCTTGAGGTGGGCTGTCCAAATTTTGAGAGAAGAAAAATGAGTCTCATTCCCATGCCAAAAATCTTTTTGTTCACCCAAAGAAATATATTGTTCATTTCCTCCACCAATGGCAATTCCTACAACCCTATATGAGACTTGAGTGCTACACATTCTACAGCAAATCTTGGGCACGTCGACTAGCCAGCTTCGTGCCCGAGTTGCCTCGGCATAGAGGTGGGAGCCCGTAAAAGATGTAGGCGATGTGGTGCACTTCCGGCGATGAGGTGGAGACAGGACATTCCGCGGGAGATCGGGACGATGACGAGAAGACCGGAGGACTCGGATCAGTCGGTATATCTTTATTCCCCATCTTGTAGTTAGCTAGGACTAGTTAATGGTTTGATCCGGGTGTTTAGTGCGCGGTGGTGTCGGTTTGCTAGTTTGCAAAATTAAAGTTAACCATCGCTTCCGCATTTGGCCTCGGGATGGAGGCCGGGGCGCCGCCGTGCACTTACAGTGGTATCAGAGCCTCGCCATTAACCTAGTCTAGCTTTGTCTAATGTGTTTTACATTTCCGATCGAACAATTTTCCAAAAACCGTATTTTTCCTCACATCAGTTTCTGTCGAAATTTTTTGGAGTCCAAAAATTTTTCAGGTTGTCTCAGAATGATGTGCAGGGAATTATAAGAATTCTGTAGAAATTTGATCACGTGATCGCTCCATACGACCGTGGAACCGCGGCCAAACCCATGCTTGGGCCGCGGTTCCGCCGCAGTATATGCAGATCAGTGTGCCAAATTTTTACAGAGGCCTCCTGAGTGGAAAATAGGTTTTCTGGAATGTTATTTTCGGGCCCTGATTTCTTGATGTGCTACAGTAGTAATTGGGGGCCCACTTGGTAAAATTTGATCGATCGGATATTTTAAACACATTAGTTCACAGATTTACATTATATCTGCGACCGTGAATGTCACTTGATCGGTAAATCCAGTCTAACTGCTATAGCCCGGTTAGACGGATTTGCGAACGTGACTTTCACGTTGATGTTCTGTGATTTTGCTGTGATGTTACGGATTGGTCGTGGGGGATAGCCTGGATGCAATGCTAGTACAGTTTTTGTTGTATTTTGTACATTTGATATTGCGGGGCGAGCGTCCGACTTGTGGACTGCCGTCACTGCCTGTTGTATATTATTATTTTGGGGCACGGCCAGGTTGAGGTCGATGTACCCGTTGTATGTATATTTTACTTTCTGTACTAGGATTGCCCCGCGGAGGAGTGCACGGATAGCCGGGTTCTAGAGGGCAACAAGCCCGCATCTCATGGCATTGAGATGGAGGGTGCTTCACTCTAGAATTGGCGGGCTATTCGCCGCACTCGTAGGGGGTACAGGTTGACCCAGGAGGGGTGCCCAAGTTACCGGATTCCGTGAAGTGCTGGGTGGTCCATTCACGTTGCTGAAGGGGGCTGCCTCGCTTCAGGTTTTGGCGGGTGACTTGCCGCGCCCGTAGGGGTCTAGGATTTCATTGCACAGGCTATCCACACGACCAGGGAAACGACGGGTTTCAGCGGCTCTGTGAAACCCGGGGATCCCAGATATCTGTATTGTTCTGTGATGCTGTACATTTCTGTGATGTTGCATTTTTTATCACGCCTTGAGCGAATATAATATATTGGTATATATATTAGTAGATGTTGTATATGTTTTGCATCCGTGCTAGTCCAGTCCCCGCTCTGTCGTTAGTTAGCTAACCTAATGGGTAATGACGGGACCCAGTGGCGAATGCGGATGGCATATACATACATCAGTATATTTTCGTTCTTTGTGGTGTGATCAATTGATGGGACTGCGTTGATTCGGATCAATGCAAGTTAAAAACAAACCTAATCTGATGTTGTTGGAACACTTTTCAAAAAAAGTTGTTATTGCAAGGACGTTCACTTTTGTTTTGCATCGTGGTATTCAGTTGGAATATCCTGCTCCTCAGTCGACGAGGCAAGGGCCGAGATCCCTTCACCGGGAGTGACCCCCTGGACAAAAGTTTGCGTCAGGGCAATAACTTCACTATAGCCGATTACTTTTGCTTTGCATCGTGGTATTCAGTTGGAATATCCTGCACCTCATTCTACGGGGAAAGAGCCGGGATCCCTTCACCGGGAGTGACCCCTTGGACAAAAGTTTGCGTCAGGGCAATAACTTCACTACAGCCGATTACTTTTGCTTTGCATCGTGGTATTCAGTTGGAATATCCTGCACCTCATTCTACGGGGAAAGAGCCGAGATCCCTTCACCGGGAGTGACCTCTTTAGCAAAGGCTTTCGTCACTATATTTTTCTAAATAGCTATCCGTTCCTTCAACGATATCAAGTTCATTACATTAAAGGTTTTCGCCAGAAACCATTCGTAGCCCTCCGTCGTTTCATATGGGTGGTCAATAGTATTCAAGCTGTGTTTGTTGGCCAAAGTCAAGGCACAGTGTTTGGTAGCTATTGGGGTATTCATATGCAGCATAGATAGATGCGTTGGTTTGGGGCAGTCGTATAGCCTTGTTGGCCAAAGTCAAGGGCTTGTACGAATGGGCTCAAATTAACCTGGAGAATGACGGGTAGAACTTGACATGTGACTTATGATTTGTTGGCCAAAGTCAAGGTCATAAGAGCATGGGGCAAAAATCACATCGGGAGTTTCAAAAGAACTGAAACTTGCCAGATATGCGCATACCTTCTGGAGTGTGATGGCATGAGCAGATTCCGTCACGTTATCATGCGATGATAGTTGGATCCCGATTCCCACTGATGAGTTGGTTTACTCCTCGGGTGATCCCGACTAATTCTTCTTTCAGGTTTGGAGGAGAATTTGACGGTACAGTGGGAGGTTTCCAGATTAGATAAATTGGTAACCATTCTGATCTAGGTTAGAGTGCACGCTGAGTGTTTATTTTCTCTCTCTCTTTGGTAGCGACCATTGACCCGACCCTAAGACTATGACTCAGAGACCAAAATTGACCGAACCTTCTTAAACACTGGCTTTTGGATTGTCAGAGTTGCAGACCTCATTGCCACTCCTACTTTTACCCTTTTCTCCAGGACACCCCGTATTACTACGAACGTCCACTTCCATTGGACAAAACCATCGTATGGTTATATACGAACTCGAAGGGATTTATTCGAGGATGGTTTCCGGTTCTGGAGAAAACGAATAGGACTATTCAGTTGTCTTTTCCTTTTACCTTCTCTCAGGCTGCGAGTACTCCTTGGTTTAGGAGATAGTACACCTATTACGCAAATTGGATAGTCTTCTTCCAAACCTTAGGCTGGTGCCGAACGGTGGGGAATGAAGAAAACCAATTAGCATAACAATGGTGTGCAGAAGGTATTAAGTTAAGACAAAGCAAGGGATTAGTAAGAAGGCAAAGTAAATTGCAACTGATATTCACGACCAAACCAGGTATTTCATTACCACTCCCACTTCACCTTTGTATTTCTCCAGGACACTCCGTATCACTACGAAGATCCACAGTTTATTGGATGCTCCAGCGTATGGTTATATACGAACTCGAAAGGAACTTGTTCCAGTTCGGGGATGGATTCTGGTTCAGGAGAAATAGGAATAAGGTTTATTCAGGTGTCTTTTATCTTCACCTTCTCTCGCATTGCTAGTGCTCCTAGGATTGGGACAGTACACCCATTATGCTTATTGGATAGTCTTCTTCCAAACCATAGGCTGGTGCCGAACGGTAGGGAAGGAAGAAAACCATTTGGCCTAAAGGGGTGTGCAGAAGGTAATGACTAAAGACATATAAAGGGATTTGGAGAGGTGGCAAAGAATTATACGGTTACAGTCGTGAATCTGGAAGAGGCATTACTAGGAATACCGGGATACCCCATCGAAACATTTCAATGTTTCAGTTTCACTGTGTACTGTTAAAGGAAAACTGATTTCCCAATTAGTCCTTACTCCAGGGTATGTATTTACCAAGTATGATTCTCACATCTGTATGGTTTTACAGATGTTGAGTGGGAGTAAGTTATTGGGAATTGGGTGATCATCCTCATTATATTGGGATTCGTTGTAATTGGTGATATTTGAGGAAATCACCTGGGCTGTTTGCCGGTCGGCAAATATTTGGTTTTGAATATCCGCTGTTATGCACTAATTTCAAATCGATATATCTGTACGTCTATTTTCATAGAGTGAGATATACCATTTTGAAATTATGTCTATGACATTTACCTATATCAGTGGATGGTTAGGTAAGGAGTATTAAACAGCGGTGTAATTCTTCTTAACCATAAATACAGTTTTCAACCTACGATACATAGTAAATGAGTTATCGGACTCAAGGGACTTATATAGAGTATTGTATGTTGTCCAGGGTCCATCAGGACAGAGGGGTTGGTCCTCGTACTATATTCGGTTTACTTATGACTTCTCTAGTTTTTAGACAGGTGTTTCGTGGAAACACAGGGTCCGAATTTTGAGAAGTTATAGGTATTTGAATAGAGTAGAGAACCAGGTGTAGCAAGTATCGGGATTATTAAAAGTGATCGAAGATGTAGATACTTGTGTACGGTATTCAGTTGATAGTAATGATTTAGGGAACTTGCTTCTCTTTCAGGTTACTCATAATTGGAAGCATTCCTAAGTTGAGTAACGCTGATAGGCCTCTTTCCATACAGTTGACATGCACTGGAGACAGCTGCATGATTTGAATCTGGTTAAATTAAATCAGTGCCTCTGGTCCTATATAGGATATAGAACAGTTCGTATCTTAACGATGTTAAGGTACGGGGAGTTGTCCGGCTTATGATTAAAACCAGACTCTGGATAACTCAAGGCACGTTTCTGTAATGGCTGTTTGTGGGTTGACCCAGGCTATGACGAGGGTTGACTTTCTACCATCTGGAAGATCAATAGTGATATTGTTCTTGACTCGCCACAGTTTTATTAAAAATGGATTTTTTCAGAAAAACCGTAGTGGGAGTATGGTAGAACTGGAAGTGATTCCAGAACCGTAAACGATTACTGAAGATTTGATAAGGAACCTAAAGATTCAATCTGGCTTGAAATTTCATTGACCACTCCGCAGATAAAGTGGGTAACCTCAGGCACCCGAGAGGTACTTCGGTATGCTCAAGGACGGTGGCAGAGAGGTTCTTGTTTAACCAGACTTGCCATTGCTGTTGTTCCAGACTGTGAGACCCGGCGGGAGGATGAGTATAGCGTCGTTCTAAACTAGCTTTAGAAGTGTACGTGTATATGACTCTGCCAGAGGGTTGTCGTAGTCAGTGGGAGCAGCGGAAGAATTGGTGGACAGGTGGCTTATGTCTATTTATAGACTAAAGCAAATATAGCGGAGATAGATCATCTATTTCTGACATGACAGTCATAGGTTTGACTTCATCAGAATAGGGGATGTATCTGTTGAGAAGGTAGTAGGGTGTGATGTCATGGTATTTGGATGACATACACAGAGTAGGAAGTGATATTCCTATACTACGATCGGTTATACTTTGGTCGTCACACAGTGGTTTCTCCACATGGGACTTAGACATTATATCAGACATACTGGTTACTAGATCTATGGTTTTAGATCTAGATTTGGGTGGTTTCCCAATTAAGGGTACTTAGACAGCATTCTAAGAGTATTTAGAATGGACGACTCCTGGCACGGTAGTGTACCTGCAGGTGATGGAGTCACCCTCTCTAAAGGTGTCTTACAGACTAAAGGGGAGAGGGATGTGCATGATTGGCAGATCACTTGCTCAGGCAATTGAGTCAATCATAAGATGTCAAGTACCACACCAGAAGTTGTTCTTGCACTAGATGCAATAAGTTGACATTGATCCAATCCGGGAGAAACAGTCGGAAGCAGTTTTAGAACATAAGTGGATGTTCTAGGGATATGATAACGACAGCCTCATTCGAGAGACAGTTATCATTCCAGGCTTCCAAGGTGACTTGGACGACAAGGAGGTTGTCAGAGTTATAGTTTTCCTTCCGACGAGGGAAAGTATTTTGGACAGGTGGTCCAAGGCAATACTGAGGGAGGCATGGCGCGGGATACTGATTAAGTTCAGTTGACGATACAGTCTAAGAAGTTTGGATTTGGAGTTCATTTATGAGCTAGATCCCATCAGACATCCAGACATATTCTAAGACAGGTATTGCTCATTTCGGGAGATGGTTTTCTCCGCGAACTTGAGATATAGAGAGACATAGAAAGAAACATCAAAGAGGATCCACTCACTGAGGCTATTCCTCGAACACATTAGTTTCGCAAACGGGATATGTGAGACTGACTAGTAGAGGAGTTGGGTGTTCGGTATCACACGGGCTGTAACTATACGACATCGCAATAATTAGCCTTAAGTGCAAGTGGGAGATTGTTGGAGATAGTGCCCTCAGAGTCAATTATTGGATCATAGGCACGTGATTGCAATGATTGAGGGAGGACCTATCTCGGTCGGACAGTCTTACTCGAGATGATAGTATGCTATCTGGTTTATCTTTATCATCGTGTACTGCTTTAAGTGACCTGACATGTCCCTATTACACGTTGATAGAGCCCCTAGGATTCTTGCTTGACCACCAGCAGTATGAGGGCGATCATATAAGTGGGAGCTGGTAGTCTATAAGCACATCCTTAAAAGGTCCCTAGTCGTGGGAGTTTCGAGACAGGGCATCAATACTCCAGAGTAGACTAGTGTATACAGTCGAGACCCCGACGAGGGGCGGTGGCCGGTCTCACAAGCCATTGGTGTCAGTTGGATCACCTAAGATGTATACAGGTGCTCATTGGGTTATGAGTACACCGGACAGGACTCGTCGGGAACATGCTAGTTGGTCTTATACCAGACGTTAGATGGCAGTTCCCTGGTGACATGTGTACAGGTTAGTTCATCGACCTGTGGATCGTCATTTGTCTCGTGTGAGTTCCCACTATACTTTGATTACTACCCTACCACGCTCAAAGGAGACGTGCAAACAGGTTTTAGTTGGGTACAGTCACGAGCCACATGGAGGCAGTGAGCGGATCTTCAGGGGTTCGTCTCTCCCAGTATTGGGGGTGAGGTCGCGCTGTGTCTAGGAGAGCCATTACACGAAGTCCTTGGCCAAGGCAGGAGATTTACTGGTAGGTATTCCAGTAGTATCTCAGGGTGTTCTGGGCTACACTCTGACACGACTTGTACCGCTTTTGGGGGTCTGACTTTTACCAACCCCCTAGGCCCGCCATGCGATGCTCATAGATGAACGGACCGGACTGTACGGATATTGTCACTGACAGGCTCAGTAGGGTGTCAGGCTGAGTTCGCTCACAGACGTCCCTTTTGGTCAATACCTGGTAGCCCGTTACGTATTGGCTTATACCTCTGACGTGCTAGTGGTTAAATCCACAACCAACGTGTTGACGAGTCTTTAGAGTCCCCCACATTCAGTTACTCAAGCTTTCGGGCGAAAAGATGCAGAGACCGTATGGAGATATGGTAAGGTCCGATCAGATACGTGCGGTATTGCACGGATCAGGATCGGACAGTTTGTACTAGAGGCCGTATGGATATATGGCAGGGTTCGATCAGATACGTGCGGTATTGCACGGATCAGGATCGAACGGTTTTTACTGGCCGGCTTTAGTTTAAGCCGGATCCTAGTATAGTACAGTGTAGATTTGTCTCATTGCATTTGTATTTCGGTCAGAATACAAATGCGGGTGTGTATAGTCAGCAGCGGGGTTTTCCTGTAATTTATTACAGGATCAGTTTTTGGAGTTGCCAGTTTGTTTTCTGTTTCGGCCATATTTCTTTGTATCTTTCATTGGCCGAAAATTGGTGGAGGAGGGCTTATTTGCATTTGTGCAAATAAGCAATTTGGAAGGGGGTCTTTGCATATTCTTGTGTCATGATTATAGCACCATACCTTGACTTCTTGACTTCATGATTGTTCATGATGGTTGGACTTTGTTTGTGATGAGTGATAGTAGAGTGTTGGTTTTGCCTTGTAATCATTGGTTCACATGATTTCTTTTTCCCTCTCTCTTGCATTATTCTATCACTCTCTCCTCTCATTCCCATACACACAAGAGACATGGACGGCCACTCTTAAGGTGGGCTGTCCAAATTTTGAGAGAAGAAAAATGAGTCTCATTCCCATGCCAAAAATCCCTTTGTTCATCCAAAGAAATATATGGTTCATTTCCTCAACCAATGGCAATTCCTACAACCCCATATGAGACTTGAGTGCTACACATTCTACAGCAAATCTTGGGCACGTCGACTAGCCAGCTTCGTGCCCGAGTTGCCTCGGCATAGAGGTGGGAGCCCGTAAAAGATGTAGGCGATGTGGTGCACTTCCGGCGACGAGGTGGAGACAGGACATTCCGCGGGAGATCGGGACGATGACGAGAAGACCGGAGGACTCGGATCAGTCGGTATATCTCTATTCCCCATCTTGTAGTTAGCTAGGACTAGTTAATAGTTTGATCCGGGTGTTTAGTGAGCGGTGGTGCCGGTTTGCTAGTTTGCAAAATTAAAGTTAACCATCGCTTCCGCATTTGGCCTCGGGATAGAGGACGGGGCGCCGCCGTGCACTTACAGAATGTATTTATCTATATATGATATCTAGTAGGCGTTGCTTATGTTTTGCATCCGCGCTAGTCTAGCCCCCGCTCTGTCGTTAGTTAAGTAACCTAACGGGTAATGACGGGGCCCCGTGGCGAATGCGGATGGTATAAGCGTACGTCATATTTTCGTTGTTTTCTGCAATGGTAGGATTAAATGATAGGAGCATTAAATTAATGTAAGAAAATAAACCAAAGTAAAAGTCGTTGGAACAATTTCAAAACCACTCGGTTTCTTTTCAAAACAGAAAACTTTTAAAATGCGGAGCTTAAACCACTCCTTTTAAAAGCTATCAGGTTCCTTCGATTATATCAAGTTCACTACGTTCACGGTTTCGCCAAAACCATTCGTAGCCCTCCGTCATTTCAGTTAAATATTCAGTAGTATTCAAACTATGTATTTTGACCTTCGCCAAGGCATAGTGATTGGTAGCTGCTGAATATTTATCTGTAGCATAGATAGATGCGTTGGTTTGGGACAGTCGTACTACTATTTTGGCCTTCGTCAAGGGTATGTACAGGTGGGTTCAAATTAACTTGGATAATGACGGGTAGAACTTGACATGTGACTTATGATATGTTGGCCTTCGTCAAGGTCATAAGAGCATGGGGCAAAAATCCACATCGGGAGTTTCTAAAGAAACTGAAACTTGCTAGCGCTGCATACCATTTGGAGTGTGATGATTCTGGTAGGATTCCTTCAGTTTTATCACACGATGATATTTGGATCCCGATCCTACTGTGAGTATATGCTACTCCTAAGGAACTTTCTCACTTAACGATCAATGCTATAAACCAAGTAGGTGTCTAGACAGGTGTTAGCGGGGCTACGCCCAAAGGGAAAAGAGCTTATTTAATTAAGGAATTTCGCGAAAGCGTTGGAAAACCTCCCTCGAAGTACCAACACTGGCCTGGCTGAACGGTTAAGCAAGTATTGTACGGTGAGATTGATCCCGACTAATTCTTCCTTTTTGGTTTGAGGAAGGATTCGAGAAACAGTGGGAGCCATCCTGTTTAGATAAACTAAAACCAATCTAAACTTGCAAGAGCATTATGCTGAGTGTTTTCTTCTCTCTCTCTCTTAATTGCAGCTACCCAGTGACCACACATAGGTTACATCTAGATAATAAAATGACTAAATCTGACTGTTATGACTGGCAAAGGTCTATCCAGATGTCCATTACCCATGACAAGTTGGGACACCTCTTAACTAATCAAACCCCTGCCGTCTCAGGACCAGTTCCCCCTGTCATAGATATTGATATCCGTAAGACATCGGAAAAAGACTGTGTGAATACCAAGTGCCTCGTGTTGGCCTCAGTTGATGGTGCATACCAGAGGCAGCACGAGAAGATAGACTTAGTTTCTATCTTCCTCCATAACAAAGATTTATATGGAGAGCAATCTCGTATCGCAAGATATGAGACCTCGAACGAATTGCTTCAAGCGAGGTTGGCTATCGGGTCATCTGTAGGGGGCAACGTCCTTACAGAGACCAGCTATTTTGATGAGCTCACGGACCTAAAGACCATGTTGAAGAACGGGTCAAATACTGACTTGATTCTACAGTCTATGCCCTCTACTTATACCCTGAAGGAAACCAGGGTTATAGAAGGAAAGGGAAGGGCAAAAGTTTCGGGACTGGATATAGTAAAGGAGGGACATTCCTATTGTTACGGGAATGAACATTGGCAGAAAGATTGCAGGGCTAGTAAAGCCAGTAGCCAGGATTCGAAGCATGTTGTGGCTTCGGCTTTGGGTGTGTTCGTAGTGGAAAACTGTATGTCAGTTAACCCTACTTCCTGGGTATTGGATATCGCATCAGGATCTTACATCTGTAATTCATTACAGGCTCTGAGAAACCGTAGGGTTATCAGGATAGGTGATATGACTCTTAGGGTTGCCAACGGAATGAGCATGGATGCTGAATCCGTAGGGGAATATCATCTTGGACTGACAACTGGGCAGATATTGATTCTGCGTGACTGTTTGTATGTACCCAGTGCGATTTGTAATATCATATCTGTATCCTTACTTTCTAAGGAAGGATATGATTTTACTTTTGTAAGCGATGTGGTCCACATCCACCTAAATCAAGTTCTGATTGGGTCAGGTACATTAGAAAACGGGATATACGTATTGAATCAAGCTCAGATTTTCAGTGTTCAGAACACACATAAAAGAAAGTCTCCAGAAACAAATCAGGCTTTCTTATGGTATTGTAGACTGGGTCACATTAATGAGACACGGTTAACAAAGTTACATAAAGAGGGATACTTGAATCCGTTCGAGTATCAGTCTTATGCTACTTATGAATCTTGTCTCATGGGAAAGATGACAAAGGCTCCGTTCACTGGACACGGAGTACGAGCGAGCGAGCTCATAGGATTCATACACAGTGACGTGTGTGGTCCAATGTCTATACATGCGCGAAGTGGTTATTCATACTTCATTACTTTTATGGATGATTTCTCTAGGTATGGACATGTCTTCCTGATGAGGCATAAATCCGAGGCCTTTGAGAAATTTTGGGAATACAAGAATGAAGTTGAAAAACAAACAGGCAAAAGTATCAAGACACTGAGATCTGATCGAGGTGGTGAATACTTGAGTGCCGAGTTTCTGGGCTACTTAAAAGAGAATGGAATTATCTCTCAGCTTACTCCTCCATACACACCACAGCACAACGGTGTATCGGAAAGGCGGAATCGAACTCTATTGGATATGGTTCGTTCCATGATGAGTAAGGCTGAGTTACCGCGATCCTTCTGGAGT
This sequence comes from Agapanthus africanus, assembly GCA_030015575.1. NCBI lineage: Eukaryota > Viridiplantae > Streptophyta > Magnoliopsida > Asparagales > Amaryllidaceae > Agapanthus > Agapanthus africanus. Next base: position 445,676,469 of record CM057343.1, read on the forward strand.
TATGCACTAGAATCAGCTGCATATCTTTTGAACAAGGTTCTCTCCAAGACTGTGCCTACCACACCATATCAGATGTGGTGTGGGAAGAAACCCCAACTTCAATATCTGAAGATATGGGGATGTCCAGCTTTTGTTAAAAAGCAGCATGCGGACAAACTCGAGGCACGCTCAGTACTGTGTAAGTTTGTGGGATACCCAAAAAACTCCAGGAGGTATCTTTTTCTATTACGTAGAAGAACAAAAGGTTTTTATTTCTCATCATGCCCACTTTCTGGAACATCAGTTTTTAGAAAAAGGAACAAGTGGGAGCGCAGTAGAACTGGAAGAAATTCCAGAACCACAAGCTATTATTGAAAGCTTGGAAGAGCCAGAAGTTTCAGGAGAACCGGACATCCCAGTGCCACTCCGCAGGAGTAGTAGGCAGTCTCATCCGCCCGAGAGATACTACGGTTTTCTCATAGACGGGGATAGAGAGGATTGCACTATTGATTATGATGAGCCTACTAGCTTCCAGCAAGCCATTCAGAGCGGTGACTCGGTAAAATGGATGGATGCAATGCGGACTGAGATGGAGTCCATGTACACTAACAAAGTATGGACTTTGGACGTTGCTCCAGAAGGGGTAAAACCCGTAGGCTGCAAATGGATCTTCAGAAAGAAGATTGGTGTAGATGGGCAGGTTGAAACCTATAAAGTTAGACTTGTTGCAAAGGGTTTTCGTCAAAGACCTGGTTTGGACTATGATGAGACCTTTTCTCCAGTGGCTATGCTCAAATCCATTCGGATCCTTGTTTCCATAGCTGCCTTCCACGATTCTAAGATCTGGTAGATGGACGTATAGACGGCTTTCCTAAATGGAAATTTGGAAGAGTGCGTCTATATGGATCAGCCAGAGAGATTCATTCAGAGTGGGAGCAGCGGTAAAGTGTGCAAGTTGCTTAAGTCCATCTATGGACTGAAGCAGGCATCACGGAGTTGGAACATCTGCTTTGATGATACTGTCAAAGAATTCGACTTTATCAAAAACCCAGATGAACCATGCATTTACAGTAAGATTGTAGGAAGAACTGTGGTATTCCTCGTCTTGTACGTGGATGACATTCTCCTAATAGGAAATGATATTCCTATGCTACATTCAGTCAAAGGATTCTTGTCACAGAGGTTCTCCATGAAGGACCTGGGCGATGCCAACTACATTCTGGGGATCCAGATCTATCGTGATAAATCTAAGAGGATGTTGGGACTTTCTCAGTCCAGGTACATCGACACCATACTAAAACGATTCAGTATGGAAGATTCAAAGCGTGGTAATCTACCGGCTTGTCACGGAATCACCCTCTCCAAAGATATATCTCCCAAGACTAATTTAGAAAGGGCTCGCATGTCATCTATACCGTACGCATCTGCGGTCGGCTCTATAATGTATGCGATGTTGTGTACCAGACCAGATGTAGCATACGCATTGAGCGTTGTAAGCCGGTATCAGTCGGACCCAGGGGAGAAACACTGGATAGCAGTAAAGAACATTCTCAAGTACCTGAGAAGGACTAAGGAGATGTTCTTGGTGTATGGCAGAAAAGACCTCCAGATCGAGGCCTTTACTGACTCCAGCTTCCAGAGTGACAAGGATGACTCCAAGTCCATGTCGGGTTATGACTTTACTCTCAATGGAGGGGCGATTTGCTGGAAGAGCTCCAAGCAGGAAACCGTTGCTGACTCAACTATGGAAGCAGAGTACATAACTGCTTGCTGTTAGTTATGTATATGCCCTAGAGGCCATTGTTGTACATATGATGTATATTATAATGGATGCTTGGATATATATAGAGAGGATTTTCTTGCTCGTCATGATAGTATGCTATTTGGTTTCACTTTATCTTAACTTGTTGACTTGTATATGTTTACTGTCTTACTCTCACATATTGATAAAGCCCTTAGGATCTGTACTCGACTACTGGGACTATGATGAGATCATACTAGTGGGGCCACGGAAGTCGATGAGTACATCCTATAACTGTTCCTAGTTGAGGGTGTGTCGAGACAGGACATCGATACACCAGAGTAGACTAGTGTATACGCATCTTGACCCATATGATGGGCGATGGATGATCCCATATCCATCGGTGTTTGACATCAAAGATGCTGTACGGGTGCTCAGTGGAGACTGGGTACACTGGATGGACTTGCCGAGAACTCCCAGATGGTGTTATACCACACGTCAGATGGTAGTTCTCCGGTGACACTGGTACAGGGTAGTCTGTAGACCCGAGATCGTCATAGAGTCTTGTGTGATTCCCACTGTGCTTTGATTTCCACCTTACCATGTCCAAGAGGGCATGCAAAACGGTGGCTTTTGGGTGCAGTCCCGAATCACATGGAGGCAATGAGCGATAGGAGGGGATTCGTCTCTCCCAATATAGGGAGTTGATGTTGTGCTGTGTTCAATTGGCTATAACTGGAAGCCCCTGGTTAGGGCTGATATAGAGATTTACTGGTAAGTGTTACCAGTAGTTTCTCGACCCGTTATGAGCCTCACATCGACACGACTTAACAGTTACTGGGGTCTGACGTATACCACCCCTAGACTAGATATGCAACATATCAGACGAAGAGACCGGACTGTACGGGAGTGTTACTGATTGGATTCACAGGAGAATGTACATGCTAGCTTGTTGATCTTTTGATCGCTCAATACCTTGGTGGCTATTACGTTTAACTGACCGCTTGCATCTTGTGGGTGTTTGATATGATCATCACCTGCTACCGGCATATTGACGATTCTTTAGAGTCCCACACAGAGGTTTCTTGACTCAAGCAAAACGGAGTAGGGGCACATATGTGATATGTGCAGGACCGAGGATAATACGATATGAGATACCGTATTATATTCTCGCGATATTTAGATATGAGCCGGGTCATCAGATCAAGTGTTGATTCGATGAATCGGTACATGATATATTAGTCGATTATATTCGATATAGCCGGATTATCAGATCAAGTGTTGATTCGATAATTTAATGTATAATAATATATATGATATATTGCATTACATTATCTAATATTGGCTCGCTTTATTATTTCATCTTCTCACCGGATAATACATTGATATATATGCGATATATGTTAATTGAATTAATTCCTTTTGTGATGAATAATGAAATGATATATGATTGATAATGCAACCATGGTCAAGGATGACAAGGATAACTCATGTAGAGATTTAACTAGGGCTAGGGTTTGGGTTGGGTTAAACAATGAGTCACTAGAAAATATTAACCATAATATCTAAGCTCATGACAAAAGAAAACCTTCTAGAAGGTTCATGAAAGAACTAACCCAATTCAAACCCTAACCTTGTTTAATCTCCACTAAAAAAGTTGCATTAGTAGTCATATCATGTTACAATAATATATATCTTATATATATTATATATTTGTAACAAAAGAAAATAATACAATTAACATATATCGTATATATATCAATGTATTATCCGGTGAGAAGATGAAATAATAAAGCAAGCCAATATTAGATAATGTAATGCAATATATCATATATATTATTATACATTAAATTATCGAATCAACACTTGATCCGATAATCCGTCTATATCGAATATAACCGACTAATATATCATGTACCGATTCATCGAATCAACACTTGATCCGATGAGCCGGCTCATATCTAAATATCGCGAGAATATAATACGGTATCTCATATCGTATTATCCTTGGTCCTGCACATATCACATATGTGCCCCTACTCCGTTTTGCCTGAGTCAAGAAACCTCTGTGTAGGACTCTAAAGAATCGTCAATACGCCGGTAGCAGGTGATGATCATATCAAACACCCACAAGCTGCAAGCGGTCAGCTAAACGTAACAGCCACCCAGGTATTGAGCGATCAGAAGATCAACAAGCTAGCCTTTACATTCTCCTGTGAATCCAATCAGTAACACTCCCGTACAGTCCGGTCTCTTCGTCTGATATGTTGCATATCTAGTCTAGGGATGGTATACGTCAGACCCCAGTAACCGATAAGTCGTGTCGATGTGAGGCTCATAACGGGTCGAGAAACTACTGGTAATACTTACCAGTATATCTCTATATCAGCCCTGGCCAGGGACATCCAGTTATAGCCAATCGAACACAGCACAACATCAACTCCCTATATCGGGAGAGACGAATCCCCTCCTATCGCTCATTGCCTCCATGTGATTCGGGACTGCACCCAAAAGCCACCGTTTTGCATGCCCTCTTGGACGTGGTAAAGTGTAAATCAAAGCACAGTGGGAATCACACAAGACTCTATGACGATCTCGGGTCTACAGACTACCCTATACCAGTGTCACCGGAGAACTACCATCTGACGTGTGGTATAACACCATCTGGGAGTTATCGGCGAGTCCGTCCAGTGTACCCAGTCTCCACTGAGCACCCGTACACCATCTTTGATGTCAAACACCGATGGATATGGGATCATCCATCGCCCATCATATGGGTCAAGATGCGTATACGCTAGTCTACTCTGATGTATCGATGCCCTGTCTCGACACACCCTCGACTAGGAACAGTTATAGGATGTACTCATCGACTATCGTGGCCCCATTAGTATGATCTCATCATAGTCCCAGTAGTCGAGTACAGATCCTAAAGGCTTTATCAATATGTGAGAGTAAGACAGTAAACATATACAAGTCAACATGTTAAGATAAAGTAAAACCAAATAGCATACTATCATGACGAGCAAGAAAGTCCTCTCTATATATATCCAAGCATCCATTATAATATACATCATATGTACAACAATGGCCTCTAGGGCATATACATAACTAACAATCTCCAACTTGCACTAAGGCCAGCTGCTGTAGTATCTCATACCTAGCATCCCGAATAATCTCTCAAACTGTATCTGGGGAATGGCCTTCATGAGTGGATCCGCATTGTTGTCCTTCGTATCTACTCTCCTGACCTTGATCTCCTGGCGATCAACTATCTCCCTGATCAGGTGATACCGCCTCAGAATATGTCTGGACTTTTGATGGGACCTGGGTTCCTTGGCCAAAGCCACAGCTCCATTGTTATCGGAATAAAGAGGTATTGGATGTTCAATGGATGGAACCACACCAAGCTCACTTATGAACTTCTTTATCCAGACAGCCTCTTTGGCAGCATCGTTGGCAGCGATGTATTCAGCCTCCATCGTCGAGTCTGTAACGGTATCCTGTTTGGAACTCTTCCAACATACCGCCCCTCCATTGAGGGTAAAGACAAATCCCGAGTGCGACTTAGAGTCGTCCTGATCACTTTGGAAGCTGGAATCGGTAAAGGACTCCACCTGGAGTTCTCCGTTACCATACACCAAGAACATCTCTTTTGTCCTTTGCAAGTACTTGAGAATGTTCTTCACAGCTGTCCAGTGACTCTCTCCAGGATCTGCTTGATACCGACTCACTACACTTAGTGAGTATGTTACATCGGGTCTCGTACATAGCATCGCATACATGATAGAGCCTACTGCCGAAGCATAGGGTATCCCTTGCATGCGAGCTCTCTCCAAATCAGTCTTAGGAGACATCTCTTTGGAGAGAGTGAGTCCAGAGATCGTGGGTTGGTTCCCATGCTTGGATTCTTCCATACTAAACCTCTTTAGTATGGTGTCAATGTACCTGGATTTGGACAATCCCAGTATCCGTTTAAATCTATCTCTATTGATCATGATTCCCAATATGCAGGAGGCATCACCTAGATCTTTCATTGAGAATCTTTGTGATAAGAAGAGCTTGACTGATTGCAGTATAGGAACATCATTTTCTATCAAGAGTATGTCATCCACGTACAATACGAGGAATACAACCTTACTCTCTGCAACCTTCTTATAAATACAAGGTTCATCTATATTTTTGATGAAGTCAAACTCTTTGACTACAACATCAAAACAGATGTTCCAACTCCGCGATGCTTGCTTTAACCCATAAATGGATTTAAGCAGCTTGCACACCTTTCCGCTCCTCCCACTATCTACGAAGCCCTCTGGCTGAGTCATGTACACACACTCTTCTAAATCACCGTTTAGAAAGGCGGTCTTAACATCCATTTGCCATATTTCGTAGTCATGGTATGCAGCAATGGCAAGTAAAATCCGGATGGACTTAAGCATAGCCACTGGAGAAAAGGTTTCGTCATAATCCACACCTGGTCGTTGATGAAAACCCTTTGCAACAAGTCTAGCTTTGAAAGTCTCAACTTTTCCATCTACACCAATTTTCTTTTTAAAGATCCACTTGCTCCCAATGGGTTTTACACCTTTAGGAGCATTTTTCAAAGTCCATACTTTGTTGGTGTACATGGATTCCATCTCAGATCGCATTGCATCCAGCCATTTCACAGAGTCACCACTCGTGATGGCCTGCTCGAAACTAGTCGGGTCATCATCTTCCATGATGCAATCCTCGCTTCCACCATCAATGAGAAAACCGTAGTATCTCTTAGGTGGATGAGAAACGCTGCTAGATCGGCGGAGAGGCTGGGGTTCGTCGGGAACTACTGAATCATCTGGTTCCACTAAATCTTCAGTTGCAGTTTGTGTCACCGGAACCTCTTCCTGCTCTACCTTTTTGCCATTAATTTCTTTTGCAAGAAATTCCTTTTCTAAAAAGGTGGCATATTGAGAAACAAACACTTTTTGTTCCTCAGCATGGTAGAAAATATATCCTTGAGAATTCTTTGGATATCCCACAAACTTGCAAAGAACTGATCGTGCCTCGAGTTTGTCCGGATTTTGCCTTTTGACATAGGCCGGACAACCCCATATCTTAAATCTTTTAAAATACGGTCTCATTCCCCTCCATATCTCATATGGGGTTGAAGGCACTGATTTAGATGGAACTTGATTCAATAGGTATGCCGTTGTCTCAAGCGCATAACCCCAGAAGGAAATAGGCAACTCAGCTGTACTCATCATAGAGCGTACCATATCTAATAGGGTGCGATTCCTCCGCTCCGATACACCGTTGTGCTGTGGTGTATAAGGAGGAGTAATCTGAGAGAGAATCCCATTCTCTTTTAGATAATCTAGGAACTCGTTGCTCAAGTATTCTCCTCCTCGATCAGATCGAAGGATCTTAATACTTTTACCCGTTTGGTTTTCTACTTCGTGCTTATATTCTCTGAATTTCTCAAAAGCTTCAGACTTGTGTTTCATCAGGAACACATGTCCGTATCTAGAGAGATCATCAGTGAATGTAATGAAGTAGGAAGAACCGTTCCTGGCATACGTAGACATAGGACCGCATACATCACTATGTACCAGTTCTAAGAGTTCCGTAACTCTTTCTCCGTGTCCACTAAACGGAGTTTTGGTCATCTTACCTTTGAGACATGAATGGAAAGTATCATAAGATCATAATTCGAACGGATTCAAATATCCATCCTTATATAACTTAGCTAGCCGTGTCATATTGATATGACCAAGTCTACAATGCCACAAGAAGGATTCGTTCATTTCTGAACTCTTCCTCTTGTGTGTGTTTTGTATATTAAGGACTGTATTTTGATTGAGAATGAATATGCCATTATGTAACGAGCCTGATCCAATCAACTTTTGATCTAGGAAGATGTTCATAATATTATCCTGTACTACAAAATTATATCCTTCTTTACTTAATAAAGAAACTGATATAATGTTGCACATCATGTTCGGTATATAATAGCACTTATTCAGAATCAGTGTATTACTACTTGGTAATATTAGGTGATATTCGCCAACTGCTTTGGCTGCAATACTTGCACCATTCCCTACTTGTACGGAATGATCACCCTTTCCCAGTTCTCTACCTTTACGTAGCCCACATAACAATTTACATATATGGGATCCCGATCCGGTATCTAATACCTAGGACGTAGGGTGAACTGAGAAACAGTTCTCAATAACTAACACACCCGAAGAAGATGCAACAGCATGCATGTTCTTTGTTTGGGCGGCATGAGAATCCAGATATTCTCCTGTTTCCTGTTCATTCTTATAACTCTTATAAGAAAGAACGGGACCAACGTTCCCTTGCTCAGTATAATAATCGGGTTCAGTCAATACATCCATATTATTATCTTGATTAAGTCCTGACATGGTCGCTACCTGGAGTGAGAGAGAAGGAAACACTTTAGCGTATGCTCTTGCAAGATTAGATTGGTTATTATCTTATCTAATCAGGATGTTTCCCACTGTTTTTATCAAATCTTCCTTCAAACCCTAAAAGGTAAGATTAGCCGGGATTAATTACACCTTACAATTTCATCAATCTTTCAGCCAGATCAGTGTCGGTACTTGAGGGAGGTTCTCCGTGCTTTCGAACGGACCTAATTAAAATAAACCTCGTCTTCCCAGAGGCATAACCCCGTTAACACCTTTCTAGACACCTACTTGATCGGCTAATTGTCCTGTGTAAAACTCTCCCAGGAGTAACTCTTACTCGTAGTGGGTATCAGGATCCATCTATCTCATAAAAGGTATGCAATCTCATTGCAAATTTCAACATTTGAAATTCCCGATAATACTTTTACCCCTAGCAACTCATGACCTTAACATGGTCAACAAATCATAAGCGCTAGCCAAGTTCAACCCATCATTTCCCGATTGAATTAAACCCACTCGTACGACCCTTAACATGGTCAACAAAGTCGTACGACTACCCTAATCCAATCATATCACATGTATTAGCAGATAAGCACTAATTAGCTACCGCACACTATGCCTTAACATGGTCAACAAACGTAGTACGAATACTAAGTGGTACTTATCTGAAATGACGGAAGGCTACGCAGGTTTTTAAGAAAACCATGAGCGTAATGAACTTGATATCGTCGTAGAATCAAGTGATTTTTGAAAAGGAGTGTTTTTGAGGCTTCTAGTTTCGCTAAAGAGGTCACTCCCGGTGAAGGGATCTCGGCTCTTTCCCCATCGAATAAGGTGCAGGGTATATCATATATACCGCCGTGCAAAGCATGAACTATATAAGCTGTCAAAAACTAAACCGCGAGTTTGTAGCATCTGCCAGTTTCGCTAAAGAGGTCACTCCCGGTGAAGGGATCTCGGCTCTTTCCTCATCGAATAAGGTGCAGGGTATATCATATATACCGCTATTCAAAGCAAAACTGTAGCTACCCTTTTTATAAAGTTTTGATTCTACACCATCTTTTAGGTTTCTTTTCTTTTATTAATCTCATTAATATATCCCATCAGCTTATGCTTTCCAAGCATCACAGAAGAAACGAAAGCAGTAATATTTATATATCAGCATATATATATAGTATAGGCATTCGTCTCAGGAAGTAATATGATCTCATCACAGAACATTGCAGCAGAAGAACATATATGAAATATTGGATATACTAGGATATCCGTGTTTTTAATACGAGCCGGTATAAAACATGGATTCCACGGTCGCGATGAATAGCAAAACTCTCATCCCTAGACCCCTACGAGAGCGGCAAGTAACACTGCCAATTCTAGGGTTAGGAGACCCGGTCTCGACTCCTCGAGATGGCCTCCCACTAGACCCTAGAACCCGGTTACTTATGCTCCCCTCCTTGGGTCTACCTAATACGGAAAAGTAAATAATATACACTGGTGACATCAACCTCATCCCGGAAGTGCCCCAATAAAAGAATATTACATACAAATGAATTTTACATGAATGAAAATAAAAACCATCATCTCACATACACCCCCGGCTATTCAGAACACGACGATCCAATATAACATATCACAGCAACACATAATATCACATATCATCAACGTAAGTAAGTATGCATACACCGATCGTCTTTGATGTATAGCAACGAAAACCAGCAATACAACTACATAATACACTTACGGTCACAGAAAAGAAATTGTAAAACTACAATATTTGGAATCCACAATCACTTTAGACATCATAAATCTGAAATATCACATACTTCACATTTCATGCCTAACTATATGAATTCCACATATTGTAACACATTCCAGATAAATAGACAGTATTAAACTTTCCGATCGGATAATCAAATACCCAAGATTTCCTAAATAGCTCAACACTTGAGCGGAGTTCAAATAATCCCAGAATATGTCACAGTACCAATGGTCCAGCTGTAGAAGGGTCAAGCCAACGCCTCACATGTGGCACGCCGTACTGCCCCAAACCCTAAGGTTTAGAGGCGGTTCAGACGGTCACATAATCGAGTTAAGGTTTGTGTTCTTCTAGAGGGCCACCGCGTTACTTGCATGTTTTTCCGAAAGATTTAAACCCAAGAAAAAATTCAACACTTGAAAGTTTTTTCATGCCGGGAAAAAATAAGTTAATGATATCCGTTCGAACATTTTAACAGTTTCTAAATATCCGAAAAACATAACGAAATTAAACTATCCGATCGAATCAACGAATTCAAAATAATCCCCAGAACACTCAACACTTGAGTCAGATTAAGAATACCTAGAAATATGCACTAACAGATACGGGTATTACTGTGCCAAAAGAAAAGCCAAATCCAACTGTACGGCTGCGGATCCGCGGCACAAGCAAGGTACTGCCGCGATTCCGCGGCTGTCTGTACGGTTTAGCTCCTCGTTTTTCACAGTGATACTTATAATTCCCTGCTGATATTTTTAGATATTTTTAATACAGAAAACATCACATTTTTAAAAATTGTCCAGAGAGGGGGTCAAATTGACGTTTCGGGGTTCGATCGGGGTTTTAACTTCGTATACACGTCGCCTAATGCTCTAGCTAGGCTCTGATACCACTACCAGGTTGGGTTAAACAATGAGTCACTAGAAAATATCAACCATAATATTTAAGCTCATGACAAAAGAAAACCTTCTAGAAGGTTCATGAAAGAACTAACCCAATTCAAACCCTAAGCTTGTTTAATCTCCACTAAACAAGTTGCATTAGTAATCATATCATGTTACAATAATATATATCACATATATATTCTATATTTGTAACAAAAGAAAATAATACAATTAACATATATCGCATATATATCAATGTATTATCCGGTGTGAAGATGAAATAATATATGATTGATAATGCAACCATGGTCAAAAATGACAAGGATAACTCATGTAGAGATTTAACTAGGGATAAGGTTTGGGTTGGGTTAAACAATGAGTCACTAGAAAATATCAACCATAATATCTAAGCTCATGACAAAAGAAAACCTTCTAAGCTCATTTTTCTTCTTCTTCTTCAACCTTGAGCTTTGAGAAAGCTTACTAGGTTTTCATTTTGTGATGTTTATGTGTGAGAATTTGATATAAAAAGAAAGCATAAATACTACTCCATCATCCTCATCTAATCTAGCCAATTAGATTTGGGTGTTCACCTCATTAGAGTGGGAGAGCTTGAGTTATAGAAATTTCGACGTAGATCATCGGAGAAAAGGAACACTACAAGGTAGCATGGATCGTTCGAGTCGTGGAGCCTCTCTTGAGTCCGGGAGATCGTGGATCGCGGTGAAGGGACTTCTACTCGGAGCTTATGAAGCGAAGAAGCGGACTACAAAGGTTGTAATCCCTCACTTTTAGTTGTAAAGATGTTTACTTGCATGTTAAACCCTAATAATCTAGCAAAGATTCCGGCTTTGGGTTGTTCGGCACGTTTAAATTTTTATTCGGGCATGGTTGATGCCTTATAGATCTTCATAAGAGTGCCTAGGAACCCTACACTTGCGATTCCGCAAAGGAAGCTGTCTGGATGAAAAAGTTCCTCATGGAGCTTCAGGTGGTTCCTAATATTGTTGATCCAATACCGCTGTATTGTGACAACAATGGCGCTATAGCTTTAGCGAAGGAACCCAGGTCCCATCAGAAGTCCAGGCACATTTTGAGGCGGTACCACCTGATCAGGGAGATCGTAGATCGCCGGGAGATCGAGGTGAAGAGAGTAAATTCGAAGAATAACACTGTAGATCTATTCACGAAGGCCATACCCCAGACTCAGTTCGAGCGGCTGATCGAGATGATAGGTCTTCGATACGCCAGTACATGGCCTTAGTGCAAGAGGGAGATTGTTAGTGTATATGCCCTAGAGGCCATTACTGTATCATACTACATTGTATATTACTTAATGGAAGCTTGGGATATTCACAGTTGTATAGACAATCTTGCTCAAAATGGTAGTATGCTACTTGGTTTGTTTCTACTTTAATGTGTGCATGTGTTTCTTTTAGCATATCGCCTATACACATTAGTGGAGCCCTTAGGATCTTTGCTTGATTACCTGCGTTGTGATGGCAGTCACACTAGTGGGGGCTGGGTAATCTACAAGCACATCCTTATACAGGTCCCTAGTCGTAGGATTATCGAGACGGGGCATCGATACTCCGGAGTAGACTAGCGTATGCGCTTCTCATCCCAGCAGGGGAGATGGTCTATCCTACAGCCGTCAATACGTCGTACTTGAGATAGTATGCGGGTTCTCGTTAGGTTACGAGTACACTGGACAGGACTCATCGGGAACTGTTGGTTGGTACTATACCTATCGTCAGTTATCAGTTTCCAGGTGACATGAGTACAGCTTAGTCCGCTGACTTGACACTGTCACTTCGCCTCGAGTGTGTTCCCACTGTTCTTAGACTGCTACCCTACCACGGCTCAAAGGAGTCGTGCAAACAGGTAGTAGTTGGGTGCAATCCCGAAGCGCTTGGAGGCAGTGACGGTTAGACAGGATTCGTCTCTCCCGGTATTGGGGGTTGATATCGCGCTGTGTCTAGGAGAGCCATTATACATAGTCGTCCCTGGCCAGGGCAAGCGAGATATACTGGTAGGTTTTCCAGTGTTATCTCAGGATGTTCTGGGCTACACTTCCACACGACTTGTACCGCTATTAGGGGACTGACATTTACCGCCCCTTAGGCCCGCCATGCGATATTCTCAGACAAACAGACCGGACTATACAGAGATTATCACATTCAGGCTCAGTAAGAGTTTGGATGGGTTCACCTCATCAGTCTTCTTATCGGCATCTACCTGGGGACCGTTACGCACAGCTAGTACCACTTGCGGCCTATGGTTAAACCCACTGCCAGCGTAGTGTCGAGTCTTCAGAGTCCAACACAGAGGGCTATTCGCCTTTGGGCAAACAGAGTAGAGGTCGTATGGTTTTGCGACAGGGTTCGTTCACATCCGCGCACTTGTGCACGTTTGGTGTCCGGGAAGTTATTACTAGCGAGCTTTGGTTTAAGCCAGATACTAGTATATGTTTTGGGATTGGTTTTATCTCATTGTATTCGTGTTCCTCGGAACACGGGTGCGGGTGTGTATGCACAGTTGACAGAGGCAGAGGCAGAGGGTTCTCATTAGGGTTGTTGACCGTTGACTTTTTCCAAACCCTAATGAGAATGAGGGATATGGTTAATAATATTAATTAAGGATAATTGTGCCATGGTTGAGTTGAACATTTGACTTTTGTTGACTTGTTGACTTTGTTGACCGGTTGACCATTGTGGTCTTGTTGACCACCATCATTTCATTTCAATGATGCTTCTTGTTCTTTGCAAAATGCATTAAATGAATGTAATGATAGTGGTCATTCATAAACTAACCATCATAATTTCTTAATGATTATTATTATTATCATTATTCTAAATATGAGAGCATGGTTGTAAAAAATAATCCTCATTCTTACTTGCTCATTCTCTTTCATCCAAAGCTCATCTTCTTCCTCTCTCTCAAAGCTCTCATGTCTCATGTGTTAAGAAGTATGAGCTATTGAGACAAAACTTTCAAAACTCCTCTCTACTCACTCTAGAGTTCTAGGTTTAGCAAGCTAAGCACTTTAGTTACCTCTAGGTTGAGGTTGGAGCTCAAGGTAGAGGCTTTCGGGTGGATTCTTCTTCGACAAAGAGAAGACTATGAGGTGGAGTAGTTCAAACCACTCCAAGGAGCAAGAAGAGAAGGAGTTCAAGATCTAGGTATAACTCTCTAACCGAGTAGTTAAACTTGTAGTTAGTTTGCTAGGTTTTTGTTTAGCAAAGATCCTCTTTTCTAGTCCATGTTGCCTTGTGTCAAAAAATCGTTTTTTACCGTTTCCGCCTCCCCGTAAGAACCGGGGTGGGCAACGTGGATTTACAGATCCGACGGCCAACCTCGCTTGAAACAGCTTCTTTGAGGTCTCGTATCTTGCGATACGAAATTGCTCTCCATATAGTTCCTTAGTAAAGTAACATGTAGTATAAGGCCCCGTCATAACCCACGGGACAACGACACGTGAATTCATGTAGATATTTTTTAAAGTGACATCTCGTGCCATGATATACGTTCCGTACCAATCTACCCCTTATCCCCGCGTATTGTATTATATAGTTCAAGTTTACAGGTCTTGCTCAAATCTATGGATACATCAAGTTGCAAGCATAGTTCATGTCAAGATCAAGTGTTCATGTCAAGAATCATATATCATGTCAAGTGCAAATCATGTCAATTGTTTTTATGGTTCGAGTCAAGTTAGATTGATAGTTTAATACAAGTCATATCAAGTAGTTATGTAAACATGTTAAGTATTCATGTAGTCGTGTCAAATGTTCAAGTATTCATGTTAAGTCATGTAGGAAATCATGTATAGGGTATAAATGTGTAAATAGGCTATTTAGAAAATTCATGGCATTTTTGTAAAATACTATATTTTAAAATCTCTAAATTAATTTGATAAAGAAATTCTTATTTAAAAGTCTAGGGTGTTTTGATAAAATATTTTTTTAGGTAACATAGGGTATTTTAGTAAAAAATAAACTTTCTATCTGTTTAAATTAAGAAACTAAGATAGTCATATATTCATGTACATGCGACAATTCAGAGATCAGAAAAAAATAAAGTATACATGTTCGAATAGTATGAAATGAGGTAAGTATGTTATTCAAGTAATGACCATAAACAATACTGTAAAGAAGTGATATGTACGAGTAATTAATCAAGTCAAACGAGTGCGGAATATAGTAAAAAATATAGCTTTATGTGTTTTTCATGCGTGATTTCCTGTTGCACCTAAATACGAATGTCGGATCGGAAAATATACCTGTTTTCGTATCGTCGCGTAAAACAGATCAGAATCCATTCAGCACCATCACACATTTTTAAAATACAGTTTGGGTCAATTTCCATCAGGTTTCAGATTACGAAGATTATTAGAAAATTGTAGGTCTTTTGATATAGTTATCCAAAACACTAAGATTCGTGCGATTTGGATTTCTGAAGCTCTGGTTATGATCGTTTTAATATCAGAGTTTAAAACAGAAATTCAGATTTGTAGACAACAACTATATGTTATATTGCAAGCTTATATCGGGTAGTTTCATACATTTCTAAGTAATATAGAATACAGAAAATTATAGTTCTATCAATTGTGCATCTACACATCTAAAGTTTGTCACGAACGGACATCGGAAGTTCGAGTTATGTCCTATTTAAAAACAGTGTGCGAATCAGGATAGATTCTGTCCAGATCCGTCACTAAATATTGTAACGTAGTATTCTATATTTTATATCAGTTTTAATTAAAAATTTAAAACTAAGAAAATCTATAACTTTCGATATAGATGTACAAAACACCTGAATTTTCTCAATTTGGACATCGGTAGACTAAGTTATGCGTTCTAGAAGTTGACCGATAAATGTAGTTTTCTATGTTTACGAACAGTGAATAAAATCGATCTAATTCCTAAACCGTTATGTGGTTAGATCTTAAATTTTTATTATAGATTTGGAATTATATTTATTATCTATCTTAATGTTCCAAGAATTTTCAGAAGTGGAAATTAATTTATAAAAATTATTTTAAAGATAAAGGTTTTGTTAGATCGTATTTCAAACTGATAAATCTATGGTATTTATTTATAACTTTGTTTTCTTGTATGCAAAAGTAAATATAAATAATTAAAATTTCAGCAATAAATAATATGAATTAATATATATGAAGCAAATATATGATTCGGTCATGATTAACCGTCTAAAACAACAATATATGCACCAGATTAACACTACAGAGTTATAATATGCAATTACAGAATCCAAAGCATATTCTAAGCAACAAAGTCCCATTTGCAATAACTTAATTCAAGATAAATTATATTCCATACATAAAATTACAGTGCTTACTAATAAATATGAATAAAAATTAAGTTAAGAAAAGAAAATTCGTAGGGAATTTTACGATATCGCAAGTTGACATGGTGAGACCGTATAGGAGATCAAGATTCAAATAGTGAAATTGAGGAGAGGGGAATAATGAGGCTTACATATACAAACCGGTATTGTCACCGGGCTTATCTATCTGTCGATAGTCTCGCGTTACTAGCGAGACCTTCTTGAGAACTTTTTCATATTCTTTTTCGAGAAATCTAGATGATGAGGGAGAGGGAAATGATAAAAATGTGTGATGAAGAAAAGAAAGAGGAGTGACATATAAAAAAGGTTTATGGCCGTTATAATTCTAATTAATTATTGCTCATAACCATTCTAATTATTTTGGGAGTTAAAAGGAAAATGAAATGAAAAGTATCATTTGTAGGATATGAGAATGATAAAAATTGATAAAAAAATAATTGCAAGAATGGGGATTTGAACATGTGACATATAGAATAACAATATACAGACTTAACCAATAAGCTACAAGGTTGTTCTAGCATATTTTTAACAAGAATTAAATATATGCCGTACCTTGAAAAGAAAGTGTGCTTTGAAAGGGGAAAGAAAGAAATCAAATGGAATTGTCTTGGTTTGGGTTTTGGGCTTTGAAAAATTATATAATGGATAAAATAGATGAAGTGATAAAATAATATATTTACCAGAAAACAAAATATACTAAAAATAAATAATTGCAATATTTTATTAAATAAATAATACGGGAAGGTATAGGAATTTTAGGGTCGTTAGATTACGTATCGCTAATACATAATGATGAAGCCCATAAGATTCTTACTTGACTACCAGCATTATGATGGCGATCATATACGTGACAGCTGAGTAGTCCATAAGCACATCCTTAAATGTTCCTAGTCGTGGGAGTATCGAGACTGGACATCGATATTCTGGAGTAGATTAGTGTATACGTTTCGAGACCCCGATGAGGGGCGGTGGCCGGTCTCACAAGCCATTGGTGTTATGTCACCTAAGATAGTATACAGGTGCTCACTGAAGGTGAGTACACTTGACGGACTCGCCGAAAACTTCTATACGATATTATATCTATTGTCAGATGGAAGTTCTCTAGTAGCATGAGTACAGGTTAGTTTTTTTACCTGAGATCATTATTTGTCTCGTGTGAGTCCTATTGTATTTTGATTATTACCCTACCACGGCTCAAAAGAGCCGTGCAAACTGGTTTTAGTTAGGTATAGTCTCGAGCCATATGGAGGCAGTGAGCGATTGTCGGAGATTCGTCTCTCCAGGTATCAGGAGTCGATGTCGCGCTGTATTCGGTTGGCTATCACCCTAAATCCGTGCCCACGGTGGGTGAGATTTGCTGATATGAGTTCAGTAGTTTCTCGGTAGGTGATGAGCTTGATTCCGACATGACTTATCGGATTATTACGGGTATGATCTTATCCACCCCCAAGACCCGGTATGCGATACTCTTAGACGAAGAGACCGGACTATACAGAGATTGTCACATTCAAGCTCAGTAGGGTATGGACTGACTTGATTGTTGACCTCCCTTTTGTAAGTGCACGGCGGCGCCCCGGCCTCCATCCTGTGGCTAAATGCGGAAGCGATGGTTAACTTTAATTTTTCTTGAACCGGCACCACCGTGCACTAAAACCCGGATCGGGCCATTAACTAGTCCTGGCTATCTAGAGAGGGAAGAGAGATATACCGAGTGATCCGAGTCCTCCGGTCTTCTCGTCGTCGTCCCGATCTCCCCGCGGAATCTCCGGTCTCCACCTCGTCGCCGGAAGGGCACCACGTCGCCGGCTTCTTTTACGGGCTCCCGCCTCTATACCGAGGCAACTCGGGCACGAAGCTGGCGAGTCGACTTGCCCAAGGTTTGCTGCAGAATGGTGTAGAACCATGTCTCATTTGGGGTTATGGAGTTGCCATATGGTGGAGGAAATGATACAAGCTTTTGGAGGAGGAGCTAATATGATTTTTGCCAAGCCAAATGAGTGTAAATCCCTACACCAAAAATTGGGACAGCCCACCTAGAGCTTGACCGGCCATGCTAATGGGGAGGAGAGAATGAGAGTGAGTGAGTGAGTGAAAAAGGATAGCCACAAGAAATCAAGTGAAGGGAAAAATGGTTATCATATTCAACCATCAACAAAAGCATGATGACTCCAAAGTCAAGCAATGATCACAAACAAATCCACACTCAACCACAACCATCATCAAACATGATGACTCCAAAAGTCAAGCAATGATGAAGTGAACAAGTCAAAGTCAACAAGAGCTATCATGAAGCAACAAAATGCAAAGAACCCCCTCCACTAATGCTTATTTGCACAAATGCAAATAAGCCCTCCTCCACCAATCTTCGGCCAATGAACGATACAAAGGAAATTGGTCGAAACGGAAAGCAAACTGGCAACTCCAGAAAACTGGTCCTGTAATAAATTACAGGAAAACCCCGCTACTGTACATACACACCCACATCTGTATTCCGACCGAATACAAATGCAATGAGACAAACTCTATACTGTACTATACTAGGATCCGGCTTAAACCAAGGCCGGCTAGTATTATCCGTTCGATCCTGATCCGTGCAATACCGCACGTATCTGATCGAACCCTGCCATATCTCCATACGGCCTCTACAGCTTTTCACCCGAAAACTTGAGCAACTGAATGTGGGGGACTCTAAAGACTCGTCAACACCATGGTTGTGGATTTAACCACTAGCACGTCAGAGGTATAAGCCAATACGTAACGGGCTATCAGGTATTGACCAAAAGGGACGTCGATGAGCGAACTCATCCTGACACCCTACTGAGCCTGTCATTGACAATATCCGTACAGTCCGGTCCGTTCGTCTATGAGCATCGCATGGCGGGCCTACGGGGTTGGTAAAAGTCAGATCCCCAAAAGCGGTACAAGTCGTGTCGGAGTGTAGCGCAGAACACCCTGAGATACTACTGGAATACCTACCAGTAAATCTCCTGCCTCGGCCGAGGGCTTCGTGTAATGGCTCTCGTAGACACAGCATGACCTCACCCCCAATACCGGGAGAGACGAACCCCTGAAGATCCGCTCGCTGCCTCCATGTGGCTCGGGACTGTACCCAACTAAAACCTGTTTGCACGTCTCCTTTGAGCGTGGTAGGGTAGTAATCAAAGTACAGTGGGAACTCACACGAGACAAATGACGATCCTCAGGTCGATGAACTAACCTGTACACATGTCACCAGGGAACTGCTATCTGACGTCAGGTATAAGACCAACTAGCATGTTCCCGGCGAGTCCTGTCCGGTGTACTCATAACCCCATGAGCACCTGTATACATCTTAGGTGAACCAACTGACACCAGTGGCTTGTGAGACCGGCCACCGCCCCTCGTCGGGGTCTCGACTGTATACACTAGTCTACTCTGGAATATCGATGCCCTGTCTCGAAACTCCCACGACTAGGGACCATTTAAGGATGTGCTTATAGACCACCAGCTCCCACATATATGATTGCCCACATACTGCTGGCAGTCAAGCAAGAATCCTAGGGGCTCTATCAACGTGTAATAGCGACATGTCAGGTCACCTAAAGCAGTACACGATGATAAAGATAAACCAGATAGCATACTATTATCTTGAGCAAGACTGTCCTACCGGGATAGGTCCTCCCTCAATCACTGCAATCACGTGCCTGTGATCCAATAATTGACTCTGAGGGCACTATCTCCAAAAATCTCCCACTTGCACTCAAGGCTAATTATTGCGATGTCGCATACTCACAACCCGTGTGATACCGAACACCCAACTCCTCTACTAGTCAGTCTCACAAAGCTCGTTTGCGAGACTATCGTGTTCGAGGAATAGCCTCAGTGAGTGGATCCGCTTTGATATTTCTTTCTATGTCTCTCTTAATCTCAAGTTCGCGGAGAAACCCATCTCCCGAAATGAGCAATACCTGTCTTAGAATGTGTCTGGATGTCTGATGGGACCTAGCTCATAAATGAACTCCAAATCCAAACTTCTTAGACTGTATCGTCAACTGAACTTAATCAGTATCCTGCGCCATGCCTCCCTCAGTATTTCCTTGGACCACCTGTCCAAAATACTGTCCCTCGTCAGAAGGAAAACTATAACTCTGACGACCTCCTTGTCGTCCAGGTCACCTTGGAAGCCTGGAATGATAACTGTCTCTCGAATGAGGCTGTCGTTATCATATCCCTAGAACATCTACTTATGTTCTAAAACTGCTTCCGACTGTTTCTCCAGGATTGGATCAATGTCAACTTATTGCATCTAGTGCAAGAGCAACATCTGGTGTGGTACTTGACATCTCATGATTGACTCAATTGCCTGAGCAAGTGATCTGCCAATCATGCACATCCCTCTCCACTTTAGTCTGTAAGACACCTTTAGAGAGGGTGACTCCATCACCTGCAGGTACACTACCGTGCCAGGAGTCGTTCATTCTAAATACTCTTAGAATGCTGTCTAAGTATCCAGATTGGGAAACCAACCAAATCTAGATCTAAAACCATAGATCTAGTAACCAGTATGTCTGATATAATGTCCAAGTCCCATGTGGAGAAACCACTGTGTGACGACCAAAGTATAACCGATCGTAGTATAGGAATATCACTTCCTACTCTGTGTATGTCATCCAAATATCAGGACATCACACCCTACTACCTTCTCAACAGATCCATCCCCTATTCTGATGAAGTCAAACTTATGACTGTCACATCAGAAATAGATGATCTATCTCCGCAATATCTGCTTTAGTCTACAAATAGACATAAGCCACTTGTCCACCAATGCTTCCGCTGCTCCCACTGACTATGACAACCCTCTGGCAGAGTCATATAGACGTACACTTCTAAAGCCAGTTTAGA
This sequence comes from Agapanthus africanus, assembly GCA_030015575.1. Classification (NCBI taxonomy): domain Eukaryota; kingdom Viridiplantae; phylum Streptophyta; class Magnoliopsida; order Asparagales; family Amaryllidaceae; genus Agapanthus; species Agapanthus africanus. The sequence goes on from CM057343.1 coordinate 445,697,487, forward strand.
ATGACGCTATACTCATCCTCCTGCCGGGTCTCACAGTCTGGAACAACAGCAATGGCAAGTCTGGGTAAACAAGAACCTCCTTGCCACCGTCCTTGAGGCTACCGGAGTACCTCTCGGGTGCCTGAGGTTACCCACCTTATCTGCGGAGTGGCCAATGGAATGTCAAAGCAGATTAAATCTTTAGGTTCCTATCAAAATCTTCAGTAATCGTTTGTGGTTCTGGAATCACTTCCAGTTCTACCATACTCCCACTACTGTTTTCTGAAAAAATCCATTTTTAATAAAACTGTGGCGAGTCAAGAACAATATCACTATTGATCTTCCAGATGGTAGAAAACCAACCCTCGTCATAGCCTGGGTCAACCCACAAACAGCCATTACAGAAACGTGCCTTGAGTTATCCAGAGTCTGGTTTTAATCATACGCCGGACAACTCCCCGTACCTTAACATCGTTAAGATACGAACTGTTCTATATCCAATATAGGACCAGAGGCACTGATTTAATTGAACCAGATTCAAATCATGCAGCTGTCCCCAGTGCATGTCAACTAAATGGAAGGAGGCCGATCAGCGTTACTTAACTTAGGAATGCTTCCAATTATGAGTAACCTGAAAGAGAAGCAAGGTCTCTTAATCATCAACTGAATACCATATACAAGTATCTACATCTTCGATCACTTTGAAGAATCCCGATACTTGCTACACCTGGTTCTCTACTCTATTCAAATACCTATAACTTCTCAAAATTCGGACCCTGTGTTTCCATGAAACACTTGTCTAAAAACTAGAGAAGTTATAAGTAAACCGAATATAGTATGAGGACCAACCCCTCTGTCCTGATGAACCCTGGAAAACATACAATACTCTGTATAAGTCTCTTGAGTCTGATAACTCATTCACTGTGTGTCATAGGTTAAAAACTGTACTTATGGTTAAGAAGAATTACACCGCTGTTTAATGCTCCTTACCTAACCATCAACTGATATAGGTAAATGTCATCGACATAATTTCAAAAAGATATATCTCACTCTATAAAAATAGACGTACAGATATATCAATTTGAAATTGGTGCATTATAACGGATATTCAAAACCAAATATTCGCCGTCCGGCAAACAACCCAGGCAATTTCCTCAAATATCACCAATTACAACGAATTCCAATATAATGAGGATGATCACCTAATTCCCAATAACTTACTCCCACTCATCATCTGTAAAACCATACAGATGTGAGAATCATACCTGGTAAATACATACCCTGGAGTAAGTATCTAATCGGGAAATCAGTTTTCTTTTAACAGTACACAGTGAAGCTGAAACATTGAAATGTTTCGTAGGGGTATCCTGGTATTCCTAGTAATGCCTCTTCCAGATTCACGACCGTAACCGTATAATTCTTTGCCACCTCTCCAAATCCCTTTATATGTCTTTAGTCATTACCTTCTGCACACCCCTTAGGCCAAATGGTTTTCTTCCTTCCCCTACCGTTCGGCACCAGTCTATGGTTTGGAAGAAGACTATCCAATAAGCATAATGGGTGTACTGTCCTGATCCTAGGAGCACTCGCAATGCGAGAGAAGGTGAAAATAAAAGACAACCGAATAAACCTTATTCCTATTTCTCCTGAACCAGAATCCATCCCCGAACTGGAACAAGTTCCTTTCGAGTTCGTATATAACCATACGATGGAGTATCCAATAAACTGTGGATCTTCGTAGTGATACGGAGTGTCCTGAAGAAATACAAAGGTGGAGTGGGAGTGGTAATGAAATACCTGGTTTGGTCGTGAATATCAGTCGCAATTTACATTGCCCTCTTACTAATCTCTTGCTTTGTCTTAACTTAATACCTTCTGTACACCATCGTTAGGCTAATTGGTTTTCTTCATTCCCTACCGGTCGGCACCAGCCTAAGGTTTGGAAGAAGACTATCCAATTTGCGTAATAGGTGTACTATCTCCTAAACCAAGGATTACTCGCAACCTGAGAGAAGGTAAAATGAAAAAGACAACTGAATAGTCCTATTTGTTTTCTCCAGAACCGGAAACCATCCTCGAATAAATCTCTTCGAGTTCGTATATAACCATACGATGGTTTTGTCCAATGGAAGTGGACGTTCGTAGTAATACGGGGTGTCCTGGAGAAAAGGGTAAAAGTAGGAGTGGAAATGAGGTATGCAACTCTGACAATCCAAAAGCCAGTGTTTAAGAAGGTTCGGTTAATTTTGGTCTCTGAGTCATAGTCTTAGGGTCGGGTCAATGGTCGCTGTCGAAGAGAGAGAGAAAAGAAACACTCAGCGTGCACTCTAACCTAGATAAGAATGGTTACCAATATATCTAATCTGGAAACCTCCCACTGTACCGTCAAATTCTCCTCCAAACCTAAAAGAAGAATTAGTCAGGATCACCCGAGGAGTAAACCAACTCATCAGTGGGAATCGGGATCCAACTATCATCACATGATAACGTGACGGAATCCGCTCACGTCATCACACTCCAGAAGGTATGCGCATATTTGGCAAGTTTCAGTTCTTTTGAAACTCCCGATGTGATTTTTGCCCCATGCTCTTATGACCTTGGTGTGAGGTCAAAATATCATAAGTCACTTGTCAAGTTCTACCCATCATTGTCCAGGTTAATTTGAACCCACCCGTACATACCCTTGACGTAGGCCAAAATAGTAGTACGACTGTCCCAAACCAACGCATCTATCTATGCAACAGATAAATACCCGGCAGCTACCAAACACTATGCCTTGGCGTGAGGTCAAAATACATAGCTTGAATACTACCGAATATTTAACTGAAATGATGGAGGGCTACGAATGGTTTCTGGCGAAAACCTTTAACGTAATGAACTTGATATCGTTGAAGGAACGGATAGCTTTTAGAAAATATAGTAACGAAAACCTTTGCTAAAGAGGTCACTCCCGGTGAAGGGATCTCGGCTCTTTCCCCATAGAATGAGGTGCAGGATATTCCAACTGAATACCACGATGCAAAGCAAAATTAATCGGCTATAGTGAAGTTATTGCCCTGACGCAAACTTTTGTTCAAGGGGTCACTCCCGGTGAAGGGATCTCGGCCCTTGCCTCGTCGACTGAGGAGCAGGATATTCCAACTGAATACCACGATGCAAAACAAAAGAGAACGTCCTTGCAATAACAGCTTTTTGAAAAATGTTCCAACAACATCAGATTAGGTTTGTTTTTAACTTGCATTGATCCGAATCAATGCAGTCCCATCAATTGATCACACCACAAAGAACGAAAATAATATGACGTACGTAAATGCCATCCGCATTCGCCACTGGGTCCCGTCATTACCCGTTAGGTTAGCTAACTAACGACAGAGCGGGGACTGGACTAGCGCGGATGCAAAACATATACAACATCTACTAATATATATACCAATATATTATATTCGCTCAAGGCGTGATAAAATGCAACATCACAGAAATGTACAGCATCATAGAACAATACAGATATCTGGGATCCCCGGGTTTCACAGAGCCACTACTGAAACCCGACGATCCCCTGGTCGTGTGGATAGCCTGTGCAATAAAATCCTAGACCCCTACGGGCGCGGCAAGTTACCCGCCAAAACCTGAAGCGAGGCAGCCCCCTTCAGCAACGTGAATGGGCCATCCAGCACTTTACGGAATCCGGTAACTTGGGCACCCCTCCTGGGTCAACCTGTACCCCGTACGAGTGCGGCGAATAGCCCGCCAATTCTAGAGTGGGGCCCCCTCCGTCTCAATGCCATGAGATGCGGGCTTGTTGCCCTCTAGAATCCGGCTATCCGTGCACCCCTCCGCGGGGCAATCCTAGTACAGAAAGTAAAATATACATACAATGGGTACATCGACCGCAACCTGGTCGTGCCCCAAAATAATAATACAAACAGGCAGTGACGGCAGTCCACATGTCGGATGCTCGCCCCGCAATATCAAAAGTACATAATACAACAAAAACAGTACTAGCATTGCATCCAGGCTATCCCCCACGACCGATCCGCAACATCACAGCAATATACAGAACATCAACGTGAAAGTCACGTTCGCAAATCCGTCTAACCGGGCTATAGCAGTTAGACAGGATTTACCGATCAAGTGATATTCACGGTCGCAGATATAATGTAAATACTGTGAAATAATGTGTTTAAAATATCTGATCGATCAAATTTTACCAAGTGGGCCCCCAAGTACTACTGTAGCGCATCAAGAAATTCTGGGCCCAAACAAAGTATACCAAAACCCCTATTTTCCTGTAAAAAGATCACAGTGAAAAATTGGTCCAGTGAACTCACTGAACTGCGGCGGAACCGCGGCGCCAAGGGGGGTTTGGCGGCGGTTCCGCGGCGGTTCTACAGTAACACTCTACCAAATTTTCACAGATGTCTTATAATTTCCTGCACAGTATTCTGAGACAACCTGAAAAAATTTTCGAGACAAAAAAATTTCGACAGAAAACTGTTGCTAGGAAAAATACGGGTTTTGGAGTTTTGTTCGATCGAAAACGTAAAACACAATCGACCAAGCTAGACTATGTTAATGGCGAGGCTCTGATACCACTGTAAGTGCACGGCGGCGCCCCGGCCTCCATCCCGAGGCTAAATGCGGAAGCGATGGTTAACTTTAATTTTTCTTGAACCGGCACCACCGCGCACTAAAACCCAGATCGGGCCATTAACTAGTCCTAGCTATCTAGAGAGGGAAGAGAGATATACCGAGTGATCCGAGTCCTCCGGTCTTCTCGTCGTCGTTCCGATCTCCCCGCGGAATCTCCGGTCTCCACCTCATCGCCGGAAGGGCACCACGTCGCCGGCTTCTTTTACGGGCTCCCGCCTCTATACCGAGGCAACTCGGGCACGAAGCTGGCGAGTCGACGTGCCCAAGGTTTGCTGCAGAATGGTGTAGAACCATGTCTCATTTGGGGTTATGGAGTGGCCATATGGTGGAGGAAATGATACAAGCTTTTGGAGGAGGAGCTAATATGATTTTTGCCAAGCCAAATGAGTGTAAATCCCTACACCAAAAATTGGGACAGCCCATCTAGAGCTTGGCCGTCCATGCTAATGGGGAGGAGAGAATGAGAGTGAGTGAGTGAGTGAAAAAGGATAGCCACAAGAAATCAAGTGAAGGGAAAAATGGTTATCATATTCAACCATCAACAAAAGCATGATGACTCCAAAGTCAAGCAATGATCACAAACAAATCCACACTCAACCACAACCATCATCAAACATGATGACTCCAAAAGTCAAGCAATGATGAAGTGAACAAGTCAAGGTCAACAAGAGCTATCATGAAGCAACAAAATGCAAAGAACCCCCTCCACTAATGCTTATTTGCACAAATGCAAATAAGCCCTCCTCCACCAATCTTCGGCCAATGAACGATACAAAGGAAATTGGTCGAAACGGAAAGCAAACTGGCAACTCCAGAAAACTGGTCCTGTAATAAATTACAGGAAAACCCCGCTACTGTGCATACACACCCGCATCTGTATTCCGACCGAATACAAATGCAATGAGACAAACTCTACACTGTACTATACTATGATCCGGCTTAAACCAAAGCCGGCTAGTATTATCCATTTGATCCTGATCCGTGCAATACCGCACGTATCTGATCGAACCCTGCCATATCTCCATACGGCCTCTACAGCTTTTTGCCCGAAAACTTGAGCAACTGAATATGGGGGACTCTAAAGACTCGTCAACACCATGGTTGTGGATTTAACCACTAGCACGTCAGAGATATAAACCAATACGTAACGGGCTACCAGGTATTGACCAAAAGGGACGTCGATGAGTGAACTCATCCTGACACCCTACTAAGCCTGTCATTGACAATATCCGTACAGTCCGGTCCGTTCGTCTATGAGCATCGCATGGCGGGCCTAGGGGGTTGGTAAAAGTCAGACCCTCAAAAGCGGTACATATCGTGTCGGAGTGTAGCTCAGAACACCCTGAGATACTACTGGAATACCTACCAGTAAATCTCCTGCCTCGGCCGAGGGCTTCGTGTAATGGCTCTCGTAGACACAGCGCGGCCTCACCCCCAATACCGGGAGAGACGAACCCCTGAAGATCCGCTCACTGCCTCCATGTGGCTCGGGACTGTACCCAACTAAAACCTGTTTGCACGTCTATTTTGAGCGTGGTAGGGTAGTAATCAAAGTACAGTGGGAACTCACACGAGACAAATGACGATCCTCAGGTCGATGAACTAACCTGTACACATGTCACCAGGGAACTGCTATCTGACATCAGGTATAAAACCAACTAGCATGTTCCCGGCGAGTCCTGTCCGTTGTACTCATAACTCAATGAGCACCTGTATACATCTTAGGTGAACCAACTGACACCAGTGGCTTGTGAGACCGGCCACCATCCCTCGTCGGGGTCTCGACTGTATACACTAGTCTACTCTGGAGTATCGATGCCCTGTCTCGAAACTCCCACGACTAGGGACCATTTAAGAATGTGCTTATAGACCACCAGCTCCCACGTATATGATCGCCCTCATACTGCTGGCAGTCAAGCAAGAATCCTAGGGGCTCTATCAACGTGTAATAGCGACATGTCAGGTCACCTAATGCAGTACACGATGATAAAGATAAACCAGATAGCATACTATCATCTTGAGCAAGACTGTCCTACCGGGATAGGTCCTCCCTCAATCACTGCAATCACATGCATGTGATCCAATAATTGACTCTGAGGGCACTATCTCCAACACCTTTCGGTAGATACCTAGGTAGCTGTTACGTACAGCTAGTGCAGCTGACGTGTTTATGGTTTTTGGATTTATCTAATAAATCACTGCCACCGTATTGTCGAGTCATTAGAGTCCCACAATGAGGGTTTTCTCGTTTAAGGCGATATGATATAGATGACGTATGTTGGTACATACTGGGGGTCCGATTAAATACGTGTACATGGTACAAGACTTTAATCGAATGGTTGATAATACTAGCAGCTTAGGATTAAGCCGGATTATTAAATCAGGTTTTGATTTAATAATATATATATATATATATATATATATATATATATATATATATATATATATATATAATATGTCTAGTATTATTGTTCACTATTTATTTTCTTTCTCTTGGGTATTCGTATTTTTATACGGATACGCATATATATATTTCGATACGTATACCAGGTTATATTATGTATTTATACGGAATTTGTTCTAAAAGGCGGACACTTCATTTGTTGATTTTTCTTTATAAAGAAAATCAAAAATGGGATGGAGGTTGAGGTGTAAAGAAGTATGGTAGAGAGGTATAGTCTTGGATTTTAATATTGGAAAAATCATTTGGGTATACTATTCTTTCATGGTTGCAAAAATATGAGCCATATTCTTTCTTCGCCATTTTTTTATGTCATGGCTAACTTCATCACCTTCTTCTTCGTCATCTTAGATGCTCTCTTGAGTTTAGAAATAGAGAGAAAAGGAAAGTGGAAAATTCCTACAATCCCACTCTCCATTCGTAGTGAGTTTGGAGCGTCGGTTGCTTCACTAGATGAAGCTAAAGCTTAGATCAGTTCCCTCGGGTGGATCATCTTCGAAAAAGGCGGTCTCCATTCAAGTTCGATCCGGACGACATACATGGAGCTTGGAGGGGTTTTCCATGATTGGGTGGACATGTGTCGAAGGTAGTATCCCTAATCCTTGTATGTAAGTTTGCTAGTTTAGTTGTATGGTCTGATTCTTAGGGAAAATGTGTTTTGTGCTTGCTAAAATTCATTGTTTTCACTTCCGCCTTGGCTGCGGCTTCTGCGGCGCAAGAACAACACGCTTACATTGGTATCAGAGCCAACCATACACAAAAACTTGCTTGCATGACCAATGAATTCATTGCAAAACATTTTTTTCGACTACAGTTTTCAGCTGGAATATCTGTCAAAATCAGTGACCATTTTGATGTTTTCTTGTGTGTTCTCGATGTCCAAAGCTCTAGTTTCGGAACGGGGACTTTGTAGGGTATTGAGGGTGACACTTAGGGTCTCGGGAACTCATTTTCTATGCCTTTTTTTGAACATTTGTCGCAGTTTCTGACAGATTAAAACTGCTTCTTGATGGCTGAATTCAGCCTTGGTTTTTCCATCCAAAATCCTTTATTTTGCAATGTATCCAATCCCCGTGAGGTCTTGGTTCGAACCAAGACCCGCAGTAGGGATCGGGGTTACCCCGGGGAGTTCCCTAAGGGTTTAGTGTGGGAAAAATGATAGATTTTCGGACGTCAGAGTGCACTTGATTTTCGTCGTTTGGAATTTCGGTGAGTTTCGCTTCTGATGAATTCTATGGTCATAGTTTCTGTATTTGTGTATATATGCTGTTAAATGTCATCTAATTGCTATAAGCTCAATTAGACGGGATTGCACACTAACTTCTATTACCTGTTTCTATGGTTATCTACATCTTGATTTATGGTTTAGTCGGATTGCCATGTCGGATAGCCCCTCATGCGTTTTGTTGTACAGTTTTGATTTAAATTGTTGTATTCATTTGTTCGGAACGAACTACAACTTGTGGCCACCGTTTCCGTATTATGTTTATTCTTTTATTGGGGCTTTACCATGATACGGTCGATGTCACCATTATATATATTTCATTTCTATACTAGGATTAACCCATGAGAAGTGCTCAAGTAGCCGGGTTTTAGAGTGCAGCAGGTGGCTATCTCATGGAGTAGAGACCGGGCTACCTCGCTCTAGAATTGGCGGTTTCCTCACCGCACTTGTTGGGGTTATAGGATTCAACCCACGGAGGGGTGCACAAGTTACTGGAGTCTAGAAAGCGATGGGCGACCGACTCATTTCATCGAGGGCGAGTTACCCAATTTCTTGAATTGGCAGGTGGCTTGCCGCACTCGTAGGGATTTAGGATCTGCTATGTACGGGCTATCCACATGATCGGGGAACGTCGTGTCTCATTTACAGTTCAAATAAAACGTGGGGCTCCAAGTTTATCCGCTATTCTATATTGTTGTTCTCATGCCTGTGATGATTATTATCTTCCTGCGATGTTTATCTATATATATATATATATATATATATATATATATATCTATATATATATATATATATAGTAGATACTTCTATATATTTTGTATCTGCGCTAGCCCTATCCCCGCCTTACTGTAAGTTAAGTAACCTTACGGTGAAGTCCCGGGACCCTGTGGCTAATGCGGATTGCATATAAAAGTATTATATTTTGGTTGTTTCAGGTGTGGCTTAGAAACTATATTTGATAGGATTGCATTATATCTTTAATGCAAGGAAAACAAACCTATTTGATGTTGTCAGAATTAATTTTTAAAACTACTCGGTTTTCTTCAAAACAAATGTCATATTCTTTTGCTTTGTATAGAGGTATTCGGTTAGTAATATCTTACACTTCATTCTATGAGGAAAGAACCTTGATCCCTTTACGGAGAGTTCACTCTTAAGCAAAAGTTTATGTTAGTAGTTTTACAATGCAGAGCTTAAACCACTCCATTTCAAAGCCATTCAAGTTCTTTCAAAAATATTGAGTTCATTACGTTAAAGATTTTTCACCAAAATCAGCCGTAGCCCTCCGTCGTTTCAGATGAATATCAACAAGTATTCATTCTATGTGTTTTGACCTTCGCAAAGGTATAGCGTATAGTAGTTAGGGGATAATTATCTGTTGCATAGGTAGATGCATTAATCTAGGACAGGCGTACATCTGTTTTGACCTTCGTCAAGGGTTTGTACGAATGAGTCTAGATTTATCAGGACAATGACGGGTTGAACTTGACTTGCGACTTATAATGTTTTGACCTTCGTCAAGGTCATAAGCGCTTGGGCAAAAACCATATCGGGAGTTTCAAATATAAAGAAAACTTGCCAAGTTTGCGCATATCTTCTGGAGTGTGGTAATTTTGATCGGTTCTGTCAGTATTATCACACGATGATAGTTGGGTCTCGATTCCTACTGATAAGTATGTATTACTCCTCGGGAGATTTTCACTTCACAATTAGCTAACGTATTAGGTGTCTAAAAAATGTTAATGAGGTTACGCCTTTGCGGAAATGGGGTTATTAATTGGGACTGTGCGTAAGCACGGGAGACCTTCGGAGTACCAACACTAACCTGACTGAACGGTTAGCGAACCTGTAAGGTGTATATGATCCTGACTAGTTCTCTTTTTAGGGTTTGAAGGAGAATTCGAGGAATCAGTGGGAACCATCCTGTAACATCTCTGTTTTCAATATACAAAAAATTTGATTAAAAAATTAATGTACAAATAGAGTATTTGCAATCCTGTGTATGCTATAAGTATTTGAATTGCATTTGAACAGTAAGAAATAACTTATAGCTCATTTGTAAATTCGTGCACTATTGTTATATAGCCCCTGTGTTCAAATCCCCTCAGCTACATTATTTTTGTTAATTTTTCTTTTAAACTTTTAGAAACTCAAAAGTTTGCACGCGCACTACACGTAAAATGAAAAGTCACAAGGAAAAAAAACACATGAGAAATGATATTTACACAGACCCCGACACGTGGAATTAATCCAAGCTCATTCCACCGGACTTGGCCCGGCGAGACGTGTGATGGGGACCGGCACTGCCGAGTATATCCGTAGGGGATGCTCTAAGATTTTAACCCCAGCACCCTTTAGCCTACCATACTACCCCAATGCTGTTTTATTTCTCTGCATATTTCCAGAGAATTAAAAATGGGCATTAATCCACATTTTAATGCACATTTTAATTCTATTCTTTATTACCCAAAACCATAGTTTTCCTTATAAATACCGTACTGCATTTCACCGCTCCTCATTCAGAATTACATTACAAAAACTCTCCAAAATTTCCAAGTCCCAAGTTGTACAAGTGGAGTTAGCAAAGGTCGAAGTTCCGGCGACGTTTCGAGAAGATTACGGCGATGAAACGACGCCCCGATGGTCCCGAAAGCTTCTTCTTTCTACCTTCTTTCTTAATAACCAGTAAGTCCCCTTTCCCCTCCTCCATCTTTATTCTAAAATAATTTATTTCGAAAGCTCGTCGGAAGCGGAGTTATCCCGACTTCTGAATCGTTTTTCTTTTAAATCCATATTTTTCTTAATAAAATACCATATTCTCTCATAATATTTAACAAACATAAATAAACACATTAGAATAATTTTCATCTCAAAATAATTCATGTTGCAATTTCTATTTCACTATTACAGTAAAATACCATCATATTACATACAACTTATAATTGTTCAATTTAACCGTATTACCTTAAGATAACTGACGAGATAATGACTTACCTCATCATAACACACATGTTTGACATAGAACGATGAATTTTGGGACTCTAGTTTATGGGAAAAATATGAGATTAAAAATAAATACCTTGAACATTCAAAACCGTTTCTTTAAAAAGTGTGTTATTTAAATTCCTTGCAAATACGTCTCTACAACCCATTTTGGGGAACCCCGATTGGGATGGTGCATATTATCGCACGTCCTCGGGCCTAGTAGAGAGAGATGCAGACCTCCTAACGGAGCATTCGATCTCGATGGAATTTTTGATGCAATTTTTAAGAAAATGAGATTTCTACAAAAAAAAATTTAATTTTATTAAATATATATATTTATAAATATTATCAAAATATCTATTTTAAAATATATTATATAAATATTCCATGTTTTCTAAATCAAAGAAATCACAATTTCATGAAACTATTATTACAGTTCAATACAATATCAATATTACACTAAAATACCATATACAATGAAATCTAGGTTCTACTCATTAGAAAATTTCACTTTTATAAGTATACATCTATGAAAAGCCTAAAGACGATAATTAAATACTTGAGGTGTATTTTGAAAATATATCAAAACAATTTTTACATAAAACCCCGTCAAGTTATACTAAATTATAATAAGGACCCTAATAAATATATGTTTAAGCGGGACCGGTTCTTTTGAGCCTCAGGGAGCCGGAGAATATGGGTGCTTTCCTATCTAAGGTAGACAATCTAAAAACGGTGCTATCAACACGGTAATTGTCTTGAAAAAATACACAAATTCTGCTGTCCATGTGCAGCAGTTACCGATAACACTAAAGAACTAAATCAGTACTTCAATTTTTGTTTAAAAGTATGACTCGGTTCGAGTCACGGTCAAATTTGCAATTAATCTGACTAGAATATGATTCAAATATAAACTGCAATTCAACATGAATCTTTCTACACCAGAAATCAATCCATATCAATCTATCTCGACTGAACCGAACCATGGATATATACTGTTTAGATGTCTATCCATTTATATCCATTCCATTTACATGATATCATGGTTTCGGCAAGTCGTACAATCTGTCACACAAAACAATACAAATCAATACGAAATACATTACGGGGATTTTAAGGGGTAAACTGGTACAGAATGTGTTAGAAGTGGCACGAGACGGTCACTTTAATACACCTAACCTAAATATCCATTGCTGTTGTACCGTGGCTTAACGGTTCCTTGTGCTCCGTATACCTTAGTCTCCGGAATAGTGGGACTCCTCTCATATATACTGGTATATTCTGTACCAAGCTACAAACAACTGCGATAACAGAACAAAAGATAACATTATACAGTTATATTCTATTTTCTGTCTATCTACTTCTCTTTTTCTTTAGAATTTACCGAGTGATTGTTCGCTGACGACATTCCTTTTCTTCTTTCTGTGGAATGTTGTCAGGTGGATCCGACTCACTAGAGATCAAGCCCAGTACTGAGGACTTGGAGCAGTTTGCCATCGACCAAGAGCTATAGGCACTTGTATATACTTTTCATTTCAGGTATGCCATTGTTTAGGCATTGCTTTCTATTCCTGTATTTACATTTCTAATTGTACTTATAAAGAATTGTTAAATAAATAAAAGTTGCCGTTCATTTATATTCATGTCTCTTGTATACATTTTACATTATATTGCTTAGATACGCTTAGCGTGTTTACTTCTGAGTAATTACGTAGCGGACCTCGCCCCCTCCCAGTACACCGGGAAGCAGGGCGTGCCAGGTTTTCTTGGTGGCCTATGCAGGTCAATTCTGAATGAAGTCATAAGCAATATAACACAAAAATTAGCAACTAAAATCATTCTTTACATTTCATATTTCTTGAATCTTACAATTTCATATAGTTTGAATCTATCCTAACCCTATTTTTCTTTCAAGGTTATGGATTCTCTAAACAATACCAGCACCAACTTCAACAACACACCACCACCTCTACCGCTTACACCTACCGTTGCTGCTCTGATCATTGAGCAGACGATACTGCTTGAGGCGATCCGAAGCCTCCTGGAAGGACTATTCCCCTCCGAACACGGAGACGCGACCGCGTAGGTCCGTCTTGCCTGAATTTGGGGGCAAATGCTAATTGGTGCTATCCGTCCACCTCTCCGAAGATGCCATGTTGATTTATGGCACCATGTATCGGAGGTTTAAACGGATGCGACCGATATAGCAGACTTCGTCAGATTCCCCCTCGTTGAGGGGTTTTTGATTGTGGGGACGTTCTTCCCTGCAGGCGCAAGCCCATGCAGTTAATTACGCTACCGCATCATGGTAACCACTTTCTCCTTCTCCATATGGTCACTTCGTGTCGTGTGTGTTTGTTTTGTTTTTGGTTGCCTGTGGATTTATACGGAGACTAATTTATGTCGTCGCCCGTAGGGCGTGGATTAGTCCAAATCCGTATTTTCTTAGATTTGGGTTTGGGGGTTGGGTTTAAGGATACGTTAGTCTCATTTGAGACTAAGATCAACCTAAACGTATGTTAAGGATACGTTAGTCTAATTTCAGACTAAGATCAACTTAACGGGATCGTTAGATCCAACAAAAGAGCATTTGGACTCTATTGTTTAGTTTAGGGACATTGCGGTCGATTACCAGTTTAAGGACATGGTGGTCCAAGGTTAAGAACATCATAGTCCATGGTTTTAAAGGACCCCACAGTCCGAGATTAAGGACATCATAGTCCATGGGCTTAAGGACCCCACAGTCCGAGGTTAAGGACATCATAGTCCATGGGTTTAATGACCCCACAGTCCGAGGTTAAGGACATCATAGTCCATGGGCTTAAGGACCCCACAGTCCGAGGTTAAGGACATCATAGTCCATAAAGTTTAAGGACATCATAGTCCATGAGTTTAAGGACCCCACAGTCCATTGAATGATTGGTTATCGCGACCCATCACCTCTCTGAAGATGTTGAAGGATTACAACGACAAATATCAGAAGAGTGAATAGATGTACCCTTGAACCAAAGTTCATTGGGAGATCTGTAGTCCAATTTGGGACTAAGATTAATTAATTAGATTATGAGCACATTGGCTCAGTTAAATCTGGATCGAGCACTTATGGCCAACTTGGGCTAAATCCAATTAGGTTCGAAATGTTGGACCTTTGTTTAGACTGTTGAATCATTTATCTGGGTTCAGCCCCCCCATTATTTAGCAATGCTAAACTGGGGTTTGGGGGCTATGACAACATTTTGTCGTTGGCTGAGCACTAACCATTCATTATAGCTCTGGATTTTAAGGTTCAGTTGAAGGGGAGATTTGCCTCTGGAAAACTTAACAAATTTAGGCTAAGCTTGGCTTAAAAATAGCGTTAAACACTAGAGGATACTTAGCGATCACGTGCTCCCACGTGATGTGCTGAAAATAGTGTTAAACACTAAGGACGAAGCGCTTAAAGTAGTGTTAAACACTAAAATTGAATTGGTCACGTGGGGTCACGTGGGGCATCTGAAGATGGGGCCAGACTTCCTTTATTTTGTTCTCAGAATATTCAAATAAGTGTTAAACACTTTTAGTCTTTGAAATCATCACGTGTGGACACGTGACAATGCTTCTGCGTTGGGCATCAATTCCTCTGTTTTCCCCTATTTTATTCTTTTGAAAAGGGTGTTTGTCAGGGGTCACATGAGGACACGTGAGGCGCCCTTGATCAGCACTGCCTTTGGTTTTGTTCTCTTTTTATTTTGAGGTTCACGTGGGAGCACGTGAGGCATTGCCTCTGGGCTAATTCCTTCTTATTTTGAGGAGTCCATTAAAGGGTCACGTGGGGGCACGTGAGCATGCCTTATTCATTTCTTTTTGTTCGTTGGGATGAAAGGTCACGTGTTACCATATGATCATGTTGGATACTTATTCTTTACGTGCATGGAGAGCTTCAAGTCTCTTGTTTTAAGAATTAAATTCTTTTGTAGGGTTAAATCCTAGTTTCATTTAGAGGAATTAAATTCCTATGTATTTTAAAGAATTAAATTCTTATGTAGGGTTAAACCCTAGTTTCATTTGGAGAAATTAAATTCCTTTGAATTTAGAAAAATTAAATTCTTATGTAGGGTTAAACCCTAGTTTCATTTGGATGAATTAAATTCCTATGAATTTGCTAAGTTTTGGATCTGCATGGCAGAATCTTCCCGATGAGAATTAAATTCTCAACTTGTGGGGAGATCTGCTTCTATAGATCTTCAACCAAAGGAAGAACTAAGTTCTTATTCAGAAGAGTTAAACTCTTAAATTGAGAATTAAATTCTCTTTTGTTTTATGGAACTTAGATCTCTTTCCCCTTTCTCACCTAGGGTTTCTTTCTCTTCTGAAGAAATCTTCTTTTCTCTCTGGAGAATTAAATTCTCTTCTTTTTTCTCACTCTTCTTTTATTTCTCTCCAAAAAAGATCCCTTCCCTTCTCTTCTTAGCTCCTATTTATAGGAGAAAGAAAAGAATCAGTTTGTTTAGTCAATCTTCCATTGAAAGATTTTAATTGATTTTGTAACCAAAATGATCTTTTAGACCACTCAGTGAATTTTATTCACCATTGGATTTTTAATCCAAAAGATATTCTGTTTGTTATTCTTGGTGAATTTCAGGAAGATCTTTCCTTTTATAGAATCTTTCTATAAATTGGTGATTTTTAATCACCGTTGGATTTTTAATCCAACGGTGCTCCACTTACAGAGTACAATCTTTTTTTTTGTTTGGAAAGGTTTAGAGAGATATTTTTCTAGTTAGGGTTCTCGATTCTCTCTTAATTAGAATTTAATTCTATTAGTTCAGAAGGTTTAAGACCCTATCACATGTAGCCACGTGACCCCCTGATTAAATATTTTAACCAGAATTTAATTCTGCTGTTTTAAAAAACTAAGGAATCATCACGTGTCAGCACGTGACCCTTGGTCATGTGTAGACACGTGATGCCTCATTGGGATCTTTCCTCGTTATTGTATTATACTCTTAATTCTTTTCAGTGGGTTTAAAGCCCATCACGTGTGGGCACGTGACTCCTGTTGATTAGAATTCAATTCTATTATAGCAGAGTCCCCAGGAAACCATCACGTGTGAGCACGTGACCCCTGGTCACGTGTGAGCACGTGACCCCTGGTCACGTGTGAGCACGTGATACCCCATTGGGATTTTTCCTGATATTTTTATGAGGGAACAAATGCCCTCACAGCATTGTTCTCACATGTTTGCACGTGAGTGCAACGCTGTCATCTTTTGTGGCCGTTGGATCTGCCTAGGGAAGGGGGTAGATGAACCGTTTCCCATCACATCCTATAAATGTAAGGGTCCCTTCAGAAGCGCCTCCACATTTTCCATCTTCTTCCTTTCTCGTTTTCTTCTGAGAATTTAATTCTCTCTCTTAGAGCTTAGTTCTCTGTCCAAAAAATCTTTTCAGAGTTTAACTCTGTTCCAAGAAAGAATCCTTTCTTCAGGTAATGGTTTTGAACAGCCGAAGAACTTTTTGCAGAAATTTTCTTTGGATTTTAAATCCACATCAAGGGTTTTTCCCTTTAACAAGAACCCATCTTTCTAACCTTTAGGAGTGCACAATCTCTGGGTAGCAAACCCCATTGTTAGGTGTTTTTCTGATTTTAGGGGTTTGATGACGGCCTTTGTTTCTCTCTGGAATTTAATTCCATTTCCAAGAGCTTAGCTCTGCCAATTTTCTGGGAATTTAATTCTTTTAAAGAACTTAGTTCTTCACAGAGAACTTCTTGGGATGTTCTTTCCCTGAGTTGTTCTTTGCAAAAAAAAAATATTTCAGAGAGATCCTTCTTGATATGCATAAAGTTCTGCAGTGGGTTTTCTTCTTGGGGAATGTGTAGAGTTGTTTGAAATCTACTATTCATTTATTGAGAATCTTCCTTTTGTTCCCATAATGATTACCCTGCCTCATCATTAGTGAACCGTCATTTTGATTTTGTGGGGCCCCTGTGTTTTGTAACCAATGGTCCCATAAAATAAGTTGTTTATCGTTTTCTTCCACCCTTATATATATATACAAATATATATACACGTGTGGGCTTCATTAACAGTTTCCTTTCATCTGTTTCAGGAACAATGGTTTCTCTTCCGTACTTCCCTTTCACCCGCTCGGAGGCTGCCTTTCCTCAGTCACCGTCTGATGAAGAGGTGAAGGCGATGATTAGATCTCACGACCCTAATTGCACCAACTTGCTTTTATGGGGGACCTGGTACGGTCATATCATCCGTGGTCGCCGCAGCTTTATTTGTGAGATACCAACAGAGCCTACCTACCCATTTTTGCCGATGGAGCATCCACGGACCGCCTTTGCTGTGGAGATGTTGAACTGGACCCCTACGGGACGGCTCGAGACGTCGACAACTGGGATTCCAAACCACCCTGTGCCAGCTATAGACATCTTTGGGCGTCGTATCTGCCAAGGTGAAGCCCAGCCCTGGGGACATGTTTACAAAATAGGGCTTACTCCTCGACAACCCACGGGTTACCTTCTCTGGGCTTGTTATATCCTGTCTGCCCATCGTGCGCAACTGCAGAGGGTCGGGCTCTATCTGGCGGTGTACGCGTCTCTCTTCCACTATTAGTCCCTCCATGTCTGATGGGTTAAGGCTTTCTTAAACCAATAGAATCTTCCCACCAACACCTTCTTGCTAGGGGACCGCGAAGTTTCGATTTCTCTGGAAGAGTTTCGTGATATCTCGGGGTTGCCGGTCAGGAGGACACTCTATGAAGAACTGCTGCCTCTTGATGAGTATGTTTTCAAAACTGAGCCTGCTATGCTTGACGGCCTGTTGACTGGAAATGCCATCCGCCACAAGCACCCAAGTCTAATCAAGGTTTTGGGCATTTTTGAGAAGTTGTTCACAGAGTCAGAGGAGAATGACGTCACTTTCAAAAGCTTTATCGCCTTCTTCCTCCGCAGAGACGTTCAATCAAAGACGGCTCCAAAGTTCGCGAATATCGACGATCCCTTTGGGTTCGGTTTAAATAAGCTACCGGCTAAAGAAGAGGATTTGCCGCAATTTTATATTCCAATCCTGTCGGCTGTACCTTTTATCAGCGTCTGGCTTAGCTGGTTCGTCATTCCAACGCACCATCGATTCATGAGAGCTTCGGTCATTTACCCTGCTCACCGCATCACCCGAGGGATGCGACTAGCTGTGGGCATTACGGGGCTAGCGCATCTGTATCATGGGCTGAGCGCTGCCGCCAATACCTCAACCCCTGGCATGAACGTAGCGTGTTTCTCTCTTCATTACTTTACGTCATGGATTGAGATGCACGTGCTAGGGGCATTTTCCGCGCATTAGAGACCCAGCTTTTATGATGCCTACACTTTTCCACGGCTTATGAGGTTGGTGGACGCCTCTGCTCCTGATCCGACTCAGTCCGGAGCTATTCGTGTGCTGCTTAGTCCCTATGCTAATGCGGGCGGGATGGAATTCAACGATTGAGTCCTCTCTGCTCCTTCAGGACCGATTCAACAGCTTTGTGACTCGTCGAAAGAGGGAGCACCCTCCCTGAAGCCCAAGGAAGCCATGCACTTATATTCGATCAGACTGGGTTATCTTGTGTTTCATCAAAACGGTGCAGCCCTTTTTATGTGGTACAACCCGCACCGCTTTGCTCGGTAACTGGGATATGAACAGGGTGTCCCCTTTGAGGCATTTACAGTGGAGCCCAGTCCGTTGTCGGAAGTTGTTCGTGACGCCGCTCATCATTTTATGCGGCTGACTCGCTTCGTGATTCCTGAAGCTGACTACATTCCTCGATGTGTGGGGGCTTTCACGGACTGGTATCTCCACCAAGTCAGTCCTATTATTGTTGAGGAGAGGAGGATGCTCCTTGGATATAGGGTTCCTACTCCGATCCAGGCCACGGGAGTCCCGCCGTGACCACGGACTGTGGTTCGCCCTCCCCTGAGATATACTGGTGTTGTGCTTATTCCTGAGATGGAGGAAGTGGATCTAACTCCCATAGCTGGTATGCTGCCGCGTACTAGAGCTCAAATAAGGGCCAATAAGGCGCCAGTAGCAGTATCATCAACTGCAGCGTCAGCAATGGTAGTATCGTCATCGGTAGCACCGCCGAGTAAGGATATTGAAGCCGAAGTGGGTCAACGTCGCACCAAAGCGCCAAGGGGAAAGAAGCGATCGTCTTCTGGTGTTAGTTCTGGGTCCAAGAGGCGAAGGAAGATGGTCACCAATCTGCTTGACTTTTTAGTGGAATCTGAGCCCATTCTTCAGGACAAGCCAATAGCCATGAAAGCGCCGGATGGCGGTCTTCTTTTTCCCGGTTCATCTGCCGAGGAAGCCGCACAATTGGCTGAGGCTATAAGACGCTCCCAGGATGAAGCTGAGAATGTAAAGGTCCTAAAGAGGCCTTATCCTGTCGTCCTCTTCTACGAAGATCCTCCATCGGTACGGCGAACATTTATAGGTCCTTTGGAAAAGGGAGGCGAGAGAGCCCTTAAGAAGCCTATCTCGGCCGACACCGAAGACGCGCTGTCATTGTGGACTGGTGGCCATGAGTCTACCCTCGCACCCTCCGAGCACGCATCCTTGAGAAGGAACGCCGCCTTGAAAAAGCCATACTAGAGGCTCCTTTATGCATTGGTATACTCACATATCTTTTTGTAATATTTTGCACTGCTTATATATATATATATATATATATATATATATATATATATATATCCTTATCTTCACGAAAACTTTGCAGGGACTTCGGCAATGGCAGAGGATCTGAGTTCGAGTCGCGCCTTAATTATGGACTCTACAAATATCCCCAATGAGACACTAGTAAGTGCGGAGGGGGTCTATACAATTATTGTTCCTGCCACGGAGCGCCCCTCGGTGGCTCCCGTTCCCCAGGTGCTTGCTCCCCCGGAAGAAGCCCTTTTTCATTTGGCCGTGGATTCAATGGATCTTTCTGGGGACGGCCCGGAGACAGTGGGACATGTGATCGAGGCCACCGTCCTTTCATTGGAGCTTGCAGCGATGGCCACTGCTCCTCAATCGGAAGTTATTATACCGGCCCACGTCCCCGATGAGATGCCTGGAGGCATGGAGGAGGCTGCCGAAGCAGCTATCCCTCCAGTCCAGAGTGGGAGGAGCATCGAAGGTATTCTTCTATCTTTAATTTTAATGATTCATTATCTGAACCTTTCTGTCTTTTCAGAGCTACGAGGATTGGCGGCTTCCATCGTGGACTTGTCCCCCAGGAAGTCTTTTCAGCGTCTGTTAGAGATGGCCACTCCGCAGGCGATATCCCCTTAACGTATCGTCCTCTCTTCCGGGTAAGGTTAGTGTCGTTTGCCCTCTCCTCACGGCATTATTATTATTTCATAAAATAACAATGATGTCTTCTACAGTTCTGGAAGCTGATGATGAAGTTGAGATTCTTGACGGGCCTGGGGAGCCTTCAGACCCTTCTTGCATGACTGTGGGTAAGGAATGTTTCGACACTTTTCCACCTGCTCTTTGTTTGCGAGTCTCGCTGATTTCTTTTTATGAATCTTAACAGCTTTTCCAGTTCTTACCGCGCTGGAATCTCGCATCGTCATGCCACCCGGCCCCTATGCTCTACGTGCATCGGAACAGATGGAAAAGCTAAGCCTTCACTCCTTGTCAGCTCTGATTGAAGACCTTCGTGCTGGTAGTCTGATCACGGCCGAAGCATTTGCCGCTAAAGCCAATGGTTCTCTTCCCTTTCTTGCTACTTACCATAGTGAAACATTGGTGCAAGTCTGGGTTGAGTTCTGTCGTCAGGTGGAGGCTTTCTTGCATAGTCTTGAATGTACACTCCTTCCTCCAGAGGTTGTGGCTGCAAAGGAAAGCTTACGGGGGTTGATTG